>JBBHAA010001355.1:1672500-2272500 GCA_037953035.1 Aquarana catesbeiana | reverse complement strand
ACAAATTAAATAGGATTGGTCCCAGCACAGAACCCTGGGGAACCCCACTACCCACCCCTGACCATTCTGAGTACTCCCCATTTATCACCACCCTCTGAACTCGCCCTTGTAGCCAGTTTTCAATCCATGTACTCACCCTATGGTCCATGCCAACGGACCTTATTTTGTACAGTAAACGTTTATGGGGAACTGTGTCAAATGCTTTTGCAAAATCCAGATACACCACGTCTACGGGCCAACCTTTATCTAGATGGCAACTCACCTCCTCATAGAAGGTTAATAGATTGGTTTGGCAAGAATGATTCTTCATGAATCCATGCTGATTACTGCTAATGATATCGTTCTTATTACTAAAATCTTGTATATAGTCCCTTATCCCCTCCAAGAGTTTACATACTATTGATGTTAGGCTAACTGGTCTGTAATTCCCAGGGATGTATTTTGGGCCCTTTTTAAATATTGGTGCTACATTGGCTTTTCTCCAATCAGCTGGTACCATTCCAGTCAATAGACTATCTGTAAAATATAGGAACAACGGTCTGGCAATCACTTGACTGAGTTCCCTAAGTACCCTCGGATGCAAGCCATCTGGTCCCGGTGATTTATTAATGTTAAGTTTCTCAAGTCTAATTTTAATTCCGTCCTCTGTTAACCATGGAGGTGCTTCCTGTGTTGTGTCCTGAGGATAAACACTGCAGTTTTGGTTAATGAAGCCCCCCGATTCACTCGTGAAGACTGAGGAGAAGAATAAATTCAATACCTTCGCCATCTCCCCATCCTTTGTAACCAGATGTTCTTCCTCATTCTTTATGGGGCCAATATGGTCTGTCCTCCCTTTTTTACTGTTTACATACTTAAAGAATTTTTTGGGATTTTTTTTGCTCTCCTCCGCTATGTGTCTTTCATGTTCTATCTTAGCTGTCCTAATTGCACCCTTACATTTTTTATTGCATTCTTTATAAAGTCTGAATGCTGAGGATGATCCCTCATCCTTGTATTTTTTGAAGGCCTTCTCCTTTGCTTTTATATGCATTTTTACATTGGGGTTAAGCCATCCAGGATTTTTGTTCGCTCTTTTAAATTTATTACCCAATGGGATACATTGGCTAATGCCCTTATTTAATATGCTCTTAAAGCAAACCCATCTCTCCTCCGTATTCTTTGTTCCTAATATTTTATCCCAATTTATGCCTTTTAGCAAGGTTTGTAGTTTAGGGAAGTTGGCTCTTTTGAAATTCAGCGTCTTTGTGTTCCCTTCATGTTTCCTATTTGTGTGATTTATACTGAAACTAATTGACCTGTGATCGCTGTTACCTAAATTGCCCCGTATTTCCACATCTGTTATCAGGTCTGTATTGTTGGTAATCAGTAGATCCAGTAATGTTTTATTTCTAGTTGGTGCGTCTACCATCTGACCCATAAAATTGTCCTGCAAGACATTAAGGAACTGGCGAGCCTTAAATGAATGCGCGGTTCCCTCCGCCCAGTCTATGTCTGGATAATTAAAATCCCCCATTAGGATAACACTTCCCATCCTTGCTGCTAATCCAATTTGTGATAGGAAATCCATCTCCACTTCCTCCCTCAGGTTAGGGGGCCTAGAGCATACTCCCAGTATTATTTTCCCCTTAGCTTCATCCCTTTGGAGCTCTACCCATAAGGATTCCACCTCCTCTCTAGCTCCCTCAGTGATGTCATCTCTCACATTCGCTTGTACATTATTCTTGATATATAGGCATACCCCTCCCCCTTTTTTACCCTCTCTATCCTTGCGGTATAGGGTATACCCTTGAATGTTTGCCAGCCAATCATGAGAACTGTTGAACCAAGTCTCTGAAATTCCCACAAAATCCAAATCCTCCTTGTACAACAGTATCTCTAGTTCACCCATCTTGTCCGCCATGCTCCTGGCATTGGTGAACATGCCACATAGTTTAGACCGGTCGCATTTTGTCCTCGTATTGGGTGTTTCAAGATTGCAACTAGGACTTGCTACTATACTCACCTTGTGTTTTTGTGCTTTGGTTAACCTACCACTAATGCCCCCAATACTACCCTCTGGAATATCTTCCGCGCTGGCTATCACTGTCTCTGGACCCTCCCCCCATCGCCTAGTTTAAAAACCCCTCTAATTTTTTGGCCATCTTCATTCCCAGCAGATCTGCACCCTCCTCATTTAGGTGCAGTCCGTCCCTTCTATAGTACCGGTTACCGACTGAGAAGTCGGCCCAGTCCTCCAGGAAGCCAAACCCCTCCTTACTACACCAGCTCTTCAGCCACTTGTTTACTTCCCTAATCTCACTCTGCCTTTCTGGTGTGGCTCGATGTACCGGTAGTATTCCTGAGAATACTACCTTGGAGGTCCTTTTCCTCAATTTAGCTCCTAAGTCCCTAAAATCGTTCTTTAGGACACTCCATGTGCCTCTGACTTTGTCATTGGTGCCAACGTGCACCATGGCAGCCGGGTCTTCCCCAGCCCCTCCCAGTAATCTGTCCACAAGATCCGTGATGTGCCGAACCCGAGCGCCCGGTAGACAACATACTGTTCGGTGCTTCAGGTCTTGGTTACAGATTGCCCTCTCTGTCCTTCTAAGAATTGAGTCCCCTACCACCAGAATCTGTCTTTCCTTTCCCTTTGCTGCCCCCCCACTCTCACTGGAGGAGTTCTTCCCCTGGCAGCTAGGAGAGTCCCTCATCTCCAGCAGTGCTGGTCCCTGACTGGTTTCATCAATGTCACTCAATGGAGCGTACTTATTGGGATGCTCCAGTCCTGGATCGGCCTCTCTGGCACTTCCCCCTCTACCCCTCCTGACTGTCACCCATCTACTCTTTGCTAGTGCCTGCACCTCTTTGTCTCTACCTGCCTCTGTGCTGGCCCCTGCCGGCACCTGCCGTGTACGTTCCTGGCTCTCCTTTAGTATGGAGGGACTTGGTGCTGACAGTTGCTTCCCCAGATTCAGAACCTGGGCTTCCAGGGAAACAATGTGCTTACATTTTGCACAGCAGTATTGGCCCTCGATCGGATGATCAAGGAACGCATACATGCAGCAAGATGTAGAAAGAGTCGCCTCTCCACACCTGCCGGGCATCGTATCTATTAAATTTAGTGAGTATTTGGGGATTTTACCCTGTCCAAATTACCTAACAGCTAGCTTCCTGGCACTAATACTCAAGACAATACACAGGTACACAACAAGACAATACACAGGTACTCACAGACCTACGTGCAATTGCAGAACAGTCGCAGACCTACGTGCACTCGCAATACTCAAGTATACAGTACACAATACACAAGTACTAACGATCCACACACACTACCCAGACAACACTCAGATACTCACACTACACAGGTACTATGACCCCTGTTATAACCTCCTGTTTTAAACTCTGGTTTTAACTCACCACTTAGACCAGTTCCACTTACAAAAAGTTCCACAGCCTCAGACTGAGTCCTACACCCAGTTAAATAGGCACATGTGAGCAAATAACCACCCCCCTTAATTGATAGACTGAAGGAACCAGAGAAAAAAAAAAGAAAAAAAAAAAGCTATTTAAAAAGTGACAGAAAAGGTGTTTGAAAAACTAAAAGGAAAAGCCCCAAAAATGCAATCCAGCAAACCCAGCAAACAAAAAGCAAGACTTGTTCACTCTCCCTCTGGTTTTAACTCACCACTTAGACCAGTTCCACTTACACCGAGTTCCACAGCCTCAGACTGAGCACGCTCAGACTGAGTCCTACACCCAGTTAAATAGGCACCTGTGAGCAATTAACCACCCCCTTAATTGATAGACTGAAGGAACCAGAGAAAAAAAAAAAAAAAAAAAAAGCTATTTAAAAAGTGACAGAGAAGGTGATTGAAAAACTAAAAGGAAAAGCCCCAAAAATGCAATCCAGCAAACCCAGCAAACAAAAAGCAAGACTTATGTCTCACGTGTATATGTCTCAAGTGTATCTCGCGTGGCCAAAACATCTCCCGCTTGGGCACCACATGCTTGACCAGACATATGTTGACCTGGCGTATCTAAAAGACCCACACCAAAGAACAAAGAGGACCTCTCCTCATCAGCTGAGATCTCCAACCCCACTATACCTTCAGTCCTCTCTGAGACCTGCACTGAGAGGAATGAAGGTGTAGAATTAGGTGTGTCACAGCCAAGTACTTGTGGGCAATCTGCTTTCGGTACACCGATGTCAGATTGTACCAGGCAGATTTCCCTGCCCCAGCTGCTGCACCGCTGAAAGAAGTTCGCTCCCAGCCATCCACATGCCTAGCGGTTGAATACTAGCTTGGAAAAATTGCTAGCACTTCAACTGCTGCCTTTTCAGTTGGTAGACTCTGCCCCCTTCCGTGAGTTTGTGGAATGTGCCGTTCCTCAGTGGCAGGTACCCAAACGCCACTTTTTCTCACGGAAGGCGATTCCGGCTCTCTACCGGCATGTGGAAGGCAATGTCCATGCCTCGCTGGACAGGGCGGTCAGCGGTAAGGTGCATATTACCGCTGACTCATGGTCCAGCAGGCATGGACAGGGACGTTACCTAAGTTTCACTGCGCATTGGGTGACTCTGCTGGCAGCTTGGAAGGATGCAGGACAAGGTGCAGTAGTGTTTGAGGTTGTTCCACCACCACGCCTCCAAAATGCCACTACTAATGATTGTGACACACCTCTCTCCTCCACCCCCTCCTCTTCTTCTTCCTCCATGGCCTCTTCCTGTGCTTTGTCCTTGGAACCAGCGGTGCTCCGTAGCCGTTCAAGGGGCTACACAAGTATGCAGGCCAAAAGATGCCATGCGGGGCTTGAGCTGGTGTGCTTGGGGGACAGGAGCCACACTGGGGCAGAGGTTCTGTCAGCTCTGCAGGGGCAGGTTCAGAGGTGGTTGACGCCACGCCAACTTAAGGCAGGAATGGTAGGCAGAAATGGTGGTTTGCGACAATGGCACCAACCTCCTCTCTGCCCTCCGACAGGGACAAATGACCCATGTGCCCTGTTTGGCTCTTGTCCTTAACTTGGTGGTCCCGTGGTTCTTGGGCAGGTACCCAGGCTTACAGGATGCCCTGAGGCCAGGAAAGTCTGTGTGCATTTCCGCGGGTCATGTAATGCCAGTGCTCGGCTTACAGACCTCCAAAAGGAGTTTAACCTGCCCAAGAACTGCCTAATCTGTGACATGCCCACCAGGTGGAACTTAACGTTGGCCATGCTGCAGCGGCTGCACACGCAGCAGAGGGCCATCAATGAGTACCTGTGCGACTATGGCACAAGGACAGGGTCAGGGGAGCTTGTTTTTTTTCCGACACCAGTGGGCCATGATCAGGGATGCATGTACTGTCCTGTGACCATTTGAGGAGGCCACGAGGATGGTGAGCAGTGACAGTGCATGCATCAGTGACACTGTCCCCCTTGTCCACCTGTTGGAGCACACGCTGCGTGCAATAATGGACAGGGCACTTGAGGCTGAACAGATGCAGGAAGAGGAGGACTTCCTTAGCTCTCAAGGCCCCCTTTATCCAGACAGTGTTCCTGCGTGCCCGCCAATCACACAGGAAGAGGAGGAGGAGGAGGATTGTGTCAGTATGGAGGTGGAGCCTGGCACTCAGCATCAGCAGCAGTCTTTAAGGGATCAGTCCCAAGAAACACATGGACTTGTACGTGGCTGGGAGGAGGTGGCTGCGGACATGTCTTCCTTAGTGAACCAGAGGACTCCGGACCGAATGCCTCAGCAAACCTAGGCTGCATGGCCTCCCTGATCCTGCAAAGCCTGCGTAAGGATCCTCGTATTCGTGGTATCAAGGAGAAGGACCAATACTGGCTGGCAACCCTCCTTGATCCACGTTACAAGGGTAAGGTTGCAGACTTTATCTTGCCGTCGCAGAGGGAGCAGAGGATGAAACATCTTCGGTAGGCCTTGCAGAAAGGTCTGTGCAACGCGTTCCCAGAGACTGGGAGGTTACAAACTCCTGTTTCTGGACAACGTGTTGCTGAGGCTTCGGTCAGTCAAAGAAGGTGCGGTGGAGAAGGTGACCGTCTGACCGATGCGTTCAGACAATTTTTTAGTCTGCAGCCCCAAGGTATGATCGGTTCCAGCAACTATCACCAGCGTCTGTTTTACATGGTGCAGGAATACCTAGGGGCAAGATCTGACTTGGACACCTTTCCCACCGAAAATCCTGTGGGTTACTGGGTCTTGAGGATGGATCACTGGCCAGAGCTTGCACAGTATGCAATTGAGCTACTGGCCTGTCCTGCATCCAGCGTTCTTTCGGAACGCACATTCAGTGCTGCTGGAGGCTTTGTAACCGATCACAGGGTGCGTCTGTCCACTGACTCGGTCGATCGACTGATGCTGATGTAACCAAATAATTTTTTTTAAAATCTCAGATCCCTTCAAAGACTGCCTACGCTGATGCTGAGTGACTATCCTGAGTAACTATCCTCTTCCTCCTCAATGATCACGCTGATAGCTTGCAAGAACATTTTTGGTTCTGGGCGCCGCCACCAGTGCCTAAGGCCCAATTTTTAAGCCCCTGTTTAACAGGGGCGTGTAATTACAATTTTTGATGCAATACTTTGCAGCAGGGCTGATTCCTGCGTTCCAACTAGAGTATCTGTGAGGGGTTGCAGTGTTGTGGCACCAGTGCCTAAGGCCAAATTTTTCAGCCCCTGTTTAACAGGGGCATGTAACTACAATTTTTGATGCAATACTTTACAGCAGGGCTCGTTTATGCATTCCAACTAGAGTATCTGTGAGGGGTTGCAGTGTTATGGCACCAGTGCCTAAGGCTCAATTTTTCAGCCCCTATTCAACAGGGGCGTGTAATTACAATTTTTGATGCAATACTTTGCAGCAGGGCTCTTTCCTGCGTTCCAACTAGAGTATTTGTGAGGGGTTGCAGTGTTGTGGCACCAGCACCGGTGCCTAAAGCCCAATTTTTCAGCCCCTGTCTAACAGGGGCGTGTAATTACAATTTTTGATGCATTACTTTGCAGCAGGGCTCGTTCCTGTGTTTCAACTAGAGTATCTGTGAGGGGTTGCAGTTTGGGGCACCAGCACCAGTGCCTATGGCCCAATTTTTCAGCCCCTGTTCAACAGGGGCATGCAATTACAATTCTTGATCTAATATTTCACAGCAGGGCCCATTTCTGCGCCCAACAAGAGCGAATGAGGACTTACAGTGTTGTGGCACCAGCACCACGAGCACCACGACCACCACCAAAGGCCCAATTTTTCTGCCCCTGTTTAACAGGGGCATATAATTACAATTCTTGATCTAATATTTCACAGCAGGGCCCTGTGAGGGCTTACAGTGTTGTGGCCACAACAACACCTAAGGCCCAAATTTCTGCTGAGTATATAGGGCAGGCCCCTACTTTCAAACATCCAACTTACAAACGACTCCTACTTGCAAACAAAAGGAGACAACAGGAAGTGAGATGAAATCTACCCCTAGGAAGGGAAATTCTCTCCTGTAAGAGTTAATATGGGAAAAAGATTTCTCCTTTCCACTGATGCTTTATCACCAATTCTTGTTTCACAAAAAACCCAAATTTTCAAAAAACATTTGTCATTGGGACAAAAAGTGAGGTGAAATCTTCTGAAGAGGAGCACAGACAGCAAAACAAATGTCACAGGGGTGATAACCCTTCCCTATGTTTTCCAAAAAGCTTATAATAGTTTTTTTTGGCTGGAGCTAAACACGTAAAAATGTACCAGTTCAAAATTACAAACAGATTCTACTTAACAACAAACCTACAGTCCCTGTCTTGTTTGCACCGCCTGTATACTGCTGTTCAGAGTACAGAGCCTGTATACTGCTGTTTCCTTTTTTAATTTGGGTGCGGGGTTCCCCTTAATATCCATACAAGACCCAAAGGGCCTGGTAATGGACTGGGGGGTACCCATGCCGTTTGTCTCACTGATTTTCATCCATATCGCCAGGACCCGACATTACATTAAAGCCGCAAGCAGTTTTAAATTACTTTTTTTCCTTTAAAAATGACACTTTGTGCAGGGACTGTTCTAAGCACGGCAAACACGTGCCACTTTACAGGCATACTATAGACACCCCCCCAGGTACGATATTTAAAGTAATATTTCACTTTTTTTTTTTTTACTTTAAGCATCATTAAAATTACTGCTCCCGAAAAACGGCCATTTTTAAAAGTTTTTTTTGCATTGATACATGTCCCCGGGGGGCAGGACCCGGGTCCCCAAACCCTTTTTAGGACAATACCATGTAAATTAGCCTTTAAAATTAGCACTTTTGATTTTGAACGTTCGAGTCCCATAGACGTCAATGGGGTTCTAACGTTCGTGCAAATTTTGGGTCCGTTCACAGGTTCTGGTGCGAACCGAACCGGGGGGTGTTCAGCTCATCCCTACTCCTCATCAGCTGGGATCTCCAACCCCACTATACCTCAGTCCTCTCATAAACCTGCACTGACAGGAATTAAGGTGTAGAATTAGGTGTGCCAAGTACTTGCTGGCAATCTGCTATCGCTACACCAACATCTGATTTTAGCAGGAAAATTTCCCTACCCCAGTTGCTAAACCGGCGAAAGAAATTCTGTCCCAGCCATCCACATGCTCAGTGGCTGAATGCTAATTTGGCTAAATTGCTAGCACTCCAACTGCTGCCTTTTCAGCTGGTAGACTCTGCCCCCTTTCGAAAATTTGTGGAATGTGCGGTACCTCAGTGGCAGGTTCCCAAATGCAAATTTTTTTCTCATAAGGCAATTCCGGCTCTCTACCGACAAGTGAAAGGCAATGTCTTGCCTTGTTGGAAAGGGTGGTCAGCGGTAAGGTGCATATTACCGCTGACTCATGATCCAGCAGGCATGGACAGGGAAGTTACCTTTCTTTCACGGTGCACTGGGAAACCCTGCTGGCAGCTGGGAAGGATGCAGCACAGGGTGCAGTATTGTTGAAGCTTGTTCCACCACTATGCCTCCAAAATGCTGGTACTGGTGATTCTGCCACACCTCTTTCCTCCACCCCCTCCTCTTCTTCCTCTATGGCCTCTTCCTGTGCAGATTTGTCCTCAGAACCAGCAGTGCTCCGTAGGCGTTCTAGAGGCTATGCAAGCACTCAGGCAAAAAGATGCCATGAGGTGCTTGAGTTGGTCTGCTTAGGGGACAGGAGCCATACTGGGGCAGAGATCCTGTCAGCTCTGCAGGGGCAGGCTCAGAGGTGGTTGACACCACGCCAGCTTCAGACAGGGATGGTGGTTTGCGACAATGGCACCAACCTCCTCTCCGCCCTCCGACAGGGACACTTGACCCATGTGCCCTGTTTGGCTCACGTCCTTAATTTGGTGGTGCAGCAGTTCTTGTGCAGGTACCCGTGCTTACAGGATATCCTGAGGCAGGCCAGGAAAGTCATATAATGCCAGTGCTGGCTGACCTTCAAAAGGAATGCAACCTGCCCAAGAACCGCCTCATGTGTGACATGCCCACCAGGTGGAACTCAACGTTGGCAATGCTGATGCGGCTGCACACACAGCAGAGGGCCATCAACAAGTACCTGTGTAAGTATGGCACCAGGACAGGGTCAGGGGAGCTTGGCTTTTTTTCGCCACGCCAGTGGCTCATGATCAAGGATGCATGCACGGTCCTGTCACCATTTGAGGAGGCCATGTGGATGGTGAGAAGTGACAGTTCATGCATCAGTGATACTGTCCCTCTTGTCTACCTGTTGGAGCACACGCTGCATGGAATAATAGATAGAGCACTTGAGGCAGAACAGATGGAGGAAGAGGAGGACTTCCATACCTCTCAAGGCCCCCTTTATCCAGACAGTATACCTCCGGGCCCGCCAATCTCACAGGAAGAGGAGAAGGAGGAGGATGAGGATTGTGTCAGCATGGAGGTGAAGCCTAGCACTCAGCAGCAGTCTTCAAGGGATCGTTTACAGTCCCCAGAAACCCATGGACTTGTATGTGGCTGGGAGGAGGTGGCTGCGGATCAGGTCGTCCTTAGTGACCCAGAGGACTCCAGATCGAATGCCTCAGCAAACCTACGCTGCATGGCCTCCCTGATCCTGCAAAGCCTGCGAAAGGACCATCGGATTTGTGTGATCAAGGAGAGGAATCACTACTGGCTGGTAATCCTTCTTGATCCACGTTGTAAGGGTAAGGTTGCAGAACTGCCAGCGGGAGCAAAGGATGAAACATCTTTGGGAGGCCTTGCAGAAAGGTTTGTGCAACGCTTTTCCAGAGCCTGGGAGGGTAAAAATTCCTGGTCCTGGACAATGTGTTGCTAAGGCTTCAGTCAGTCCCAGAAGGAGTGGTGGAGAACGTGGCCGTCTGAGCGATGCGTTCAGACAATTTTTTTAGTCCGCAGCCCCAAGGTATGATCGGTTCCAGCAACTATCGCCAGTGTCTGTTGTACATGGTGCAGGAATACCTAGGGGCAAGATCTGACTTGTACACCTTTCCCACCGAAAATCCTCTGGGTTACTGGGTGTTGAGGATGGATCACTGGCCAGAGCTTGCACAGTTTGCAATTGAGCTACTGGCCTGTCCTGCATCCAGCGTTATTTCGGAACGCACATTCAGTGCTGCTGGAGGCTTTGTAACTGATCACAGGGTGCCCCTGTTCACCGACTCGGTTGTTCGGCTCACCTTCATAAAAATTAAACAGTCTTGGATCACCAGCTACCAAGCACCTGATGCTGATGTAACCGACCAAGTTTTTTATGAATGTGAGAAGACTGCCTATGCTGATGCTGAGTGACTATCCTGGTATGCCAAGTGACTATCCTATTCCTCCTCAATGTTCATGTTTATAGCTATTAAAAACATTTTTGGTTCTGGGCACCAGCACCAGTGCCTAAAGCCCAATTTTTCTACCCCCGTTTAACAGGGGCGCGTAATTACAATTTTTGCTGTTATATTTTGCAGCAGGGCTCGTTCCTGCACTCAACTAGAGTATCTGTGAGAGGTTGCAGTATTGTGGCACCAGCACCAGTGCCTAAAGCCCAATTTTCCTGCCCCTGTTTAACAGGGGCGTGTAATTACAATTTTTAAATCTAATATTTCACAGCAGGGCTTGTTCCTGCGCTCAACAACAGAATCTGAGAGGGGTTAAAGTGTTGTGGCACCAGCACCAGTGAATAAAGCTCAATTTTTCTGCTCCTGTTTAACAGGGGCGTGTAATTACAATTCTTGATATAATATTTCACAGCAGGGCCCGTTCCAGCGCCCACCAAGAGTAACTGTGAGGGCTTACAGTGTTCTGGTAGCACCAACACCTAAGGCCCAATTTTCTGCAGAGTATATAGGGCAGGCCCCTACTTTCAACCATCCGACTTACAAAGGACTCCTATTTACAAACGGAAGGAGACAAGAAGTGAGTGGAAATCTACCCCTAGGAAGGGAAATTATCTCCTGTAAGAGTTAATATGGGAAAAATGTGTCTCCTTCACTGATTTATCACCAATCCTTGTTTCCCTTAAAAACTCCAAATTTTCAAAATCCAATTGTCATTGGGACAGAAAGTGAGGTGAAATCTTCTGAACAGGGGTACAGACAGCAAAACAAATGTTACAGGGGTGATGATAACCCTTCCCTATGTTTTCCAAAAAGCTTTAAAAGAGATTTTTTGGCTGGAGCTACACTTACAAAATGTACCTGTTCCAAATTACAAACAAATTCTACATAAGAACAAACCTACAGTCCCTGTCTTGTTTGCACCGCCTGTATACTGCTGTTCAGAGTATATAGGACCTGGGGGCCCAACACCTTTTCTTTTTTTTGATTTGGGTGCGGGGTTCCCCTTAATATACATACAAGACCCAAAGGGTCTGGTAATGGACTGGGGGGTACCCATGCCGTTTGTCTCACTGATTTTCATCCATATTGCCTGGACCCGACATTACATTAAAGCCGCAAGCAGTTTTAAATGACTTTTATTCCTTTAAAAATTTCATTTTGTGCAGGGACTGTTTTAAGCACGGGAAACACACGCCACTTTACAGGCATACTATAGAAACCCCCAGGTATGATATTTAAAGGAACATTTCACTTTTATTTTTTCACTTTAAGCATCATTAAAATCACTGCTCCCGGAAAAACATCCATTTTTGAAACTTTCTTTTGCATTGATACATGTCCCCTGGGACAGGACTCGGCCCCCCAAACCCTTGTTTAGGACAATAACTTGCATATTAGCCTTTAAAATTCGCACTTTTGATTTCTCATGTTCGAGTCCCGTAGACTTTAATGGTGTTTGAATGTTCGCACATATTCGGTGTGTTCGCATGTTCTGGATGCGAACCAGGGGGTGTTCGGCCCATCCCTAGTCTTTGTTCAATCTCCTTGGTTTTTTCCTTGATAAGGTCCAAATCACCACTACAAAACATGATTTCCTGGATAAGCCATTGTGCACTGTCACTGGTGAAATTACTCGATTTTGGTACCACAACCCGAACATCACTTAAAATAAAAATACACACTATGTATTAAAAATATGCAGGCATACATCTATTTCCCGAATCTGTGGTGTCCGACACTCACCTGTTGTGGTGCCAAATTCGAGCACTTCTTCCACCTCTCCTTCCTCCACATCCTGAGGTATTGCTGGTGTCCTCCGACGGAGCGAGTCTTTTCTCCCCTATGAGAATGAAACAAAAGGTATACTTAGCACACAGATATTTGTGGACCGAAATATGAATGTGAAACATTGCTTGGAAGTGGGTTACAATTGTCTGTTTGGGCAGAGTTCCAAGTTGAAGACATGATTAATACCCTTAACCAAGCTGGAATACTTGCCTTTTTTGGATAAGTTTTACACATAGAGACACCCAAAGAATCCACTGGAGCACCTGTGTGGGTCACCCTAAAAATATGTGCTCTGGTGTCCCACACTAGTGCTCCTGAGTCCAGATGTGTAAACAGCTGCTGAGTGTCCTCTCTTCCACTGAATCAAGTTCGCAATTCATTCTAGTTTCAAAGACATCTAGACAACAATGTCCTAAACTTCTTTTTATACAAATTATCATGACCAAATGTAGTTAACCCTGTATCTGGAAAAAACATTGTATTTAGTTGGCAAACGAACAATGTTTACTATGACGGATTACTGTGCCCACGAACATGAAAGTAGCCATTTTAAACTGTACAACAGTAAAG
Source organism: Aquarana catesbeiana (assembly GCA_037953035.1). Taxonomy (NCBI): domain Eukaryota; kingdom Metazoa; phylum Chordata; class Amphibia; order Anura; family Ranidae; genus Aquarana; species Aquarana catesbeiana. The sequence goes on along the minus strand of JBBHAA010001355.1, from coordinate 2,259,376 downwards.
AAAAGCACATGGAGCAGCATGCAAGTAATAATAATGCCGCGTACACATGAGCGGACTTTACGGCAGACTTTGCCTGGCGGACGGGATTTCGTCGGACACTTCGATCGCGTGTGGGCTCCAGCAGACTTTGTTTTCTCAAAAGTTGGATGGACTTAGATTTGAAACATGTTTCAAATCTATTCAACGGACTCGAGTCCGGTCGAAAAGTCCTCTCGTCTGTATGCTAGTTCGACGGACAAAAAGCCACGCTAGGGCAGCTATTGGCTACTGGCTATGAACTTCCTTATTTTAGTTCGGTCGTACGTCATCACGTACGAATTCGACGGACTTTGGTTGATTGTGTGTAGGCAAGTCCGTTCATTAGAAAGTCCGTCGTAAAGTCCGTCGAAAAGTCCGCCGGGCAAAGTCTGCCGTAAAGTCCACTCGTGTGTACGCGGCATTAGAATAGGAACACACGACAACTACTTACTTTTTAGAAGCACTTTCTTGATCCTTCTGTACTGATCGTGCTCCCTCAATTTCAGGTCTGACCAGCGTTTCCTCAATTGCTCCTTGGATCGTCGTACCCCAAAATTCTGGCGCAGACTCTTCACAACTTTAGTCATGATGTTGGCCTTTCTCACATTTTGGTTTAGGTAGGTCCATACTTCCCGTCATAGTCGGCCCTCTTCAATATGTCCACCATCTCCACCATCTCTTCAAAGGATATATTTGAGGCCTTAAATCTCCTCCTCCTGGATCGGGACGTTTCTTGCTCCGTGCTTTCCTCCTCGTTACTGCTATGATGCACCTGCTGTGTTTCCACCATGTTCCTCTCCCACTGCAATGAAAGAGACGGGGCGGGAAATATTCTAGAAAGAACGTCAGGGGCGGGCGACGCAGGTGGAGTTTCACGCATGTGCAGTGTATATAAAGCGTAACACGCGTGCGTCATACGTACGATCTGTAAGCAGAGGAAGGTGTAGCGGAAGCGCCGATCAATATAACGAAAGTACAATTTTAAGTTGGTGCATCAGTGGCCTATACTGCTTATAGATTGAGGCCTATATTGGTTCAAGATTAGGAGAGTTTAGCCTGACATTAGGGTTTGTCTTGTGTTGTGTCTTGCACAGAAAATGGATCTATTTAATGACGAGGACTTTATGCCCATATTCACTGATATGTACAGGGAGCTGCCCTGTCTGTGGCAGGTAAACCACCCCTTTTATAACAATAAACCAAAAAGGAAGGCAGCACTGGATCAATTGGTGGAATTTGTGAAGCCGGTGATCCCCACGGCAGACATCCCCTAATTGAAGGCCCTAATTGGTGGCATGAGGAGCACTTGTAATAGGGAGCTCAAGAAGATCCAGGATTCCCTGAGATCAGGTGCTGCAGCAGATGACATTTATGTACCCAGGCTGTGGTACTATGACAGACTGCATTTTCTGGCAGGCCAGAATGAACCCAGGCCAGCACTCTCCAGTCTTCTTATGGAACAACATCCTATGGACAGATGAGACCAATATCAACTTGTACCAGAGTGATGGGAAGAGAAGAATATGGAGAAGAAAAGGAACTGCTCATGATCCAAAGCATACCACCTCATCAGTGAAGCATGGTGGTGGTAGTGTCATGGCGAGGGCATGTATGGCTGCCAATGGAACTGGTTCTCTTGTATTTATTGATGATGTGACTGCTGACAAAAGCAGCATGATGAATTCTGAAGTGTTTTGGGCAATATTTTCTGCTCATATGCAGCAAAATGCTTCAGAACTCATTGGACGATGCTTCACAGTGCAGATGGACAATGACCCCAAGCATACTGCGAAAGCAACCAAAGAGTTTTTTAAGGGAAAGAAGTGGAATGTTATGCAATGGCCAAGTCAATCACCTGACCTGAATCAGATTGAGCATGCATTTCACTTGCTGAAGACAAAACTGAAGGGAAAATGCCCCAAGAACAAGCAGGAACTGAAGACAGTTGCAGTAGAGGCCTGGCAGAGCATCACCAGGGATGAAACCCAGCGCCTGGTGATGTCTATGCATTACAGACATCAGGCTGTAATTGACTGCAAAGAATTTGCAACCAAGCATTAAAAAGTGAAAGTTTGATGGATGATTGTTAATCTGTCCCATTACTTTTGGTCCCTTAAAAAGTGGGAGGCACATATACAAACTGTTGTAATTCCTTTACCGTTCACCTGATTTGGATGTAAATACCCTCAAATTAAAGCTAAAAGACTGCAGTTAAAGCACATCTTGTTTGTTTCATTTCAAATCCATTGTAGTGGTGTAAAGAGCCAAAAAGATTAGAATTGTGTTGGTGTCCCAAAATTTATGGACCTGACTGTATTTCTTTCATACCATTATCACATATTATTCTTTTTATTTAGACTCATACCCGCATACATCCCCCTTGTTCGCCGCGGGGGGAAATTTTTAGTTCAGGTTTATGGACTCACATATAACCCCTGTCCAGCCTGGTGAACAACTTGATCATTATTTTTTTATACCATTTGCTGAATTACAATTGTTTATCATCTTTGAATGTAATGTGATTGACTTGTGCTTTACTCAAATATCTATTTTATACATTATTCCTCCTGAAGAAGCGATAACAACACCGCAAAACTAGTAGAGGAAAAGTCAATTTAGAGAATTACTTCATCAACAGATGTTTGGGGGAACCTTAAGTATTTGTTTCTTGAAATATAATTCCTTCTAAGAATTGCTGTTTTGTGTACCATGTATGTCTTTTTTATATGTAATAAATATTTTTTTATATTATCTATATAGTTTGTTATTAGTGCAGAGATAGTCCATCACATTTTGGAGCCTGGGAATAAACATATGGCCAGCTTCAGCAACTGCCCTATTTTTCCCACCCTCATTCCTTTTTTCTATATATTCTATATATACATATACTTGGATGATGGTTCTTTGTTATTTTTGAATTATAATCTTTACATGAGGCTATACTCTCCATTTAATACATGTTAGTACAAATAAAAAAAGACAGAACTCAATTGTTTCTAATTTCTTCAGAAAGTCTGTTGGCTCATTTTCATATTTCTGTCCACTATCAAGGTTTTATTAAACTATAATGTTATAAAACTTTAATCAATCAACCGTTCAGATTTTGTTTTTGCTTTTCTTGCCTGAGTTTTAGTTCTAAGTCATTGGCAATAAAGGATTTATAATATTTTCTTTCTGCATCATAAACTTACAAATCATTGATAAGAAACTGAAATTTGTATCTTTTTATGTGTTAAATTTCTTGATAAACTTGATATCTGGTTTAGCAGGAAACCATCTCAGTGTGTTATTAATCATTAATATTGATCAATCACTTCCATTGGGCACACCTTGATCTCCTGGATGAGGCCATTTCTTGCTCCGGAGGGCAATTTTTACAGCAAAAAGTGAGATTCAAATTTAATTAAAGACATGAATTTAGGTTGAATTTTCAGGATTCAGATTTGCTAAATTTTATCAGAATGCTACCCATTGGTTTTTCCAATGAGATGAGGTGACACAGTGGATGGGACTGGAGAAGTTGTAGTATATTTGATTGACAAAGACAAAAGACATACTGTATGTATTTCCTTTTCTTCTCAGGTCCATTTTATGACCATAATATGGGGTTTCTACTGAAAAGCAGTCCCTGTGGTCTTCACCCGTACACCAACTCAAATGGGGAAAACCCTGTGGTTTCTCCCTAATAGCAAACATCAGTGCTGGGAGTAGACAGTCCCAGTCTTTACCAACCTTTTGCACAACCCTTTTAAGCATTGACCTCAGATTTTTATTACATCGCTCTACCAGCCCATCTGACTGTTAGACAGATGTGTGCAGTTGTTTAATCTGGAACAACTTACATAGATTTGCCATCACCTAATGTCACGTACACACAATCGTAAATTTGGTCAGAAAAAGCTCTGATGGTTTTTCCGACGGAATTCCGACGGGATTTCGCTAACACTGTCTTGCATACACACGGTCACAGCAAGTTCCGACCATCAAGAACGCTGTGACATACAACATGTATGACGGGACTAGAAAAAGGAAATTCAATACCCAGTGCACCACCCTTTGGGCTCCTTCTGCTAATCTTGTGTTAGTTGAAGTTTGGTGAGAGACGATTCACGTTTTTCAGACTCGTGCTTCTTTCCGATCGTTTTACTGCTGTTCAGTTTGTGCTTTTTTGTTTGTATCTGGTTTTCAGTGCGTGTAGTCAGTTGGTATCTGTTTTTCTGTGCGTTCTTGTCCGCTTGTTTCTGATTTTCAGCTCGCTCTTCACAGGCCTTGCTGTTCTTCAGTGCATTCGGTTAGTTCGTTCTGACCAGCCGACCATTTTCTAGCCATGTTGCGGTTACATACTCATCGTAGAGTTCGTGCTATGCAGGGGCTTGGTGTTGGGGTTCTTACTTTGACCCAAACCCAGTCCATGAACAGGGTGGGGAGGAGTTCATGGACCAAGAATTGTTTACTCCAGTGTGACCAATTCTCTCATATTCTTCTGTTGCGTGAGATTCAGGAGAATAACCCTGATGATTTCAAGAATTTTCTCCGGATGACGGACCCTATTTTTCACCTTTTGTTGGCTTTGTTCAACCTGCATGCGGCAAGCGATCACTCCCGAGCAGAGGCTCATCGCCACCTTGCGGTACTTGCCAACGGGGAGAAGTCTACTGGACCTGAAGTTCTCGACATGCATCTCCCCCCCAGGCTCTGGGGATCATTATTCCAGAGACCTGTTCTTCCATCATTCAGGTCCTGCAGAAGGACTACCATATATACTCGAGTATAAGTCGAATTTTTCAGCACATTTTTTTGTGCTGAAAGTGCCCCCCTTGACTTATACTCGAGTCAAGCACTTTTCTGCAGCAAAAAAATGTATTTCCCGAACCGTCTTTGGGGCCCAAATTTGGAGTTCCTAGTACTAAGTGGCCCAGAGATAAGGGGCCCCAAAATCGGTTCGGAAAATGTAATTCTCTGCTGCAGAAAAGTGCTTGACATTTTCTGAACCGAATTTGGGGCCCCATATCTCAGGGCCACTTAGTTTTAGGAACTCCAAATTTGGTGTGGAAACCCAGTGGAACTGGTACCATAACATATCCAAAGCTGGAGTTCCTAGCACCAAGTGGCCCTGAGATACGGGGCCCCAAACCTGGTTTGGAAAATGTCATTTTCTGCTGCAGAAAAGTGCTTGACATTTTCTGAACTGATTTTTGGGGCCCTGTATCTCGGGGCCACTTGGTGCTAGAAACCCCAGCTTTGGAAATTTTATGGTGCTAGTTCCACTGGGTTTGCACACAAAATTTGGGGTTCTTAGCACTAAGTGACCCCGAGATACGGGGCCCCAAATTCGGTCAACTGTGTCCATCTGCAGCAATGTCATTTCAGGACCCTTTGGGTTCAGAGACCCCAAATTTTGGCTGCAGCTAGGGGGCATCTAGGAACCCTTAACTACCGAGTTTGAAGTTCAGGGGACCTATGGCTGCAAATGGGCACAGTGAGGCATGCAAATGGGCACAGTGATGCTGTAAATGGGCATTGTTGACCCTCTTTTCCACTTACAGTAGCTGTGCATTTCTCACCCTCGTCTTATACTCGGGTCAATACGTTTTTACATTTTTTTGTGGTAAATTAGGGCCTCGACTTATACTCGGAACGACTTATACTCGAGTATATACGGTATATTAGGGTAAGTTTTATCCTTTAACATCACAATATATGTATTTAATGTATGCTAATGTTTTGTATTTCTTTCATCATTCCATAATTACCCTGACTGTAATATGCTGTGAATGTTCCCTTTGTACCCTAAACACCCCCTATAATGTGCACAAATATTATTGTTGTCCTTAAATTCATGCAGAGTGTCAGAGGATTTTTTTGGGCTCACAAACTGATTTAGAAACCCCCCCTAAAAATTTGACAATGGGCCATCAGAGGGGGTGAGGAATCTGATAAGTGGACCTTATTTTTTTTGTCTTTAAATACGCATTAAAATCAATGTTATCATGATGTTGGCCATGAATGTTTGTGTCTAATCTACTTGCAAATTTATGTGCAAAATTAAATTTTTTTTTTCTGTTTAGACTCCACAGTTTCCTTCAACACCACAAGAATGGCAGACTGTGGCATCCCACTCTGCCCATCGTTGGGACTTTCCCAAATCTCGAGGGGCAATAGATGGGAAGCACATCCACATCGTCCCACCACCCAATTCGGGGTCATACTATTTTAACTATAAGAGGTTTCATAGTATCATGTTGATGGAGGTGGTGTCGGCGACATACGAGTTTCTCTATGTGGACGTGGGGAAGAATGGCCGGATGTCGGATGGTGGAGTCTTTGCCCAGACCAAGTTCTACGGACGTCTCCAGAGTGGTGGCTTGGGATTGCCACCTGTGGAAGAGAACATTGAAGGACTTTTGTTTGTTTTTATTGCTGATGAAGCATTTGCTCTGGCTAATCATGTGATGAGGCCATTCCCCCCAGAGGACCCTCACCCCGGAGAAGAGGGTTTTTAATTACAGGCTGGCCAGAGCCCAAAGAGTCGCGGAGAATACCTTTGGGATAATGACCAGCCTATTTCTAATGGCAATCAACCTGCCGGAACACAAACTGAACAACATTGTTCTATGCTGCTGCATCCTGCACAACTTTTTAAAAAGAAATGCTCCATATTATATAGCCTCAGTTGGGCCGGACTTCGGGAACCAACACTGACAGCCCTGAAAGCTGTCCGTCGTGGCTTGCCCCCCCAAAGAGTCCGTGAAGTGTGTGAAAAATATGTGGAATATTTTACGGGTAGGGGGGCCATTGCTATGCCAGCTAATTTGTAAATATTTTTTAAATAAATAAAAAAATTGATATGATAAAATCTTGATTTGGATTTACTGCTTGTGTTTGTTTTATCTGTCTCCTAGGTTCTCCTAGTGCACTTGTAGTGCCCAAAGGTTTTCACATTATTTAAATAACACCCATTGTCACTCTAAACACCAACTTAATACAAAAAGTGTTATTGAGCATTGAAAGAAGAAGCCACACATTGTTGAGTAGACAGCCTTTTACTCCATGCACATTCACATGTGCGTTTTTTAAAACATTTGGTGGTAAACAAAAACACATCTTTTTTTTTTCAAAGTTTTACCTTGGAATTTTTCAAAAAATACAGAAAGAGGCATGTTTCCAAACATAACATACACAACTCTGGAACTTACAAAGTTCAACATTGCAAAAAAGAAGGCAATATCAGACATTTTATAGTGTGAAAAAGGTCTTGATCTTGCCTTCATCAGATGGGGTGAAGTCATATATATTATATAGTATTTTACATAATATATTTTACATGAAACATTGCGGGGAATGTAAGGGAATATATATATATATATATATATATATATATATATATATATAAAGAAAAAAATATATATGACACAATATATATAGGTAGTAAAAAATGAGAAAATAACAAAAGTGGGACTTTGTGTGAGGAAGGGGGGCCGTACACATCCCATCCTCCATCCCATATAAGTATATATAAAGGGGTGAGGGGCAGGACTTTGAGTGAAGCACACGGATGCATAGAAGAAATGAGTTTAGAAAATGGTTTATTAATTGAGTCAATCCCTAGAACATAGGTTGGGGGTATACAGTTCGGTACATATATTGTATATCAATACTTCTAAATACATATCACATATAAATGCATTGTCCAACCAAGGTTTAAAACAGTATTTTACAAGTACACGGGTCACGTAATAACATGATTAATTGCATTGCAGAGAATACTCATAAAAGTAGCTTGCGCATTAAAGCGTCATTAGAAATAATAGTTAAGATGAGATAAGTAGGAAAAATAATCTAAAAACATATATAATGACTCAGTTAGGAGATATATGCCAGTATTTTACAGTTGCACGGGTCACTTCAGAGCGTGATTAATTGCAGTGTAAATGATATTGAAAAACAAAAATGGATGCATTAAAACATCACTTAGGGAAAAAGGAGAAAATATACTTGGTGAAGAGAAACGGCCGTGGTAGGTTCATGAATGCATTGTAAAACGGTAGTAGTTAGCTCTACATGTTTAGGGACCTTAAAGTCACTCGTCAGGAGCAAAACCGTATTGGTTATCTAAAAAAATGAAAATAGGAACATGAGTGGTTAACTGAAAAAATGCGTGGGCAAATGCAGAAAATGTGAAAACCCTCACACATATCCATACACTTGTCCCACAAACTTACATGAGCGTGACCACGCCTGGGAGAGAACACCGCCGCACAAGACAATCCGGCCAAAGATGCCACTCCCCGGAGCTGAGGGGGCCTGACCCGGAAGCGCAGCCAGCAGCGGCAATACCCCCAAAGTGGTGACAGGAGAGAAGTGAATGGGAGGTATGGTGCATGGGAGAAATGAATGGCCCCAGGAGGGGGAACCTGCTGGAGAAAAAGAACCAGTGAATAAAGTGAACTAGAATTGAAGAAGAATATGAGGGAATGTGCAGTGATGGAGAGTGAGAAATGATGGGGGACATAGTGAGGAAACAGAGTGAAGTGAGGAGAAGAAAAGAAAAGGAGAGAAAAGATGGGCAATGGGAAAAGAGGAGGAAAGAGAGAAAGGGGAGAAAAATGGGGGAAGACCAAAGATGAGGATAAATAAGGTGAAAATAGATTGCCTGCTGCACAGTGAAGTTAGACAAGAGAGCCATAGGAAGTGGTGTGAGGATAAAACTGAGCATCAAGGACAGAGGTGCCAATCACACCTAGGGGGGAGAAAACCTCCGCCGAGTGAGCCGTCCAGAACCGACCTCCAACGTCATGCGGTAGCCAAGTGAGGAACAGCGAACACACCGGGAATGGCCGCCAACAGAACCCGGCGTAACCAGCCCTGGGCATCAACCTGGTCTCCCCACTGCTAGGGATGGAAAAGCCGGCCAGCTGATTTATAGGTGCCGAGTAGACACCAAACAGCTGACACTGATTGCATGAAGCTGACGAGCAGTGGGGGAAATCCCGCCCACCCTAAGAAAGGAGGGGGCGGTGGGAAAACCCACAGTGCTCGTCACAGCTCCGGGAAGTGACAGGAGTGACACCGGATATGACCAATGACAGCCAGCAACCCCCATGCGCGGTCACACTACAAGTATAGGGAAGTGGCATTAGAAAAAATAAGGAGATTTATTGAAATGAATGGGAGGGTGGGGTTGTAAAATAAGTTGTTCCAGTTGTATGTGCAAATAACCACCTATTGCACAGGGAGAACTGGAAAGGAAATAAGGAAATGGTGTAAACGGCTGAGAAGCAGCCATAACAAGTATTAAGAATGTATTAGCAGTGCAGCCATGTGCTTCCATCCCTATAGGTTGAGCAAAAAATGAGAAAATAACAAAAGTGGGACTTTGTGTGAGGAAGGGGGGCCGTACACATCCCATCCTCCATCCCATATAAGTATATATAAAGGGGTTGAGGGGCGGGACTTTAGGAGATATATGCCAGTATTTTACAGTTGCACGGGTCACTTCAGAGCGTGATTAATTGCAGTGTAAATGTACTGAAAAACAAAAATGGATGCATTAAAGCATCACTTAGGGAAAAAGGAGAAAATATATTTGGTGAAGTACTACCGTTTTACAATGCATTCATGAACCTACCACGGCCGTTTCTCTTCACCAAGTATATTTTCTCCTTTTTCCCTAAGTGATGCTTTAATGCATCCATTTTTGTTTTTCAATATCATTTACACTGCAATTAATCACGCTCTGAAGTGACCCGTGCAACTGTAAAATACTGGCATATATCTCCTAACTGAGTCATTATGTATGTTTTTAGATTATTTTTCCTATTTATCTCATCTTAACTATTATTTCTAATGACGCTTTAATGCGCAAGCTACTTTTATGAGTATTCCCTGCAATGCAATTAATCATGTTATTACGTGACCCGTGTACTTGTAAAATACTGTTTTAAACCTTGTTTGGACAATGCATTTATATGTGATATGTATTTAGAAGTATTGATATACAATATATGTACCGAACTGTATACCCCCAACCTATGTTTTAGGGATTGACTCAATTAATAAACCATTTTCTAAACTCATTTCTTCTATGCATCCGTGTGCTTCACTCAAAGTCCCGCCCCTCAACCCCTTTATATATATAGGTAGTAGTCACTGTAAGGGGGGGGAAGTGGGAGAAAAGAGGGAGGGTAGGGGGGGGAGGGAAGAAGAGGGGGGAGAAGAAGGGAGGGGGGGGAAGGAGAGGGGAGGATAGGGAGGGGAAAGGGGAGGAGGGGGGAGGGGGGTGATGGGAGCAAGCCAATACTTACTGGAAGGGACCGAATCAACTCCCCCCATATATTAAACACAATGTGTGAAAAAAGATACCTGTGGTGAAAAAATGGCAGAGAATGGGTGAATAAAAGATCAATGTAAACATCCAGGCTAATACTAGATAACTATAGTACAGTAACAAATTATAACACTGTGGTGATTTCAATAGCCACGTTTAAACCACCGGGCGAGACGACATCAAGAGTGTAGATCCAGAATGTCTCTCTTGCGCACAGTTTTTTAAAACAGTGCGTGATTTGGAAATTTGCTCAATCACCCAAAATTTTAGGCCAATGATGGATTTTTTTATGGTGCTCAGCGAAATGTCAGGGAATGCTGTGCATGTCCTTGCCACCCTCAATAAGCCTACGGTGCTGGCCGAAACGTTGTCTAAGGGGGCAGATCATTCGACCAACATAAACTAGGCAACAAGGGCATGTGAGGCCATATACCACAAAGTCAGAAGAGCAATTGTAGAATTGATCTAACATGTAGGTTTTTCCTTTAGAGAGAAATGATTTTTGACCATGTTCAATGAAAGAGCAGGTTTTGCATCAGATTTTTTTGCACTGATACATACCAACTAAAGGTATGAGAACTGTGGGGTTGGTACATGTATTAGTTGTTTTAATTTTGCTGGGGGCAATCTTACTTTTAAGGTTGGGAGCTTTTCGGTATGTAACTCTTGGTACTGGGGGGTGGGTAGTTTTTAGGAGGGGATCTTGTAACAAGATATCCCAATGTTTGCTCAGAATGTTCTCCATTTTTTTATATTGGAAGTGGAAAGTGGTGATGAATCTATTTTGTCTTTTTCTTGTTTAGTGGGTTTTTCTTTTGCATACAGAGCGCATGCTTCATCTACCAACTCTTTGGGGTATTCATTGTCAGCAAATTTTTGTTTGAGTGAAATGCTAGATGAGGCATAGTCACTATCCAAAGTGCAGTTGTTTCTTAAGCGACAAAATTGTCCTTTAGGTATATTTTTAGTCCATTTCGGGTAATGGCAGCTGGTATAATGTAAAAAAGAGTTACCTGCCGTGGGTTTGGTGTGATTTTTTGCTATTATATTCTCACCTATGTGGCCTAATTTCAAATCACGGAAGGCCAAGTTGGTTGGATCAGAGACATGGGTGAATGTTAGTCCATACGGGTTGTGGTTGCAATGATCAACAAAAAGAGCAATGAGGTTGGGGGGACCATCTCAGATGATTATTATATCATTGATATAACGTCCAAAAAAACGAGATTGGATGAGTAGGGGTTGTTGTGCCAAATAAAGTTTTTTTCCCAATACCCCATGGCTAGGTTTGCATAGGATGGGGTGAAATTGGCTCCCATAGCAGTCCCTTGGATCTGTAGGAAAAATTCATCATCAAAAGTAAAATCATCTGGGTTAAACAGAAATGTGTGGCCTCCAAGATGAAGGCAACTTGTCTGGGATTAATGAGGGGTTCCTGGGAAAGAAAAATTATAGGGCCATTAGGCCAAAATGGTGGGGGATGGAGGTATAAAGAGAGGCGATGTCAAGGGAGAGCCACATGTATGTGGGTTCCCATCTGTAGGGCGCTAAAAGTTCTAAAAGGTGAGTGCCATCTCTGATGTATGAGGGCAACTGTTGAACTATGAGTTGTAGAAATAGGTCAATGTATTGACTGAACCCAGTGGTGACGCTGTCCATGGCAGCCACAATGGGTCTGCCAAGGGGGATGTAAGACTTTTGTGTACTTTCGGCAGATGATAAAAGTAAGGAACCTGATAGAAGTTTTTCCGAAAAAAAAAGGCTTCCATTTTGTTGATCACTCCTTTATTAAAACCTGACTGAATGAGACAGTGGGCCTCAGAGGAAAAATCGCTGGTGGGATCTTTACAAAGCTTATGGTAGGTGGTTTGGTCTGAGAGGATTCTGTGAGCCTCTTTCATATAGTCGGCTTTGTCTTGTACGACTATACCACCCCCTTTGTCAGCAGTTTTGATAATAACGTCGGTGGTTTGGATGAGACATTCTAGGGCTCGAGTTTCAATAACAGAAAGATTGTGTACATGGGGAGGTATAGAGGAAGATTACTGGCAGAGCTTAAGGAAGTCTGCATACACAACCCTATAGAAGCTTTCCAGGTAGGGGCGCTTGGACTGTGCAGGATAAAAAACTGACTTGGGTTTGAATTATGAATGTATGATGGGTGGTGAAGTGGCCAAATGCTGAGTGAAGAGGCTAAGTGTATCCTTATCCTCAGTAAGGGATTCAAGAGCGTCTATTAGATCCCCATCTTATTCAAAATTATTGGAGGACAAGGGGGGGGTAGATGGGGCTGCGTCATTCACAGTGGGTTTGCTCTGTTTGGCGTGAAAGAACCTTTTTAATGTGAGATTGCGGATGTATCTATTCAGATCCTTGAATAGAAGGAAAGGGTTGGGCTTATTTATTGGGGCAAAATTGAGTCCCCTATTAAGTAAGCTTATATCGGCAGTGAAGAGTTCTAGGGAAGATAGATTAAAAATCTTCATAGTTTGCGGAGTTTTGGTGTGTTTATCTCTAGATTTGTTACCTCGTCCTCCTCTGCACCCTCTCCAGTAGGGATGAGCTTCGAGTTCGAGTCGAACTCATGTTCGACTCGAACATCGGCTGTTTGCAAGTTCGCCGAACAGCGAACAATTTTGGGTGTTCGCGGCAAATTCGAATGCCGCGGAACACCCTTTAAAAGTCTATGGGAGAAATCAAAAGTGCTAATTTTAAAGGCTTATATTCATGGTATTGTCATAAAAAGTGTTTGGGGACCTGGGTCCTGCCCCAGGGGACATGGATCAATGCAAAAAAAAGTTTTAAAAACGGACGTTTTTTCGGGAGCAGTGATTTTAATAATGCTTAAAGTGAAACAATAAAAGTGTAATATCCTTTTAAATTTCGTACCTGGGGGGTGTCTATAGTATGCCTGTAAAGGGGCGCATGTTTCCCGTGTTTAGAACAGTCTGACAGCAAAATGACATTTCAAAGGAAAAAAAGTCATTTAAAACTACTTGCGGCTATTAATGCATTGCCGGTCCGACAATACACATAGAAGTTCATTGATAAAAACGGCATGGGAATTCCCCACAGGGGAACCCCGAACCAAAATTTAAAAAATAAAATGATGTGGGGGGTCCCCCTAAACTCCATACCAGGCCCTTCAGGTCTGGTATGGATATTAAGGGGAACCCCGTCCAAAATTAAAAAAAAAAAAAATGGCGTGGGGTCCCCCTCAAAATCTATACCAGACCCTTCAGGTCTGGTATGGATTTTAAGGGGAACCCCGGCCAAAATTTAAAAAAAAAAACGGCGTGGTGTCAGGCTCCTACTTACCAGACCGGCGAGTCCAATCGGGCAGAGGGTAGGCTCCCTTACGCGTCCGACTAACGGCCCCTGGTAGAGTAAACAGAAGGCACGAAAGTACGGAGTGGTATGAGAGCCTGTATTCACTGTCCAGGTACTGCGGGGTTAACAGGTGGGAAGGCTGAAGCTGGCTGGAGCACAGGCACAAGACTGAGCAGGTTTGTTTGGAAGGCAGGCTGGGTAGACAACAGACAGACAGCTGGGATCCAAGGGAGCAGGCAGATGGATGGTCAGGAGACAGGCCGGGTTCGGTAACAGGCGGACGGCTAAGGTACAGTGGAGCAGGCAAGCGGATGGTCAAACAAGCATAAGTCAGGTACAGGCAGAGTTCAGAGAGAGATCCTGGGGACAAGGCCGGGTCAGTAGGTAATCAGGAACGGACAAGGTACAAGGTCAGGCACTCGAACGACTAGCTGTTGATCAGGCAGCACTGGTCACAGGGGCACGCCGGCTTAAATGCATCTTTTGGCGCCAAACGACGTGCACGCGCGCGCCCCGGCACACACAGGCACGCGCACCCGCCAACGCCCGCGCGCGCGCCCCCGCACACCGGCGTGCACAGCAGGACGACCCTGGACACACACACCAGCACCGCGAGGAACACGCACGGCGGGGTCCACAGGAACGCGCGCGCCAATGCGCGCCGATGCGCCCTGCCGCACACCACCGCGAGCACCCTGCCTGCCGAGGTACGCCCTCTGACACGTGGGGTCCCCCTAATAATCCATACAAGACCCTTATCCGAGCATGCAACCTGGCAGGGCGCAGGAAAAGAGGGGGGGACGAGAGAGCGCCCCCCTCCTGAACCATACCAGGCCACATGCCCTCAACATTGGGAGGGTGCTTTGGGGTAGCCCCCCAAAACACCTTGTCCCCATGTTGATGAGGACAAGGGCCTCATCCCCACAACCCTGGCCGGTGATTGTGGGGGTCTGCGGGCGGGGGGCTTATCGGAATCTGGAAGGCCCCTTTAACAAGGGGACCCCCAGATCCCGTCCCTCCCCCCTGTGTGAAATGGTAAGGGGGTACAAAAGTACCCCTACCATTTCACTAAAAAACTGTCAAAAATGTTAAAAATTACAAGAGACAGTTTTTGACAATTCCTTTATTTAAATGCTTCTCCTTTCTTCTTTCTTCTATCTTCTATCTTCCTTCTGTTTCTTCCTCCATCTTCTTCTTCTTCTGGTTCTTCTGGCTCTTCTGGTTCTTCCTCCAGTGTTCTCATCCAGCATCTCCTCCGCGGCGTCTTCTTCCCTTCTCCTCGGGCCGCTCCGCATCCATGATGGCATGGAGGGAGGCTCCTGCTCTTCTCTTCATCTTCTTCTCTTCATCTTCTTGTCTTCATATTCTTCTCTTCATCTTCTTGTCTTTATCTTCTTCTCTACATCTTCTTTTCAGGCCGCTCCGCATCCATGCATGGAGGGAGGCTGCCGCTGTGTGATGCTTCTCCTCTTCTGACGGTTCTTAAGTAACGGGGGGCCAAGCCCCCCGGTGACCCTGCCCCTCTCTGACGCACGGTGACTTGACGGGACTTCCCTGTGGCATTCCCCATGACGCCACAGGGAAGTCCCGTCAAGCCACCGTGCTTCAGAGGGGGTGGAGTCACCGGGTGGCCCCGCCCCCCATTATTTAAAAACCGTCAGAAGAGGAGAAGCATCACACAGCGGGAGCCTCCCTCCATGCAGGGATATTACACTTTTATTGTTTGACTTTAAGCCACATTAAAATCACTGCTCCCGAAAAAAACGGACGTTTTTAAAACATTTTTTTGCATTGATCCATGTCCCCTGGGGCAGGACTCAGGTCCCCAAACACTTTTTATGACAATACTATGAATATAAGCCTTTAAAATTAGCACTTTTTATTATTCATGTTCGTGTCCCATAGACTTTAATGGTGTTCGCGTGTTCAAACAAATTTTTTGCCTGTTTGCATGTTCTAGTGCGAACCGAACAGGGGGGGTGTTCGGCTCATCCCTAGTTCAGAGTATATAGGACCTGGGGGCCCAACGCCTTTTCTTTTTTAAATTTGGGTGCGGGGTTCCCCTTAATATCCATACAAGGCCCAAAGGGCCTGGTAATGGACTGTGGGGTGGTACCCATGCCGTTTGTCTCACTGATTTTCATCCATATTGCCCGGACCCGACATTACATTAAACCCGCAAGCAGTTTTAAATGACTTTTATTCCTTTAAAAAAGACATTTTGTGCAGGGACTGTTCTAAGCACGGGAAACACGCGCCACTTTACAGGCATACTATAGACACCCCCAGGTACGATATTTAAAGGAATATTTCACTTTTATTTTTTCACTTTAAGCATCATTAAAATCACTGCTCCCGAAAAAACGGCCGTTTTTAAAACTTTCTTTTGCATTGATACATGTCCCCTGGGACAGGACTCGGGTCCCCAAACCCTTTTTAGGACAATAACTTGCATATTAGCCTTTAAAATTCGCACTTTTGATTTCTTACGTTTGAGTCCCATAGACTTTAACGGTGTTTGAATGTTCACGCAAACATATTCGGTGTGTTCGCATGTTCTGGATGCAAACTGAACCGGGGTTTTTTCCTTGATAAGGTCCAAATCATCACTACAAAACATGATTTCCTGAATAAGCCGTTGTGCACTGAGCTCCTGAGTCCAGATGTGTAAACAGCTGCTGAGTGTCCTCTCCTTACATTCCACTGAATCAAGTTTGCAATTCATTCTAGTTTCAAAGACATCTAGACAACAATGTCCTAAACTTCTTTTTATACAAATTATCATGACCAAATGTAGTTAACCCTGTATCTGGAAAAAACATCGTATTTAGTTGGCAAACGAACAATGTTTACTATGACGGATTACTGTGCCCACGAACATGAAAGTAGCCATTTTAAACTGTACAACAGTAAAGAAAAGCACATGGAGCAGTATGCAAGTAATAATAAGAATAGGAACACACGACAACTACTTACTTTTTAGAAGCAATTTCTTGATCCTTTTGTACTGATCATGCTCCCTCAATTTCGGGTCTGACCAGCGTTTCCTCAATTACTCCTTGGATCGTCGTACCCCAAAATTCCGGCGCAGACTCTTCACAACTTTAGTCATGATCTTGGCCTTTCTTACATTTGGGTTTAGGTATGGTCCATACTTCCTGTCATGGTTGGCCCTCTTCAATATGTCCACCATCTCCACCATCTCTTCAAAGGACATATTTAAGGCCTTAAATCTCCTCCTACTGGACTTTTCTTGCTCCATGCTTTCCTCCTCCTTACTGCTATTATGCACCTTCTGTTTCTCTGCCATGTTTCTCTCCCACTGCAATGAAAGAGACGGGGTGGGGAATATTCTAGAAAGAACATCAGGGGCGGGTGACGCGGGTGGAGTTTCACGCATGCGCAGTGTATATAAAGCGTAACACGAGTGCGTCATACGTACGATCTGTGAGCAGAGTAAGCTGTAGCGGAAGCGCCGATCAATATAACGAAGGTACAATTTTAAGTTAGTGCATCAGTGGTCTATACTGCTTATAGATTGAGGCCTATATTGGGTCAAGATTAGGAGAGTTTAGCCTGACATTAGGGTTTGTCTTGTGTTGTGTCTTGCAGAGAAAATGGATCTATTTATTATTATACAGGATTTATATAGCGCCAACAGTTTACGCAGCGCTTTACAACATTAGGGCAGACAGTACAATACAATTCAATACAGGAGGAATCAGAGGGCCCTGATCGTTAGAGCTTACAATCTAGGAGGGAGGGTCAAGTTATACAAAAGGGTAATAGCTGTGGGGGATGAGCTAATGGAGAAAATAGTGCAGTTGTTAGATGAAGGCAGGATAGGCTTCTCTAAAGAGGAAAGTTTTTAGGGATCGCCAAAAAGTGGATACATTTGGAGACAGTCCGACATATTGCGGTAGGGAACTCCAGAGGATGGGCGAGGCCCGGGAGAAGTCCTGGAGGCGGATATGGGAGGAGGTGATGAGGGAGCTAGAGCAGGAGGTCTTGGGAGTAACAGAGGGGGTGATTAGGTTGGTATTTTCAGACTAGGCTAGTGATGTAGCTGGGGGCAGAGTTGTGGATGGCTTTGTAACTTATTGTTAGTATTTTGAATTTAATTTGTTGGGTGAGTGGCAGCCAATGGAGGGATTGGCAGAGAGGGGTAGCAGACACTGAGCGGTTTGTAAGGTGGATGAGTCTGGCAGCAGCATTCATGATGGACTGAAGGGGGGTAGTCTATTTAAAGGTAAGCCAATGAGGAGGGAGTTGCAGTAGTTGAGGCGAGAGATAACCAGGGAGTGAATCAGGAGCTTTGTGGTTTCATTGGTTAGAAAGGGACGTAGTTTAGAGATGTTGCAGGACTTTATGCCCATATTCATTGATATGTACAGGGAGCTGCCCTGTCTGTGGCAGGTAAACCACCCCTTTTATAACAATAAACCAAAGAGGAAGGCAGCACTGGATCAATTGGTGGAATTTGTGAAGTCGGTGATCCCCACGGCAGACATCTCCTAATTGAAGGCCCTAATTGGTGGCATGAGGAGCACTTATAATGGGGAGCGCAAGAAGATCCAGGATTCCCTGAGATAAGGTGCTGCTGCAGATGACATTTATGTACCCAGGCTGTGGTACTATGACAGACTGCATTTTCTGGCAGGCCAGAATGAACCCAGGCCAGCACTCCCCAGTCTTCCTATGGAACAACATCCTATGGACAGATGAGACCAAGATCAACTTGTACCAGAGTGATGGGAAGAGAAAAGTATGGAGAAGGAAAGGAACTGCTCATGATCCAAAGCATACCACCTCATCAGTGAAGCATGGTGGTGGTAGTGTCATGGCGAGGGCATGTATGGCTGCCAATGGAACTGGTTATCTTGTATTTATTGATGATGTGACTGCTGACAAAATCAGCATGATGAATTCTGAAGTGTTTTGGGCAATATTTTCTGCTCATATTCAGCAAAATGCTTCAGAACTCATTGGACGATGCTTCACAGTGCAGATGGACAATGACCCCAAGCATACTGTGAAAGCAACCAAAGAGTTTTTTTAAGGGAAAGAAGTGGAATGTTAGGCAATGGCCAAGTCAATCACCTGACTTGAATCCGATTGAACATGCATTTTGCTTGCTGAAGACAAAACTGAAGAGAAAATGTCCCAAGAACAAGCAGGAACTGAAGACAGTTGCAGTAGAGGCCTGGCAGAGCATCACCAGGGATGAAACCCAGCATCTGGTGATGTCTATGCGTTCTATACTTCAGGCTGTAATTGACTGCAAAGGATTTGCAAGTATTAAAAAGAGAAAGTTTGATGTATGATTGTTAATCTGTCCCATTACTTTTGGTCCCTTAAAAAGTGGGAGGCACATATATAAACTGTTGTAATTCCTATATCGTTCACTTGATTTGGATGTAAATACCCTCACATTAAAGCTGAAAGTCTGCAGTTAAAGCACATCTTGTTCGTTTCATTTCAAATCCATTGTAGTGGTGTATAGAGCCAAAAAGATTAGAATTGTGTTGATGTCCCAAAATGTATGGACCTGACTGTATTTCTTTCGTACCATTATCACATAATAATATTTTTATTTAGACTCATTGCCACATACATGCCCCTTGTCCGCCGCGGGGGAAAATTTTTAGTTCAGGTTTACGGACTCACATATAACCCCTGTCCAGCCTGGTGAGCAATTTGATCATTGTTTTTTTATACCATTTGCTGCATTACAATTGTTTATCATCTTTGAATGTAATGTGATTGACTTGTGCTTTACTCAAATATCTATTTTATAGATTATTCTTCCTGAAGAAGCAGTAACAACACCGCAAAACTGGTAGAGGAAAAGTCAATTTCGAGAATTACTTCATCAACAGATACTTTGTTTGGGGGAACCCTAAGTATTTGTTTCTTGAAATATAATTCCTTCTAATGCCCCGTACACACGGTCGGACTTTGTCCGGACATTCCGACAACAAAAGCCTAGGATTTTTTCCGACGGATGTTGGCTCAAACTTGTTTTGCGTACGAATTTCCGATCGCCAACAACGCGGTGACGTAAACCACGTACGACGAGACTAGAAAAGGCCAGTTCAGAACCAAGCGCGGCACCCTTTGGGCTCCTTTTGCTAATCTCGTGTTAGTAAAAGTTTGGTGAGAGACGATTCGCGCTTTTTCAGACTCGTGGCTTTCAGATCATTTTCTGCAGTTCAGTTTATGCTTGTGTGTTTGTATCTGCTCTTCAGTGCGTGCAAGCAAGCTACGCGTGACTTTAATTAGTCATTGTGTTCTTGTTCGTTCGTTACTGTTTTTCAGGTCGTCACAGGCCTTGCTGTTCTTCAGTGCGTTCTGTTACTTCGTTCTGAGCAGCCGACCGTTTTCTAGCCATGTTGCGTATACGTACTCATCGTAGAGTTCGTGCTGTGCGGGGGCTTGGTGTTGGGGTCCTGACCTTGACACAAGTCCAGTCCATGAACAGGGTGGGGAGGAGTTCATGGACCAAGAATTGGTTGCTTCAGCGTGACCAGTTTTCTAATATGCCTTTGCTCCGTGAGATCCGTGAGAATAATCCTGATGATTTCAGGAACTTTCTCAGGATGACGGACCCCATGTTTCACCGTTTGTTGGCTTCGCTGACCCCCTATATTAGCAGGCAGGATACCTGCATGAGGCAAGCCATCACTCCGGAGCAGAGGCTCGTCACTACCCTGCGGTACTTGGCGACAGGGAGAAGCCTGCAGGACCTTAAGTTCTCGACAGGCATCTCCCCCCAGGCTCTGGGGATCATTATGGCAGAGACCTGTTCTGCCATCATCCAGGTCCTGCAGAAGGAGTATATGAAGGTAAGATTTGTATCCTTTAATATCACATTTTATTGTATTTAATGTTTGAAAATATATTGTATTTCTTTCCTCATTCCCTAATTACCATGATTGGAATATGCTGTGAATGTCCCCTTTCTCCTCATGCATGCTGGATTTTTCTGTGAAAAACTTTTTAGTCCTTCATACAGATTGGCCTTCAATAACCTCCCCAGCATGTTCTCTCCTGGCCCTATATTCACCTCATGTAGTCACTTAACAATGTATATTATCAGCTCCATAGTAGTGCTGTACCCCAAACACCCCCTAAAATGTTTTTACATGTGATTTTTGCTTTAAATTTAGGCAGAGTGCCAGAGGCTTTTTTTTGTAGTGTCCCCAAATAATTTTTAGTAACCCTCCCTCCCCCAACTGCTAAGTCAGCTGATCCCAATTCTCTATCCTCAATCCTCTATCTGCTGACTTTGCCAAACCCATACACACTATACCCATCTCTTTTGTGCTCAGATTTATGGATGAATTACCCAAAGCATGTAGTGCAAGGGCCTGCCTGTATACTTTCAAATGGTACTGTTTCAAGTTTTTCTATACTATTATTATCTTGACAGGTAATAGCATAATGTCCAAATGTCCTCAAATGTGTACAATGTGTATTTATATCTTTGTATTATGACACTTCTTACCTGTCCAGTGGGCTGCCAATAGTGTAACTAAGGAGGGGCTGGTCAAAGTAATACACATTATTTAGGCATTCATCTCTCAATGAAGTGGAGAGGGTTACCTGTCCAAGATTACCGCCCCTATAATGTTAGAAATGGCCCATGAGAGGGGGAGGGGGAATATAATAGGTGTACCTTATACTTTGTTGTTGTTTAATTCCCCTTAATAAATGCTATCTGGAGGTTGGCCAAGAATGTTTGTGTCTAATCTGCTTGCCATGTTTGTGTGCAAAAATAGTAATGTTTTTTTTTTCTCAACAGTTTCCTTCCATGCCACAGGAATGGCAGACTGTGGCCTCCCACTTTGCCCAGCGGTGGGACTTTCCTACCTGCGGAGGGGCAATTGATGGGAAACACATCCACATCGTCCCACCACCCAACTCGGGGTCGTACTATTTCAACTATAAGGGGTTCAATAGTATAGTGATGTTGGCAGTGGTGTCGGCTAATTACAACTTCTTGTATGTGGACGTGGGGAAGAATGGCCGGATGTCCGATGGTGGAGTCATCGCCCAGACGGAGTTTTACAGGCATCTCCAGAATGGCAGCTTGGACTTGCCACCTCCAGAGGAAAATGTGGAAGGACTCCCATTCGTCTTCGTTGCTGATGAATCGTTTGCGCTGGGGGACCATCTTATGCGGCCTTTCCCTATGAGGACCCTCACCCCGGAACAGAGGGTTTTTAATTACCGACTGGCCAGAGCCAGAAGAGTGGTGGAGAACACATTTGGAATCCTGGCCGGTTCCGCCTATTTCTGCCACCCATCCATATGGCGGAGTATAAACGTAATCATATAATCATGGCGTGCTGTATTCTCCATAATTTTTTACGCAAACATTCGGCCAACTATGCTGGCTCACTTGGGCCTGCGGCCAGAATGATACCTGAAACAACACTGACGGCGCTTGAAAGTGGCCGTCCTGGCTTGCCCTCCCTGAGTGCCCGTGATGTCCGGTTACGATACCTGGAGTTCTTTGCAGGTAGGGGGGCCATCAATATGCCAGCAAATGTGTGAAGCCTTTATCAAATAAAAAAACAAAAAAAGAAAATCTTTGTGGACATTTACTGCTTGTGTTTGTTTTAGCTGACCCTGACAGAAATGTGTTGAGTCTACAAAATGGTGTGATTGTGTAACCTTATACAAAGCACTGTTGGGTGTTATTTACTAAAGGCAAAGACACTTTGCACTACAAGTGCACTTGAAACTGCAATGAAACTGCACTTGTAGTGCAAAGAGGATTTGCCCTTAGGAACTAACCCCCATTTTCACAGAAAACACCAATTACATCACCACCAAAGTGTTTTAGCGTTGACACAATAATCCACACATTCTTCATTAACAAACTTTTTAATACCTGCACAATCACATGTGCATTTCGAAAAGGTTTTTCAAACAAACCAACATGTTTGTTGTATAACAATTTTTGGGGTAGCATTCTCAAAAATAGAAATGTCCATTTAAGATAAAACAGGCATGTGTAAAAACCAACAAGAAAGACACAAATCTTGAACTTACAAAACCACATTTGCTAGAATTTGAAGGCAATATCAGACATGAGTATTTAGGAACTGTGTTTGATATTGCGTTCAGATGGGGTGAAGTCACCCCAGGAAAAGCCAAATTTGGAAGATGCACACCAATTTACGAATGTCAACATGTGCTAGCTGCCATCACGGGGGATCAAGGGACGTGTTTTGGGGGAGAAACCCCTTCCTCTCAGCTACTTTATTATTGAGGAACGGGTTGCACCCCCAAAACGCGTCCATTGATCTCCCGTGATGGCAGATAGCACATGTTGGCACACTGTGTTCATCCTCCAAATTAGGCTTTTCTAAAAATCCCAAAAACATTTTTCACATTGTAGCACACAAAAAAACAAAGGGATTTGGAGGGGCTTTAAACTCGCCCCAAAACATCAATGATGTTTTTATTTTTTTGAATAACATCATTGATGTTTTTCTTGAGGTTTTCCAATTGTAAATTACACCCCATGATCTCCCCGATCAGGATCTGGGCACTTTCGGATGTGAAAGGATCTGGATCCACAACATCACGATCACCTAAAAAGAGAGGAACCCCAAAAAAAAAAAAGGTATCAAAAATATGCCGGCATCCATCTCTTACCTGAGCCTGTGGTCGCAGACACTCACCTGTTGTGGTGACTAGTTCCACCACGTCTTCTTCCTCCTGCTCTTCTTGTGTTGGGGGTATTTCCCCTTCTTCCAGAGGTGGGGGGTCTCTGGTCTCCTCGGATGAGGGGTGTCCTCCGAGTCTTTTCTCCCCTATGTAAAACAAAAATGGTATACTTAGCACACAGATATTTGATGGCAGAACTAGAAATAGGAAACATTGCTTGGAAGTGGGGTACAATTGTCTGTTTTGGCAGAGTACCAAAATGTAGCATTTTCAGTGTCCTTTGTCACGCTTCAATACTTTACCTGTTTGGCACAAGCTTCACAGATGTAGCCCCCCCTATAGTATACACTGGAGCACCTGTGTGGCCCCCTAATAAAAATGGTGTTCTTCTGTCCCACACTAGTGCTCCAGTGTCCATATGTGAAAACAGCTGCTGAGTGTCCTCTCCTTACACAGAATCTAGTTTGCATTTCATTATAGTAACAAAGCCATCTACACAACCAAATTCGTTTCAGACAAGTAGGGCGTAAAAATGGTGGCCAAATGCATATGGCCTAAACAATGGTGTTTTAGAGGCCGAAAGAAAAATGTTTGATACGAACGAATAATGTGCCCATGAACATGAAAGTTGCCATTTAAAAATGTACACTTGTAAGAAAAGCACATGGAGCAGCACGAACGTCATAAACATAGAGAATAGGAACACAGGACAACTACTTACTTTTTTGCAGCACTCTCCGGATCTTTCTGTACTGCTCATGTTCTCGTAATTTCAGGTCCGACCACCGCTTCCTGAGCTGATCTTTCGATCGTCGTACCCCGAATTTCCAGTGCAGACTCTTGACCACTTTCGCAATTATCTTGGCCTTTCTGACATTGGGGTTAGGGTAAGGTCCATACTTTCCATCATAGTCGGCCTTCTTCAGGATGTCCACCATCTCCAACATCCCCCCAAAGGACATATTTGAGGCCTTAACCACTTCAGCCCCGGAAGGATTTACCCCCTTCCTGACCAGAGCACTTTTTACAATTCGGCACTGCGTCGCTTTAACTGCCAATTGCGCGGTCATGCAATGCTGTACCCAAATGAAATTTACGTCCTTTTCTTCCCACAAATAGAGCTTTCTTTTGATGGTATTTGATCACCTCTGCCGTTTTTATTTTTTGCGCTATAAACGGAAAAAGACCGAAAATTTTGAAAAAAAATGATATTTTCTACTTTTTGTTATAAAAAAAATCCAATAAACTAAATTTTAGTCATACATTTAGGCCAAAATGTATTCAGCCACATGTCTTTGGTAAAAAAAATGTCAATAAGCGTATATTTATTGGTTTGCGCAAAAGTTATAGCGTCTACAAACTAGGGTACATTTTCTGTAATTTACACAGCTTTTAGTTTATGATTGCCTATGTCATTTCTTGAGGTGCTAAAATGGCAGGGCAGTACAAACCCCCCCCAAATGACCCCATTTTGGAAAGTAGACACCCCAAGGAAATTGCTGAGAGGCATGTTGAACCCATTAAATATTTATTTTTTTTGTCCCAAGTGATTGAATAATGACAAAAAAAAAAAAAAAAAAAAATTTACAAAAAGTTGTCACTAAATGATATATTGCTCACACAGGCCATGGGCATATGTGGAATTGCACCCCAAAATACATTTAGCTGCTTCTCCTGAGTATGGGGATACCACATGTGTGGGACTTTTTGGGAGCCTAGCCGCGTACGGGGCCCCGAAAACCAAGCACCGCCTTCAGGATTTCTAAGGGCATAAATTTTTGATTTCACGCCTCACTACCTATCACAGTTTTGAAGGCCATAAAATGCCAAGATGGCACAAAACCCCCCCAAATGACCCCATTTTGGAAAGTAGACACCCCAAGCTATTTGCTGAGAGGCATGGTGAGTATTTTGCAGCTCTCATTTGTTTTTGAAAATGAAGAAAGACCAGAAAAAAAATTTTTTTTTTTTCTTTTTTCAATTTTCAAAACTTTGTGACAAAAAGTGAGGTCTGCAAAATACTCACTATACCTCTCAGCAAATAGCTTGGGGTGTCTACTTTCCAAAATGGGGTCATTTGGGGGGGTTTTGTGCCACCTGGGCATTCCATGGCCTCCGAAACTGTGATAGGCAGTGAAGAGTGAAATCAAAAATTTACGCCCTTAGAAAGCCTGAAGGCGGTGCTTGGTTTTCGGGGTCCCGTGCGCGGCTAGGCTCCCAAAAAGTCCCACACATGTGGTATCCCCGTACTCAGGAGAAGCAGCAGAATGTATTTTGGGGTGTAATTTCACATATCCCCATGGCATGTTTGAGCAATATATCATTTAGTGACAACTTTGTGCAAAAAAAAAAAAAAAATTTGTCTCTTTCCCGCAACTTGTGTCACAATATAAAATTTTCCATGGACTCGACATGACTCTCAGCAAATAGCTTGGGGTGTCTACTTTCCAAAATGGGGTCATTTGGGGGGGGTTGAACTGTCCTGGCATTTTATGCACAACATTTAGAAGCTTATGTCACACATCACCCACTCTTCTAACCACTTGAAGACAAAACCCTTTCTGACACTTTTTGATTACGTGAAAAAATTATTTTTTTTTGCAAGAAAATTACTTTGAACCCCCAAACATATATTTTTTTAAAGCAAATGCCCTACAGATTAAAATAGTGGGTGTTTCATTTTTTTTTTCACACGGTATTTGCGCAGCGATTTTTCAAACGCATTTTTTGTGGTAAAAACACACTTTTTTAAATTTTAATGCACTAAAACACACTATATTGCCCAAATGTTTGATGGAATAAAAAAGATGATCTTAAGCCGAGTACATGGATACCAAACATGACATGCTTTAAAATTGCGCACAAACGTGCAGTGGCAACAAAATTAATACATTTTTAAAAGCCTTTAAAAGCCTTTACAGGTTACCACTTTAGATTTACAGAGGAGGTCTACTGCTAAAAATACTGCCCTCGATCTGACCTTCGCGGTGATACCTCACATGCATGGTGCAATTGCTGTTTACATTTAACGCCAGACCGACGCTTGCGTTCGCCTTAGCGCGAGAGCAGGGGGGACAGGGGTGCTTTTTTTTTTTTTTTTTTTTTTTTTTCTTTATTATTTTTTTGCTTTTTTATCTTATTTTTAAACTGTTCCTTTCATTTTTTTTTAAAATCATTTTTATTGTTATCTCAGGGAATGTAAATATCCCCTATGATAGCAATAGGTAGTGACAGGTACTCTTTTTTGAAAAAATTGGGGTCCATTAGACCCTAGATCTCTCCTCTGCCCTCAAAGCATCTGACCACACCAAGATCGGTGTGATAAAATGCTTTCCCAATTTCCCAATGGCGCTGTTTACATCCGGCGAAATCTAAGTCATAAAATGCTCGTAGCTTCCAGTTTCTTGGGCCATAGAGATGTTTGGAGCCACTCTGGTCTCTGATCAGCTCTATGGTCAGCTGGCTGAATCACCGGCTGCTTTCTCAGGTTCCCTGTTGAGACAGGAGAGCCAGAGAAAAACACTGAAGACGGTGGGGGGGGGCATTCCCTCCCACTGCTTGTAAAAGCAGTCTAGAGGCTAATTAGCCGCTAGGATTGCTTTTACATGAAAGCCGACCGCTGGATGAAAAGAATGATACCAAGATGATACCTAAACCTGCAGGCATCATTCTGGTATAACCACTCAAAGTCGTGAATGGCGTACCTGAAGACAAAAAAATGGTTAACAATAAAGCACAGTAAACGGTAAAGTATAAAAAATTGCATATCTGAAAAGCAAACATGATAAAACATAATAACAATAAAACATTGCAGAATAGAATACAGTAAAAAGAGCAGAACAATAGAGAGAGAATAGAGAGAGAGAGAACAATAAAACAACAACTATTTTTTTTTATTTTTGTTTGTGTTTTTTTTGCAAACTTATAACTTTTATAACGGTAACCGGTTCCAGGTTCGGGTCTCTCAAAATGCGATGGCATCTTGGGAGACCCTGTGAAAGTGTGCCTAGTCTGTGCAATGCTGTACCCTACGCTAATACTCAACTAGTGAATGGTAGCGTTCAAAACATTCACCAATGCAAAGACCAGGATTGTCAGGACAGGAGGGACAATAATAGCGGGTGTCACGTCTATATCCGCGCTTGCTGCAGACACGACATCTTTTTTGGGGGGGTTCGTTGGGTAGGGGTACTCGGGAGGACATAAAGAAAATGCCTCTCATGCAGCCGACTGCATTTGGTTGGGGATGTGAATGGGGGAAGTACGGGCGCTGCAGAAGCGGTGGGTTCCCAATTAGGATTGGCGAATGCAGTAGGAAGGGCACTATGGGCACGACGGGCCTGTGTTTGTCTTTTTGGTGGCAGCGGGACGCTACTTGTGCTTGCCACCTCACCAGCTTGAACTGCACTTATGGGACTCGCCACGTCACCAAGTGTTACTGCAGTGCTGGTTTGACTATGACCGGGGTGTACTAGGCCGCTGGTGCTTGCCAGTTCACCAAAACGCTACCAAAAAAACTGTTAGCGATCGCAGGGATCAGGCCTGACTCTGCGAACGCTGCAGTTATGCGTTTAGTGTTTTGTAAGTGACAGTGATCGATCGATACTGCACTTGGGTGGGCTGGGCAGGGCCGGGCCGAGGGGCAAAACGCAGGTGCTAGCAGGTATCTGGCCTGATCCCGCTAACACTGCGTTTTTGGGAACCCTAAACTGCTGGGGACGCTAGTATAGATCTGATCGGATCAGATATTGATCCGTTCAGATACTATACCACTAAGGGAGGTGTACGGTGCGTGCGTGGGGGTTAGCGGTACTGGCGCTAACCTGACGCTGCCTGGGGCTGGTGCTTACCAGTTCACCAAAACGCTACCAAAAAAACTGTTAGCGATCGCAGGGATCAGGCCTGACTCTGCGAACGCTGCAGTTATGCGTTTAGTGTTTTGTAAGTGTCAGTGATCGATCGATACTGCACTTGGGTGGGCTAGGCTGGGCGGAGGGGCAAAACGCAGGTGCTAGCAGGTATCTGGGCTGATCCCACTAACACTGCGTTTTTGGGAACCCTAAACTGCTGGGGACGCTAGTATAGATCTGATCGGATCAGATATTGATGCGTTCAGATACTATACCACTAAGGGAGGTGTACGGTGCGTGCGTGGGTGTTCGCGGTACTGGCGCTAATCTGACGCTGCCTGGGGCGACGCATATCACCGCCGGGCGATTAGGGGGCTAAACCTTTATTCGGTAATAAACGGCGGGTGCCCTGACACTATAAAAAATAAACGAACTAACCAGCGTCACCCATAACGGTTATACGGTGATCAGTGGTGAAAGGGTTAACTAGGGGGCAATCAAGGGGTTAAAACATTTATTAGGTAGTATATGGGGGTCCCTGACGCTATAAAACGCTGATGGCGAACCTAAATATTTACCTCACTAACTAGCGTCACCAGCGACACTAATACAGCGATCAGAAAAATGATCGCTTAGCGACACTGGTGAGGGGGGGTGATCAAGGGGTTAAAACTTTATTAGGGGGGGTTAGGGGGGTACCCTAGACCTACAGGGGGGTAATACTAACTGTCCTACCACTGCTAACTGTCACAAACTGACACTATGCAGTAAGCAGAAAAAAAAAAAAAAACCTGCTTGGTGTCAGTTTGTGACAGGGGGGGGTGATTGGGGGGAGATCGGGGGGCGATCGGGGGGGGGATCGGGGTGTAATGTGTGCCTGGCATGTTCTACTGTGTGTGTTTGTGTTGTGCACTTACTTACATGTCATCTCCCCTCGGCGCTGGAACGGAAACTCCCGAGCCGAGGAGAGATGACATCACATCCTCTGCCTCTGTGTACTATACAGAGGCAGGGGATGTTTCTCATTGGCTGGGAGCGATCGCGAGGGGGGGGCCACGATCGGATGGCCTCCCCCTCGTCTCTCAACTCTCCCAGCCAAATGCCGACCGCAGCTGGCACCGGGGGGGGGTCCGATCGGACCCCCCACCCGCGGGAAGGCAATCACGTTCCAGGTACGTGATTTTGCCTGCCCGTGCCACTCTGCTCACGTATATAGGCGTGAGGCGGTCGGCAAGTGGTTAAATCTACTCCTTCTGGATTGGGACGTTTCTGGCTTCGGCCTTTCCTCCTCCTCCTCCTCCTCGTTGCTACAATTAGCACACACCTGCTGTGTATCCGCCATGTGCTCTTCCCCCACTGCGCAGAATGAAAAGGGGCGGGGAATAGACTAGAAAGAACCTCAGGGGCGGGCGGAGTTACACGCATGCGCAGTGTGTATAAAGCGTAACACGCGTGCGTATTACGTACGATCTGTGAGCGGAGGAAGGAGCATCGGAGGCGCCGATCGTGATAACGAAAGGTAAGATCTAAACTTGGGCCTATACTGCTTCGAGATGGAAGCCTATATTGTAACAAGATTAGGGGATTTTGGTCTGACCTTAGGGTTTGTCTTGTGTTGTGTCTTGCAGAGAAAATGGATGGCTTCAACGACCACAATTTCCTACCCCTGTTCATAGACAAATACAGGGAGCTGCCCTGTCTGTGGCAGGTCAGACACCCCCACTACAATTATAAACAAAAGAGGCAGGCAGCGCTGGAGAAACTGCTGGAGTTGGTGAAGCCGGTGGTCCCCACAGCAACCATCCCTTATTTAAAAACCAAAATTGGTGGCCTGAGGAGCACTTATCTTAGGGAGCGCAAGAAGGTCACAGATTCCCAGAGGTCCGGAGCTGCAGCAGATGACGTTTATGTCCCCAGGCTGTGGTACTATGAGAGACTGCGCTTTCTGTCAGACCACACTGAAGTCAGAGAATCCCTCTCCACTCTTCCTTCCACTCTTCCTTCCATCCCAGCTGAGGCTTCCGATGTCCAACCTGGGCCTTCCAGCCAGGAAGAAGTGGAGAAGCCCAGCTGGAGTCAGGTATAGCATTATTCTTGAAATTTCTGGTCAATAAATAAATGATGTTTACTAGATGTTCTTATTGATCACTAATTGCTGATTGAAAAAAGTGTTTTACATATTAATAGACAGTAGTGGGCACCCAAAATTGGGACAAGAATGAAAAATGCTGGGCTCAGAATTATAGTCTGTTATATTTGTTAACATTCAATTTGCAGCAGTCAGGAGGTGAAAATTGTGTGTGATTGATGAATAAAAAACTCAAACTATGTCCCTTTTTCATACACAGGAAGACCTCAGCCAGGAGGAGGCTGTGGAATGTGGCAGTCAGGAGGAGGCGGGGATTAGTGGCAGCCAGGAGGAGGCGGAGCTAAGTGTCAGCCAAGAGAAGCCTGGGACAAGTCGCAGCCTGACCGAATCTCAGGTCCCTCCCCTCCGCCTTCCATATAAAAGAGCGAGGAAGGTGACTCCCATGCAGGATTCAGCGCTCAGGCTAATTCAGGAGGCTTCTGCGTCCCTCCGAGCCTTACACACTCCTGAAGAGGCCTTTGCCTGCATGGCTGCCACCAAACTGCAGGGCATGCAGGAGAGTCAACACCTCCTGTGTGAGCAACTTATTTATAAAGTCCTAACTAAGGGGGTGAGTGGGGAACTAACACCCCAGACCGACGTGATTGAGTTGGACCATCCTCCTCCTTCTCCTCCTCCTCCTGCTGCCACAACTCCACCACCACAGCCACAGCGTGGAAGGAAGCGTGGAAAGAAGACAAGAGAGTGATGGCCCTGGGTTCAGTCTGGTCTGACAGAAGCTGCAGTCTCTCGTATGACCACAGCCTGGGGACACAGATGTCATCTGCTGCTTTCCGGATCTCTGGGACTTCTGGACCAGACTGCCCTCCCTTAGATAAGGACTCCTCAGGCCACCAATTTTGCTTTAAAATAATTGATGTCTGCCCTGGGGGTCCAAGGCTTTGCCAATTTCTGCACTTTCTCCAGCATTGCCTCCCTCTTTGTTTAGTTGTGAGCCCTTAATAAAAATTTTTTGTTGTGAAATTCTACTCTCCTGTGTGTGTGTTTTCATCCAAAAAGGACAGTTTGTTGGTGACGATTCAGGTACATTTCGAACATAAAATGTGAAATTAACAAGGGACAACAACACAAAACAATCTCCTACAGATTAAATATAACAACATATCAATGGTGTTGTGGTAACTTGACACAAAAAACAAACACCAACATTTTCTGGAGTACAAATAAAAATCCAAAAAAAATAAAATAACCCTTTAAAAAAATACAAACACAAAAAAAAAAACTGCCTTAAAACCAAAAAAACAAACAAAAAAAAAACAAAATAATGTTGTCAGATGTGACAAATCAAAATATATTGAGGGAATCACGATAAATTGTAACAAAATAAGTTTGTGAGAAGTGTGTGTGTGAATATGAGCAGCAAAACTACTTCATTCTTGTCACATTATAAAGAAGAAGAGAGTGCGCTGTATTAAACCATTTTTAACATTGCAGCGTGACGAAAGTGCTGTATCCATTGCGAACGCTAAGTTTACCAGACCAAGCTGTTCTGTGTCGAAATTTCTTCTGAGCATGCGTGGCACTTTGTGCGTCGGAACAGGCCACACACGGTCGAAATTGACGCGATCGGATTTTGTTGTCGGAAAATTTTATAGCCTGCTCTCAAACTTTGTGTGTCGGAAAATCCGATGGAAAATGTCCGATGAAGCCCACACACGGTCGGAATGTCCGACAACACGCTCCGATCGGACATTTTCCATCGGAAAATCCGACCGTGTGTACGGGGCATAAGAATTGCTGTTTGTTTTTGTACCATGTATGTCTTTTTTATATTTAATATTTTTTTATATTATCTATATAGTTTGTTATTAGTACAGAGACAGTCCATCACATTTTGGAGCCTGGGAATAAACATATAATCAGCTTCAGCAACTCCCTATTTTTCCCACCCTCATTCCCCTTTTCTATATATCAACTTGGATGATGGTACTTTGTTATTTTTGAATTATAATCTTTACATGAGGCTATACTCTCCATTTAATACATGTTAGTACAAATAAAAAAAAGTATCACAGACTTTAGTTCTGAAGAATTGTTTTTAATTTCTTCAGAAAGTCTGTTGGCTCATTTTCATATTTCTGTCCACTATCAAGGTTTTATTAAACTATAATGTTATACAACTTTAATCAATCAACCGTTCAGATTTTGTTTTTGCTTTTCTTGCCTGAGTTTTAGTTCTAAGTCATTGGCAATAAAGGATTTATAATATTTTCTTTCTGCATCATAAACCTTGAAATCATTCCTAAAAAACTGAAATTTGTACCTTTTTATGTGTTAAATTTCTTGATAAACCTGATATCTAGTTTAGCAGGAAACCATCTCAGTGTGTTATTAATCATTAATATTGATCGATAACTTCATGTGGGCAGTGGCGTCTCCAGCTTTCATATTTAGGGGGAGCACATGGGGGGACAGGGACAAAAGTAGGGGGGCAACTATAAAATGCAAATATATATATCCTGGGGTCCTTTACTATGATCCCACAATGGCCCTTTCACATGTTCTGCAGTGAGCTCCCTTCTTACTGTATTGGGGCCCCCCAGAGTGGCAGAAAACAAGAGATATATGTCACTAGTAGGGATGAGCTTCGAGTTCTTCGTCTGACGGTTCTTAAATAACGGGCATTCCCCGATACGTCGCAGGGAAGTCCCGTCAAGTCACCGTGCGTCAGAGAGGGCGGGGTCACCGGGTGGCCCCGCCCCCCGTTATTTAAGAACCGTCAGACGAAGAGACGCCGTCACACAGCGGGAGCCTCCCTCCATGCCAGCATGGGTGCGGAGCGGCCCCGGAGAAGAAAATGAAGAAGAGAAGAAGATGAAGAAGAAGATGAAGAGAAGAGCGGGAGCCTCCCCCCATGCCATGGGTGCGGAGCGGCCCGAGGAGAAGAAGATAGAAGATGCCGCGGAGGAGATGCTGGACGAGAACGCCGGAGGAAGAACCAGAAGATGAAGGAAGATAGAAGAAAGAAGAAGCATTTAAATAAAGGAATTGTCAAAAACTGTCTCTTGTCATTTTTAACATTTTTGGCAGTTTTTTAGTGAAATGGTAGGGGTAAGTACCCCCTTACCATTTCACACAGGGGGGGTGGGATCTGGGGGTTCCCTTGTTAAAGGGGGCTTCCAGGTTCCGATAAGCCCCCCGCAAGCAGACCCCCACAACCACCGGCCACGGTTGTGGGGATGAGGTCCTTGTCCTCATCAACATGGGGACAAGGTGTTTTGGGGGGCTACCCCAAAGCACCCTCCCAATGTTGAGGGCATGTGGCCTAGTACGGTTCAGGAGGGGGGCGCACTCTCGTCCCCCCTCTTTTCCTGCGGCCTGCCAGGTTGCGTGCTCGGATAAGGGTCTGGTATGGATTTCTGGGGGGACCCCACGCCGTTTTTTGTTCTTTTTTGGCGCGGGGTTCCCCTTAAAATCCATACCAGACCTGAAGGGTCTGGTATGGAATTTAGGGGGAACCCCACATCATTTTTTTTTTAAATTTTGGCCGGGGTTCCCCTTAATATCCATACCAGACCTGAAGGGCCTTGTATGGAATTTAGGGGGACTCCCACGTCATTTTTTTTTTTTTTTTTTGGTTCGGGGTTGCCCTGTGGGGAATTTCCATGCCGTTTTTATCAATGAACTTCTATGTGTATTGTCGGCAATGCAATAGCCGCGGGTAGTTTTAAATGGCTTTTTTTCCTTCGAAATGTAATTTTGCTGTCAGACTGTTCTAAACGCAGGAAACATGCGCCCCTTTACAGGCATACTATAGACACTCCCCAGCTACGAAATTTAAAGGGATATTACACTTTTTTTGTTTGACTTTAAGCATTATTAAAATCACTGCTCCTGAAAAAACTGCCGTTTTTAGAACTTTTTTTTGCATTGATCCATGTCCCCTGGGGCAGGACCCAGGTCCCCAAACACTTTTTATGACAATAACTTGCATATAAGCCTTTAAAATTAGCACTTTTGATTTCTCCCATAGACTTTTAAAGGGTGTTTCGCGGCATTCGAATTTGCCGCGAACACCCCAAATTGTTCGCTGTTCGGCGAACTTGCGAACAGCCAATGTTCGAGTCGAACATGAGTTTGACTCGAACTCGAAGCTCATCCCTAATCTGGAACAACTTACATAGATCTGCCATCACCTAATGTCATGTACACATGATCGGAATTTTGGTCAGAAAAAGCTCTGATGGTTTTTCCGACGGAATTCCGACGGGATTTCGCTCAAGCTGTCTTGCATACACACGGTCACAGCAAATTCTGACCATCAAGAATGCGGTGACATACAACACATACGACGGGAGTAGAAAAAGGAAGTTCAATACCCAGTGTGCCACCCTTTGGGCTCCTTTTGCTAATCTCGTGTTAGTAGAAGTTTGGTGAGAGACGATTTGCGCTTTTCGGACTCGTGCCTATTTCCGATCATTTTACTGCTGTTCAGTTTGTGCTTTTGTGTTTGTATCTGGTTTTCAGTGCGTGTAGTCAGTTCGTATCTGTTTTTCAGTGCGTTCTTGTCCACTTGTTTCAGATTTTCAGCTCGCTCTTCACAGGCCTTGCTGTTCTTCAGTGCGTTCGGTTAGTTCGTTCTGACCAGCCTACTGTTTTGAAGCCATGTTGAGGTTACGTACTCGTCGTAGAGTTTGTGCTATGCAGGGGCTTGGTGTTGGGATTCTTACTTTGACCCAAGCCCAGTCCATGAACAGGGTGGGGAGGAGTTCATGGACCAAGAATTGGTTACTCCAGTGTGACCAATTCTTTCATAATCCTCTGTTGCGTGAGATCCAGGAGAATAACCCTGATGATTTCAGGAATTTTCTCCGGATGACGGACCCTATTTTTCACCTTTTGTTAGCTT
This sequence comes from Aquarana catesbeiana, assembly GCA_037953035.1. Classification (NCBI taxonomy): domain Eukaryota; kingdom Metazoa; phylum Chordata; class Amphibia; order Anura; family Ranidae; genus Aquarana; species Aquarana catesbeiana. Next base: position 2,224,172 of record JBBHAA010001355.1, on the reverse strand, counting down.
TTTTCACCCCTTTTATTAGCAGGCAGGACACCTGCATGCGGCAAGCCATCACTCCCAAGCAGAGGCTTGTCGCCACCTTGCAGTACTTGGTGAGGGGGAGAAGTCTACAGGATCTCAAGTTCTCGACAGGCATCTCCCCCCAGGCTCTGGGGATCATTATTCCAGAGACCTGTTCTTCCATCATTCAGGTCCTGCAGAAGGACTGTATTAGGGTAAGTTTTATCCTTTAAGATCACATTATATGTATTTAATGTATGCTAATGTTTTGTATTTCTTTCATCATTCCATAATTACCCTGATTGTAATATGCTGTGAATGTCCTCATGCATGCTTAAATCTTTTAATGCTCCTTTTTTGGCCTACATGCATATTTGCCTTCACTAACCTCCCCAGCATGCTATCCTTGGCCCATACACACCTAGCCTAATCACTTAACAATGTATTTTGTCAGCTCCATTGTACTGCTTTACCCTAAACAGCCCCCATAATGTGTACAAATGTTATTGTTGTCCTTAAATTCATGCAGAGTGTCAGAGGCTTTTGTTGGGCTCACAAATTCATTTAGAACCCCCCCTAAAAATTTGACAATGGGCCATCAGAGGGGGTGAGGAATCTAATAAGTGGACCTTATTTTTTTTGTCTTTAAATAAGCATTAATATCAATGTTATACTCATGTTGGCCGAGAATGTTTGTGTCTCATCTACTTGCAATTTTATGTGCAAAATTACTCATTTTTTTCTGTATAGACTCCACAGTTTCCTTCAACGCCACAAGAATGGAAGACTGTGGCATCCCACTTTGCCCATCGTTGGGACTTCCACAAATGCCGAGGGGCAATAGATGGGAAGCACATCCACATCATCCCACCACCCTATTCAGGGTCATACTATTTTAACTATAAGGGATTTCATAGTATCGTGTTGATGGAGGTGGTGGACACTCAAGTTTCTCTATGTGGACGCGGGGAAGAATGGCCCAATGTCAGATGGTGGAGTCTTTGCCCAGACCGAGTTCTATGGACGTCTCCAGAGTGGTGGCTTGGGATTGCCACCTGTGGAAGAGAACGTCGAAGGACTTCTGTTTGTTTTTATTGCTGATGAAGCATTTGGTCTGGCCAATCACGTGATGAGGCCATTCCTGCAAAGGACCCTCACCCCAGAGAAGAGGGTTTTTAATTACCGGCTGGCCAGAGCCCGAAGAGTCGTGGAATATACCTTTGGGATAATGGCCAGCCAGTTCTGCCTATTTCTAACGGCAATCAACCTGGCGGAGCACATACTAAACCACATTGTTTTATGCTGCTGCATCCTGCACAACTTTTTAAAAAGCAATGCTCCAAATTATATAGCCTCAGTTGGGCCTGAGGGCGGACTTCGGGAACCAACACTGACAGCCCTGGAAGCTGTCCGTCCTGGCTTGCCCCCCCAAAGAGCCCGTGAAGTGTGTGAAAAATATGTGGAATATTTTACGGATAGGGGGGCCATTGCTATGCCAGCTAACTTGTAAATATTTTTAAATAAACAAAAAATTGATATGATAAAATCTTGATTTGGATTTACTGCTTGTGTTTGTTTTATCTGTCTCCTAGGTTCTCCTAGTGCACTTGTAGCGCCAAGTGGTTTTCACATTATTTAAATAACACCCATTGTCACTGTAAACACCAACTTAATACAAAAAGTGTTATTGAGCATTGAAAGAAGAAACATTGTTGAGTAGAAAGCCTTTTACTCCATGCACATTCACATGTGCGTCTTTTAAAACATTTGGCGGTAAAAAAAAACATCTTTTTTTTCAAAGTTTTACCTTGGAATTTTTGAAAAAATACAGAAACAGGCATGTTTCCAAACATAACATACACAACTCTGGAACTTACAAAGTTCAACATTGCAAAAAAGAAGGCAATATCAGACATTTTATAGTGTGAAAAAGGTCTTGATCTTGCCTTCATTGCAAAAAAGAAGGCAATATCAGACATTTTATAGTGTGAAAAGGTCTTGATCTTGCCTTCATCAGATGGGTTGAAGTCACGCCTGTAAAAGCCAAATTTAGAAGATGCACACAAATTGTGAGTCAAAATAAGTATTTCCTTTCTGATCCCAGACCTAATATCAACATATGCTATCTCCCATCATGGGGGATCAATGGACGTGTTTTGGGGGTGTAACCACTCCCTCTTACCTACTAGAGTTGGGAGGAAGGGTTGCACCCACAAAATACGTACATTGAAATCCCCTCACGTTTGACTCGAACATCGGCCATTCGCTTGTTCGCCAAATTTCGAACATTATGGCCGTTCGTGCCAAATTCGAGCAGCGCGTCACGGCCCATAATGCACTGCATGCATTGCTGGCTGGTGATTTTCCAAGCATGCACTAGGACCAGCATGCTTTGGCCAATCACAGCGCCGTCAGCGAAGAGAGCCATAATTGGCCACAGGCAGGGTGCCTGTGTCCAATTATGGCTCAGGGTGTTAAGTGCACACCCCAAACTATATAAGGCCGCCTGCACGTCGGCTGTGTGTAGTGTATTGCGGCGTTCAGAGAGACAGAGAGACTGTCATTTCATTTAGTTTGAATAGGCAGGAAATTCCTGGTGTTCTGTTGCTAATATAGTTCAGGAAGGCGGCCGAGACAGTTAGATAGCTGCAGTGTATTTTGTATATATATGCATCCCGGTTTTGTAGATATATATATATATACAGTAGGTGACCGCAATATTGTGTCAATCTCGTCGCTGTTATCGACGAGATTTGACACCTGCGAGCCTCGTCGCAGGAGCCAGCGCCGAGCTGGCTCGCTCATCGGGAAAGGAAAACGTTTTTTTCCTTTTGCGATGAGCGACAGGCAGTGCTGACAGCTGTCTGGTATGAATCATGAGGGGGAACGCCGCACCAAATTTTAAATAAAAAACTGGCGTGGGTTCCCCCCCAGGGGCATACCAGGCCCTTATGTCTGGTATGGATTGTAAGGGGAACCCCCCTACGCTGAAAAATCGGCGTGGGGGTCCCCCCAAAATCCATACCAGACCCTTATCTGAGTACGCAGCCCGGCCGGTCAGGAAAGGGGGTGGGGACGAGTGAGCGCCCCCCCTCCTGAACCATACCAGGCGGCATGCCCTCAACATGGGGGGTTGGGTGCTTTGGGGGAGGGGGCACCCTGCGGGCCCTCCCATGCCAAAGCACCTTGTCCCCATGTTGATGAGGGCAAGGGCCTCTTCCCGATAACCCTGGCCGTTGGTTGTCGGGGTCTGCGGGTGGAGGGCTTATAGGAATCCGGGAGCCCTCTTTAATAAGGGGGCCCCCAGATCCCGGCCCCCCACCCTATGTGAATGAGTATGGGGTATATTGTACCCCTACCCAGACCTAAGGGCCTGGTATGCCCCTGAGGGGGAATCCACGCCGTTTTTTTATTTAAAATTTGGCACGGCATTTCCCTTCATGATTCATACCAGACAGCTGTCAGCACTGCCTGTCGCTCATCGCGAAAGGAAAAAAAAGTTTTCCTTTCCCGATGAGCGAGCCAGCACCCTGTCGCCGAGAACCAGCATGATAGGATCGTGCTAGAAACACAATCTCGCGTACAGGCTTGTATATATATATATATATATGTATATATATATATATATATAGTCTAGCCAAGCCTATACCTGACTGTAGGCCATTGCCTGAGTGCGTGTTCAAAGACACTTTTACCCAGGCAGGGGACTCACTGAGCTGCAGTTCATAAAATCTATATCCACTGCATTGTATTCCAGCCAAGCCTATACCTGACTGTAGGCCATTCCTTGAGTGTGTGTTCAAAGACACTTTCAGCCAGGCAGGTGACTCACTGAGCTGCAGTTCATAAAATATATATCCACTGCATTGTAGTCCAGCCAAGTCTATACTGTAGGCCATTCCTGGTGTACTGTTTTTAGTAAACTTCAGGCGTTGTTTTGCTAATATAATTGTACAGTATGTCTGGAAGGCCACCAAGGAGAGGCAGACGCTCACAGGCCACTAAAAGAGGGCAAGCAGGCTCTGTGTCTACAACAAACAGTGCTGGTCGTGGACACGGTGCATCCTCAGCATGTGGCCGTGGGGCACGCTTGTCCTTTTTTTCGGCAGCAGGCCGTGTTGAGCCACAACATGCAGAAGAGTTGGATGACCAAGCCGTCCTCATCCTCCTCATCCTCTGTCACCCAGGCTCAGGGTACTTTGTCTGCCAATGCAGCTGCCAAAGCCGCCTCTTCCATCGGCTAAATTTCATCAGTCACTCCTTCCCTAGCCTCACCATCATGCCCTGAGGAGTCCCCCGAACTGTTCGACCACAGTGTAGGGTAAATGCTGCAGGAGGATGCACAGCGTTTTGAAGGCTCTGATGATGGTACCCAGGTTGAGGATGAAGGCAATAATGTGAGCCCAGAGAGAAGCGGGGGGTGCCCAAGAAGGGCAAGAAACTGGCAGTCATGTTCCCTCAGCTGCAGCATACTGCCAGGTTTGCTCCAGTGGTGAGGAGGGAGGGGATGATGAGGTCACTGACCCTACGTGGGTGCCTGATAGAAGAGTGAAGGAGGAGGAGGCACATCTCCAACGATTCAGGATGCCCTCCAGGGGCCAGCTTAAGGGCAACCAACCAACTGCATCACACCGCAGAGCTCCGCATGTGCAGGGCGCTGCTGAATCTGCACGTTTTTCCAAAAGTTCTTTGGTGTGGGCCTTTTTTGAGACGTGTGCAGCAGATCGCACTGTTGCTGTTTGCAACTCATGTCTGAAGCGTATCAAGCGTGCAAAAACAGCAGCCGGTTGAGCACCACATGCTTGACCAGACATATGTCGAGCTCCCATGCAGTCCGTTGGCAAGAGTACTTAAAAGACCCACACCCAAGAACAAGGCAGACCTCTCTTTGCTCCTCATCAGCTGGGATCTCCAACCCCACTATACCTTCAGTCCTCTCAGAAACCAGCACTGACAGGAATGGAGGTGTAGAATTAGGTGTGCCAAGTACTTACGGGCAATCTGCTATTGATATACCAACGTCCGATTGTAGCAGGCAAATTTCCCTACCCCAGTTGCTAAACTGGCAAAAGAAATTCTGTCCCAGCCATCCACATGCTCAGCGGCTGAATGCTAATTTGTCTTAATTGCTTACAGGATATCCTGAGGCAGGCCAGGAAAGTCTGTGGGCATTTCTGCCGGTCATATAAGGGCAGCACCCGGCTGGCTGACCTTCAAAAGGAATGCAACCTGCCCAAGAACCTCCTCATCTGTGACATGCCCACCAGGTGGAACTCAACATTGGCAATGCTGATGCAGCTGCACACGCAGCAGAGGGCCATCAACAAGTACCTGTGCGAGTATGGCACCAGGACAGGGTCAGGTTGATCTTGGCTTTTTTTCACCATGCCAGTGGCTCATGCTCAAGGATGCATGCACTGTCCTGTCACCATTTGAGGAGGCCACGAGGATGGTGAGCAGTGGCAGTGCATGCATCAGTGATACTGTCCCTCTTGTCTACCTGTTGGAGCACATGCTGCGTGGAATAATGGACAGGGTACTAGAGGCAGAACAGATGGAGGAAGAGGAGGACTTCCTTACCTCTCAAGGCCCCTTTATCCAGACAATAATCCATGGAGGTGGAGCCTAGCACTCAGCAGCAGTCTTCAGGGGATTGTTTACAGTCCCCAGAAACCCATGGACATTCACGTGGCTGGGAGGAGGTTGCTGCGGATCAGGTCGTCCTTAGTGACCCAGAGAACTCCAGATCGAATGCTTTAGAAAACCTACGTGCATGGCCTCCCTGATCCTGCAAAGCCTGCGAAAGGACCCTCGGATTCGTGTGATTAAGGAGAGGGATCACTACTGGCTGGTAACCCTTCTAGATCCACGTTATAAGGGTAAGGTTGCAGAACTTATCCAGCCCTTGTAGAGGGAGCAGAGGATGAAACATCTTCGGGAGGCCTTGCAGAAAGGTTTGTGCAACGTGTTTCCAGAGCCTGGGAAGGTACAAATTCCTGGTCCTGGACAATGTGTTGCAAAGGCTTCGGTCAGTCACAGAAGGAGCGATGGAGAAGGTGATCGTCTGAGTGATGCGTTCAGACAATTTTTTTAGTCCGCAGCCCCAAGGTATGATCGGTTCCAGCAACCATCGCCAGCGTCTGTTGTACATGGTGCAGGAATACCTAGGGGCAAGATCAGACCTGAAGACTTTAATGGGTCTTGAGGATGGATCACTGGCCAGAGCTTGCACAGTTTGCAATTGAGCTACTGGCCTGTCCTGCATCCAACGTTCTTTCGGAACGCACATTCAGTGCCGCTGGAGGCTTTGTAATCGATCACAGGGTGCGCCTGTCCACTGACTCGGTTGATCGGCAAACCTTCATAAGAATGAATCAGTCTTGGATCACCAGCTACCAAGCACCTGATGCTGTTGTAACTGACCAATTTTTTTATGAATGTGAGACTGCCCATGCTGATGCTGAGTGACTATCCTGGTATGCCGAGTGTCTATCCTATTCCTCCTCAATGTTCATGTTGATAGCTACTAAGAACATTTTTGGTTCTGGGCACTAGCACCAGCACCAGTGCCTAAAGCCCAATTGTTCTGCCCCTGTTTACCAGGGGCGCGTAATTACAATTTTTGCTGTAATATTTTGCAGCAGGGCTCGTTCCTGCATGCAACTAGAGTATCTGTGAGGGGTTGCAGTGTTGTGGCACCAGCACCAGTGCCTACAGCCCAATTTTCCTACCCCTGTTTAACAGGGGTGCGTAATTACAATTTTTAAATCTAATATTTCACAGCAGGGCTTGTTCTTGCGCTCAACAACAGAATCTGTGAGGGGTTACAGTGTTGTGGCACCAGCACCAGTGCCTAAAGTCCAATTTTTCTGCTCCTGTTTAACAGGGGCGTGTAATTACAATTCTTGAAATAATATTTCACAGCAGGGCCTGTTCCAGCACCCACAAAGAGTAACTGTGAGGGCTTACAGTGTTCTGGTACCACCAACACCTAAGGCCCAATTTTCTGTAGAGTATATAGGGCAGGCCCCTATTTTCAACCATCCGACTTACAAACGACTCCTACTTACAAATGACTCCTACTTACAAACGGAGGGAGACAACAGGAAGTGAGAGGAAATCTACCCCTAGGAAGGGAAATTCTCTCCTGTAAGAGTTAATATGGGAAAAAGGTGTCTCCTCCACTGATTTATACTTGTTTCCCTTAAAAACCCCAAATTTTCAAAATCCAATTGTCATTGGGTCAGAAAGTGAGGTGAAATCTTCTGAACAGGTGCACAGACAGCAAAACAAATGTTACAGGGGTGATGATAACCCTTCCCTATGTTTTCCAAAAAGCTTTAAAATAGATTTTTTGGGCTGGAGCTACACTTACAAAATGTACCTGTTCCAAGTTACAAACAAATTCTACATAAGAACAAACCTACAGTCCCTGTCTTGTTTGCACCGCCTGTATATTGCTGTTCAGAGTATATAGGGCCTTGGGGCCCAACGCCTTTTCTTTTTTTAATTTGGGTGCAGGGTTCCCCTTAATATCCATACAAGACCCAAAGGGCATGGTAATGGACTGTGGGGTGTACCCATGCCGTTTGTCTCACTGATTTTCATCCATATTGCCCGGACCCGACATTACATTAAAGCTGTAAGCAGTTTTAAATTACTTTTATTCCTTTATATTTCAATAGTTTTTATTGTAAAAAAAAGAAGTACATTTCAAGGTAAACAGACACATCATTAGAACAAAATCAAATTCTTAGATGGTCAAGTTAGCAATACAGATGTATAGAAAATACAGTCAACATACATATCTATTCTCTACCATTATCTTTGAATGCAGAATATACGATATGTATCTAAATACTGGTGGACCCCCATGAACTGAATCCCCCTCCCACTGTGAGTGGCAGAGACCCAGTATCACAGGGAGTTCTGGTTGTGAACCCTGAGACTGTCCCGGGGCCCACTACTAAGTAAAGTCCCATGATCAATCATCTGTAATGTATATATAAGAGCCAGAAGAAGGAGGTAAAAAGAAAAGAGAAGAGAAGAAGGAGAGAGATAGAAAAGAAAAGAAAAGGGAAAGAGAATGAGAAGAAGAAGGAGAGGGTCAACCTGGAGTTCCCTATGGAATTGAGATATATTTGATCCACGGATCCCACACGGTGTTACATTTTTTGGTGTTATTGTTGAGTATATGGGTGAGTTTATCATTAATCATGATCCAGTTGAGCTTACTTTTAACCTGGTCCAGAGGGATTGCTGACTGTCTCCAATGCCTAGCAATCATAATTCTTGCTGCCAACAATATATAGGTGATTAATTTCACTGAATTTTTGGGAGTTTCATAAGGTAGTTTGTGGAAAAGAGCGGCTTCCGGAGATCTGCGAATATTTACCCCTGTTACAGAATTTATTAAATTAAAAGTCCTAATCCAGAACCTAGTTACGAGGAGACATTGCCACCAAATATGGGGCATCGTTCCCAGCTGTCCGCATCGTCTGAAACAATTTGGTGAAGTGGAAGGATGTATTTTAGGTACCAACGCAGAAGTGTTTTGTAGTTGGCCTCTATAAGGGTGGTATTGATGGAAATTTTGGATAGCTTATAAGCGATATCTTGCCACTCGAACAGTAAGAGAAGCATATATCGCAGATATCCGCCCTCTCTGCAAGCCTCTGGCTTGGCACGACAGCTCAAATGTTGTGAGTGTAAGGGGTCCCACCCGTAGATTAAGTTTAGATCTGACAAAGGATGCAATTTGATTATATCGGAATATTTCACTAGGAGGCATTTGAGATGTGTCTTTGAAATGTTGCATAGTATATATCTGATCTCTATTAAGGAAGTCGCCGATTCTTAGTAACCCCTTGTTAAGCCACCACTGGAACTGTCGTGGAGTCAAGCCAGGTGGAAACTCCGGATTACAAAAGATGGGAGCTAGTGGTGTATGTGGGGATGATAAAGGACCGCGGTTGCGTGCTCTGTCCCATATTGCTAGAGAATATGATAAAGTGGGACATAGTATAGGTGGGCGTAACCGACTAGGAAGCCACATTAGAGATCCTATTGCAAAGGGATGGCAGGAGGTGGTGGTTCGATAAAGGGCCATTAGGGGACTGAGCCTTTAGCAGTGGTATAAGCTAACTGGGCTATCTGGGCTGCTTGAAAATATGCCTGTAGATTGGGAAGACCAAGCCCACCCATAGATTTAGGTGAATAAAGCGTTCGTTTTTGTATCCGAGGCCCCTTGTTACCCCACACAAAGCGCAGGACTTCAGCCTGTAGACGTAGCATGTCTCCCTTCGGGACCGCCACCGGTAGAGTTCTAAAATAGTAAAGAAGTCTAGGTAGAAACGTCATTCTTATTGAGTTGATTCTGCCAAACCATGAGAGGGAATAATCTGCCCAGCACCGAAGATCTTCCCTACGTTTTTTAAATAGTGGGGGTAGTTTGCCTTATAGATTGTCTCAATAGAGGATGTCAACCGGACCCCTAAATAACAGAGGGAATGGCGATTCCATTGAAAACTATAAGTATTTTGAAGAGTCTGTATTATATCAGGAGGTAGTGAGATGTTAAACGCTATTGTTTTTTGGTTATTTAGAGACAGGCCCGAAAGTTGTGAGAAATTATCTAATAGGGATTAGGGATGAGCTTCGAGTTCGAGTCGAACATTGGCTGTTCGCAAGTTCGCCGAACAGCGAACAATTTGGGGTGTTCGCGGCAAATTCGAATGCAGCGGAACACCCTTTAAAAGTCTATGGGAGAAATCAAAAGTGCTAATTTTAAAGGCTAATATGCAAGTTATTGTCATAAAAAGTGTTTGGGGACCTGGGTCCTGCCCCAGGGGACATGGATCAATGCAAAAAAAAGTTTTAAAAACTGACGTTTTTTCAGGAGCAGTGATTTTAATAATGCTTAAAGTCAAACAATAAAAGTGTAATATCCCTTTAAATTTCGTACCTGGGGGGTGTCTATAGTATGCCTGTAAAGGGGCGCATGTTTCCTGTGTTTAGAACAGTCTGACAGCAAAATGACATTTTGAAGGAAAAACCCATTTAAAACTACCCGCGGCTATTGCATTGCCGACAATACACATAGAAGTTCATTGATAAAAACGGCATGGGAATTCCCCAAAGGGGAACCCCGAACCAAAATTTAAAAAAAAAATGACGTGGGAGTCCCCCTAAATTCCATACCAGGCCCTTCAGGTCTGGTAAGGATATTAAGGGGAACCCCGGCCAAAATTTTAAAAAAAAATGACGTGGGGTTCCCCCTAAATTCCATACCAGACCCTTCAGGTCTGGTATGGATTTTAAGGGGAACTCCGCGCCAAAAAAAAAAAAATGGTGTGGGGTCCCCCCAAAGATCCATACCAGTCCCTTATCCGAGCACGCAACCTGGCAGGCCGCAGGAAAAGAGGGGGGGACGAGAGCGCAGGCCCCCCCCTCTTGAACCGTACCAGGCCACATGCCCTCAACATTGGGAGGGTGCTTTGGGGTAGCCCCCCAAAACACCTTGTCCCCATGTTGATGAGGACAAGGGCCTCATCCCCACAACCCTGGCCGGTGGTTGTGGGGGTCTGCGGGCGGGGGGCTCGTTCATGATAAATGACACATGGATTGAAGTAACCAACAACTACACTCCCAGAGCTCAAAGAAACCAAGATCGACGTTGCAGATCGCCATCAGCTCAACACAACAGAAGAGGACTAAACCAAGGAAGCCCTGGAATCTCACCACCCAGACGCAGAGATCGTGTTACCCTCTACTCACACAATCATATGCAACTAGTCTACATCAGTACGTCTTTATATTACCCAGATGAAACAGAAACAAGAAGATCAACAGACTTCTATCCAACCACAGAGTGTTAAGTTTAAATTAAAAAAAAAGTTGACTGCTTGCTTTTACCCCTCCTCCTGTATTTACTTTCTCTTCCTTTTTAACTACGATAAAACCTCAAACAAGGCAAGTATACTAAACTCAAGAATAATCGATCATATTCAACACCTTTGGAAAAAATTATTATCTCAATGATATAATGAGTAAGTTTGATTAATGGGAGAACTCTAGTAAGTACAGTAATGCTTCTACTCTGGTACGCAGGAAACCTGGAAGAAAAAAAAAATAATTAAAAATAAATAAATAAATAAATAAAACAAATAATAATAATAAATAAATTAAAAAATAAATAAATATAAAATAGAAATACTATATTCTTATCTTCGGTTACCTGGTACCAGATATGCCTTTCAATCTAAAAATTACAATTACTACATGCACTGAACTCCCCAGAAAACAAACAAAACTTTGTACGAGCATAACCTAAGTTGGAATCGAAATATGCCCGATTGTAAAACTATAAGGGAAACTATCAGTTGCTTGGAATATAGTTCATGGATCCAAGCTAAAGTTACGTTCATATTGTTTAGTCATAACTTAAGTTACTATGACTATATTTTGTTAATCGATCAAAATTAATATAGAAGAAAAGTATCAGGGTGGAACATAATAAATGTCTTCAAAAATTCAATGTTAAAGGTAATTATTGTAAAAGGTACACGATTGCTCCTCCAAATAGCCCTTAGGGAATTGTATAATACAACTAGATAAAACCTCATTAATCAGTCGGGACACACCAGACAAACTAAAAAAACATACAATTTATTTGACCACCATGATGCTTTTCATATATACCTGATGAAAATATAATTGCAAGTATTTACTGCTATTGGAACTGCTCAATAGAAGGTTAAACAGTTGATTAATCATTATAATATAACTTACTAAAACTTATATTTTTTAATATGATATGCATTGTATTTCTCTATCTTACAAGAAATATGTATTCCTGACTACAATGGTTCCCTCTGGTGGCCGAAATGCATAACTGTAAAAGAAGGCCTCATTAATGTTTGACATAATTAAATAAACTCAATCCTGAAAACTTGATATATCTAATTATGACATGGGTTTATGTATTACCACATATACACACAGAATCTCTTTTCACCTTTCCCCACAAATTAGAATAGACAATACTCAACCTAATACGGTAGCCTTTATGAAATTCAATGCAATACATCTGTATCCTGAAATATTAGAATCCCATGTTATGCTAGCTGCTCCGAAGTGCTAGAAAATAGAAATAAGTAAGAAAGAACTGACTTATCTTTTACTGATTAATAAAAAAAAAAAAAAAAGAAGAAAAAGAGAAACACTATAAGAATTCATCTTGTCCTACTTGGACCTCGAACCCACACAAAGGGTAGAATTCTTTTTTACCCTTTGACCTTACCGGACCCCTTTTTTATAGGGTAGACTAGCTGGTCTAACCTACCTCCAGAACATATATCTCCCCACTTTCAGTGGGTGTTTTTTTTTTTTTTCTCTTTTTCCCCTCCAACCCTGTGTTTTTTTCTCAGACTAACACAAAGACGAACAGATATAATACTCTAACTTTTCAAAACACACACAGAGCCTTATCACAACATCAACTTCTACTTAAAAACTACCTCCAAAATGCCTAACCCAAAACAACAAACTATTTCATCAACAATAAAACTACTTTCAGTAAATGCTAAAGGACTCAACATACCGGAAAAAAGAACCAAATTTCTTAATGAATTCCATAAACAAAAAGCAAATATCATTTGCATACAGGAAACTCACTTTAAATCTCACAAAATTCCAAAACTACAAGACAAAAGATTTCCAACAGCTTTTCACGCCACCAATCCAGAAGGGAAAACTAAAGGAGTGTCAATACTGATATCTAAACAAACACCAATCCAGATTCATGATACAATGATAGATCCGGGGGGAAGATACATATTTTTGAAAGGGAAAATAGGGCCCCACCCCATCACAATAGCAAATATTTACTCTCCCAATTCAAAACAGGTGGCTTTCTTTGCAAGATGAAAGATCTGTTAACGACCTTCACATCAGGCATTCTGATCCTTGGAGGAGATTTCAATATTTCTTTAAACCCCCTCATAGACACCTTAGGTGGCACATCGAGCCTCCCTTATAGAGCACTGAAACAAATCAAAATCCAACTACAAGAACTAATGTTGCACGACGCCTGGAGAACTCTAAACCCTCAAACTAAAGACTACACTTATTTCTCTTCTGTCCATCAAAAATACTCTAGAATCGACTATTTTTTTCTTTCACAACCTGACCTCGACTTATTGACAAACTCCACAATCGAAACCATGACCTTATCCGACCATCACCCGATCACCTTGACATTGACTTTCCCAGAGAAAAAAAATATAACTAAAACTTGGAGACTTAACACCACTATACTAAAAGATCCCATAGATGTAATACATTTTAATGATACATTAAAAGAATACTTCTCACAAAATGAAAATGATGAGACATCTGCAATCACACAATGGGAGGTGCACAAATGTGTCATTAGGGGAGAATTTATCAGGAAACTGGCCAGTCTAAAAAAAGAACAACAATCCAAAATAAGATCATTGATAGACCAAATCCACAAATTAGAAAAAACACACAAAAGAACTGTTGCACTCTCAACATTTGAAGAATTAACAAAAGTAAGAACTCTACTTTCAGAAGAAATTAACATGAAAACTAAAAGACAATATAACTTAAGACATAAGATATATTATGAACAAGGAAACAAGAGTGGAAAATTATTAGCAAAAGCAGTTCAAAACAAGAAAGTAGCTTCAACAATACATCAGATAAGAGATAAACAAGGTACATCACATTCTTCGAATGAGGAGATTGCCAAGCAATTCGAAAACTATTATCAATCCCTGTACAGCATCCCTTCCAATCCCATGTGCCCACATAACACAGACAAGAGAACAAAACTCATCCAGGATTTCCTAGAGAAACATAGCCCCCCTCAAATAGCAGAAAATACAGCCCAAGAACTTGAAGCTCCTATATCAGGCCCAGAATTTGACAAAGCCATAAAGGATATGAAAATAGGTAAAGCCCCAGGCCCGGATGGACTACCCTTACAATATTATAAGACATTCACTAATATACTCAAACCAAGATTTTTGAAAACCTTCCAAACATTACACACTGAATAACAACCCCCAAAACAACTATTAGAAGCACACATAATAGTGATTCCCAAAGAAGACAAAGACACAAATCAGGTTTCTAACTACAGACCAATTTCACTAATCAATGTTGATGTTAAAATATATGCCAAAATATTAGCTAATAGACTTCTACCTTTATTAACCTCCCTTATCTCTTTGGATCAAGTGGGATTCATCCCAGGCAGAGAGGGACGAGATAATACAATCAAAGCATTAAACATAAACCATTGGTTAACATCCAATAAGAAACAAGGATTTTTTCTCTCCCTGGATGCTGAGAAGGCATTCGACAGAGTGGCCTGGGACTTTATTGACGCTGTATTAAAACATATAGGAAGTCTACCTCTAATGAGATCATACATTAGAGCATTATATTCAAACCCAGCAGGAAGAGTTCGAGTCAATGGCCACCTGTCGAATGCCTTCCACTTACGCAACGGAACTAGACGGGGATGCCCCTTATCTCCACTTTTATTCGTCCTCACACTAGAACCACTACTAAATAAAATCAGATCCAATCCTGATATTAGGGGAATAGAAATCCAAAACCATACATATAAAGTTGCAGCTTTTGCAGATGACATGCTCCTCTTCCTTTCAGAACCCCACATCTCTATACCCAATCTTGTACAAGATTTAGAACACTATCAATTATTATCAAATCTAAAAATTAATCACTCAAAATCTAATGCCCTCAACATCTCATTACCCCCAAGTTCAGTAGAAATTTGCCAAAAAAACTTCTCCTTCTCATGGGCCAAACATCGTATTACATATCTTGGAATTGAAATACCTACCAATCTAAATGATCTCTTCAAACTTAATTTCACACCTATACTTAAAGAAACACATGACGATTTAAAAAGATGCAATTCCTTGGTTTGGTAGAGCTTCCCTAATAAAAATGACGATCCTACCCCGATTTCTTTATGTTATGCAAACTATCCCCATTAGATTACCTACATCATTCTTCGACTCCTTTCGTAAGGCATGCTCCACCTTCATATGGAGGAGTAAAGCTCCCAGAGTTGAATTCACTAAAATTAATTTACCCAAAAATAAGGGCGGAATTGCATTACCTGATTTAAAGAAATATCATCAGGCAGCCCTCCTAGCCCGAATAGTAGACTGGAACATCCATCATACAGTAAAAGACTGGGTATCCTTAGAGCAAAAACAATTCTCCCAACAGATTAAATCCCTACTATGGTTACATCCTAAAAATCACTCAAAAAATATCAAAACCCACCCCCTAATAGGCCCTACACTAGAAATCTTTCGCAACACCTTCAAAAGATCGAATCCATCTCCTTGGCTTAGCCCCCTTACACCACTCAGAAATAACCCAGACTTTCCCCCAGGTTTAGAACAAAACTTTCTCTCAAATTCCTGGCCTCATAAAGAAATCCTAGTCAATGGTTTCTTTAAGAATAAGAGACTTCTGTCCAGAGAGGAACTAAATAAAGACATTAACCCAAATCAGATCCCACAATGGAACTATATACAAATCAGACACTTTCTGACCAGACATGAGACAGCCCAACTTTGTACAAGAAAACTCACGACGTTAGAGGAACTATGTACAACAAAAAAACCCCACAAGACATATTACATCTACCCTTTACAATTCGTTTTTGGGGACAAAACTGAATTCTCCAGTGCATCGTGCCAAGCTTGGGAACAAGATCTTGTTATATCTCTTACAGAAGCAGACTGGGAAACAATCTACATGTATGCACATAAAGAATCTCTTAATGTAGCCACCCAGGAGCGTGGCTTCAAAATCATTACTAGGTGGTATAGAACACTCACCCTACTGCACAAATTCTCCCCTTGCATCTCTGACAGTGCTGGAGATGTAAACAGGAGGAAGGCTCGATGCTTCATATTTGGTGGTCATGCCCTCTAATCCAGAACTTCTGGAAAATGGTTCACAAAACCATTACCACACTCACCTCAGAGAACTTAAGTTTTAACCCAGCACAATACCTCCTACACTACAATTCAATCCCCAAAAAACAATACTTAAAATCTTTATCCATGTTCATGATAAATGCAGCAAGACACTGTATCCCTTGTCACTGGCGCTCGAACATCACTCCATCCAAAAAAGAATGGTTCCGGAGAATAAACAATATAGAAAAGATAGAAAAACTTATAAGTATATCACAGGAGAATATCTAAATTTGCATCAACATGGTATAATTGGACTGAATTCAAAAACTCACAGGCTTACAAAGCTGTTATTAATTAATAATAGAACCCTTTCACAAAAATAAATCATACAGTAATGCCAAAGAGACTACCCGTTTACTGCAATAAATGAATCGTTATGAATCACTACACACCACGCCCCTCCCCTTTTTTTTTTTTCTTTCCCCTCTCCCCCTCCCACCCCTTTCCTATAGTGATTTATTTCACCTCAATATTCATTGCGCAAGAATGTTTAGATATATGTTATGTCTATACTTAGAATCTAGCTATTAATATTATCCAAATTATTTTGATATCAATATATCAATACCTAACGTAAAGTTCACTACAAACCAAATGTAACTAAGATGAATATGTGACCATACAAATACTATGTTGTATTATGTTTTATGTTCAACCAATAAAAATTTTGTGAAAAAAAAAACATCTCTGGGGGGCCATCAGGTTTTGGAGGGACCAACGCCCTATGGATGCGATCAATTTCCATATGGATCTCGTCGATGTCTGGTACTGCAGCTTGCATTAGTGAAGAAGTGACGGAGGTGATGTCCTTCACATTCTCCGGAATACCTCTGATACGAAAATTGTAGCGCCTAGCGCGATTTTCGAGGTCGTCAATTTTTGAGCAGGCTTATTCGAGTTGGTCTTGTAGGTCGGTGATCATATTAGAGATTTGGGAAACTCTGTGGACTGTGTCATCTACTTTTGATTCAATGCTCTCTGGTCGGTTCCCCAGCTCTTGCAAATCTTGTTTTATGTCTAAAGCTAGTTTGTCAGTAGCTTTTGCCAGCTCCCTTTGTAGCAGATCTGCAAAGCGGGCTAAAAGTATGGGGTCTCCCGAATACTGTGGTTGAGCTGATGGGATAGCATGAGAATCAGTAATGCATTCCTGGTCAAGCTCTTGGATGCTGGGCTGGCTGCATAGGATTTATGCCATCTCTCTGTCTAACACAGAGGAGGTATGTGAGTCCTGGCTGGGTGAGAGGGCTGCAGCCTGTGAGGGAGACTGTGAGGGGCTAGGTGGTGAGCGGTGTGAGTTTCCAGGCTCACCTTCAGCTGGAGAGGGCACAAGAGAGCCCGTTTTGTAATGTCCAGTGCCTGGAGGATGAGGGGTCTTCCTCTGTGGGAGCGGCTTCCCTGCTCCTGAAGCCGACACCCCTCGTGTACTGCCGCCGGTCGCCATCTTGGATCCTCTATGAGCAGCACGGGACGGATACCGGGAGCCACTCTGGGGCTTCCACACGGTCTGTGTGGCATCCACCCTATTCCCGGTCCTCTCTGCAGGGGGATCGGGCTATCATGGGCTGTGGGCAGAGTGCAGGGCCGCTTAATTTAGCTGTAAATGCCAGGGGTGTGCGGAGCAGCTCAGAGGCACATCTACTCCGGCTGGCCGCGCATGCGCTCTTACTTTTATTCCTTTAAAATTGAATTTGGTGCAGGGACTGTTCTAAGCATGGGAAACACGCACCACTATACAGGTATACTATAGACACCCCCCAGGTACGACGTTTAAAGGAATGTTTCACTTTTATTTTTTCACTTTAAGCATCATTAAAATCACTGCTCCCGGAAAAACGTCCATTTTTAAAACTTTCTTTTGCATTGATACATGTCCCCCAAACCCTTTTTAGTTCAATAACTTGCATATTAGCATTTAAAATTTGCACTTTTGATTTCTCACGTTTGAGTCCCATAGACTTTAATGGTGTTTAAATGTTCGGGCGAACATATTCGGTGTGTTCGCATGTTCTGAATGAATAAAAATACACACAATGTATTAAAAATATGCAGGCATACATCTATTGCCTGAATCTGTGGTGTCTGACACTGACCTGTTGTGGTGCCAAATTAAAGAACTTCTTCCACCTCTCCTTCCACATCCTGAGGTACAACAATACTCTGCTCCCCTTCTTCATGAGGTGTGGTGTTGCTGGTGTTCTCCGACGGAGCGAGTCTTTTCTCCCCTATGAGAATGAAACAAAAGGTATAATTAGCACACAGATATTTGTGGACCAAAATATGAATGTGAAACATTGCTTGGAAGTGGGGTGCAATTGTCTGTTTGGGCAGAGTTCCAAGTTGAAGACATGATTAATTCCCTTAACCAAGCTGGAATACTTACCTTTTTTGGACAAGTTTCACACATGGAGACACCCCAAGAATCCCCTGGAGTACCTGTGTGGGTCACCCTAAAAAATATGTGCTCTGGTGTCCCACACTAATGAGTCCAGATGTGTAAACAGCTGCTGAGTGTCCTCTCCTTACATTCCACTGAATCAAGTTTGCAATTCATTCTAGTTTCAAAGACATCTAGACAACAATGTCCTAAAGTTCTTTTTCTACAAATTATCATGACCAAATGTAGTTAACCCTGTATCTGGAAAAAACATTGTATTTAGTTGGCAAACGAACAATGTTTATTATGACGGATTACTGTGCCCACGAACATGAAAGTAGCCATTTTAAACTGTACAACAGTAAAGAAAAGCACATGGAGCAGCATGCAAGTAATAATAAGAATAGGAACACACGACAACTACTTACTTTTTAGAAGCACTTTCTTGATCCTTCTGTACTGATCATGCTCCCTCAATTTCAGGTCTGACCAGTGTTTCCTCAGTTGCTCCTTAGATCGTTGTACCCCAAAATTCCGGCGCAGAATCTTCACAACTTTAGACATGATCTTGGCCTTTCTCACATTTGGGTTTAGGTACGGTCCATACTTCCCATCATAGTCAGCCCTCCTCAATATGTCCACCATCTCTACCATCTCTTCAAAGGACATATTTGAGGCCTTAAATCTCCTCCTGGATCGGGACATTTCTTGCTCCGTGCTTTCCTCCTCGTTACTTCTATTATGCACCTGCTGTGTCTCCGCCATGTTTCTCTCCCACTGCAACGAAAGAGACAGGGCGGGGAATATTCTAGAAAGAATGTCAGGGGCAGGCGACGAGGGTGGAGTTTCACGCATGCGCAGTGTACATAAAGCGTAACACGCGTGCGTCATACGTACGATCTGTGAGCAGAGGAAGGTGTAGCGCCGATCATTATAATGAAGGTACAATTTTAAGTTGCTGCATCAGTGACCTATACTGCTTATAGATTGAGGAATATATTGGGTCAAGATTAGGAGAGTTTAGCCTGACATTAGGGTTTGTCTTGTGTTGTGTCTTGCAGAGAAAATGGATCTATTCAATGACGAGGACTTTATGCCCATATTCATTGATATGTACAGGGAGCTGCCCTGTCTGTGGCAGGTAAACCCCCCCTTTTATAACAATAAACCAAAGAGGAAGGCAGCGCTGGATCAATTGGTGGAATTTGTGAAGCCGGTGATCCCCACGGCAGACATCCCCTATTTGAAGGCCCTAATTGGTGGCATGAGGAGCACTTATAATAGGGTGCTCAAGAAGATCAAGGATTCCCTGACATCAGGTGCTGCAGCGATGACATTTATGTACCTAGGCTGTGGTACTATGACAGACTGCATTTTCTGGCAGGCCAGAATGAACCCAGGCCAGCACTCTCCAGTCTTCCTATGGAACAACATCCTATGGACAGATGAAACCAAGATCAACTTGTACCAGAGTGATGGGAAGAGAAGAGTATGGAGAAGGAAAGGAACTGCTCATGATCCAAAGCATACCACCTCATCAGTGAAGCATGGTGGTGGTAGTGTCATGGCGTAGGCATGTATGGCTGCCAATGGAACTGGTTCTCTTGTATTTATTGATTATGTGACTGCTGACAAAAGCAGCATGATGAATTCTGAAGTGTTTCAGGCAATATTATCTGCTCATATTCAGCAAAATGCTTCAGAACTCATCGGACGGCGCATCACAGTGCAGATGGACAATGACCCGAAGCATACTGCGAAAGCAACCAAAGAGTTTTTTTAAGGGAAAGAAGTGGAATGTTATGCAATGGCCAAGTCAATCACCTGACCTGAATCCGATTGAGCATGCATTTCAAGTGCTGAAGACAAAACTGAAGGGAAAACGCCCCAAGAACAAGCAGGAACTGAAGACAGTTGTGGTAGAGGCCTGGCAGAGCATCACCAGGGATGAAACCCAGCGTCTGGTGATGTCTATGCGTTCCAGGCTTCAGGCTGTAATTGATTGCAAAGGATTTGCAACCAAGTATTAAAAAGTGAAAGTTTGATGGATGATTGTTAATCTGTCCCATTACTTTTGGTCCCTTAAAAAGTAGGAGGCACATATACAAACTGTTGTAATTCCTACACCGTTCACCTGATTTGGATGTAAATACCCTCAAATTAAAGCTGAAAGTCTGCAGTTAAAGCACATCTGCATTTCATTTAAAATCCATTGTGGTGGTGTATAGAGCCAAAAAGATTAGAATTGTGTTGATGTCCCAAAATTTATGGACCTGACTGTATTTCTTTCGTACCATTATCATATATTATTCTTTTTATTTAGACTCATTGCCGCATACATCCCCCTTGTCCGCCTCGGGGGGGATTTTTAGTTCAGGTCTATGGACTCACATATAGCCACTGTCCAGCCTGGTGAGCAACTTGATCATTATCTTTTTTATACCATTTGCTAAATTAAAATTGTTTATCATCTTTGAATGTAACGTGATTGACTTGTGCTTTACTCAAATATCATAGGTGTGCGCAGCATATTGCATTAAGGTGTGCACCCCAAAGCTCATATGCATGTGTGTGCATGTGTATATACTGACAGTGTCAGTAGAGCAATGGACGGTGTCAGTAGAGAAGTGGACGGTGTCATAAGGGAAGAGATTGGTGTTAGTAGGGCACTTACAATATTTTTTATTTTTTTATTTTTTTTAGGAGAAATAAGAAAAAAGGAGATTTTTTTTTATTTGGTGAAATATCAGTGGTCTAACCATTGTAAATATGCACCACACAGGGTGATTAGGGTGTGCCCAGGCACACCTGGCACACCCTGTGCGCACGCCTATTTCAAATATCTATTTTATAGATTATTCCTCCTGAAGAAGCGGTAACAAAACTGCAAAACTAGTAGAGGAAAAGTCAATTTTGAGAATTACTTCATCAACAGATACTTTGTTTGGGGGAACCCTAAGTATTTGTTTCTTGAAATATAATTCCTTCTAAGAATTGCTGTTTTTATGTACCATGTATGTCTTTTTTATATGTAGTAAATATTTTTTTATATTATCTATATAGTTTGTTATTAGTACAGAGACAGTCCATCACATTTTGGAGCCTGGGAATAAACATATAATCAGCTTCAGCAACTCCCTATTTTTCCCACCCTCATTCCCTTTTTCTATATATCAACTTGGATGATGGTACTTTGTTATTTTTGAATTATAATCTTTACATGAGGCTATACTCTCCATTTAATACATGTTAGTACAAATAAAAAAAGTTTCACAGACAGAACTCAATTGTTTCCAATTTCTTCAGAAAGTCTGTTGGCTCATTTTCATATTTCTGTCCACTATCATGGTGTTATTAAACTATAATCTTATAAAACTTTAATCGATCAACCGTTCAGATTTTGTTTTTGCTTTTCTTGCCTGAGTTTTAGTTCTAAGTCATTGGCAATAAAGGATTTATAATATTTTCTTTCTGCATCATAAACTTAGAAATCATTCATAAGAAACTGAAGTTTGTACCTTTTTATGTGTTAAATTTCTTGATAAACCTGATATCTGGTTTAGCAGGAAACCATCTCAGTGTGTTATTAATCATTAATATTGATCAATCACTTCAAGTGGGCACACCTTGATCTCCTGGATGAGGCCATTTCTCGCTCCGGAGGGCAATTTTTACAGCAAACTATGAGTAAGATTCAAATTTGATTAAAGACATAAATTTAGGTTGAATTTTCAGGATTCAGATTTGCAAAATTTTATCAGAATGCTGCCCATTGGGTTGGCCAATGAGATGAGATGACACAGTGGATGGGACTGGAGAAGTTGTAGTATATTTGATTGACAAAGACAAAAGACATTCTGTATGTATTTCCTTTTCTTCTCAGGTCCATTTTATGACCATAATATGGGGTATCTACTGTAAAGCGGTCCCTGTGGTCTTCACCCGTACACCAACTCAAATGGGGAAAACCCTGTGGTACCTCCCTAATAGCAAACATCAGTGCTGGGAGTAGACAGTCCCAGTCTTTACCATCTTATTGCACAAGCCTTTTAAGCATTGATATCAGAGTTTTATTACATCGCTCTACCAGCCCATCTGACTCTTATGCCCCATACACACGGTCAGACTTTGTTCGGACATTCCGACAACAAAATCCTAGGATTTTTTCCGATGGATGTTGGCTCAAACTTGCCTTGCATACACACGGTCACACAAAGTTGTTGGAAAATCCGATTGTTCTAAACGCGGTGACGTAAAACACGTACGTGGGGACTATAAACGGGGCAGTGGCCAATAGCTTTCATCTCTTTATTTATTCTGAGCATGCGTGGCACTTTGTCCGTTGGATTTGTGTACACACGATCGGAATTTCCGACAACGGATTTTGTTGTCGGAAAATTTTATAGCCTGCTCTCAAACTTTGTGTGTCGGAAATCCGATGGAAAATGTGTGATGGAGCCTACCCACGGTCGGAATTTCCGACAACAAGGTCCTATCACACATTTTCCGTCGGAAAATCCGACCGTGTGTACGGGGCATATGACAGATGTGTGCAGTTGTTTAATCTGGATCAACTTACATAGATTTGCCATCACCTAATGACACAAACACACGATTGGAATTTTGGTCAGAAAATGCTCTGATGGTTTTTCCAACGGAATTCCGACGGGATTTCGCTCAAGCTGTCTTGCATACACACGGTCACAGCAAATTCCCACCATCAAGAACGCGGTGACGTACAACACGTACGACGGGACTAAAAAAAGGAAGTTCAATACCCAGTGTGCCACCCTTTGGGCTCCTTCTGCTAATCTCATGTTAGTAGAAGTTTGATGAGAGACGATTTGCGCTTTTCAGACTCGTGCTTATTTCCGATCGTTTTACTGCTGTTCAGTTTGTGCTTTTGTGTTTGTATCTGGTTTTCAGTCCGTTTAGTCAGTTCGTATCTGTTTTTCAGTGCGTTCTTGTCCGCTTGTTTCTGATTTTCAGCTCGCTTTTCACAGGCCTTTCTGTTCTTCAGTGCGTTCGGTTAGTTCGTTCTGACCAGCCGACCGTTTTGAAGCCATGTTGCGGTTACGTACTCGTTGTAGAGTTTGTGCTGTGCGGGGCTTGGTGTTGGGGTTCTTACTTTGACCCAAGCCCATTCCATGAACAGGGTTCAGAAGAGTTCATGGACCAAGAATTGGTTACTCCAGCGTAACCAATTCTCTCATATGCCTCTGCTGTGTGAGATCCAGGAGAATAACCCTGATGATTTCAGGAATTTTCTCCGGATGACGGACCCCATTTTTGACCTTTTGTTGGCTTTGTTCACCCCTTTTATTAGCAGGCAGGACACCTGCTTGCTGCAAGCCATCACTCCCAAGCAGAGGCACGTCACCACGTTGCGGTACTTGGCGACTGGGAGAAGTCTGCAGGACCTCAAGTTCTCGACAGGCATCTCCCCCCAGGCTCTGGGGATCATTATTCCAGATACCTGTTCTGCCATCATTCAGGTCCTGCAGAAGGACTATATTAGGGTAAGTTTTATCCTTTAACATCACATTATATGTACTTAATGTATGCTAATGTTTTGTATTTCTTTCATCATTCCATAATTACCCTGATTGTAATATGCTGTGAATGTCCCCTTTGTCCTCATGCATGCTTGAATCTTTTAATGCTCCTTTTATGGCCTACATGCATATTTGCCTTTGCTAACCTCCCCAGCATGCTATCCTGGGCCCATACCACCTAGCCTAGTCACTTAACAATGTATTTTGTCAGCTTCATTGTACTGCTTTACCCTAAACAGCCCCTATAATGTGTACAAATGTTATTGTTGTCGTTAAATTCATGCAGAGTGTCAGAGGCTTTTTTTGGGCTCACAAACTCATTTAGAACCCCCCATAAAATTTTGACAATGGGCCATAGGAGGGGGTGAGGAATCTGATAAGTGGACCTTATTTTTTTTGTCTTTAAATACGCATTAAAATCAATGTTATACTGATGTTGGCCAAGAATTTTTGTGTCTAATCTAATTGCAATGTTTATGTGCAAAATTACTATTTTTTTTTTCTGTTTGGACTGGACTCCATAGTTTCCTTCAACGCCACAGGAATGGCAGACTGTGGCATCCCACTTTGCCCATCGTTGGGACTTTCCCAAATGTGGAGGGGCAATAGATGGGAAGCACGTCCACATCATCCCACCACCCGATTCGGGGTCATACTATTTTAACTATAAGAGGTTTCATAGTATCATGTTGATGGTGGTGACATACGAGTTTCTCTATGTGGACGTGGAGAAAAATGGCCGGATGTTGGATGGTGGAGTCTTTGCCCAGACCAAGTTCTACCAAAGTCTCCAGAGCGGTGGCTTGGGATTGCCACCTGTGGAAGAGAACATTGAAGGACTTTTGTTTGTTTTTATTGCTGATGAAGCATTTGGTCTGGCCAATCATGTGATGAGGCTATTCCCCCAGAGAACCCTCACCCCGGCGAAGAGGGTTTTCAATTACTGGCTGGCCAGAGCCCAAAGAGTCATGGAGAATACCTTTGGGATAATGGCCAGCCGGTTCCGCCTATTTCTAACGGCAATCAACCTGGCGGAGTACAAACTGAGCCACATTGTTTTATGCTGCTGCATCCTGCACAACTTTTTAAAAAGCAATTCTCCAAATTATGAAGCCTCAGTTGGGCCTGAGGCCGGACTTCGGGAACCAACACTGATGGCCCTGGAAGTTGTTCGTCCTGGCTTGCCCCCCCAAAGCGTCCGTGAAGTGTGTGAAAAATAGGTGGAATATTTTAAGGGTAGGAGGGCCATTGCTATGCCAGCTAATTTGTAAACTTTTTTTAAATAAACAAAAAATTGATATGATAAAATCTTGATTTGGATTTACTGCTTGTGTTTGTTTTATCTGTCTCCTAGATTCTCCTAGTGCACTTGTAGTGCCAAGTGGTTATCACATTATTTAAATAACACCCATTGTCACTGTAAACACCAACTTAATACAAAAAGTGTTATTGAGCATTGAAAGAAGAAGCCACACATTGTTGAGTATAAAACCTTTTATTCCATGCACATTCACACAACATTCACACATCACAAAACATTTTTTTTTCAAAGTTTTACCTTGAAATTTTTGAAAAGATACAGAAACATACATGTTTCCAAAGATAACATACACAACTCTGGAACTTACAAAGTTCAACATTGCAAAAAAGAAGGCAATATCAGACATTTTATAGTGTGAAAAAGGTCTTGATCTTGCCTTCATCGGATGGGGTGAAGTCACCCCTGTAAAAGCCAAATTTAGAAGATGCAAGAAGATGAGTCAAAATGGGGATTTCCTTTCTGATCCCAGACCTAATGTCAACATGTGCTATCTCCCATCACGGGGGATCAATGGACGCGTTTTGGGGGTGCAACCACTTCTTCTCACCTACTAGAGTTGGGTGGAAGGGGTTGCACCCACAAAACTCATACATTGATATCCCCTGATGGCAGATAGCACATGTTGACACACTGTGTGCATCTTCCAAATTTGGCTTTTAAACTGTATTAAATCTTTAGATAAAATTTTTAGAAAAAAAAAAATCAAGGAATCTTTTTAGGATTTAGATTCTCCCTAGTACATCAATCATGTTCTTCACCACTACAAAACATGATTTCCTGGATAAGCTGTTGTGCACTGTCACTGATGAAATGACTCGATTTTGGTACCACAACCTGAACATCACCTAAAATAAAAATACACACCATGCTTTAAAAATATGCAGGCGTACATCTATTTCCTGAATCTGTGGTGTCCGACACTCACCTGTTGTGGTGCCAATTTCAAGCACTTCTTCCACCTCTCCTTCCACATCCTGAGGTACCTTCACTGTTGGGACTGTATTGGACAGGTGATGAGCAGTGCCTGGTTTTCTCCACACATACCGCTTAGAATGAATGCCAAAAAGTTCTATCTTGGTCTCATCAGACCAGATAATCTTATTTCTCACCATCTTGGAGTCCTTCAGGTGTTTTTTTTAGCAAACTCCATGCAGGCTTTCATGTGTCTTGCACTGAGGAGAGGCTTCCATCGGGCCACTCTGCCATAAAGCCATGACTGGTGGAGGGCTGCAGTGATGGTTGACTTTCTACAACTTTCTCCCACCTCCCGACTGCATCTTTGGAGCTCAGCCACAGTGATCTTTGTGTTATTTTTTACCTCTCACCAAGGCTCTTCTCCCCCGATAGCTCAGTTTGGCTGGACAGCCAGCTCTAGGAAGGGTTCTGGTCGTCCCAAACGTCGTCCATTTAAGGATTATGGAAGCCACTGTGCTCTTAGGAACCTTAAGTGCAGCAGAAATTTTTTTGTGACCTTGGCCAGATCTGAGCCTTGCCACAATTATGTCTCTGAGCTCTTCAGGCAGTTCCTTTGACCTCATGATTCTCATTTGCTCTGACATACACTGTGAGCAGTAAGGTCTTATATATACAGGTGTGTGGCTATATATATTTGATATTTCAGTTTTTCTTTTTTAATAAATCTGCAAAAATGTCAACAATTCTGTGTTTTTTCTGTCAATATGGGGTGCTGTGTGTACATTAATGAGGAAAAAAAAAAATGAACTTAAATGATTTTAGCAAATGGCTGCAATATAACAAAGAGTGAAAATTTTAAGGGGGTCTGAATACTTTGCGTCCCCACTGTAGGTAGTTGGAGTTATCATTAATCCTGTTTGATCAATAGATCACAATTATTTTGAATGTGTATTACACAAATTGACTATTCTTTGATAGTGGAAAATGCATTTAAAAAAGGGAAATTAAGTAAAATGTCCTCATTTAAGGAAATATATATCTCTGGAGATATATTAGAAGTAGGATGTGATATTGAGATTATCACTTGAGTATTAATTTCTGATATGAGTTTAACAATTTTATTAATAATATAGCTATATTGTAACTGGTTTAGACAACCTTTGGTTAAAAATGAAATCCCCTTAATAATATTATATCCCCATAATATTTAACAAAGCCAAGATGGATGGGAGATATA
Organism: Aquarana catesbeiana; assembly: GCA_037953035.1. NCBI lineage: Eukaryota > Metazoa > Chordata > Amphibia > Anura > Ranidae > Aquarana > Aquarana catesbeiana. The sequence goes on along the minus strand of JBBHAA010001355.1, from coordinate 2,196,718 downwards.
AGAAGTTTTTTCTACAGAAATGAAATCTAAAGGTCTGATAATAACTTGATGTGTGGTCCGTGATGTGAGAGTAATAAATAACATATAAATATAACAGACCCATCACATCAAGTCCACACATCCTGTTAGGATAGATCCCACCTGGAGCCAGTTGTTTTATATATTTTTTTTTTTATGTGGCTGAGCTAATTCTGTTCTCTTATATACATCTTGTTGGTCCTTTTGTTTTTATTTATTTTTATTTTTGAAATTCAAAGCAGAATGTGTGGATTGTGAAATGATGGTGTGAAATGATGTGAAATGTTGTGTCCCTCTTTCTTGTAAGTACCGTGGTATAAAGCAGAAGAATATTTTGGACTTATGGACATCTCTGCATGACCGCAGGGTGTTGTTATCATTTATTATGTTATGACATCAGGAAAATAATGTCAAATGGAAAACTAAGGACTTGTGTTATCTCGCTAAAACTAACAACAGAGTTAGCAATGAGAAATTATAATATTGCCAGGAAAAAGTTGTCTTTTTGAAACATGAAACTGGAGTTCTTACACAAACAGCATGATAGAAAACAAGCCATTGTAATATATTTATGTAAGCTGGACCCAGTAATGAAGGGTTCACCCCGATATATCAGAGCTGTAGCTTTATGCAAAGGTGCTATTAGTTACATGAATAATATAATAATAGTGTAGTGCTACTAAAAAGTGAAAATAAATCACAAAAATAGAAAATAAATAACACATCTAAAAAGAAACCAAAAACCAATATAAATTGGCTATGCTCAATATAACCTAGTGGGGGGTGTGAGAAAGAATGTCCACAGAAAATCTTAAATGGTATATTCCTCTGGTGAGAGTAATCCCAATCGTGAGATAATCAGTGTAAGGCTTGTCTGTAGTAAACAGCGGAACTCAAGATATAAACGTACATATTCCATGAAACACTTTACAACCTGTGTAACCAGATACATAGTCTACCTCATCACGTGCCCTTGTAAATTACAGTACGTAGGGAGGACTATCAGGAATTTTAGCATTAGGGTAAATGAACATCTGGCTAAAAAAAAAAAAGATGCCCTAAGTATACTGTGTTCCGCCACTATCTGGAACATTGTGATAAAGACCCCAACGATACCCATTTCCAGATTATAGATCACTTTGTCCCGAATTGGAGAGGCGACTCCTGTTTAAGGGGGGGTGTCTCGACTCAAGAAATTCTTGATATATGAGCTAAAATGCTACGCGCCACATGGTATGAATGTGGAGTGGGACCTAAATTGTTTCATTAATCAAGCATGAGGGTACCGCAGTTTGTCCCACTCCTCCCTCATGCCCCATTCAGCTCATGTCCCCTTTTGTCACTTTCCCTGCATTGAACAATTGTATATACCTTGTCTTTATATTGAGTTTCTTTATTATATTTGTGTCTTTTGTTAAATCAACATTTCGGGTTTGAAGCAAAGATACATGATCCTGTACGCTGCATATATTGTGTGTGACAATTTAGTGTGTTGCACACGATGCATGCTATCCATTATTGTTAGGCCCTTTGTCACACATGATTTTCATTCATTATATTTTTTCAGGTATTCAGTTATTCATTTATTTTTTGGGTACTATATTGCTTCAAAGCAAGAGACATATTGATTTATGATTTTTTTGCTGGTTATTATGAGATATACTCTCTAACCAAAGTTTTCAGCATGCTTTTATGTTTTGATTTTATTTTTCTTCCGGAAGACGAATATACACCAATAGTTGTCACCACCCACCCTGCCCCATGAGGGGGGCGGATTATACTCCGTACTTCGAGATGCTGTGATATGCTGTGGAGCACCATGTGACTGTGTTGTCACATGACTGCACCACGATGCTGCTCTATAGGCTAATTTGTATGCCCTACCACACACTGCCCAGCTATCATGGTGATGGCGCTGCACTTCCCGAAGTTCGGACTCTGTGAAATGCTGTTTAGTGTCATGTGACTGGTATGTCACATGACCGCATCATATTGTCTCATCATTTCATAGGCCATTTCTTATTTAGAAGCCATGCCCCATCGCCCAGCTGTCATATCTGTGGCGCTGCGCATTCCGATGCTTCGGATCTGCGCACGTATTACCTCTGACACTGGGCTTTGTGGAATCCTTCCTTGGAGACAGTTCTCTGTTCAGTGCATTTCATTGGCTTTCGTTCATCACATGATAGTAATCCATATAGAGGCTTGGAACACACTAACATTTGTCCAACCTCCTTTCTCCCTTTTCTATTAAAGTTTAAGGTTTTTCTTATAAACTTTGGTGTGTATTTGCTCTATTTATTGTCACTAAATAATTTGTTTGCTATGTTTGTGATACTGAACACTTAGTTGGTTGTCTTGTTCCGCCCCTTTAGGGGATGGATCAGTGCCATACCAGTGTATATATTCATAGGCAATGTGAGCAGATACAGTTTTGCCCCAGTTGAAGACCCCTTAGTGTCAAAACCGGTCGGGCCTGTTCCTGTGATCACTTTTATTGATTGGTGTTTACCATCTGAACTTTTATTCTTAATAAATCTCATTGGTTTTTGACCTGCACCATTGGAGTCCTTCTCCTTCCTTCTGCTTTACATGATCATTCCCTGGAGCCCTCACGGAACATCATTGAAGACGGCTATTCAACAGGGGAGTACATGGAGCCTTCATGGTCCAGGAGCTGAGGATACCACCTTGAACTGGTTCTTCCATCTGTGTCCAGTATCTGAGCAACATCTGATGAATACAACAACATCTGATATACATAATATAAGATCCCAAGCCTGTCTGATCCCTCTGTCGTATGGCATTTGGGGTCCATCACAGCTGGTAAGAGTACCCATTTATATGTTGCGTTCCGCTGTTGTTGACTACAGACAAGCCTTACACTGATTATCTCACGATTGGGATTACTCTCACCAGAGGAATATACTATTTAAGATTTTCTGTGGACATTCTTTCTCACACCCCCCACTGGGTTATTTTCAGCATAGCCAATTTATATTGTTTTTTTGGTTTCTTTTTGAATGTGTTATTTATTTTCTATTTTTTGTGATTTATTTTCACTTTTTAGTAGCGCTGCACTATTATTTAATTATTCACTTTGAACTTTGTATGTTTGAGTGTTAGCAGCTTGTGTTCTAATTTAGCGCAGTCTTTTTCACCACCTCCACTGCTATTAGTTACAGACATTATTTTGGTCCAATATTTAATTTTTTTTTGCTCCCACATTCTGCACAGCAAATATATAATGAAAGGTTATGAGTTAAGAAATTGTTTTGTTTGTTTATGTACAAATATAACAAAGAAAAATGTGTACATTTGAATCCAGCCACCTTATTGCCTCTATTGAAGGAGGTTGGAGACAAAGAAAAACCACATGTGTTACATTGATGACGTAGGAATCAGCTGCTGTGAGCCCAGTGCAGGACACACTCCCTTAAGACCCAGACATTTCATTTTTTGTAGATTTGATCCCGGTTTTATACTGAGTGTGCAGTTCACCCAGAAGGATACTCTGTATTCAGAGTCATTGGATTCCTTTTCCCCAACTCAAGAAGCAGTGCTCCATGTTTTAGCAAAGCCTGTGAGCTATAAAAAGAATGTATATTTATATAGACAGTCGAGATATAGAGAGCTTTTGGTTCCATTTGAAGGGGCAGAAGTTTGTTTTTATTTTGGCAGGTAGACCAATCAAACATGCCAAGTTAATTTGATTGGCTGTTTTCAGCCTTCCAGGTTCTTGCTGAGGTAGCCATACTAACATTAAAACTCACACATGGAAGCAGACCAAGCGACTAAGGATGCTGCATTTACAGCCCCGGACACTTGCTGGGTCTGTGCAACTCACAGATTCCACCCTAGTTCTGGCCCAGTATAGCTGGGATTAATAATTCAACTTTAAGGACCCCAGAACGAGAAGAACAAGTGGTCCACAGGGGGCAACTTCTTATGAAACAGAACTTTGGCAAAGGTGATCTTTTATGTCTGCCAGACACTCTTTTACCTCCATCTTGACACATGGACCATGTCATCAGTCACAAGCAGTTATGGCTGCCTTAGTAAATGAGTGTGGGATAGAGCCAGGGATCACCACAATTGTTTTTATAACACACCACTTCTTGTTTTTCCTGTTACCAAAGGTGTTACCAAAAGCTGAACATCCCTTCGAGAGATTAGAAAAAGATATATCCAGATGCCCAAGTCAGGATCTTACGAGTATGCATTTTGTCTGTATGGACATGTTTTCTGGATGTCCAGTGGCAAATGCTACTGCAAAGGCCACAGTAAAAAGTGTTATCAGAAGTAGTTTGTAAGTACAGAGTGCAGAATCTACAGAGAGTAACAGAGGAAATAATTCTTATTGGAGAGTCCTTACTAGAAGTTTTGAGGTTTTATTTTTACACCCCCTACTGTCTACAATGTAGCAGAAAAAGTAGAGTAAGAAACTAGAAAACTTTTTCCTGAATGTTTTCTTATATTTTATGAAGCCCCTAAGGGGGATGTTGGACTCTCTCCCTAAGGGATTTGGTTTGGGAGTGTGTTACTCACTTGCTTATATTTTGTCTCAGCAGCTGAAGTCCTCCATTTGGATCTCACAGAGAATGTTGCTGATCTTTTAAGGTTTTTGACAAACTCATTTATGTGTTTTCTCCCTAATTCCAGATCCTAAAAGTTTGGAAGGATCTAAAACTAAAGCCAGGTGACTTGTGGATTGTAAAGAGACATTTATATATAAGGAAATGTTTGGAGACTCAATACAGCATTTCATGCACAGTTGTGCAAAACTTGAAGGAAAAGTCACCTGGATCCACACCAGACACTGCAAAAAATGACTTAATTAAAGAAATCTCTGTGTTTGATTTGTTTCCCTCTTGTGATCACAGTCTAGGGTACTATTTATTCAATTACCTTAATTGTAAGGGATATATATATGTAATGTGATTTGAAAAGTAGTTTAGCCATGTTGAAGTCATATTTGTCTTTTGTACATCTTCCATTTTATGTAGAATTGTCTGTGTTTACATATTGATCAAAAGAGAGGAGACTGTAAAGGAAATGTGTAAGTTCTGTATATAATTGTATTCTATTTTGTATGTATTACACACTACCCTCACTGTGAACACAGCACTAATAATGTTTTCAGTACATGTTTACATTCTTTCGAGTCCTGATTAGAATTAGCCTGCCTATGTTACGCCCCTTGTTACCATAAACATACAATTGTAATAGTAATGTAATACCTATGTAATCTTGTGTATAAAAACCTTCAATTGCATCATAATAAAGCAGAACCGTTATTTGGAAAGATGCGGAATGTATCTTTTGTGTCTGTTCCCTACTGCAGTAGTTATTATTAATTTGGATCCACTAATCAAAATGAGGATAGGAGTTACCTATCTATAATAACTACTGCAGTAGGGAACAGACACAAAAGATACACAAATACAGCCAAGGGTTTGTTTATACTCTCTTTTGATCAATATTTTGATCACTAACCCTCCCTGCTATCACCTTTCACCTGGATCCACACCAGACACTGCAAACTGCAAGACTGTAAAGGAAATTTGTAAATTCTCTATATAATTGTGTAGCGGTCACCTACTTTCAAGTAGGTGGGCTTTTTGTGTTTAACTGATAGTGTACAGTTTCAGGTAAATTTAGGCAGGCCTGTATTCCTATTTCAGGTCTGTTTGTTTATTTTGGGAACTGGGAGTGTCAGTGTAGTGCAGGGTGTGGCCACCTGTGCTTGGACCCAGAGATGCCCCCTCTTGCTTTCAGGGGAAATGGTTCTGGAAGGGAGGTTGGACTTGGGATCTGAGTGGCAGGCAGCTCATGTGTGGAGTTCTGGCCAATCATTAATTTGGCAGGAGGTGGGACCCCCATATAAGCTGGGGTCACATGCTGTTGGAGAGATCTGGAGAGGGAGAGATCAGAGAGGGAGCCCCCTGCGGGGAGCAAAGCGGACCTCCCCCCTACGGGGAAGGGGGGAAACCAGGCCATGTGGAGGAGAGGAGTTAGTGACACCACACAGCATGTAGTCGCTGGTGTCACTGGACACCCCCTGTGGGGAGGGGAGCATGCCAGATCGGAGAGGAGGGATGAAGGAGCCAGTCGGAAGAAGTAGCAACTAAGCGGAAAACTGGGCGATCGACCGTTTGTGAGTGGCACATGGACTGTTGATCAAGTGAGTGAAAGCCCAAGGGAAGGGTACTACCAGAGGCTGAGGGATGTTGGTACGCAAGTCAGTGAGTCAGGTGAGGATGGCCTGTGACTTTCAACAATGCCCCAGGATTCCAATCAGTCAGGCGGGAGGAATTATTCAGAGTAATCTCTTCTTTAGTTCAACTTAGAAGTACTGTACAGACGGGAAGTAGTGGTCAAAAGGCGGCGGTAGAGCTCTGAGCACAAACAGAGATACAGGTTGTTTTAAAAAGGTCTACGGGTGAAGAAGTTATTCTGACTCTTTACTACAACAGCCTATGTATTCTCTAGTAAATCTACCCAAGTCTATATGCAAAGAGTTATTCAGAGTGGCTCTTTGCTATTTGCTTTCATTGTTCTCAAAGACCAGACTACTCCCATCTTCCCAAAGAAAAGTTATTCAGAGTGACTTTTCATTGTCCGCATTGTTCTAAGTCTTTGCATGAGACGGCAAAGGAAAGATTATGAAGCAGCAAAAGAGCATCTAAGAAAACCCTTCTCCTATCCCAGTTCATGTTATACAAATAAAAGCAAGAGAAAAGTACAATATGGACTGTTTCTATTTCTATGGGTTGTGATGGGCTAGGTGGTGAATGTGATTTACGGATAAAACACACAAACTGCAGCTCCTACGGGGGTCGTGCACTACAATTGTATTCTATTTTGTATGTATCGCACACTGCCCTCACTGTGCACACGGCACTAATAATGTTTTCATTACATGTTTACATTCTTTCGAGTCCTGTTTAGAATTAGCCTGCCTATGTTACGCCCCTTGTTACCATAAACATACAATTGTAATATTAATGTGATACCTATGTAATCATGTATATAAAAACCTATAATTGCATCATAATAAAGCAGAACAGTTATTTGGAAAGATGCTGAGTGTATCTTTTGTGTCTGTTCCCTACTGCGGTAGTTATTATTATTTGGAACCACTAATCAATATGAGGATAGGAGTTGCCTATCTATAAAATGTCCAGGTCAATGAGTGTACAGGGCATGTATATGAGCACCATTCACTATTATTTGTTTATTGTAAGGTGCTGTTTTCCACATTTTACTTATGCATGTGAGCGCCATCTTTACATTATTTATTTTAGAAACAAATACAGCCAAGGGTTTGTTTTGTTTTTTTTTTTGTTTTTTTTTTTTTATGAAGTATTCCCAAAAAGATACATTTCAGATGGCCAAAACTCTATTTGGACAGTTATAAGGTTTTAGATGCTGTTGCAAAACCTCTTTGCTTTAGCCAAGCATTCCTAAAACAGAACACACTCTGAATAGAAATTTCCATCCAATGTACAAAAATAAGACACACAGAATATGATCAAGAAGTCAATTTTATTAGCAGATACAATGCATGATTTTGTGATATTAAAATAAGTTTTGATAAACACTGGCACCCCCTTACCAAAGACCCTTTCCTTAGAAGAATTTGAAGTAAAATAGGAAAACAGGTAGATATGGATGATAACCACAACCACAGGTGGCAGAACCCAAGATGTCCATTTTTCAAATGCATACAGAAAACCGTATATCTAGTGGTAGTCACTAGACTGACAGGATGGGATGTTGAAGGCGTTTTGTAGCTTCTCCAAGCCACTTCTTAAGTTCTAGGAAATCATATGAGCATTTATATTCACACCTTTGGATACTTTATTGTTTTGTAATCATTATTACATTTTTTTATAGAAAAAAGATGTAAAAAAAACATGAATTCTTTTATCTCTTTAGACCAGCAATAGATTTTCTTTTTTAAAAAGGACTTTTACTGTAAATAAAAAAAAATACATATTTTTCTGTAATTATTTCCAATTACACAAACATTATATTTCTGTCACAAAACATTTCAAAGTTATTTGGAAATTTAGAAGAGGCCATTTTTAAAATGTGTTGTGCATTTTCTTGTCAATGAAAAAAAAAAAACAAATAAAATCAAAAATGTAAAAAAAAAAAAAAAAAAAAAAAGATAGTAATGGAAAAAAAGCAAATAAAAAAAATCTGCAGAAAAGCTAAGGGGAGAAGGGGGCGGGGGTTAATTAGGGTTTATTAGGAATAACTAAGGGTTAATAACAGCTTACATGAGATTACATTTTATGTAAAAAAAAATTATGTGGCTACTTTCATACTGGAGGCATTTTTCAGGCGCTTTAGGGCTAAAAATAGCACCTTACGGCGCCTGAAAAACGACTCCCCTGCAGCCCCAGTGTGAAAGCCCGAGTGCTTTCACACTGGGGGCGGTGCGTTTGAAGGACGAGAAAAAAAGTCCTGCCAGCAGCATCTTTTGGGTGGTGTGGAGCGGTGTATACACCTCTCCTCCACCACCCCTGCCATTGAAATCAATGGCCAGCGCTGCTGAAGCGCCTGTAAAGTGCTTCGGCGGCGGTACTTTGCGGGCACTTTTAACCCTTTATTCGGCCACTAGCGGGGGATAAAAGCATCTGCTAGCGGCCGAAAAGCACTGCTGAAAACGGTAAAGTGATGTTAAATCTAGCAGTGCTTTACCGCTAATGCCCCCCCCCCCCCGCCCCAGTGTGAAAGTAGCCTTAAAGTAGTTGTAAACCTCTGAAACAAAAACCACCTGGTGTGATTCCTGTCTGCTTTCTCCTCCCTCTGCTATCTGCACAAGTCACTTCTACTGCCAACACAGTAGAAACCAGGGGGATGGCCCGGCCCTCCTCCAGGACACAGAAGATGATTGACACCTTCAGATGTGCATGTTTCCCTATCAGACTGTATAGAGAGGGGTTGTGCCAATTCCCTCCCCTCAGGTCTCAGATTACACTCAGCTTCCTGCTTTATGCTGTGCAGTGTGTGACATCAGATCATCACCCCTTATCTGCTGGAGATCAGAAATAGCCTTTGATTTGAGTGTTTTAGAAGTCTGTGGAGTAGAGATGGCTGCAAATAAACAGGTACAACTTATGTAGGAGGATTTGTTTCATCTCTGTGTATCACCTGAGGCCAGTCACTTCACTGGAGATATGGAGGGTTTACAACCACTTTAAGTGATATCATACTGATGGGAGGTCACGCATTTGATCGACATATGAATGATAGTAATAGTAGATACAATTAAAAATAGGGATGGGAAGCCGCAGTACAGGGAGAAGAGCTGGGCGTAAGACATACATCCTGAAAACTTTGTTGAATTTTTTAGGACGTATTTCTTATGCTCCATATCCTCAAATGGTCATGAGGGAACTATGGAGGGTGCTATTGCTGACCTCCTTTTCAGAATGACTTGTGTTAGTTTGTGGATGTAAACCCTCACATATATCCAGTGAAGTGAACAGCCTCAGATGATACACAGAGAGGAAACAAATCTATCTACATAAGTTTTACATGTATATCTGCTGTCTTCGGCTTTATATATTCTTTAGAAAGTGTTAGAGATTTTTCTTCTTGTTTCAGCAGTGGGAGGGGATACACTGGCATACACTGGGTGTGAGCTGATTGGAGGAAAGGCACACACCCCCCTCCACATAGGCAGAGGAACTTAGATACTTGCAGAGCTGTGCTGTGAATAACTCTGTCACTTAATATGGTCCACAGGATCACCGCCCCCTCCTATGTGCCAAACGCTGCGCTCACAGACCTACCCCTCACTGACAGCTGCTGCTTAAATTCAAACAGTGCAAAAAATGATAAATGATTCACTAAAACCTGCCCTTACCTCAAGTGAAATCAAATAGCAGCGCTAATTATAAAACAATATAGGTACATGTGTAAAATTACCACAATAAACTAAAAGGTGACAACCTATTAAGTATCACTCAAAAATGATCAAAAAATATTCTAGTGTAAAAAAACTCATACAGTGTATGTTAAATTGGTAACATAAAAGTCCAATAAGTAGTGACGTAGTGATATGAGTGATGATTCATAAATAATACAGATCTTCAGTGAACAAAAATCTTCCACCACACCGCTGTGAACTGTGATCTCCACTCCCCTTCAGCGAGCAAACTCACCAGCTACTTTTGCCTTACACTCTCGTGTTCGGCTCACAGGCTATTCTCACACAGTAAGGGGTACAGTGATAATTTCCACTCAATTCCTGTTGGATGTCCAGAGCATATACAAGCGTACTCTCCACATGAAACAAAGAAAAGCGAACCAATAGTGCAGTAACGCAATAAACTTTAATAAAAGCAACACTCTCCTCCACCATTAAACTCACATTTCGTAAACTTGAATCAAGCAGAATAGCACAGCAAACATGGTCATCACCAAAAAACACTCTCCAAATAGTAAACGGACGTATGGTGGTCATGGCCTACCCAGGCAGCTAGGTGTTCGGAAACACTCTCACCCGTTCCCCGAGTCTCCTGGAGCCGCTTCCCCGCTTTCCCGTATGGCGCCTCCTGTCACAGCGTCCTACGTCTAGCGCGTCAGATTGCCTCGTAACCACGCCCCGACATGTTTCGTCACAAGGGACTTATTATGGAATAAGTCCCTTGTGACGAAACATGTCAGGGCGTGGCTACGAGGCAATCTGACGCGCTAGACGTAGGACGCTGTGACAGGAGGCGCCATACGGGAAAGCGGGGAAGCGGCTCCAGGAGACTCGGGGAACGGGTGAGAGTGTTTCCGAACACCTAGCTGCCTGGGTCCGCCGTGACCACCATACGTCCGTTTACTATTTGGAGAGTGTTTTTTGGTGATGACCATGTTTGCTGTGCTATTCTGCTTGATTCAAGTTTACGAAATGTGAGTTTAATGGTGGAGGAGAGTGTTGCTTTTATTAAAGTTTATTGCGTTACTGCACTATTGGTTCGCTTTTCTTTGTTTCATGTGGAGAGTACGCTTGTATATGCTCTGGACATCCAACAGGAATTGAGTGGAAATTATCACTGTACCCCTTACTGTGTGGGAATAGCCTGTGAGCCGAACACGAGAGTGTAAGGCAAAAGTAGCTGGTGAGTTTGCTCGCTGAAGGGGAGTGGAGATCACAGTTCACAGCGGTGTGGTGGAAGATTTTTGTTCACTGAAGATCTGTATTATTTATGAATCATCACTCATATCACTACGTCACTATTTATTGGACTTTTATGTTACCAATTTAACATACACTGTATGAGTTTTTTTACACTAGAATATTTTTTGATCATTTTTGAGTGATACTTAATAGGTTGTCACCTTTTAGTTTATTGTGGTAATTTTACACATATACCTATATTGTTTTATAATTAGCGCTGCTATTTGATTTCACTTGAGGTAAGGGCAGGTTTTAGTGAATCATTTATCATTTTGTGCTGTGAATAGACCAGCTCTCTGCTTATCTGTCTCTAAGTTCCCTCCCTGACACAAATTTCCAGCTGCTTTTATCTCCTGTGTCAGAGAGCTTGTCAAAAGTTATCATGCTGATAACAGAGGAATGGAGCAGCAGAAATACACGGGACTTAGGACTTTGGAGAGAGTTAAGTAAACACTACATATATATGTGCCTATGTCAGATTTCATGAATTGAGTTTACATCCATTATGGTCGTCTATAAAACATTTCAGACCTCATCATATTTTACTCAAGTTGCCGGCATTTTCATTCGTCCTTGCCTGTTTTGTCTATGACATCCCCTTCTTGTTACACCCCTTCTCATCCCTATCTCATCCGCATCCACCCCTGATGAGCGAGCTATGATCTCACGAATTGCGTGTCGGGTTTTCTGATGCATGCATTTGTATATACTGCATTGTATAACGTGTGTATCAACTTTATTTATTCTCTTTATTATGTGCAAATCCATTGGCTGAGCTAATATGCTATATTATCCATGTATGTACATTAATTTTAATAAACATTTATACTGCTATTACTCTTGTTATTCAGTGGCTATCTGTGACCACCTCATTTAAAGTCCCAGGGCGACTCTCTATTTTTTTGCATATGTATATAGGGATGGAGGTGTATCACTGGTGACTGCAGGCCTTTTATTTTATTTTATTTTGCTTCTTGTTACACCTCTGAATACATTGTTGTATTTGGTCTCGGATCAGCTCCAGGCTGCTCTCCACATTTTTCTTAGCGATGTCCAGCAGGCCGTCCATCTTGGAGCCACCATACAAAAGAAATAATGAGGCATACTTTATGCTTAACATAAATATTTTTCCAAAACCTGAAAGAAAAGGGCATTAGATTGTATCATTAAATAAAAACAAGAAAAAGTCTACATTTCTGAGCTACAGGCCCCCTGGACCAGTATCAACCTTTCTTGATGACTTCTCTGCCTGGCTACCCTACTTTCTTTCCTCTGAAATCCCCACAATCATTCTCAGGGACTTCAACATCTCTATTAATACAAACACTCCTGCCCCTTCCAAACTTCTCAGCCTAACCTCCTCCTTTGACCTGAAGCAATGGATACATGCTCCTACTCACTCCAAAGGCAATATCCTTGACCTCGTTTTCTCTCACCTTTGCACTCCATGCAACCTCTCTAACTATTCATTCCCTCTCTCTGATCACCACCTCACTCTCTCCCTCTCCTTCACCTCCTCTCCCTCCAACCGCCTTAAAGTTACCCGCAGAAACCTACGTCTTCTCAACCCTTCTCTTCTCTACTCTGCTATCGACAACCTCTACGACAAAATCTCACCTCTATCCTGCACCAACCTAGCCACTTCTGTCTACAACGCTTCACTTCTAGCCTCACTGGACTCACTGCCCCCCCCCCCCCTCACTACACACAGAATCAAGCCCAGACCCCTTCAACCTTGGCAAACAGATGATACTAGAAGTCTGAAAAAACGTAGTCGTGCTCTTGAGAGCCTGTGGCGTAAGACCAAGTCTCAGAGAGATTTCAACCAATATAAATCTGCCCTCCAAAAATACAATTCCAGCCTCCTCTCTGCCAAGCAGACCTATTTTACCACTCTCATTAGCAACTTATCATCCCGTCCCCGTCAACTCTTCTCCACCTTCAGCTCTCTACTTCGTCCTCCGCCGCCTCCACCCGCCAACTCACTTACTGCCCAGGAGATTGCCAATCACTTCAAGCAGAAGATTGATACAATTTGCGCAGAGATCTCTACTGTTCCGATACCCTCCACGCTTTACACTTCATGCCCACAGGCACAATCATTACTTCCCTCTTTCAACCCCACCACTACAGACGAAGTTGCTAAACTACTTGATAATGTCCACCTTACCACCTGCCCTCTGGATCCTGTTCCCTCACAAATGCTACATTCACCCTCTGGCCCTATGCTACACTCTCTAACCCACATCTTCAATCTCTCCCTCTATTCTGGCATCTTCCCCAACTCTCTAAAACATGCATTTGTCAGACGCATACTTAAAAAGCCCTCACTGGACCCATCCAATCTTAACAACCTACGCCCCATCTCCTTGCTCCCCTTCTTATACAAACTCCTCGAACGTCTGGTGTACAACTGACTGAGCGTCCACCTCACTGATAATAACCTACTTGATCCCCTTCAGTCTGGATTTTGTCCTCAACACTCCACAGAAACTGCTCTCCTAAAACTAACAAACGATCTACTAACGGCCAAAACCAATCGACACTATTCTGTACTTCTACTCCTGGACCCCTCTGCTGCCTTTGATACGGTTGACCACCCCCTCCTCCTCAAAAAACTCCATGCCTTTGGTCTCCCTGACTGTACTCTTCGCTGGTTCTCTTCCTACGTATCCAACCGCACCTTTAGCGTTTCTTACAACCAGTGGCGGCTGGTGAAATTTTAAGATGGGGGGGCACCAGACCCCGCCCTTCCTTTTTGACCCCTCCCACTTTTCACAAGCCCCACCCCTTATAGAATCCCCCACTCTGTCTCCTGTAGTACATCATATACCGGGCTATAGATTATACACAGGGCTCTGCACATCATATACCAGGCTCTAAGAAAGACTAAAAAAATAAAACGAATACAGTGATCACATTTAGGGACTGGAATAATGCAATATCTTACATGTTTGCCTTTGGGTTCAATATAACTTGGATCCATAACTCAGAGCAGATCTACACAAGGTATTATCACTTAAAGTGCATGTTCACAAATAACAAACCTATGGTGTTATGATCTCTGTGGAACTACAAGTCTCAGGATGTCCTGTCCATGCCTATGACAATCGTTCCTCAGTCCCTCAGCAGCACAAACAGCTCACTGCACAGTAATAAATCTAACCTTATAACTAATAGTTGTGCAAGAAGTCAAGCAGTGGAAGAGTTAATGAGTAATAAAAGAATCTGCAATTTAATATAAAACAGAACAGCATTACCAAAAAATTTAAATTATAATTAAAATCCTCATTATTAGACTCAAATGAAAATGCATAGAGGTATACGAATTTAAGGCATAATTAGCAGGATCAGAAGAGAATGCAAAAGCAGTACAGTAAGTCAAAAACAAACAAAAAAGGAAGATTTTATCTGTTGGATGGATTAGGAATGACTGCAGTACCATGTCTAGAAAACTACACAGAGATAAGACAGACTGGAAAGTAATTGAGGGATGTATAGCCAGGACAACACATTGTCACTGCTTTATGAAGCAGGTCGGGGAGATTAGGAATTGTGAATGCTGACTGGTTATGTGCAAAAGCAGGACTGCTCCAAAGACACAACTGCAATTACAAAGTCTCTCAAAATATCAGTTAGCAGCTGGCAGATGTTCTTTCAGCTCCGCTCAGGCCATGCATTGCAAAGAAGGCAGCTGCTGACATCACTTCCGGTTCTCGTCTATCACACGAAAACCCAGAAGTAACCTCTAATTTAGACAACAATGCTCCTGCCCGTAGTGATTCTACGGGCAGAAGCTAATCGGCGCTTTGGTTTGCGCCACAAGGCGGGTTAAAAGCCCGCAAATGAAGCGCCACTTCTGCAATCTGGTGATTGCATTGACGTGGCACTTCCCATAGTGCACTGCGTCCGGTGCTCGGACACAGTGCACTTAAGGAACTTTTTTTTGATTTTTTTTTTTTTTTTTTAAAGGGACAGTTTTAAAAAAATAATTTTTTTTTTCATTTTTTTTTCCAATTTTTTTTGTGACTACAGGAGGGGGGGCGGCGCCCGGGCGCCCCCTATGGATGGGCCGCCACTGCTTACAACTCTACTTCCTCCTCTCCTCTTCCTTTCTCTGTTGGGTCCCTTTAGGGTTCTGTTCTTGGACCTCTCCTATTTTCAATCTACACCGCCTCCCTGGGTCAACTGATAGCCTCCCATGGCTTCCAATACCACTCCATGCTGACGACACCCAAATCTATTTCTCTACCCCTCAGCTCACTCCCTCTGTCTCCTCATGTATCACTAATTTACTATCAGATATATCAGTCTGGATGTCACACCACTTCCTCAAACTCAATCTATCCAAAACCGAACTTATAATTTTCCTCCCCCATATGCCCCTTCCCCTGATCTCTCTGTCAAAATCGATGGTACAACTATAAGCCCATCCCCACATGCCAAGGTTCTAGGTGTAGTCCTGGACTCTGAACTCTCCTTCAAGCAACACATCCAATCACTGTCCAAATCCTGCCGCCTCAACATCCGCAACATCTCCAAAATACGCCCTTTTCTAGCCAATGACACAACAAAGCTCTTAATTCACTCGCTGGTCATCTCTCTCCTCGACTACTGCAACTCCCTTCTCATTGGCTTACCTCTACATAGTCTATCACCTCTTCAATCCATCATGAATGCTGCTGCCAGACTCATCCACCTTACCGATCGCTCTGTGTCTGCCACTCCTCTCTGTCAATCCCTCCACTGGCTTCCGCTCGGCCAAAGAATTAAATTCAAAATTCTAACAACTAAGTACAAAGCCATCCACAATTTTGCCCCAGCTACATCACTGGGTTAGTCTCTAAATACCAACCTACTCGTTCTCTTCGTTCCTCTCAAGACCTCCTGCTCTTTAGCTCCCTCGTCACCTCCTCCCATGCTCGCCTCCAGGACTTTTCCAAAGCCTCTCCAATCCTATGGAATGCCCTACCCCAATCTGTCCACTTATCTCCTACTTTAGCTTTTAGACAATCCCTAAAAACCCTTCTCTTCAGAGAAGCCTACCCTACCCATACCTAACAACAACTGTATTTTCATTTTTTCCATCACCTCATCCCCCACAGTTATTACCTTGTTGTTTCCACTTGACCCTCCCTTCTAGATTGTAAGCTCTAACAAGCAGGGCCCTCTGATCCCTCCTGTATTGATTTGTATTGTAAGTGTACTGTCAGCCCTCATGTTGTAAAGAGCTGCGCAAACAGTTGGCGCTATATAAATCCTGTATAATAATAATAATAATAATAATAATCAGTTCATGTCCATGCTGAACGTTCAAAGGAACCCCCCCACCTCATTTATGAAAATATAGAGCTTGCCTTCCTTCCCATATCCCCCGGTATGCATATGAAAAGGAATATCTGTTTAAAAAGGATTGTATTGCCGGTTTGTTCATGTTTTTAAATAAAATTATGTGAATATCATGTAATTATATATCTAACCAAAAGGTGGAGCGTTTGGTTTGTTTTCACAAGTTTTCCTTTTACTGTTTGATCTTTTGCTGTAAAAAGCCCGTTTACAGAGCTCAGTAGCTTAAAACATAACTAAAAGGTAAAGCTTTTATTTAAATAAAAAAGTAATTGTTTTTTGTTTTTTTTTTTACCATTGGATTCATTGCTCAAAGGAACCGGTGTCCGAGGTATTCAGGCGGCATTGGAAAGGGGCAGTAGATGGTATTGATGCCACATTTTTAGAGGGCCTGCTTTTCATTCAGGGTGAATGTGATACACTGGCAACCCAGAGAGACGCTTGCAGATGATGTATGGCTGGGGTCGCCAGCAATTGGCCAACTTGTTTTTCCCAGGCACCCCCAAGTTCCTCAGCAACACACACAATCTCCTGGTTGAAGGTCCTGCATTTTTACTTTCAGGTCAAAATTCTTTTTGTTCCTCTGCTCTAGAGTAGTAGCATTCTCTATCACTTTTTCATAAGCTTATTTTAGGTTTTTCTGCAGTCTGTCAACATATCTCTTGTAGGAAGCTAGGGAAGTCTGGTCTGTGGACGTTCCAAAAACCAGGTCAACTGGAAGTCGGGCCTTTCTGCCAAACATTAGTCTGTAGGAAGATCACCTGGTGGCATCATTTGTTGTGCGATTGTATGCATGGACGATGGCTGCAATTTGATTGCCCAAGTGCTGTTTCTTCTCAGACAGTAAAGTTCCTAGCATGTTCAGTAAAGTTGAACCTCTTAGGCTGAGGGTATCCCTGTGGGTGATATAAAGAGGTCCTGGATTTTTTTATGCCCAGCAGCTGGCATAGCTGGTGTACAAGTTTGCTCTCAAAGTCTCTGCCGAGTGTATTTGTGTAGGCAGGCTATAGTACACAAAGAACTTCTCCACTATGACTGTCGCCACTGTGGTGGCTTGTTGGTCCCTGGTGGGATAAACTTGAGCGTAATTTGTAAAAAAAAGACATCCCAACCTGCAAAAACTCATTTCAGGGAGGTGGCAAACTCATTTCAGAGAGGTGGCACTCCCTGTGCGTGCGCCCCCCCCCCCCAATTTAACACAACTAGAGGATGATCAAATAAAATGGAATCAGTATACACAGGTTTACTTCTTCTGAGAGATATTAAAGGAACACTCTAACCACCATGGCCACTACAGTGATTTGAAGTGGTCATGGTTGTAGGAGTCAGTATGTGCAGTGTTTCTGCTTGAAACAGGTAGGGGGGCTGAGAGAGAGAGGCCTGTCCCTGTCCCTGTCCCTATCTGCATTTCCTCCCCTGTCCCATTGTACCAGAGTCTATATGCACCCTGCAGGTTAGGACCTTTCATTCCATGCCGTCTTTCTTGTGAGCATCCAGCTGCTCCCGACCATCCTCTGTGCCTCAAGTCAGCCTGTCCTCACTCTGGGCTTTACGTGATGCTAGAGAGCGGAGTAAGTTGGAGCAATCCCGCCAGCCTATCTGTCCTCGGCTCGCTGATTATGCCGTGTGTGGTGATGGATGCACGGCCGGCGGGCCCCCTGCACCCCAAGGGCGATGCAGTGCTGATTGCTGCATTAGTGCCACCAGCCCCGCGCCTATTTGCCCCCATTAGATGGCCATCACACTGGGCACAGTACACCAGCAGCCCTGTAGCTGGGATATTGCCCCCAATTTGTGGGTGTCTGGGAACCGCAGCTGAAATGTGGGAGGCTCCCACACCTCACGGGAGACTTGGGATGTCTGAAAATAGTCAGTCACCACCAAGACGTTGCTTCTCCCACCAGCATCGGGTTCCAGGCACAGAAACTAGTGTAACAGGCATAAAAAATATAAACTAGTGTCATGTACCTGGTCGGAGGCCGAAATGCTGAGAGGGCTTCCCTTATGGTTAAGTGCAGAATGCCCCTAAAGGTGGTAACAGGGAGTGCTATGCTCAGAGAAGCATTGGTTGCCAGCTGCAACAGGCTGATGGGATGTCTGCTGGATGGCGGCTGATGAACAGGGTGCACTGCTGGGCAGGAGTCCCTCAGGAGTAACAGGTAAGACCTAGCAGATGGTAGAGCCAGGAGCAGAGTCAGGAGCCAGGCCAGAAGTCATGCACAGAAGGTCTTCCAGGTGAAAGGCAGCAAACAGAGTCAGGATTCAGCTGGGGTCATACACTGGTAATCAGGCAGAAGTGGAGTCAGAAGAGCAAGCTAGGGGTCATACATGGATCAGCAGGCAGAAACAGGAATCACAGGAACAAGCCAAGGGTCAAAGCCAGGAATGCAGACAAGACAGGTCAAAGGTAACTGGAAATCCAATAATATCAGGAACAGGAACACAGGAACTCACAGGGAAAGTTAAAGATCATCCAGCAACTAATGGCTCATGCCGGTGGCTTTAAATAAGCTTAGGCCACATGAAGAAAATTGTTCCGCTGCACCCATTGGTTGAAAAGGCATCGCCTATAAACATCCTTTTCCCCCATGAAACTTCTCTGTATTCAATGAGGAATACTTTTTCACTATGGACACTATTTTTTTACAAATATTGTAGATTGACTTTCCACATATATTTAACAGTTTATTTTTGGTACACACCTGCTTGTGTTTTATTATCAAGCTATCACTAATTCCACACTATTTCTGGGTGATATATTGTCACTTTGTTTTATATATCACTCATCAGCGCTGCATTTATAAATTTATTTGTATTTCATTGCACAGTTCGCTATACTGTTGATGCTGGCTGCTATCATTTTGATCTTTTGTCATTTTTAGTAGCGCAACTTTACTTTTCTGTTTTTAACGAATGGCTCATGCTGGTGGCTTTAAATAAGCCACTGGGTGCCAGGATCTGTCACACAGCACATGAGTTCTCCCGTCCAATCTTGCCTGTGCGCGCATTGGTGAATTGGCGAATTTCTATGTGCCATTCTTCAGTTTTTGCTGGGCATTTGCAGGTGTGCTAATCCTTCTACAAACCATTCTCTGACAACTAGCTTCATAGACCTTTGACTTTGTAAATATCCCATGGGTGCAGCTTTGACAGGAAAGGTCTTCCTTTGGATGCACAGTAAACAGGAGTGACAGTAGCTCACTTCTTCAGTCCTCATATTAGGCCAATAGAACCTCTGACTAATCTAAAGGTAATTTCTGGGCCTAAGTGGCCATGTTCAACATGGGGTGCAGCCAGCAGTCTGTTGGTGTTGGTGCCATTTTTCTTCAGAGTCCTCAGAAGGGCCCCTTTTGTACAACAGTCCATCTTTCATTTGCAGCCGGTTCCATTCCAGAGCACTATTTTGGAGTCTATAACAGTACTCTTCAGCAGTAGACTAGGGCTCTGTTTGGTCAATGCTTCCAAAGTCAACTGACACATCAAATCCTCAGTCAGATCTTTCTTCAGATACTTCTTGGACAGCTGAGGAAGCTCTTCACTTTTCACTTTAGTCAAGTCACAGTAACACTGTGGCATCCTGGAGGCAGTGGCTCCTATAGATTTGGCTCCAACAGCACCTTTGATTCTCTGGGCAATACCTTGTCACAGAGCTTGCACTCCCTCTGAGGTCACATAGGTCAAGTCCTCAGACTCTCTGACTGATCTGTGGGGCCTCTATGACAGGGCATCAGCATATGTTTCCTGACACCATATAAATAATCTCTCAATTTGTCCACTACAGCCCACTTGAGAGCCAGAAACTCCAGCTTGTATACAGGATAGTTCCTTTTGGACTGAATCAAGCTTTGACTCACATATGCTATGGTCCTGAGCCCACCTTCTTGCTCTTGGTACAGAACTCCACCCAGCCCTTCTCGGCTAGCATCTACATGAAGTAGAGTAGAGTAGGTCAAATGAAGTTGTGGATGTATTAAAAGCCGCTCCCAGCGTGCATTCCACGGGACCGGAAGTGCGTTCCACGAGGCCGGAAGTGACGTCACTAACACCGGAAATTGCGGCAGATGCAATTTGCGGCATTACTGATATCACTTCCGGCCTCGTGGAACTCACTTCATTTATGCCTGTTTTCATCTGAAATTTTGTAAGTACCCATTCCCTTGTGAAATAATTCTTTTTAAATGATACTTTCACTATTAGTTCCATTCTTTATATCTTGTTCACTACAAATGCCATATACAAAAATGCCACATTATATAGTGTATAAACCTCTCATGGCAGCACATGTCATGAATGTTCTGTTCTTTTGCACCTTATCCGGAGCCTGACTGACTTGCGTGAGTAACTCAACTGGGGCTGCCTCACTAACATACTTGACAATGGGAGAGCTGAAGTATTCTTCTGCCTCTGTCTCCTCATAGCTGTCCTCCACATGAGTACTCTTTTTAACCTGAGTCATCTGGGTGGGCACCTTCTCTGCCTTGGGATTAGATCTCGGTAGTTCCTTAGATCCCTGATTCTTTTCATCTAACAAGGCTTCCTCTTCCCCCACTTCTTTATTCGTCCACTTAAGTAGCAGTCTTAACACAATCAGATGGTTGGACCTAGCACCCTGCAAAATTCATTATAAATGGACTTTGTCAGCATCACTGGGATCAATCCCCTTCTTTAGAATGATCTGATGCAGGATCTGGTCCTCTTGGGCAATGTAATCGGAAAGTCTGATTGGCGTGTTTAAACTTGTACATCAGGTCTGAGAGATTCTCCACTCTGCCATACGCAGCACACAGGGCTTCAATGTAGTCCATTGCTATATACCCTGGTTTTCCCCTTCGCAGACTACAGATTAGTTCCGCTGCTGGGCTTCTAAGACTTTCACTTATCTTCTGTCTTTTCACCGCCTCTGGAACACTCCACTCTTCCACTGCCTGTATGGCCTGGTCCATTAAAATTTCAAATTCTTCCTCTCAGGTATCTCTACTACTGTACACATCTCCAACTGTCTGCCTTGCTTTTGATCCCAAGCGCCTACTGAGGTGGAGTCCATTTTTTCTTCAGCTTATGGCCTGTCACACAGCTTGCTAGGGCAACCCATGAGGGGCGCCCTGGACAAATCCCCAAATGTAGTGCCACCTCCGTGAGGGCCGCTAGGAGGTGACTGACCCCAAAGTTTTTCCTGACCCTGCAAGCCTCCCAACACCACTGACACCCTGGTTTTGGACATGTTTCAGAATTAGTAATGCAATCACACAGATGTCAGACTGCAATAAAGTAACCAAGAGTGTTTAGGTTAAGTTTCAATAATGGCTCAGGCAAATATTACTTTCGGTATTAAACGCTTTACACTTAACACAGAAAAAAAACAGGCCTGAAATACATAAAGGGTTACAGTAAATTTAATCGAAGCAATCAATCAGTAGAACCTGAGGGAGAGAGACTATGACTGCAGGTATAAAAAAAAAGGAGAATTACCTTTTTTGTCAGACTGCTCATTTTGACACCTGAAGCCACAGGCCCAATAAACCATAACACAAGTATAAAACCAACCAGAAGGGTAACACTAGGACTTTTGGGAAGAATTCCCCTTTTAATGGGTGCAGATTGTGACAGACTCACCCGGGACAGAGGCTTTTGGAGGGGACTGCAGGCTAGTTCTGCTGTTTTGTCCACCATCAAGGA
Organism: Aquarana catesbeiana; assembly: GCA_037953035.1. Taxonomy (NCBI): domain Eukaryota; kingdom Metazoa; phylum Chordata; class Amphibia; order Anura; family Ranidae; genus Aquarana; species Aquarana catesbeiana. Next base: position 2,174,490 of record JBBHAA010001355.1, on the reverse strand, counting down.
CTTTTGGTCTTGGACCCACTGGTGCACTTCAATAGGGGATTGTTTGTAAAAAAGCTCCAGTAGGATCAGTTGGGCAGCATCTGCTAAAGTTGTCGCCTGACAGCCATAGAACCATGCATCGACCGTTCGGAACATCTGATGAGCCAATTTCGTATATGCCCCTCTTCCTCATAGGCTGTGAAATTTGAACCAATGAGCTTCGGGGGTGATTACATATCTTCCCAGCAGCTTATCCTTGACTAGCTCATGGTCTTTTTTGTCTTCCACAGGTATGGCATCAAAAGCATTCAGTGCTCGACCAGACAGCTTGCTGCTGGGGAGTAACCATTACCTTCTCACTCTGGTCCTCTGGAACTGCTGCAGGTGTGGGGCAGAGGTCTTGTGCACTAAATCCTTTATGTGAGGGGGGAATGAAGGAGTCCTTGTGGTGTAGATGTTTTGTGTCTTCAGCTTAACAAGGGCCCAGAGAGATTCCTGTATAATTGCATCCAATTTTGTAAATAGCAAGTGCAAAGTTTCTGCTTGTTGGAACTTTAGTGCAAGGAAATTTAATAAAGGTGTCTGCATGCAGTGTCTCTTAGGGTATAAGGAGGGTGTGTTTGCGCCCGCTCACCGATCCAGATGGCACCAGGCTAAAATGAATAGGAGGTGGTGGATCCCGGAGCAGGCTCCTGAAGAATCTGTGCACAGATGGAGGCTCCCAACTGCACGCCTACGGCACTGGGATTTACTGGGATCTATGTTGAGGGCAATGAAAGTGACCCCCAGCTGTCACAGAACTGACAGAAACATGGCAAGGTTGGATGTGTCTGCACACACCCATCAGATGCTCTCCCCGCTGACTGGGCAGCAGCGCCGGCTTGTACTCCTCTGACCATCTAGGGCTCTGCTTGAAGCTGAAGGTTGTGGTCCCAAGAGAGTTACCCCGCCCCAGACCAGGCTATATATCTCCTCTCCCAGCATTCTGTTCTTCCTCTCAGCTGGGTGAAACTTGTAGTCCGCAATGGTCCAGCTCCAGTGTGAATCCTGGCTCCTTGCTTGCTCTACCTTTAGAAAATGATGACAGGGTATTCAGGTTGAGTGCTAGAGGAAGGCAGGCTCATTGCAACTGATGTTATAAACTGATGACACGGGCAATTTAGCCAGCACCTGGCTACACCTCCATTGCTGAATTGGAGAAATGCTCCAGATAGTCCACCAAAAGCATAGCATAACATCTAGAGATAAAGCTATTGGTGGAACTGGATTGTTGCATGATTGCATCATATTAAAAATAGGGGTTGGGGACAACATATGATTAGCTAAAGACGATTGGGCCCTAATTGTGTGCTGTAATTGGAGAAAATAAAAGTGCACTGCGGATGGGATGTCTGTCATGCTTACCAAAAATGCAGGTGGTCAGACATTATGGCTACTGTGTGCTTCACCTATAGCAGCCCCTTTTCCCATAATGCAAGCAGGCCTACCAGTACTCGGTTGCCCCCAGGTCTTATACACAATGCTATAGTGCTTGGACACCACGCCAGGGCAGGTGCAAACTGAGCATAGCAAACAGGTACTTGCGGATGGCAGACAGGCAAAGTGGTTCTATGACAGTTCAGGTAAAAGGCAGGCAGAGAACAGCAAATAGTTTGATATCCGATTAGAGGTCATACACAGGGAAATCCAAACTTGCAAAGCAGGGCAGACAGACGAGGAGCTTAATCAGGAATTACACACATTATCACTCTCTATCACAAGCATGAGACTGAACGTCTGGCTGGCTTAAATCAGGTTTGGTCTCCACCCAGAGACCTTGCAGGTGGACAGACAGACAAGGAGAAAGCCATAGCCAAAACCAGGATGCTGGAATGAGAAGCATAGATGCTCCTGACAATGCCAAGCGAGATCATAGCTGCTTAAAGGAGCGCAAAGTACCATTTTCAAAAATATGTCTGAGGCGTGTTATGCCCAATAGACTCCATTTACTAGCCTGTTGCAACTTAGCCAGTTTGGGGTATGGATAATTATTCCATATGGGGGTATTTTTCATATATCTAGAGACTTGTATTTGTTTTGTCTTGACCCATATTTAATGCATTGGCCAGTAAGTTGGATATAATATATTTAGTATTATTAAAAGGTGTGCCTCCAAACCTTCCTGGAGAGATTGTGCCCCACTAAAGTGAAATATCACTGCCAATGCGGAATCCCCAACCCTGATGTCCCCTACGGACTCCAAATGAAGACCACCCACCAGGTGCTGCAGCTGAGGCCACACCCATCATTAGCCCTTTGTAACTGATAAAGTCTAATCCTTTATGGGTCTATTCTTCCAGAGTAAAGAGCGAAAAATGGAATTAAAGTGGTTGTAAAGCCTCGTGGTTTTTCACCTTAATGCATTCTATGCATTAAGGTGAAAAACCTTCTGTCATTCTGCAGGCCCCAGTGCCCCGGCTTACTCACCTGAACCCGGTCTTTTCCTCCCCGGGGACAAGCACACCAGCTTTAACTGGTGTCTCGTGTCTTGATTGGATAGATTGATAGCAGTACAGCCATGGGCTCCCGCTGCTGTCAATCAAATCCAATGACGCGGGTTCCGGGGGTAGGGCCGAGTACTGCTTTCTGTGTCAATAGACGCAGAAGCAGGACTCGGGAGCACACCTGCATGAGTGTCCCGAAGGAGAGCGCTTCTTCGACGGTGCACTCAAGAAGAGGAGGAGCTACTGGCACCGATGAAGGGTCCCAGAAGAGGAGGATCAAGTCCACTCTGTGCAAAAACAACTTCACAGGGGAGCCAAACATGACATGTTTGTTATCTAAAAAAAAAAAACAAGTGTTTAATAACCCTTTAACCATTCTAAAGAGTTTTAACAATATCACTATGGGAATTTTTTGAAGAAAATAAAGTAGTTGGGACAGTATAATCTTGATCAAGTTTGCCCAACCTGCTACCGAAAGCCATAACCTGGTCCACAGATTTACCTTATCTCGAGAGCAGCAGTAGAGCATGGTGTAATTTTTTTACATCTGTTGATCGACTGTTCAGTAAAAGGGCTCTGCAACCATCTGATCCCTTTTACTAAAGTGAAAAGAGACACATCCCAACCTCCCTTCCACATCTGACCACATTGGTTCTGGAGCTCTTCCAGTCCTCGGGGGAGTTCAGGACTGTGGTAAAAGACCAGCAAAGCTAGCTAAACTCGGAGGAGATGAATGAACTTCATTTCCCCAACTCCTCTGTGACTAATGAAGCCAAAAGTGACAATTTCATCACTTCTAGTTTCAAAGCCATCTAACAGGCAGAAAAGCAGCTAATCAAGCACAATCTCTGCCTGATTAGCTGCAGGGGAGACATTGGGGGTCTAATATTAGCTGTCACCTGATCAAAGCTATCACATAAGGGGGTTGATAGTCTTTGCATTAGCAATAAAGTTAAATAAAATAAAAAACAGACGAGATGTAAAAACTAATGTTAAAAAAATCAAAACAATAATAAAGAATATATAAGATAAAATGAAAAATTAAAAGCACTCCCTTCCTACCTGTGCATATGCAAACATGTGCATACAGTAGGTTCTGCATGTGTGTACTATGTAAACAGCGACTTTACCACATATGTGAGGTATTGTCCTGAATATCGGAGTGAGGGCAATAATTCATGATTAACTCTAAACTGATGACTTATAAGACTTTTTAAAAGGGATGGGCGAAAGGTTCAGCCGGAGCATAAGTTCAGGCCGAACTTTGGTTGTTCAGATGTTCTGCGAACAACAAACAATTTAGAAAGCCGCCGGAGCACCGTTAAAGTCTGTGGGACACTAATATGAAAAATCAAAAGTGCTTATTTTACAGGCTTATATGAAAGTTATTGTCATAAAAAGTGTTTGGGAACCCGAGTCCTGCCCCAGGGGACATGTATCAATGCAATTTTTTTTTTTTTAAACTGACGTTTTTTTGGGAGCAGTGATTTTAAGAATGCTTAAAGTGAAACAACAAAATTAAATACTCCTTTAAATATCGTGCCTGGGGGGTGTCTATCGTATGCCTGTAAAGTGGCACATTTTTCCCGTGTTTAGAACAATGCCACAGAAAAATGACATTTCTAAAGGAAAAAATTGTCATTTAAAACTGATCGCGGTATTGAATTGTCAGGTCTAGGCAATATAGATAAAACTCATTGAAAAAAGGAGCATGGAATCCCACCCAGTCCATTACCAGGCCCTTTGGGTCTGGTATGAATATTAAGGGGAACCCCGAACCAAAATTTAAAAATTATTATTTTTTTTTAAATTGCGTGGGGGTCCCCCTAAAATCCATACCAGGCCCTTTGGGTCTGATATGGAAATTAAGGGGAACCCTGCGCCAATTTTTTTTTAAAAATTGCATAGGGGTCCCCCAATCCATACCAGACCCTTATCGGAGCAAACAACCTGGCAGCCCTTGTTAAAGGGGGCTTCCAGATTCCGACAAGCCCCCCGCCCACAGACCCCCACAACCACCTGGCAAGGGTTGTGGGGATGAGGCCCTTGTCCCCATCAACATGGGAACAAGGTGCTTTGGGGGGCTACCCTCCAAATGTTGAGGGCATGTGGCCTGGTACGGTTCAAGAGGGGGGGGCGCTCTCTCATCCCCCTCTTTTCCGGCGGCCTGCCAGGTTGCATGCTCAGATAAGGGTCTGGTATGGATTTTGGGGGGACCACTACGCCATTTTTTTAAAATTTTGGCGCAGGGTTCCCCTTAAAACTCATACCAGAACCTTCAGGTCTGGTATGGATTTTGGGGGGACCCCTACGCCATTTAAAAAAAAAATTGGGGCAGGCTTCCCCTTAATATTCATACCAGATCCAAAGGGCCGGGTAATGGACTGGGGGGATCCCATGCTCTTTTTTTCAATGAGTTTTATCTATATTGCCGACACCCAACAATTCATTACAGCCGCTATCAGTTTTAAATGACTTTTCCTTTAGAAATGTCATTTTGTGCAGGGACTGTTCTAAACATGGGAAAAATGTGCCACTTTACAGGCATACTATAGACACCCCCCCCCCCCCCAGCACAATATTTAAAGGAATATTTCATTTTTTGTTTCACTTTAAGCATTATTAAAATCACTGCTCCCGAAAAAATGGCCATTTTAAAAAAAAAAAAATTTGCATTGATCCATGTCCCCTGGGGCAGGACCTGGGTCCCCAAACACTTTTTATGGCAATAACTTGCATATTAGCCTTTAAAATGAGCACTTTTGATTATTCATGTTCGTGTCCCATAGACTTTAACAATGTTTTTGTGTTCTGCCAAATTTTTTGCCTGTTCGGTATGTTCTGGTGGGAACCAAATCCGGGGTGTTTGGCCCATCCCTACTTTTTAAAGGTTCACCTATGAAAAACTTTAGGTACAGTAGTTTTCCACCATTTCACAGGAGTCTTGACTTGTTTGGTATCTATTTACTTGATGCAACATCATCTTTTATAGTATAGCAAAATATTTGGCATTATATTGTTTTTGTGTGCACTAAAATTAATTTCAGAGTATTTGTCCCTGAAAATTTGCATTTGATAAATATTTGCACAAATATCGAGTAAAATAAAATAACATTTTTAACAGCCCCTTTTTGTTCTAGAGGGGCCTCTGCTTTGACAAAATATTAAATAAGATATAAATAAAAGCATTTTAAAAAATTCTGATTTTAACATGTGTATGAAAAATTAAAAAATTGCTCAGGACAGCAGATGATTAAGCATGGCTAGGCTCATAATACAGAGAAACAACTCAATGTCATGGTCAGGGTTCAGGCTCAGAGACCAGTAACTATAGCAGTAGAGAGGCTCCCACCAACCAGCTGGATAAGTACACAAGGAGGTCACCCTGATAGATGATGAGAGCTCACCCAAAGTGCGGAGTCTAAGCACTAACCAGTACTCACCAGAGCTCCTGATGGTGGAGAAGGGTTTTGCTGCATGTTAGTACCAGGCCATGGTCCTCAGAATCACCCCACCAGGAGGTGAGCAAGTCGGGGTCCCACTAGCAGATATAGCAGGTAGGGATCAAGCAGAAGGGTAGTCAGTAAAAAAGCCAAAGGTCGGTAACAAGTGGTTGCAGGTTGGGATCAAGCAGAAGCACAGTCAAGGAACAAGCCAAAGGTCAATAACATATGATAATCAAGATAAGGAATGCTGCAGGTATGCAAAGGAGCAAGATATCAGCTAAGGAGAGTACAATAATCTGGCAAACAGGAAGTGCAGAGACATGGCTTAAACAGGAAGTTCATGAGGGGAGCAAAGAGTTCAAGGTTTACCAGAAAAAATATACAAGGCATGATTGTTCTAAGACATTCAAGGGATTCAATGTCCAGCCTCTCAAAGCAAAAAAAGCCACCGCCCGGTGCAGCAGAGGTCGTGGGTTCAGATCCCGGTCCTGACATTTAGTGAACACACAAGATACGTTACACAATTTTTCTCTGTAAACTCACCTCCAGAAGTCTGGGTGTTAAACAGAGGAAAGTGCATCACAATGGGCGTCTCATTTCCATCTCCTTTAAAAACGTAGCAACTTTTTGTTGGAGGGCGCACAAAACTGTGTTTAGTGATTTCCGGAAAGGGAATATTGTGCTCCTTACAGTATTCAGCTGTTTTTTTCACAGTCTAGTAAAACAAAGAAAAAGAAACATTATATTAAATTGTGCCCATTGTACTCCAATAGTGACAATGGAACAAGCCTGGGTTCAATTTATGAACAATATCATTAATCATGCTCAAAATGTAATTATTTTGGGTGTGTGTGTTATGATTGACGTACATATATACATGTACGTCATATGTGTATATATATATGGAGTGTCACCAGCCCATCAGAGTACCTGAGTACCTATCTGCAGTCCATCAGAGTACCCGAGTACCTATCTGCAGTCCATCAGAGTACTCGAGTACCTGAATGGTCAGTCCTCCCCTACATTGATACATGTTCCCCAGGGCAGTACCCCCTCCCTTATGCTAATTATTAACTCCCATCAATGGACATTTTTAATATGACAGATTTGGCTCCCATTGATTTCAGTGGGGTTAGGGTTCGGCGTCTAAACTTATTTGAAGTTTGCAGAACAACACTTGAACTGAACCCAGGGCAGCTCAGCTCCTTACCCATAATTATTTCATCACTTGTGTTTTCAATCAGTGTTATATCTGCTGTTGGTGAGTTGCATCGAATGACCATAAAATGTGGTTACCGCAAATGGATCTCCTGCACTGAAGTCAAAAGATAAAATCAGATCCACTTTGCGGTGAGGAAGTAACACCAAGGGGTACGGAGTATTAATTTCAAAACCGGCATCGACCAGATGGATGTGCTTTTTCTCAAAGAGGTCGCGGTCTTCTAGGTTTTTATCTAGGAAATAAATAAAAATAATAATAATATCGGGTCTCAAAATTTCAAGTCCTGAGGTACTAGCCTGGCCTTAGGAGTTACTCGCCACCGGTTGCCCCACCCAACTCCTACCTTGCCCCGCCCCTAATTACTCCCCTAAACACGCCCTCGTACATTATCTCTTGAAATGAAACTGTCAAATGTTTTATGCAGAATTAGGTTACAAATATAACTTTAGCAATACAAACATAACAAAGACAATTTCATTGATCTGACTGTGATAAATAAAATAAGGATAAAATATGATTCATATCATTACTGCCTTATTAAGTAAATATTATAATGTTATATTTAAAAAAAAAAGCATTAAGGCGCATGCGCGGACTCCTCCAAGATGGCCGCTTAAGCCCGGAGCTCCGCACTGCCCTGACCACCCGGCGCACATAGCGGGGGAACCGGGACCCCGTAGGCCACGTAACCCACCTCAAGGCGAATAGGAAGGGTTGGGGAACAACCCTATGCCGGCCGGATCGTCCAGGAAGGGCCTGGAACCTCTGTTTAGAGCCTCGGCGGAGCGGGCCGAATCCAAGATGGCGGGCGCCATGCTGCACGGCATACAGACAGCTGCAGAGAGCCCAGGAGATAAACTTTCCTATGCCGCTGTGACCCGCTCTCTCTCCTCTGGGACCCCAGTGAGTACTTCTCTACACTCGGCTCAGTCCACGGCCCTTTCAGAGCACATTGCAGAACATCCCATGACGCCCCCCTCACAGCCTCCATCTCCTCACATTACAACAGGGCCTGAAATGGCGCCTAATCCAGCCCACTCAATCCTCACAGCCCCCGACCTCTTCTCCCAGTTATCTGCTCTGCTGGATAGAGGTCTGGCCCAAACTGCAGCCAAAATAACTGGTGATATCAGAGAGGACTTCCAGGCCCTGGGCTCCAGGATGGAGGCGATCGAGGATAAACTTGATCAGACCATCTCTAAAACCAGGCAGAACTCCAATCACATACAGGTCATACAAGACCAACTGGACATTGCTCTCTCACGCATTGATGACCTTGAAAATAGATCCAGAAGGGAAAACTTTAGACTCAGAGGTCTCCCAGAATCTATAACTGACTCTACGATGGCGGTCCAAGACTTCATTAAACAACTTCTCCCTGACATTCCTCCACATAAATTGGAAATTGACCGCGCTCACAGGACATTAGGACCACCGAGGAAAGATGGCCTCCCCAGAGATATAGTGATCAAGCCACACTACTTCTCAGTTAAAGAAGAGGTGATGAAAAAGTGCAGATACCAACAGCCCCTCACGTGCAGAGGCCACGCCGTACAAGTCTTTGCGGACATCTCACCTAACACAATACAAAAAAGGAGGGCGTTGAAGCCCCTACTCTCGGTGTTGGCGCAAAACGAAATCAAATACAAATGGGCCTTCCCATTTGCTCTCAAGTTTGATCACAAAGGCAAAACCTACTCTTTCCGCAGCCTCCAAGAAGGAGAACGGATCCTGTTAGACCTCCGCCTCATCTCGCAGGAGTCAGCAATGGACTTCAACAATTCGGCGGCGGGAGCATACAAGCGCCCATCCCCTGCAAGCCCTTTGCAACCCCTGTGGGAAAAACCCAGATACAAGCGCCCCAAGGAAGCCAGACCTCCATGAGTCCTCGAGTCAAGACGCGGTTTGCTGGACTTTCCCTGATCCCTTTTTCCCTTTGTGGGCTCCTACACGAACACGATTGACATTTCTTTTTTTTTTCCTCTTTTTATTGCTGGTTTGTTTCTCCCTTTGGTCATAACAGCATTAGAGGATATGTGCTGGAGATTTACGGGTCTTTTTTTCTTTTAGCCGGGGGGGGGAGGGAGGGAACGATTTGTCCCCTTTTTCTTCTCCCCCCCCTCACCCCTCTATGTCTTCCCTTGATGGGGGGAACGTGGGCGGGTATCCTTGCCCCGGGGGGGTCCCTTGGGAGTAATCCTACTGGGGCCCTCCTGGGGCTGGGTATTTGAATGTCAACCAACACGATCCTTAAACACCTCTTTCTGGCCCGGGCCTCCTAGGCACTGGGTAACAGAGTGTGTTATCATGACTTCTCCTTATGATGTGCCTTAGACGCAAAAATGAGCTTCGTATTGCATGGGCTATAGCGCGAGGAGCCCTCCTCATCCACCCGGAATTTTGTCCTGGGTGGGAGGGGAGGAAGGTGGGGAAAAAAGGGTGGGCGGGGCCCCCTTCGGTTCCCCAGGTCGGACTAGCTCCGATCAGTAGTTTTTTTTTTTTGTTGTTTATTCAGTACTTAACTGATGTGCGCCGAGGTCGCGGCAGTTAGGCTGCACCTCCATTAATCCCGAGGACCAGGTGATACTGGTCTCCTGGGTTAGGAATCCTCCCTGTCAGCAGGGTCTGGACGTTTCCTCCACTGTGAAGAGTGGAGTGCTCTGATGCCTCCACTATTCACACAAGTCCCGAGAGGACTCGTTCTTCCCCTCTTCCCCTCTTCCTATGTTCTCTTCTCTACTATCATCTCTAACAATCTATTCTCTTATAGTTGGCTGTCTGCTGGGTTATACCCACTCCTCCAGAAAGAAGCGGAAGGATGTCTTAATGGTCCCAACTTCGGTTCCTACTCTCCAACTGGAACAGGTAAGCGTCGAGGGATGGGGGGTAGGCCCCCTACTTCTGCTTCATGGCTGACACTGTAAATCTGCCCTCCCTTTTAAGGGTGGCCACACACAATACCCAAGGGCTGAACTCTCCTTCTAAACGAAGGAAAGTACTTGATTTTATGAAATCCCGCAAGATTGATCTTTTATTTCTCCAAGAAACCCACTTCCCGATCCGGTACAAACCTAACTTTATCCACTCCCAGTTCCCATTATATTTTCTAGCCAATGCGGAAGATAAGACCAGAGGGGTTGCTATCCTTATTTCTAAAAATTGCAGATTCTCGCTACAGAAGGTTCAACGAGATCCAGAGGGTAGGTACATCCTAGTTAAGGGTTCTGTAGAAGGCAGATTATACTTCCTAGTATCCTACTACGCCCCTAACACAGGACAGCATAAATTTTTTAAATCAATGTTTAAGACACTTGGACCACTGATTGAAGGCTCTGTAATTTTTGGGGGAGACTCCAATGTGGCCTTCGACCAGGGCCTAGACAAATCTAAACCCCCACCCGCCCAAAACATACGCCCAACCAAAACCAGCTTGAAAATAGCTAAGCTGCTCTACTCACAAGGACTCACTGACATTTGGAGGGAATTAAACCCCACCAAAAAAGATTATACCCACTTCTCCCACGCCCACCAATCCTATGCGCGTATTGACCATCTGCTAGTCTCGAATGACTTGATCCCGGCAGCCCAAAGATCACAAATTACTGACACGGTCTGGTCGGATCATTCCCTGTTAAGTGTTCTGATAAATAACCAAACCCCACACCACAAATACAACCTTTGGAGACTAAAGGAAAACATCCTTTCTGACCCCGCCTGGAAAGTTGAAATTGAAAAGGCCATAAAGGAATATTTTAATCACAATGACACGGCAGACGTCTCCGCGGAAACCTTATGGGCAGCACATAAGGCCACAATCAGAGGGAAATTAATACAAATAGCAGCCAAACTTAAAAAAGAACATGGGATAGCCATAGTCAAACTAGAAAAGAAATTCCAAAAGTTATGTACGGAGCACAAGAGAGACCCCGCTTTGGTACCCGTATCCCAATTGGATGCAGCACGCCTAGAACTAAACTTAGCTCTTACAGCTAAAGCGGATAAAAGTATATCATGGCTAGGAGCGAAATAATACTATCAGAAGGACAGGGCTGGGTCTCTCTTGGCATCCCGTCTCACCCCGCGCCCTCGCACATATATCTTCCCCAAAATCAAAATAGCGGGCCAACCCCACACAACAAACCCACTGAAGGTCATGAAAGCCTTCCACGGGTTTTATGCAGATCTATATAGCGAGCATAAGACAAGTAATCCCCAAACTCTGACGAATTTTTTGAATAATCTCCCGATTCCTACCCTTTCGGCTGAGCACAGGGATAGACTCGAAGCTCCGGTTTCCGCCGAAGAAGTGCTAGCAGTTATTAAAAACCTTAAGAGGCGGTCGGCTCCGGGCCCGGATGGCTTCTCCGTACCGTACTATAAAACTTATGCAAATACCATAGCGCCTTACCTTGCTAGATTCATTAACTTCAAAACCAAGGGGGAGCCTCTGGACCCGCAGTTGAACGCTGCTTTCATAACTGTAATACCGAAACCAGACAAGGACCAGGGAGAAGTATCCAACTATAGACCCATTTACCTGATCAATAATGATCTAAAAATTATGACTAAAATTATGGCTGACCGTCTGGCCTCCTTTATTGGATCCTATATCCATAAGGACCAAGTGGGGTTTATCCCGGGTAGGCAAGGTCCCGACCAAATCAGAAGAACGGTGGATGTAGTCTCCCTCCTGCAATCGGGCTGGGATGGTAGTGGGGCACAAAAGGGAATGTTGCTATCTCTAGATTTACAAAAAGCGTTCGACTCTGTATCTTGGTCTTACCTATTCTCAATCATACAACAATGGGGTTTTGGCCCACGGTTCACAGGGTTACTGCACTCCCTATACTCTAGCCCAGAAGCTAGAATCAAACTACAAGGACAACTCTCTGATCCTATTAAAATAGCTAGAGGGACCCGCCAAGGCTGCCCGCTCTCACCACTGATTTTTGCGATAGCGATTGAATCATTAGCGATTGCTATACGCACTAATCCGGACATAGCAGGGGTGAGCTGTGGGCCAGGAACACATAAATGCGGGCTGTTTGCTGATGACCTCATTCTCTATATGACGTCACCAGCAACCTCCCTCCCAGTGCTATGTAAGCTCCTAGACGACTTTGCACAGATCTCTGGGCTATGCGTTAACTACTCCAAGTCTCAAGCACTCAATGTGTCCCTCCCGTCAGCCTTGGTATCTCGGTTGCAGGAGGCGTTCCGCTTTTCGTGGAGCAAGTCCAGCATTCGATACCTTGGAATCAATCTTACCCCCAAATTTGAACAGCTATATCAAGCAAATTACCCCCCCATTTACAAAAAATTAGAATCTGATCTCAAACAATGGTCCCCACATCACATTTCCTGGCTCGGTAAAATAAACTCTGTAAAAATGACTCTGCTGCCACGTCTCCTATATATTTTCAGAGCACTCCCAATCGCGATACGGAAGGATCACCTCTCAGCATTCCAAAACAAGGTCGTAAAATTTATTTGGGGTGCAAAGGGGCACAGGCTCCTGAGAAACGCCCTGTTCGGCCCAAGAAAAAAGGGGGGATTGGGACTTCCAAATCTTTTTTGGTATTACCAGGCGGCTAGATTGGCACAGATATCAACAGTCTATGCCAAAACAACCAGACCTGATTGGATAGAAATGGAAAGACAGGCAGTACCGACATTTACAATCGACTTCCTCCTCTGGTGCCCACCAAAGGCTAGGCCTCCGATCATGTCGCCCGCTTTATCACAATCTCTGAAGATATGGGACACTCTCAGAAAGAACCCCTCCTTAGTGTCGCCCAACAAACCTCTATCGCACATTTTCCGTAATCCCGCATTCCCCCCGGGCATGAACATTAAAGCCTTTCAGTGGTGGCTGGATAGGGGGATGTACCGGATCGGGAACTACTTTACCGCAGCGGGACCATTATCCCTCAACCACTGCGTCAAACATCTGAACCTCCCCAATTCAGAGAGGTTCAGGTTTTATCAAATTTCACACTTTCTCCAATCTATCTGGAGTGAGAAACCTGAACCCCCGCAGTTCACCCCATATGAAATATGGTGTGGGGGTCTCCTGGAGCAGAGGGGGGGGGATATCCTTAATCTACTCTTCGCTTGCTGATACAGATAGGAAAGCAACGTTCATGCTGGCATGGGAGAGAGATTTACAGGACACTTGGGATCTAGATCACTGGCACATGGCCTTCTTCCGATCGTTCAAAGGCATTCATAATATTTCCCTGATTGAAGCTAGCCTAAAAGTAATCACTAGATGGTACCTGACCCCCTCCCGGCTTGCTATGATGCACCCCGCGGTCTCCCCTCTCTGCTTTCGCGGATGTCACATGAACGGTTCCATGTTACACATATGGTGGGACTGCCCTAAAATTAGGACCTTTTGGCAAAAAGTATTTTACGCCATATCCAAAATAATAGGTAAGACCATTCCCAAGTCTCCTCTAACAGCTCTTCTCAACCATCCCATCCCAGGGATCTCGAAATCATCACAGAAATTAGTTTTCTTCGTTCTCCTTGGAGCCAAAATTACCCTTGCTAAAGCTTGGAGGAAGCCTTCAGTCTCTCTCATAGCAGCTAAACGGAAAGTGTCATGGATAATGACTCAGGAGAAATTAGTAAGCTCCTCACTAGATACCTCAGCAAAGTTTGAGAAAATTTGGGACCCGTGGGCCAAATACATAGGAATAGGGCTTCATCCAGGCTTTTAGAAATGGTCCCTCAATCGAGGTGGGGACACCGAGCAGACAGCTAAACTTTTCTCTTCTCTGCACTTTACCTCTCTCTTTCTTACTCCTCCCTCCTCTCTCTTCCCCCTAACCCTTCTCTTGGTTCTTTTATTTTTGTTTTTTCTCTTCTCCCTGACTCCCCATACTCGGCAGGCAGGAATAGAACTCACTCCTGAAGTGAGTAAATCCTGAAGTGAACCATAGTTGAAAGTTATACTTTGCGATGTTTCCCTGAGGTTTATTCAGGAATGATAGCTTCTTATAGCACATGCCTTAACAGCAAATGTACAAATGGGATTGTTAAGTTACTTTAAACTTGAAATGTAACCCGTTTAGCAAACAGTTTTTTGTAATTAAGATCTTTTGGTCAATGCGCCAAAATTTTCTACTACTTTTTTTTATACATCGCTAATGTCTCTCTAGGTCCTCGGGTCACTAGCAAATAGGTCTCTTTCCGCTCCCCAGCACAGTGTGATCCCATGAAGGGGTGCTGGAAGTGGACTGGGATAAATACCTAAGGCTCACCCGTTATGTTCGCAAGAACAAGGACCAGGTAGGACCCGTTAATAGATAACTCAGTTTACAGTTAGTTGACTATGTAACTCTAGTATATAAGTCATTATATTGCAAAAAATACCACTGTGAATATGACTTGCACTTCTCCCTTTTACCCCGCTTTAAAATGTGACATGTAACAGATGCTTGTACGTACAATTTGTTTTTTCTGACAAAATCCAATAAAAACCATTTAAACATAAAAAAAAAAAGCATTAAAAAATTAAAACCAATGCATGACACTTTCACTGATATAGGATGCAGAGAGACTATAAGGCCCCATATACACTATTAGATTTTCTGCAGATTTTTGTCTTCAGATTTACCAAAACCATGTACAGGCATGCCCCACTTCTAAGTACACAATGGGGTTTATTTACTAAAGCTGGAAAGTGCAAAATCAGCCTCACTTCTGCATAGAAACCAATGAGCTTCTAACCTCAGCTTGTTCAATTAGGTTTTGGTAATAAAACCTGGAAGCTGATTTGTTTATATGCAAAAGTGAGCCTGATTGTGCACTTCCGAGCTTTAGTAAATAAACCCCATTGTGTACTTAAAAGTGGGGTATGCCTGCATTGCAAAGGCCTGCCTGTTTGCATACAAATTGAAACTCTTATGCCTCGTACACACGAGCCATTTTGCCGTCGGAATAAACTCTGAAGGTTTCTCCGACGGAGTTCCGATGGAATACCGCTCAAGCTGACTTGCCTACACACAGTCACACCAAAGTCCGACTGTCAAGAACGCAGTGACGTACATCACGTATGACGGGACTAGAAAAAGGAAGTGCAATAGCCAGTGCGCCACCCTTTGGGCTCCTTTTGCTAATCTTGTCGGAACAGCATACAGACGAGCGGGTTTCCCGATAGTAATTAGTTCCATCTGAAAAATTTAGAACATGTTCTCTATCTAAGTCTGTCTGAGTTTGACGGAAAATGTCCGATGGGGCATACACACGGTCGGAATATACGATGAAAAGCTCCCATCGGACTTTTTCTGATGGACATTTCGCTCGCGTGTATGCGGCATTAAGGTTTGACCTCATATTTTATGGTTTTGGTAAATCTGAAGACAAAAATCTTCATAAAATCTAATGTTGTTTATGGGGCCTTACAGTGGAGCACAGAACTGGACAGAGGAGCGGGAGCTGCCAAAGTTAACTTTTCCCTTTTAACAAGCTGGTGATTGGTTGCTAGGTGGTCCGTGCAACCAACCACCAGCTTGTTATTAGGAAAATGTAACTTTGCCAGCTCCCGCCCCGCCCCAACTTCATCTAGTTCTTTGCCGACTCCCGCTGTATGCCAGGCCCTGCTAAGTTGCTCTTTGGGGGATGAGATCACGCTGGACTGACTCGATCAGTCACTGCTTTTACATAGGTATAAGTGTGTGCAGGTAGGAAGAATTTTCCTCCAGAGATTAGTGCCCAGCTTAAAAGAACGTGGTGGGTCCTATCAGGGCCTGGGCTGGCATGAAAGAAAGCTGGATGTAAATGAGCACCCAATGTCCATTAGATGTGGGTTTGGAAAGATGTTTTTAGGGAAACAACAATAAAATAAAGCCAACACGTTTCAGGGGAACAAGAACTCGCCCTTCCTCAGGGCTTTTCAAAAAGGTAAAAGGGTACACAAAAACAGATACAGTGTATATAAAAAATATACTGTATATAAATATGTAGAAATTGAAAAAAAGCATTTAAAAATTAACGTTTACATAATTGTATACAAAGATTCCCATGGGTGCTGTATGGGAAGAATATACTGTATATACATACACTATATTACCAAAGGTATTGGGACACCTGCCTTTACACGCACATGAACTTTAATGGCCTCCCAGTCTTAGTCCGTAGGGTTCAATATTGAGTTGGCCCCACCCTTTGCAGCTATAACAGCTTCAACTCTTCTGGGAAGACTGTCCACAAGGTTTAGGAGTGTGTCTATGGGAATGTTTGACCATTCTTTCAGAAGTGAATTTGTGAGGTCAGGCACTGATGTTGGATGAGAAGGCCTGGTTCATAGTCTCCTCTATAATTCATCCCTAAGGTGATGCCCATTAACAATTAGCCAAACTTTCCTTTGTCTGATTCAAGCGTTGTTCAGCAAACGTGAAATTAGTTCAGATGCCGAACTCAAACCCCATTAAAATGAATGGGGGCCAAATATGTCAAATTAAAAATACCCATTTTCTTGGCTAATAGGCAAGGGGGTGTAAAAAAAATTGCACGGGGGTGGGAACTGCCCTGGGGAACATGTATACAGGCATATCCCACTTTTAAGTACACAATGGGGTTTATTTACTAAAGCTCAGGAAGTGCAAAATCAGGCTCACTTCTGCATAGAAACCAATGAGCTTCCAGGTTTTATTACCAAAACCTAATTGAACAAGCTGAGGTTAGAAGCTCATTGGTTTCTATGCAGAAGTGAGCCTGATTTTGCACTTCCCAGCTTTAGTAAATAAACCCCATTGTGTACTTAGAAGTGGGGTATGCCTGTAATGCAAATACAATTTTTAAAGAATTCCATTTGGGCAGGAAAATTAATTTTTTTAAATGCAAAACGCTGAACATAAAAAACGCCCAATTCCTTTAAATACATTGTAACATTCCTGGGGGGTGTCCTAATCCTGCCTATGAAGGGGCATCTCTTAGATGACATTTACAAAATAAAAAAGGGTTTAAATTTGCTGGCAAATGACATTTCATTGACAGCTTATTAAAAAAAAAAAAATAGCCTATAGAACCCTCCAAGGGTCTGCTGTGTATTTTGGCGGACATTTGGAGGGGTCTGTGTACTTTTGCCGGAAATTAAAACTGTATCATTTTTTTTTTTTTTTTGTAAATGTCACTTTTGCCGTAGCACATCCTAGAGCAAAAATGAAAAAAAAATGTGTGGATTCCCCCAAAATTCATACCAGACGCTTTGGGGTTGATTTACTAAATCTGGTGCAGCTGTGCATAGAAACCAATCAGCTTCCAGTTTGTTTTGTCAAAGCGTTCTTGAACAAGATGAAGTGAGAAACTGATTGGCTACCATGCACAGCTGTACCAGATTTTGCATGCTCCAGTTTTAGTAAATCAACGTCTGGTATGGGTTGTAGCCTCCCTGGCGGTATGATTATGTCAGATTTTTGCGCCTCAAAGCAGTACAATTATTTTGCATAGAAAAATGGCGTTTTATATTGTAGGCCTGTAATTCTTAGCAATAACACACTTAAATCTGTCCACCAAGAGTCTAGTAGATATCCCGGGTATGATGGAGTTTGAAACACAAAATCATAAATTATAATATAATAAATAAATATAAATAATTATAAAAAAATAATATAATAATAATAATAATAATAAAATTAATTTCCTCACGATTCACTATCGCTCAATTCTGCAAGTGTTCTAATTTATTATCGCTGTTTTCTATCTGGTCTAAAACCACTTTTGACGTAAAGGGAGACTTTTTGGTTGCTATGGATAATCTCAAGTTTCCAAGCAGAAAGAACAGTATATATAATATAAAACTGCATGCAGGGCACTGGACAAAGCACTGGGGACAAAAGGGATGTGAAATAATTCCATACAGTAATGTAATCTGTAAGATTATAGTGTACTGTATGTGTTATGATTTTTCAGTTTTTTAATTTGCTGCCAGGCTCCGCCCCCGTGCGTTGTGACGCTCGCACGGAATGGAGCCCAGAACAGAGAGGCTTCGGGCGGAGGACAGAGCCCGCAGACACAGCGGGGGGGACATCACAGGATCCTGGGGACAAGGTAAGTATACTGCACCAGGATCCTGCAATGCAATCCCGGG
This sequence comes from Aquarana catesbeiana, assembly GCA_037953035.1. Taxonomy (NCBI): domain Eukaryota; kingdom Metazoa; phylum Chordata; class Amphibia; order Anura; family Ranidae; genus Aquarana; species Aquarana catesbeiana. The sequence goes on along the minus strand of JBBHAA010001355.1, from coordinate 2,156,262 downwards.
GTTAACACTAATAGTGCTAGAATTTAACCCCGAACCACACTCGGGAAAACCGCAAGGAGGTTAATGGACTCAGACCCTAAACCTAAGCATGCAGCCTGGCTGATCAGGGAAGTAGGAGGATGAGTATGTCCCCCCCCCCAAACCATACCAGGACACATGCCCTCAGCAACAGCATGGGGGTACTCTGCCAAAAGCCCCTTGTACCCATGTTGATGAGGACAAGGACCTCTTTCCCACAACCATGGCCTAGTGGTTGAGTGGTTGTGGGGGGTCTATGAGCAGGAAGCTTATTGGAATGTGAAAAGTTCCTTAATCAAAAATCCTCTTCTAATCTTCTCACCAATACCATAGATGTTCACTAGATAGTAAGACCCCCTCTTGTATAATGGGTCAAATCACACTTGTGCTCAACTACAATCCAGTGTCCCTCTCTCCTCTTCCCTCCATTGCTTGTCACACCTTCTGTTCAATAATTCCCCATGGAAAAACATAAACCATCATAGAGCAATACTATCAAACCAAAACCGTGCTCCCCCACACTTTGCTTATTGTGAGCACATAAATATGTAGTGACCTCAACACTATGCCACCAACAATCTTCACCACCAGGTGCCCTTTCATGGAATGAAGCCTCACCAGAGCCTGGCAACCATAATTGGTCTAGAATGCACTAGTGCATTAGAGTCACTAACACTAATCCACCTCGAAAAAAAGAGCTTGCAATAGTGTAGTGTTTTTAAGTAAAAACATATATTAATTCTCCAATATTCTTAAATGTACAAGGGAAAGATCACACATCCATTCAAAGATGGCCACACCACAACTTCCGGTTCCTGTGACATACTTCTGTTTCCTGTGATGACATCACTTCCTCTACATGTTTCATCCCATTGGACTTTATCAAGAGCAGGAAACGGAAGTTGTGGTGTGGCCATCTTTGAACGGAAGCTCTTTTTTATGAGGAGTGGAGCACTCTCTAGTGTGTGCTAGAAGTAGTTGTTAGCATAGGGAAATTTAGTTTGGCTGAAGGCCAGGCTTAGGTTGAATATGGGTCAGGGTATAGTGACTCGGGGGCTGGATGACTCATTCTGACAGCTCTTATGGTGCCTCCCCCTGTTGTCTGAAACATTGGAGAATGTTCTAGATGTAGTGGGTAGAAGCTAGGAGGGGCTGTCATGCATATTTATGAGGAGCTCGACCAACCCTTAGCAGAAAGGGTCTGGAAGGGGGCAGGCCACCTCATAAATAGGCATGAGTCTTGCCAGCAGGGGCAGTCGGGTGGACGCTGGAGATGGAGTGCTGAGTAGGCTGTCGGAGGCTGGGTGCACCCTTAAGGGGGTGCACTACAGGTGGATTGCTGACTCTGGAGAAGGTAGCAAAAAAGAGGAGTGCAGAGATTGGGTGCATTTTAGACCAATTGTGGTCGCTCCATTGCATGAGCAGAAACCTGGAAGATTGTTGGTGGTATAGTGTGAGATCAGGGCTGCTGTTAGAAATCTTGAGGCCTTGTACAGACTACCTGACAGAACCCCCCCCCCCATCACAATGTCCCACCTGCATTGGTCTATTATGCCATTTTGCTGCCAAGCTTTTTTTTCTTTTTCATTTTTAATTATGAAATCATTTTATGTCCGAAGATTGTGTAAACACCACAAATATTATATATTTTCTGAAAGCAGAGATCCTAGAGAATAAAATAGTGGTAGTTTCAAATTTTTTATGTCCTATGATTTGGGATTTTGGAAAATATAAAAGATGAAGTTGTGCCAAGTGAATAGATGCCCAATGTGCACCTGTGAAACAGCCATAGGCAATGTTTTAAAAACTCCTACAGGTCAACAGTGTAGAGTTAACTGTGAATGATGTACCTATAATTATTGCTCTCACTCCTGCATGCATGGAGATACTGTATGTAACATCAATACTGTAATTGACAATTTTGTGCATATGCACCCCCAATGTGTGCATTTACATTTGTACGTGTGTGGGGGTGTGAAGGGCTTTTAAGTGCTTGGATGTAACTTAAATTCTTTATACTTTTTTTTAAATTTTATGATAAACCTTTTTTTCATCACATACTGTATGGGACAAAAAGTCCCCTATGTGATGCATTTTTTGGTTGTAGGAGTTGTACTGCCTTATCGGCGGCCTTGTGTGATCACTAAATATTTATGTGAGCACAATAAGCAAAGTGTGGGGGAGCACGGTTTTGGTTTGATAGTATTACTCTATGATGGTTTTTGTTTTTAGATGTCCATGAGGAATTATTGAACAGAAGGTGTGACAAGCAATGGAGGGACGAGGAGAGAGGGGACACTGGATTGTAGTTGAGCACAAGTGTGACTTGACCCATTATACAAGAGGGGGTCTTACTATCTGGTGAGCATTTATGATATTGGTGAGAAGATTACTTGAAGAGGATTGTTGATTAAGGAACGTTGCACATGGAGATATTTGAACACCGGGAATAAGGACTATAAATTACCAAATATGCCCATGGCTACATTGGTCAAAGTCAGTGGCCATATTTGGGCAGTGATATCACTGCTATTCCCTCTCCTTTGCTTATGAGATCAGGGATTCCTGGCCATGTAAGTCAATGGTGCTGGTAGTGACAGCAGCTGTTGCTATGAATGCCTTCTTAGCAACTATTGACAGTGGGGAACTGTCATATATCATGTTTGGCTCCTGCTGAACAGTTGACTGGACAGAAAAAAGTTTGGGTGTTTATCCGAATGCATGAACAGCCAAAGTTTTGACTGAACCATTTGCTCATCCCTGGTCTCTACTTATGTTAAAGAGCGGACAGAACAGGATCATGTGACCACTGTAATAGCCAATCACAGTGGTGACATGATCAAGAAGTCCATCCCACCCCCCTCCTTAAGACCTGATTAAAGGGCAGCACTGGGTGTGTGGGAAGGGGTTAAGAACAATGTAAATTATGTGGAGGTACAATAACTTCCTTATATCCAGTTTCCTGGGGAAAATGTGTTTATCTTGCTAAAACTTTTTGATTGTTTCTTTTTTTTTTTGTATGGAAAAAAGTTTTAATCTTCACTTCCTGTCTTGGACACACAACAGGATTGTCAAGAGAAATCCCCTCCTAAGTAGTTGTCACTGTAGCAGGTGCTCCCATTTGAAAAGTTCCCTTAATGACAACTTTAAAATGTTGGAACTCTTCTAATGACAAAGGTCGTCAGAAGAATCTCCCCAATGGGAACATAGACAGCAAAAAAAAAAGAAAAGAAAGGGTAGAAATTCTTCCCTACTCTTTCCACAACTAGAGAAAAAGATTTGGATAGAAATTATGAAAGCATTCAAAGTGACTGGCCGCCATGTTATCTTTGTAATAGACAATTTCATGTATCTCGTCAGAATATCTGACCTTACTGGAACTGGAGATTGGAAGGTCAGGGAGGTCATACACCATCTAGAACTATGGATCCTATCTGGTGGTCAACAATCAGTTTCTGATTTAGAGAACATTTCTTTATTACAATGTCACACATACGGTATGCTCACCTTTGAATTGGTAGAGGAAATTGTTTATTGTTCCCCATTCCCACTTCAAAATACAAGATCCAATGTTCTTCATCACTATAGTATCAACATAGACATTTGGAGAAGACAAAAAAACAAAAAAATGTCTTAAAAGCAACCTGAACCATTGTCAGACAAGAGGAAATGATTGCAGTATTAACTTGTGTGCAAAACAGCGTACAAGATCCACATAAATATGGACCCCCCAAATAGACATGCGCAGAACAGAAAAATGTGTTTTTTTTTAGTTTCGGATAGATTTGTTATGTTACTAATTTTGTTTTGCTGATTCGTTTTGAAAGTTGTTTAGTTTAGTTAATTTTTTTTTTTTCATTTGACTAATCAGCTGTCAGCGGGGCTTCCTCATTGACAGCTGAATGTAAACAAAATAATGCCGGTGTCTTGCCGAGAAAGTTCCCTCGGCGGATAAGGACCCCCCCCCGTACTGCGCAGGCACAGCGCTTGCGCAGTACGAACTACTAGGAGCCGCCAAAGATAGCTGAAGCTGAAAATCTTCAATCAGCTGTACACGGCGCCTGCGCCCTGGGTCCAGGTTCAAGCCCCACCATCCAAGTGGACCTAGAGGGAGAATAAAAAAGTGCCGAGCGAAGCGAGGCCGTTCCCGAAGCGTGGCAAGCGAAGCGAGCCCGCGAGGGGCCCTCTTATAGGCGCCGTGTACAGCTGATTTCCAACTATTCCGCTTCGGCTATTTCCGCCGGCTCCTACTGCGCAGTAGAGGGGGGTCCTTGTCCGCCGAGGGGAACTTTCTCGGCAGAACACCGGCAATGAAAAACAAAGAAAAAAAATAGTGTGTAGGGTTATCTCACTGGTATTACCATCTTATAGTATTGATGTTGAGGTAAAGGATCTGGTTCTGAGCAGACGGCTTCTACACCCCACAGGATCTCCTTGGCTTGTAGTATAATGTAAAACAAAATTACAATTGAAGCGCCACACCACTGACTTTATTCCAGTTATGTATTTATACATGGTGAGTGATCATATCCCCCTTATGTATTATATGTTATGTATTATGTATTATACATGGAGATCATATCCCCCCTTATAAATTTATACATGGTGATCATATCCCCCCTTATGTATTTATACATGGAGATCATATCCCCCCCTTATGTATTTATACATGAAGATCATATCCCCCTTATGTATTTATACATGGTGATCATATCCCCCTTATGTATTTATACATGGAGATCATATCCCCCCTTATGTATTTATACATGGTGATCATATCCCCCTTATGTATTTATACATGGAGATCATATCCCCCTTATGTATTTATACATGGAGATCATATCCCCCCCTTATGTATTATACATGGTGATCATATCCCCCTTATGTATTTATACATGGAGATCATATCACCCCTTATGTATTTATACATGGAGATCATATCCCCCCCTTATGTATTATACATGGTGATCATATCCCCCTTATGTATTTATACATGGTGATCATATCCCCCTTATGTATTTATACATGGAGATCATATCCCCCTTATGTATTTATACATGGTGATCATATCCCCCTTATGTATTTATACATGGAGATCATATCCCCCTTATGTATTTATACATGATGATCATATCCCCCTTATGTATTTATACATGGAGATCATATCACCCCTTATGTATTTATACATGGAGATCATATCCCCCTTATGTATTTATACATGGAGATCATATCCCCCCCTTATGTATTATACATGGTGATCATATCCCCCCTTATGTATTTATACATGGTGATCATATCCCCCTTATGTATTTATACATGGAGATCATATCCCCCTTATGTATTTATACATGGTGATCATATCCCCCCTTATGTATTTATACATGGTGATCATATCCCCCCCTTATGTATTTATACATGGAGATCATATCCCCCCTTATGTATTTATACATGGAGATCATATCCACCTTATGTATTTATACATGGAGATCATATCCCCCTTATGTATTTATACATGGAGATCATATCCCCCTTATGTATTTATACATGGTGATCATATCCCCCTTATGTATTTATACATGGAGATCATATCCCCCCTTATATATTTATACATGGAGATCATATCCCCCCCTTATGTATTATACATGGAGATCATATCCCCCCCTTATGTATTTATACATGGAGATCATATCCCCCCTTATGTATTTATACATGGAGATCATATCCCCCTTATGTATTTATACATGGAGATCATATCCCCCCCTTATGTATTTATACATGGAGATCATACCCCCCCTTATATATTTATACATGGAGATCATATCCCCCCCTTATGTATTATACATGGAGATCATATCCCCCCCTTATGTATTATACATGGAGATCATATCCCCCCCTTATGTATTATACATGGAGATCATATCCCCCCCTTATGTATTTATACATGGAGATCATATCCCCCCTTATGTATTTATACATGGAGATCATATCCCCCCTTATGTATTATACATGGAGATCATATCCCCCCTTATGTATTATACATGGTGATCATATCCCCCCTTATGTATTATACATGGTGATTTAAGGGGGGGCACTGATGGGGATTTTTTCAGCATGTAAATATTTGTAAAATATAAGATGTGGCCCTTGTAATGAAAATGTGGAGACCCCCATTCTAGCTAGAACAAGATGACTTTACAATCACCTCATCTTATAAATCAGACCCCCTGCATTACATACCTTTCATATAATCAGTCCTGGATATAAGAATATGCGGGACCTTTATTTTTTCTGGATAAAATAAAAGAAGATGTCATCAGTATCACCCCAAATGTCACATATACAGAAGAATAAGAGACAGTTTTCTGTGGAAATGAATTTCTGAATGGATGGAAGATTCATCAAATGTCATGTGAAGAATGATCACTGATTGGTGTCACTGATTGGCACTGATTGGTGTCACTGATGAACACTGATTGGTGTCATTGATGAACACTGATTGGTGTCACTGATGAACACTGATTGGTGTCACTGATGAACACTGATTGGTGTCATTGATGAACACTGATTGGTGTCATTGATGAACACTGATTGGTGTCATTGATGAACACTGATTGGTGTCATTGATGAACACTAATTGGTGTCACTGATGAACACTGATTGGTGTCACTGATGAACACTAATTGGTGTCACTGATGAACACTGATTGGTGTCATTGATGAACACTGATTGGTGTCACTGAGAGGCACTGATTGGTGTCATTGATTAACACTGATTGGTGTCACTGATTGGCACTGATTGGTGTCATTGATGAACACTGATTGGTGTCACTGATTGGCACTGATTGGTGTCACTGATGAACACTGATTGGTGTCATTGATGAACACTGATTGTGATTGGTGTCACTGATTGGCACTGATTGGTGTCATTGATGGGCACTGATTGGTGTCACTGATTGGCACTGATTGGTGTCATTGATGAACACTGATTGGTGTCACTGATTGGCACTGATTGGTGTCACTGATGAACACTGATTGGTGTCATTGATGAACACTGATTGTGATTGGTGTCACTGATTGGCACTGATTGGTGTCACTGATGAACCCTGATTGGTGTCACTGATTGGCACTGATTGGTGTCATTGATGAACACTAATTGGTGTCATTGATGATCACGGATTGGTGTCACTGATGAACACTGATTGGTGTCACTAATGAACACTGATTGGTGTCATTGATGAACACTGATTGGTGTCACTGAGAGGCACTGATTGGTGTCATTGATTAACACTGATTGGTGTCACTGATTGGCACTGATTGGTGTCATTGATGAACACTGATTGGTGTCACTGATGGGCACTGATTGGTGTCACTGATGGGCACTGATTGGTGTCATTGATGAACACTGATTGTGATTGGTGTCACTGATTGGCACTGATTGGTGTCATTGATGAACACTGATTGGTGTCATTGATGAACACTGATTGTGATTGGTGTCACTGATTGGCACTGATTGGTGTCATTGATGAACACTGATTGGTGTCACTGATTGGCACTGATTGGTGTCACTGATGAACACTGATTGGTGTCATTGATGATCACTGATTTGTGTCACTGATGAACACTGATTGGTGTCACTGATGAACACTGATTGGTGTCACTGATGAACACTGATTGGTGTCACTGATGAACACTGATTGGTGTCACTGATGAACACTGATTGGTGTCACTGATGAACACTGATTGGTGTCATTGATGAACACTGATTGGTGTCACTGATGAACACTGATTGGTGTTATTGATGAACACTGATTGGTGTCATTGATGAACACTGATTGGTGTCACTGATGAACACTGATTGGTGTTATTGATGAACACTGATTGGTGTCATTGATGAACACTGATTGGTGTCACTGATGAACACTGATTGGTGTCATTGATGAACACTGATTGGTGTCACTGATGAACACTGATTGGTGTCATTGATGAACACTGATTGGTGTCACTGATGAACACTGATTGGTGTCACTGATGAACACTGATTGGTGTCACTGATGAACACTGATTGGTGTCACTGATGAACTCTGATTGGTGTAATTTATGGGCACTGACTGGCATCGCTTGCTGGGCACTGTTGGGGCTGCACTGATGATCAGTGCCCTGATTACCTGTACAGATCTCCCCTGCGGGGAGATGCCACTGATCAGCTCTCCTAGCCTTTAAAATCTGTCAGTGTGAGGCGAGTCCATGAATGGCACTTCCATATTTACATGTGACCAGCTGTGATTGAACACGGCCGATCACATGGGTAAAGAGCCGCATCATCAGCTCTTTAGAGATCGAGATCAGAGTCGCGCCGTTGCTAAGGACATACCGCCTGTGATGGCGGTGCTGCGTGCCTCCTGGAGGCATGTGAGAGCGGCGACACTGGGGCGATGTTGTCCTAGATTGAGAGGAGATTCCACCCGCCATATAGGGAAATGATGGTGGGCGGGCTCTTCTCTCGCCCTTGGACACTGCATGATCCCAATCTCAGTAAAGAGCCAATGAAGCAGGCGCACAAGAGCAGTGACACCGGGGTGACGTCATATGACCTCGTCCCAAACTGAGAGGAGATCCTTCCCACCGTCATTTCCCTACACGGCGGGTGCTAGATGGTTAATTGGAAAAAAAAATCCCACAATCTATATCCAACGTCAATCACGGAAGCGCCTTGGTCTTTACTCCACAACATTGTGATCTCACCACATATTTCAAGTGGTTGTAAAGGTTAAAGGCTTTTTATTTTTATTTTTTTTTTTACACCTTAATTCATTCTTTGCACTAAGGTAAAATAAACCTTTGGGATTTAGCCCCCCCCCCCCAATACTCACCTGAACCATTGTCTCTCTCAGATATACCAGAGGGAACCATTCTCTTCTTCTGCTGTCAATCAAAGTCAGTGCCGAAGTCCCAATGTCTGTGTCTACAGACGCAAACAGAGAGGCTTGGGAGTGAGCACACAGGTGGGCCCCCATAGGAACCTTTTTCCTATAAAAAGAGGAGGAGTGATGGCGGAGGACCTGAGAAGAGGAGGATTGAGGCTGCTCTGTGCCAAACCTTAAAACAGGTAAGTATAAACCTGTTTTTTTTGTTTTGTTTTTAGTTATCGTTTGTAGTCATTTTAATATATATAACATAGATATATAAATAGATATAGATATATATATATAGATATATATATATATATATATATATATATATATATATATATATATATATATATATATATATATATATATATATCTATATATATATATATAGTTTTATAAAACTTTCCCTCTCTGGCTGTATCTTCTTAATGACAGAAAACACTTGGTGAATCCACTGCTGTGTAAAGCTCTATATATTGCAGAAGATGAAGTCTCCTTACCGTCCTTTTTACGGGAAATCCAATTCCAGGCTCCTGGATAAAAAATGAATGGAAACACTTATTGTAAGAATTGTATATAACACTGACACCAAGAATGAGAGATGTCTGTGTGTCTTCACATCCCGTGTATGATTGGATCAAGGGGTGCTTTTTATAAAGGCCAAAAAATAAAAAAAATAGTAAGTTGAATATTAAGTTATATTTATTTTATATTCCCACACCTCCCAACTTTTTGAGATGGGAATGAGGGACACCTATCAGCAAAAGTATGCAGGCATAAGACACACCCCTTGCCATGCCACCTTAACCTCCCTGGCGGTATGATTATTTCTGATTTTAGGTGCTGAAAGCGGTACAATTGTTTTGCACAGAAATTTGGCGTTTTATATTGTAGGCCTGTAATTCTTAGGAATAGTTCACTTAAATCTGTCCAAACAAGAGTCTAGTACACATCCCGGGTATGATAAAGTTTGAAACACAAAATCATAAATTATAATATAATAAATAACTATAAATAATTATAACAAATAATAACAAAAATTATTCAATAATGTAATCAAATCAAAAACACTGAAATTTGCTCACTTGCAGAATTGTCGCTCTCATTACTTTCAGTGTTTGATGACAAATTTCCCCACCAATCACTATCGCTCAATTCTACAAGTGATTCTAATTTATTATCGCTTTTTTCTAGCTGCTCTAAAACCACTTTTGATGTAAAGAGACAGTTTTGGTTGCTATGGACAATCTCCAGTTTCCAGGCAGAAAGAACAGTTTTTATATATATAAAACTGCATGCAGGACACTGGGCAGACCACTAGGGACAAAGGGGATGTGTCATTATTTGATACAGTACTGTAATCTGTAAGATTACAGTATGCTGTATCTATACTGTGTGTTTTACTTTTGAATTTACCGCCGAACTCCGTCCCCATGCGTCGCAACGCTCGCAGGGAACGGAGCTCGGCACTGTGAATCGAGCGAGACACAGCGGCTTGCCGATCACAGCGGGGAGACATCGCAGGATCCAGGGGGCAAGGTAAGTAAACTCTTCCTGGATCCTGCGATGCAAGCCCGAGTCTGGCCCGGGGATACCGCTTTTGGTATAAAAAATCCAACCCGAGCCAGACTCGGGAATACCGCCAGGGAGGTTAAAGGAGAATTGTACAAAAAAAAAACAAGATTGTTAAACACACAAGTTCTTTTTTTACCACTCCTATTCCTTTATATTGGCTTTTGGAATTTACAAATGCAGCAATTTAGAAATCAGATGAAAGGTGGGGAAACACTTTTTTGATAGATAAAAAGTACATTTTATATACAACTATAGAGATCAGACCAAAATGAGAAACACATGAGGAGGGATGAGGGACAGAGGGACATGGCTCCAAATCAGGGACAGTCCCTCGAAATCAGGCACAGTTGGGAGCTATGGATTCCTCATAGGGGGTCTATGTATAAAAAGCGCAGATTTGCACAGCTCCAACGAAATTGCCATATCCTGTGTTATAGAACTCTTGTATGAGTATAAGCGCCATCTATTGGCCATCATGTGGTATTTGTTTTTTTTTTTTTAACCAATTAAAGCGGACTTCCGCCCAGGGAAAAAAAAATAAATAAAAGTCAGCAGCTACAAATACTGCAACTGCTGACTTTTAATATTAGGACACTAATGCCCCGTACACGCGAGCGGAATGAATTTCTGTCAGAAAAAACTTGGATGGTTTTTCCGACGGGATTCCGCTCAAGGTCACACAAAAGTTCTCTGAACTTTCGACCGTCAAGAACACGGTGACGTAGAACACTACGACGAGCCGAGAAAAATGAAATTCAATGCTTCCGAGCATGCGTCGAATTGTTTTCGAGCATGCGTGATTTTGTGCGCGTCCGAATTGCATACAGACGAACGCATTTTCGGATAGGAACTTTTTCCGACCGAAAAATAGAGAATCTGCTCTCAATCTTTTGCTGGCTGGAATTCTGCCAGCAAAAGTCCGATGGAGCATACACACGGTCGTAATTTCTGATCAAAAGCTCACATCGGGCTTTTGCTGGCGGAATTTCCACTAATAAGTATGGGGCATTACCTCTCCTGGCCGCCTGCGATGTTGGCACCCGAAGCCGAACTCTCTCTTGGCTTTCGGTTGCTTCCGCCGCCATATTTGGTAAGGGAATCAGGAAGTGAAGCCTTGAGGCTTCACTTCCTAGTTCCCTACTGCGCATGCACGAGTCACGCTTCCATGATCCCACTGCTCCCTGCTGCCTTCTGTGACTTGTGTGTCTCCCAGAAGACAGCGGGGGGGGAGATTAGGCGCCGGGCATGGCGTAGGTCGCCGAGGTGATCTATGTCCAGAAGTGGGAACAGATACCTGTATTAGACATATATTTGCTCCCCCCATTTTTCCATTTTTGGGTGAAACTCCGCTTTAAGGACCAGGCTTTTTTCTGACACTTGGTTCTTACAAGTAAAAATCTGTATTTTTTGCTAGAAAATAACTTAGAACCCCCAAACATTCTATCTATCTATCTATCTATCTATCTATCTATCTATCTATCTATCTATCTATCTATCTATCTATCTATCTATCTATACACACACAGTAGATAGATAGATAGATAGATAGATAGATAGATAGATAGATAGATAGATAGATAGATAGATAGATAGATAGAGATATCTGTCTATCCTGTATATATACTGTGTGTATATATATATATATATATATATATATATATATATATATATATATATATATATATATATCAGCAGAGATCCTAGAGAATAAAATGGCGTTAGTTGAAACTTTTTATGTCATACAGTTTTTGCGCAGCAGTTTTTCAAAACAATTTTTTGGGGAGAAAACACATTTTAATGAATTAAAAAAAAACAAAAACATAATTGTTTTTTGTATAATATGAGAGATGATATTATGCTGAGTAAATAGATACCCAACGCGTCATGCTTTAAAATTGTGCACATTTAAGGAATGGTGCCAAACTAGGGATATTAAAAATCTCCATAGGCGACGCTTTAAAAATGTCAACAGTTTACCAGTTTAGAGTTACAGAGGAGGTCTAGTGCTAGAAATATTGCTTTCACTCTGACATTCCCGGCGATACCTCAAATGTGTGGTGCGAACACCATTTACATATGTGGATGTGACCTACGTACAGTATTAGTTCCCTACTGCACGCAGACATGCAGGAACGGGGGCGTTTTAACTTTTTATTTTTTATTTGATCTATTTTTTTTTTTTTTTTTTACATTTTTACACTGTCCCTTAAAAAAAAATTTTGATCACTTTTATTGTTATCGAAAGGAATGTATGCATCTCTTGCAATAATAATACAGCATGACAGAAAACCCCAAATCTCTCCTTAGAAGCAAAAGATCAAAATAATAAAAAAATAATAATCTTTTGCTTTAAAGCGTAACTCCACTTTTGTTGAGAAAAACCATCCCCCCCCCTATCTATGTACATTGCAAGGTTTATAAAAGACTTTGTTGCAGATTCCTAAATTTTGTTATTCTAAAGAATTCCCTGTGTGTTTGTCTGTGCCCCTAGTCTGAGTGGGTCTAATGGGCGTGGTTCCATAATTAACTGTCAGGTGTGCAGCTGCAGGGCTCTAATGAGGAAATCTGCTGGGCCTGCATCCCTTTAGACGTGTTCCTACTGGGATTATCTCTCCAAAAAATGACATTTTTGTTGCAGGGGATGCCTGAAATCTGACTTAGGCAGACTTCTGGGAAAATTGGTGAGCCAATCACACAAGCAGAAAATGATGTTTCTGGGGAATGGTCAGTACACACTCTGTGTACAGAACAACTCCAGGTAGCCATATTGCATTGCAGAAAATTACAGCAGCTGCAGATTGAAAAGGAAAGGTCATTTTTAATAACATTCAAATATAATATGATTAGTGTCGCAATCATATGCGCTATATTATTTTTTCTTTATTTGCTATTTTTTTCCCCATTAAAGTGGAGTCGCCCTTTAAGAAAAACAAAATCATGTTTTCATGGCCTGAGAACTCGGAAGTGATGTCATGATATCACTCCGGTCTTCCAAGGGCATAGAGATGTGCAGTGACCATCTTGTCATTGCTAATTTTTATGGCAGGCCGGCATCGAATGGAGTCCTGGGCTCACCGATCAGGTAAGGTAAGCCTGGAAACCGCCAGGAAGTGGTGGGAGGGAGGACAAAGACATTTTGGCCACCACATTCTTCATTACTGTCACTGAGGATGTTCCTTGTTGTTATTCCCCGTACACACGATCAGAAATTCGGCCAGCAAAAGTTGGATGAGAGCTTTTAGTCAGAAATTCCGACCGTGTGTATGCTCCATCGGACTTTTGCTGGCAGAATTCCAGCCAGCAAAGATTGAGAGCAGGTTCTCTATTTTTCGGTCGGAAAAAGCTCCTATCCTAAAATGCATTAGTCTGTATGCAATTCGGACGCGCACAACATCACGCATGCTCGGAAACATTTTGACGCATGCTCGGAAGCATTGAACTTAATTTTCTCGGCTTGTCGTAGTGTTGTACGTCACCGTGTTCTTGACGGTTGAAAGTTCAGAGAACTTTTGTGTGGCCGTGTTAATGCAAGGCAAGCTTGAGCGGAATTCCGTCAGAAAAAACATCCAAGTTTTTTCCAATGGAATTTCTGATCGTGTGTACGGGGCGTTAGGCAGAAAATTGTCCAACCAGTTTTAACCCCTTTTAATTGCTTAACCAGAAGCTAGTGGAGCTCGCTGGAGTAACAATGTAGTAATAATGTGTACCTCATTGATTTCCAGCTTCCGGGGATGCCACAGGCATTTTATATGCATGGTGACCACATAAGGAAAGTACCACTCTAAACCTCTGTGGACCTTCCACCTGGTGACTCCACAACTATAAACAAGGTGCCAATACTCAGATCTGAGACCGTTAAGCTCTATAGAACAATCATCCAATGAAAGAAAGAGGAGCCGCACACAAAATGTCAGCCTGGTGATTATTCATATGAAAGATTGGCTTCAGCTGGTCTCTTCCCATACCCATGCCCCACTGACGCATTTTACCTTTCCTGAGGCTCAATGTCACCAGGCTGACATTTTGTGTGGGGCTCTCCATTCCTTTGTTGGATGATCATGGTCGAGAAAGAGTTTGATTGGTCCAAGCTAGAAATTTAACAATATGTATCTATGCTTGTTCTAGTTTTAATTAATAAAAATGGAGATCAGAAAATAAATAAACATTCACATGATAAAAAAAAAAACTTTCCTTACTTTTGAAGAAGCTCACAGTTCCATTTTTTACTGTTGGATGAGAAAAATAAAAGTAGAGAGATGAGTAAGGCTCATGCCGAAAAGTGTCAGCTGTTTGCTTTTTAATGCTCATACAGTATGTAGCAATACATTTTTGCATCAAGGACTTTGGAGTTGCCAGCACTTCTCATAAGAGATCAATCAATTTTATGTGTAGATTAAGGATGAGCCGAACACCCCCAGGTTCGGTTCGCACCAGAACTTGCGAACAGACCAAAACTTTGCAAGAACGTTAGAACCCCATTGAAGTCTATGGGACTCGAACGTTCAAAATCAAAAGTGCTAATTTTAAAGGCTAATTTGCATGGTATTGTCCTAAAAAGGGTTTGGGGACCCGGGTCCTGCCCCAGGGGACATGGATCAATGCAAAAAAAAGTTTTAAAAATGGGCGTTTTTTCGGGAGCAGTGATTTTAATAATGCTTAAAGTCAAACAATAAAAGTGTAATATTCCTTTAAATTTCGTACCTGGGGGTGTCTATAGTATGCCTGTAAAGGGGCCCATGTTTCCCGTGTTTAGAACAGTCTGACAGCAAAATGACATTTCAAAGGAAAAAAGTCATTTAAATCTACTCGTGGTTATTAATGAATTGCCGGTCTGACAATACACATAAAAGTTCATTGTTAAAAACGGCATGGGAATTCTCCACAGGGGAACCCCGAACCAAAATTTAAAAAAAAAATGACGTGGGGGGTCCCCCTAAATTCAATACCAGGCCCTTCAGGTCTGGTATGGATATTAAGGGGAACCACGCGCCAAAATTAAAAAAAAAATGACGTAGAGGTCCTTATCAAAATTCATACCAGACCCTTTAGGTCTGGTATAGATTTTAAGGGGAACCCCGCGCCAAAATTTTAAAAAGATTGGTGTGGGGTCCCCCCAAAAATCCATACCAGACCCTTATCCGAGCACACAACCTGGCAGGACACAGGAAAAGAGGAGGGGATGAGAGAGCCCCCCCCTCCTGAACGGTACCAGGCCACATGCCCTCAACATTGGGAGGGTGCTTTGGGGTCCCCCCTAAAGCACCTTGTCCCCATGTTAATGAGGACAAGGGCCTCATCCCCACAACCCTTGGCCTGTGGTTGTGGAGATTGCGGGCAGGGGGGCTTATCAGAATCTGGAAGCCCCCTTTAACAAGGGGACCCCCAGATCCCGGCCCTTCCCCTGTGTGAAATGGTAAGGGGTTGTACCCCTACCATTTCACAAAAAAACTGTCAATAATGTTAAAAATTACAAGAGACAGTTTTTGACAATTCCTGGTTCTTCTGGTTCTTCCTCCGGTGTTCTTGTCCAGCATCTTCCTCCCCGTCATCTCCTTCTCTTTATCTTCTTTTCTTCATCTTCTTCTCCGGGCCGCTCCACATCCATGATGGCATGGAGGGAGGCTCCCGCTGTGTGATGCTTCTCCTCTTCTGACGGTTCTTAAATAACAGAGGGCGGGGCAACTTGGTGACCCCGCCCCCTCTGATGCACGGGGACTTGACGGGGACTTCCCTGTGGCATTCCCCGTGACATCAGAGGGGGCGGGGTCACCCGCTCTCCGTTATTTAAGAACCGTCAGAAGAGGAGAAGCGTCACACAGCGGGAGCCTCTCATCCAATCGTGGATGCTGAGCGGCCTGAGAAAAGATGATGAAGAGAAGAAGGCGCCGCTGAGGAAGATGCCGGATGAGAACACCAGAGGAAGAACCAGAAGATCCAGAAGAACCAGGAGAAGAAGAAGATGGAGGAAGAAACCGAAGGAAGATAGAAGATAGAAGAAAGAAGATGGAAGAAAGAAGAAGCATTTAAATAAAGGAATTGTCAAAAAATGTCTCTTGTCATTTTTAACATTTTTGACAGTTTTTTTGTGAAATGGTAGGGGTACTTTTGTACCCCCTTATCATTTCACACAGGGGGGAGGGCCGGGATCTGGGGGTCCCCTTGTTAAAGGTGGCTTCCAGATTCCGATAAGCCCCCCGCCCGCAGACCCCCACAACCACCGGGCAAGGGTTGTGGGGATGAGGCCCTTGTCCCCATCAACATGGGGACAAGGTGTTTTGGGGGTCTACCCCAAAACACCCTCCCAATGTTGAGGGCATGTGGCCTGGTACGGTTTAGGGGGGGCGCTCTCTCGCCCCCCCTCTTTTCCTGCGGCCTGCCAGGTTGCATGCTCAGATAAGGGTCTGGTATGGATTTTTGGGGGGACCCCACGCCAATTTTTTTTAAATTTTGGCACAGGGTTCTCCTTAAAATCCATACCAGACCTGAAGGGTCTGGTATAGATTTTGTGGGGGGCCCCACACCATTTTTTTTTTACATTTTGGCCAGTGTTCCCCTTAATATCCATACCAGACCTGAAGGGCCTGGTATGGAATTTAGGGGGACCACCCACGTCATTTTTTTTTAAATTTTGGTTCGGGGTTCCCCTGTGGGGAATTCCCATGCCGTGTTTATCAATGAACTGTTATGTGTATTGTCGGACCGGCAATTCATTAAAAGTCACGATAAAAACAGCATGGGAATTTCCCACGGGGGAACCCCGAACCAAAATTAAAAAAAAAAAATACTCACGGCTATTAATGAATTGCCAGTCCGACAATACACATAAAAGTTCATTGATAAAAACGGCATGGGAATTCCCCACAGGGGAACCCCGAACCAATTTTTTTAAAAAAAATGACGTGGGGGTCCCCCTAAATTCCATCCCAGGCCCTTCAGGTCTGGTATGGATATTAAGGGGAACCCCGTGCCAAAATTTAAAAAAAAAATGACGTAGGGGTCCCCCTCAAAATTCATACCAGACCCTTCAGGTCTGGTATGGATTTTAAGGGGAACCCCGCGCCAAAATTTTAAAAAAATTCTGACGTCACGGGGAATGCCACAGGGAAGTCCCCGTCAAGTCCCCGTGCGTCAGAGGGGGGTGGGGTCACCGGGTGGCCCCGTCCTCCATTATTTAAAACCCATCAGAAGAGGAGAAGCATCACACAGCGGGAGCCTCCCTCCATGCCATCATGGATGCGGAGCCGCCCGGAGAAGAAGATGAAGAAAAGAAGATAAAGAGAAGGAGATGCCGCGGAGGAAGATTCTGGATGAGAACACCGGAGGAAGAACCAGAAGAACCAGAAGAAGAAGAAGGAAGAAACCGAAGGATGAAGGAAGAAAGAAGTTAGAAGAAAGAAGATGGAAAGAAGAAGCATTTAAATAAAGGAATTGTCAAAAACTGTCTCTTATCATTTTTAACATTTTTGACAGTTTTTTTGTTAAATGGTAGGAGTACTTTTGTACCCCCTTACCATTTCACACAGGGGGAGGGCCGGGATCTGGGGGTCCCCTTGTTAAAGGGGGCTTCCAGATTCCGATAAGCCCCCCGCCCGCAGACCCCCACAACCACCGGGCAAGGGTTGTGGGGATGAGGCCCTTGTCCCCATCAACATGGGGACAAGGTGTTTTGGGGGTCTACCACAAAGCACCCTCCCAATGTTGAGGGCATGTGGCCTGGTACGGTTTAGGGGGGGCGCACTCTCGTCCCCCCTCTTTTCCTGCGGCCTGCCAGGTTGCATGCTCGGATAAGGGTCTGGTATGGATTTTTGGGGGGACCCCACGCCAATTTTTTAAAAATTTTGGCACAGGGTTCTCCTTAAAATCCATACCAGACCTGAAGGGTCTGGTATAGATTTTGTGGGGGACCCCACGCCATTTTTTTTTACATTTTGGCCAGTTTTCCCCTTAATATCCATACCAGACCTGAAGGGCATGGTATGGAATTTAGGGGGACCATCCAAGTCATTTTTTTTTAAATTTTGGTTCGGGGTTCCCCTGTGGGGAATTCCCATGCCGTGTTTATCAATGAACTGTTATGTGTATTGTCGGACCGGCAATTCATTAAAAGTCACGATAAAAACAGCATGGGAATTCCCCATGGGGGAACCCCGAACCAAAATTTAAAAAAAAAATACTCACGGCTATTAATGAATTGCCAGTCCGACAATACACATAAAAGTTCATTGATAAAAACGGCATGGGAATTCCCCACAGGGGAACCCCGAACCAAATTTTTTTTAAAAATGACGTGGGGGTCCCCCTAAATTCCATCCCAGGCCCTTCAGGTCTTGTATGGATATTAAGGGGAACACCGTGCCAAAATTTAAAAAAAAAATGACGTAGGGGTCCCTCTCAAAATTCATACCAGACCCTTCAGGTGTGGTATGGATTTTAAGGGGAACCCCGTGCCAAAATTTAAAAAAAAATTCTGACATCACGGGGAATGCCACAGGGAAATCCCCGTCAAGTCCCCGTGCATCAGAGGTGGGTGGGATCACCGGGTGGCCCCGTCCTCCATTATTTAAGAACCGTCAGAAGAGGAGAAGCATCACACAGCGGGTGCCTCCCTCCATGCCATCATTGATGCGGAGCCGCCCGGAGAAGAAGATGAAGAAAAGAAGATAAAGAGAAGGAGACGCCGCGGAGGAAGATTCTGGACGAGAACACCGGAGGAAGAACCAGAATAACCAGAAGAAGAAGAAGAAGGAAGAAACCGAAGGATGAAGGAAGAAAGAAGTTAGAAGAAAGAAGATGGAAAGAAGAAGCATTTAAATAAAGGAATTGTCAAAAACTGTCTCTTGTCATTTTTAACATTTTTGACAGTTTTTTTGTGAAATGGTAGGAGTACTTTTGTACCCCCTTACCATTTCACACAGGGGGAGGGCCAGGATCTGGGGGTCCCCTTGTTAAAGGGGGCTTCCAGATTCCGATAAACCCCACCGCCCGCAGACCCCCACAACCACCGGGCAAGGGTTATGGGGATGAGGCCCTTGTCCCCATCAACATGGGGACAAGGTGTTTTGGGGGTCTACCCCAAAGCACCCTCCCAATGTTGAGGGCATGTGGCCTGGTACGGTTTAGGGGGGGGCGCTCTCTCGTCCCCCCCTCTTTTCCTGCGGCCTGCCAGGTTGCATGCTCGGATAAGGGTCTGGTATGGATTTTTGGGGGGACCCCACGCCAATTTTTTTTACATTTTGGCACAGGGTTCTCCTTAAAATCCATACCAGACCTGAAGGGTCTGGTATAGATTTTGTGGGGGACCCCACGCCATTTTTTTTTTACATTTTGGCCAGTGTTCCCCTTAATATCCATACCAGACCTGAAGGGCCTGGTATGGAATTTAGGGGGACCACCCACGTCATTTTTTTTTAAATTTTGGTTCGGGGTTCCCCTGTGGGGAATTCCCATGCCGTGTTTATCAATGAACTGTTATGTGTATTGTCGGACTGGCAATTCATTAAAAGTCGCGATAAAAACAGCATGGGAATTCCCCACGGGGGAACCCCGAACCAAAATTTAAAAAAAAAATACTCACGGCTATTAATGAATTGCCAGTCCGACAATACACATAAAAGTTCATTGATAAAAACGGCATGGGAATTCTCCACAGGGGAACCCCGAACCAAATTTTTTAAAAAAATGACGTGGGGGTCCCCCTAAATTCCATCCCAGGCCCTTCAGGTCTGGTATGGATATTAAGGGGAACCCCGTGCCAAAATTTTAAAATAAAATGACGTAGGGGTCCCCCTCAAAATTCATACCAGACCCTTCAGGTCTGGTATGGATTTTAAGGGGAACCCCGCGCCAAAATTTCAAAAAAAAATTCTGACGTCACGGAGAATGCCACAGGGAAGTCCCCGTCAAGTCCCCGTGCATCAGAGGGGGGTGGGGTCACCGGGTGGCCCGTCCTCCATTATTTAAGAACCATCAGAAGAGGAGAAGCATCACACAGCGGGAGCCTCCCTCCATGCCATCATGGATGCAGAGCCGCCCGGAGAAGAAGATGAAGAAAATAAAATAAAAAGAAGGAGACGCCACGGAGGAAGATTCTGGACGAGAACACCGGAGGAAGAACCAGAAGAACCAGAAGAAGAAGAAGAAGAAGAAGGAAGAAACCGAAGGATGAAGGAAGAAAGAAGTTAGAAGAAAGAAGATGGAAAGAAGAAGCATTTAAATAAAGGAATTGTCAAAAAACTGTCTCTTGTCATTTTTAACATTTTTGACAGTTTTTTTGTGAAATGGTAGGAGTACTTTTGTACCCCCTTACCATTTCACACAGGGGGGAGGGCCGGGATCTGGGGGTCCCCTTGTTAAAGGGGGCTTCCAGATTCCGATAAGCCCCCCGCCCGCAGACCCCCACAACCACCGGCCAAGGGTTGTGGGGATGAGGCCCTTGTCCTCATCAATATGGGGACAAGGTGCTTTAGGGGGTACCCCAAAGCACCCTCCCAATGTTGAGGGCATGTGGCCTGGTACGGTTCAGGAGGGGGGGCGCTCTCTCATCCCCCCTCTTTTTCTGCGGCCTGCCAGGTTGCGTGCTCGGATAAGGGTCTGGTATGGATTTTTGGGGGGATCCCACGCCAATTTTTAAAAAAATTTTGGCGCGGGGTTCTCCAGAGAGAATAAGTTCAGTGCTCGTAATCTTTCCTCATAACTAAGATCTTCCAGACCCTTTATTAGCTTTGTTGCCCTTCTTTGTACTCGCTCCATTTCCAGTACATCCTTCCTGAGGACTGGTGCCCAGAACTGGACAGCATACTCCAGGTGCGGCCAGACCAGAGTCTTGTAGAGCGGGAGAATTATTGTTTTATCTCTGGAGTTGATCCCCTTTTTAATGCCAATATTCTGTTTGCTTTGCTTGTAGCAGCTTGGCATTACATGCCATTGCTGAGCTTATTATCTACTAGGACCCCCAGGTCCTTTTCCATCCTAGATTCCCCCAGAGGTTCCATCCCCAGTGTATAGATTGCATTCATATTTTGCCACCCAAATGCATTATTTTACATTTTTTCACAGTAAACCTCATTTAAATTTAAATTAAATAGGATTGGTCTCAGCACAGAACCCTGGGGGACCCCACTACCCACCCCTGACCATTCCGAGTACTCACCATATGTCACCACCCTCTGAACTCGCCCTTGTAGCCAGTTTTCAATCCATGTACTCACCCTATGGTCCATGCCAATGGACCTTATTTTGTACAGTAAAAGTTTATGGGGAACTGTGTCAAATGCTTTTGCAAAATCAACATACAAAATGTCTACAGGCCTTCGTTTATCTAGATAGCAACTCATCTCCTCATAGAAGGTTAATAGATTGGTTTGGCAAGAACGATTCTTCATGAATCCATGCTGATTACTGCTAATGATACCGTTCTCATTACTAAAATCTTGTATATAGTCCCTTATCACCCCCTCCAAGAGTTTACATACTATTGATGTTAGGCTAACTGGTCTGTAATTCAAAGGGATGTATCTTGGCCCTTTTTTTGATTTCTCCAATCAGCTGGTACCATTCCAGTCAGTAGACTGTACGTAAAAATTAGGAACAATGGTCTGACAATTACTTGACTGAGTTCCCTAAGTACCCTCGAGTGCACGCCATATGGTCCCGGTGACTTATTAGTGTTAAGTTTTTCAAGTCTATTTCTAATTCTGTCCTCTGTTAGCCATGAGGGCGCTTCCTGTGACGTGTCATGAGGATAAACACTGCAGTTTTGGTTACTGAAGCCTCCCGATTCCCTCGTGAAGACTGAGGAGAAGAATAAATGTAATACCTTTGCCATCTCTCCATCCTTAGTAACCAGATTCCCTTCATCATACTTTATGGGACCAATATGATCTGACCTCCCTTTCTTACTATTTATGTACTTAAATAATTTCTTGGGATTTCTCTTACTCTCCTCCGCTATGTGCTTTTCGTGTTCTATCTTAGCCGCTCTGATTGCACCCTTACATTTCTTGTTGCATTCTTTGTAAAGTTGGAATGCTGATGATGATTCCTCAGCCTTGTATTTTTTGAAGACCTTCTCCTTTGCTTTTATATGCATTTTTACATTGGAGTTAAGCCATCCAGGACTTTTATTAGCTCTTTTAAATTTATTTCCCGTTGGAATGCACTGGCTAATGCCGTTATTTAATATGCTCTTAAAACAAACCCATCTCTCCTCCGTGTTCTTTGTTCCTAATATTTTATCCCAATTTGTATCTTCTAGCAAGGCTCATAGTTTAGGAAAGTTGGCTCTTTTGAAATTCAGTGTCTTTGTATCCCCCTTATGTTTCCTATTTGTGTGATTTATACTAAAACAGGTCAATACCTGCGATCACTGTTTCCTAAATTGATATATATATATGTGTATTTTGGAAACAGTGCAGCGCTACCAACTCATATAATTAAATTCGTAAACAAATATCAACACAGTGACCAAAAACAATTAAAATGTCCATAATTCAAATAATATTCCAAAAGTTCATATACTGTATTTATTGGCGTATAACACTCACTTTTTCACCATGAAAATCGGGTGCAAATAGCGTGTGCGTGTTATACGCCAATACTTCAATCTTAGCTGCCTCGGAGGGGACAAGGAGGGGGGCAGGACGAGCGCCATCAGATTATATACAGTGAGAATCCCCTGTTTACTTGGCGGCCTCTGTAATAGGAAGTCCCGTCTCCTGGGCCACCATTGGACCACTGTTCTGTCTATCATAGGAGATTCTCACTGTATGTAATCTGTCGGCGCTCGTCCCACCCCCCTCCCTGTCCCATCTAGGCTGCAGATGAGCATCGATCAGGCTGCACTGATGGCAATGGTGAGGCTGCTTCATTGATGGCAATGGTGAGGCTGCTTCATTGATGGCAATGGTAAGGGTGCTGCATTGATGGGAATGGTGAGGCTGCAGATGGGCATTGATCAGGCTGCATTGATGGCAATGGTGAGGCTGCAGATGGGCATTGATCAGGCTGCACTGATGGCAATGGTGAGGCTGCAGATGGGCATTGATCAGGCTGCATTGATGGCAATGGTGAGGCTGCAGATGGGCATTGATCAGGCTGCACTGATGGCAATGGTGAGGCTGCAGATGGGCATTGATCAGGCTGCATTGATGGCAATAGTGAGGCTGCAGATGGGCGCTGACCCTTATTTTGCTTCAAAGTTCCTTATTTAAAATTTTAAGTTTTTTTCCTGAAACATCCCTCTTAAAATTAATGTGCATGTTACACGCCTGTGCGTGTTATACGCCGATAAATACGGTAAGTTATAAAGCAGCTTCTGTAACTTCTTAATTGCTGTGTGATAAATTCCACCACAGTGCTTCTCTCACCATGTAATAATCTGTGCACCCCTCCACCAGCTGTAATGCCTGCTCATCTCAACAATGAGCCAAAAAGCTCTGAATGAAAGCTCCCTCCTTTCTCTCCACTCCAATATCAAATCAACAGCTCCAGCCTGTTATTTGGACAACTCACAGACGAGACTCCAGAATGTGCTTCTTTTTCATGCAAATACAAATGCAAGAAACATAGCGCTATCTATTTCAAACATTTAATTTCAAAATCCCCCTATAAATATTGCACTTACAAGAGTGAAAAAAGATAAAAAGCATATCGAAAAGTTACAGGACGTCCGCTCGCTCACCACCACTCTTATGGCGTGAGGTCACAGGCTCGGCCCCTCCCCTCTACACGCGTATCGCCTGCAATTGGCTTTCTCACTAGATCGATCACTGTTTACAAAATACATATTCTTGATGGTGGAGTGATACACTGGGAGTGTTCAGCAGCTGCAGGATATTTTATTTAATTGCACATTTGCACAATAATTTTATTTTATACGTTGTATTTTTTTATTTTTTAATTAAGCACATAGCACTTTGTGGCGCTGATTGACCTTTGCACAATATATATATATATGTTTAATATTAAAATAATATATTTATTTTATATTTAATTATATATTTATTATATATAGTAAAAATAACATAGATCAGGGTTTGTGTCAGTGTCAGGTTAAAGGCCAGGGTTAAGAGGTCAGTGTCAAAAGGTCAGTATTAGTTTGTTTTAGGTTGAATTTATAAAAAAATCTATTTAGTGTCAGTGTAGTTTAGGCAAAAAAAGGAAATTGCACATTATTGTTTCTGGGCTTTACCACATGCATAATTGACAAATAATATGCCCATAGCAGGAGATATCTAGTAACATTTACCACCAAATGAAGGCCTGATTCATCCTGGAAAAAACAAGGTGTACTTCACCTGGATATTACACATACTCCCAGCCAGGAATGTGTGCATACTGTATCTGACCAGCAGACTGCATTCTGTTCTTTGATCTCCCCTAACAAGTAAGAACCCAGGAGCAACAACTGCCCCACATATACATTAGCCGCAGGTGATTGACCATCATCTTTACAATCCAACATTAAACAGCCAACCAGTTAAAATCGCCTCCCCCACAATCTCACCCCATTTTAAGAACCTAACCCTTCCTCACCTAATCAGAAAAAGACACACACACATATATATATATATATATATATATATATATATATGCGAAAGCCCACTCAGACCGATCTTAGCTCGAGAAGTAAGTGAGACCTCGACAACATATTTCATACCTCATAGGCTGAGATTAGGGTGAATCCCTTATTTATATCCAAACGCAGACCCCTGGTAAATGTGGGGACCTTTGGTTATTTTACTTCATTTGCTACACTCTCACCAGTAATATTACAACAATTAGAGTAAAATTACAACAATAAAAATTATATGAAAAAAAACAAAAAAACAGACACACGATATGTAATGGATAGACAGGTAGGTGATCACAGGAAGTACATTTTTCTTTTATTGTTAATCTGGATTTGACAAGAGGTCTACAGTTGACTTCTTACAAACAATAGATTGGGGTACATGGTGCTCCCTACAGGTGGTAAATATTAGGACGTGGACAGGTAAAATAAGGGGGGGGGGCAAACCTGTCCATGTCCTAATATTTACCACCTGCAGGGAGCGCCATCTACCCCAATCTATTGTTTGTATCTGTCTGGAGAACCCCTAGGAGAGCTCTATTAGGGGAGGCAGCAGACCTATTCGCTGTCCTAAGCACAGTCATTATATATTTTTGAATACAGTTGACTTCTTACCTCCAATCAGCAATTTGATTAATATTCTGTACATGTCTGTAAAACAATACACTCTATTATATTGTCTTTAATTATACATTTAATAAAAAATAAAAAATACAATAGGCAGTGTTTATATTCTGGGGATTTTGCTTTTCCTAGAGGCCCCATTCACTGTCAGCATCCTCGCCTAGTCCATATTGATATGACCTGCTCCTGTAACCCTCTGGGAGACCCTGAGCATGCACAGCTCAGTTTACATTTCCCGGCACGGTGCCCGTGTACCAGGATGGTCGAACTCCTCAACATGGGAAGGTGTCAATGAGGCAACAGTAATCTGCGATTACTAGCACTGCTACAATGGCTATTAGTAACTGCGGAACACTTGCCGAAACAGTTCCAAATACTTTTATACCAGAAATCAGTAATTCTGGTACAAGTACATTTACAATAACATTAGTGGCTTACAGTATCTCTCAGTACTGCATAAGTCTCACATGTGGGGGTTACCACCTGTCCGGGATTCACCCGGACAGTTCAGGATTTGAACCGTGTGTTTCAGACTTCCTGAAACCCAGACACAATATTCATAATGGACTCTGGCTTCCCAAGTAACCGAATACCACAACTGCCAAGTGCATAGGGGTGTGCACATGACACATTCCCACACATGGACAGGAGAGGAGAGAGGGCTTGATCTGCTCTTCCTCCTCCTACTCCTCTGTCTGCCCACTCTCCAATCCCTGGTGTTCTGGTCCTCAGGAAAGGGATGTGTGGGCTAGAAATCTGTTTCTGCAACCGGCAGATACATCGTGGATGAAAGGTGTCGATACCCAAGCCTCCATCCTCGGGTGAGTGAGCTCACCATCCATTTTCTGTGACTGAAGTCTCCCCCCACCCTCCCTTCACTCTCTTGCCTCCAAGCGAGTGAATATATTAAGGTAAGGGAGACTCAGATGTAAGGGATGCCCTGCTGAGATATTTGGGAACTCAGATGTAAGTGGGAGGTTTGGTGAGCAGAAACTACCTTACATCAAAGTTCCCCTTTACCCCACAGTTCACAGCATCCCACCTTAAAATTTTTTTTAGCTATGACCCGCTAAAGTGTTCGGGTTTGGCTTGAAGAAAAGGTGGCAACCCTACTCACATGGCTGGCCTACATTACCGGGCGCTGCAAGAGGGGTGGCTGACTAGTGAATTGGTGGAACAAATGGCTCTTGAGGAGACTTGCCGAGGCTTAGAAGTTTAGTCTTCCAGTTGTTGGACAGTGAAGCTTGCAGCTCTGTCCATAATCTGTCCCTCCTCAAGCAGGAACCCTTCCCTGATCTCACTGTCCCTGACAAGTATAGTTCCTCTTCCTACAATAGCCCCTCACAGAATGTGAATCAAATGCAACGGGAAACTGCTATTTATTAGCATTGCCAACACTAAAGCCGCTGAGGTCATCCAGTGTTACAGTGCCCAAATGGACCACTGCTCCCCTGATAACTCCTACGAAGCCTACAGAGGAACAATGTTTCTCTCCGCCTCCACTCTCCGATACAGCAGCACGTCAGTGCACTCAGTGGCTGAAAATAATTGTCATTTTTTTGAAAATTTGAATGTAAATTGAGTCATTAGGTAGGTGTGATGCTGTAAATGAAGAATGCTTTCATAAATCAAAGTGTTATTGGTTTATTTTTTATCAATTAATAAAATAGAAAGTAAATGAAGAAAAGAGAAATCCAAATCCAATCAATATTTGCGGTGCTCCCCCCTTTGCCTTCTTCTAGGTAGACTTGGACACAGTTTTTAAAGGAACTCGGCAGGTCGGTTGTTCTATATACATCTTGGAGAACTGAGAACAGAAGTTCTGTGGATGTCGGCTGTTTTCAGTCCTTCTGTCTCTTTATGTCATCCCAGACAGACTTCATAATGATGAGATTAGGGCTCTGTAGGGGCCACACCATCACTTCCAGGACTCCTTGTTCTTCTTTACACTGAATATAGTCATTAATGACATTGGCAGTATATTTGAGAAGGTTGTCTGGCTGCAGAATAAATTAGGTGCCAATCACACACCTCCCTGATGATATGGCACGATGGAGAAGTGCAGTATCTGGCTGTATTTCTCAGAAATGAGGACACCATTGATCCTGACCAAATATCCAACTCTGTTTGCAACCCCAAACTTGCAATGAACCTCCACCATGCTTCACAGTTAGCTGCAGACACTCATTATTGTACTGCTCTCCAGTGCTTCCCCCAACAAACTACCGTCTGCTACAGCCAAATATTTCACATTGTGATTCAGCAGTCCAGGGCACCTGCTGTCATTTTTCTGCACCCCAGTTCCTATGTTTTCCTGCACAGTTGAGTCACTTAGCCTTGTTTGCATGTCTGGGGTTTGGCTTTTTGGCTGCAATTCATCCATGAAGACCACTTCTGGCCAGACTTCTCTGGACAGTAGATGGGAGTATCCGGGTCCCACTGGTTTCCACCAGTTTTGTGCTGATGGCAGTGCTGGACATCCTTCGATGTGGAAGAGAAGTAAGCATGATGTGCCTTTAATCTGCTGCGTTATGTTTCCTTGGCTGATCACTGTGTCTACACTCCTCAATGTTGCTCAATCAATGGTGTCCTCAATGCTAAGATAGAGACAGATATTTATCCATCATGCCATACCAACAGTGAGGCATGTGATTGGCACCTAATTTATTCTGCAGCAGGGCAACCACCCCAAACATACAGCTATTGTCAGTGTAAAGAAAAACAAAAACAGTCCTGAAAGCGATGGTTTGGCCCCCACAGAATTCTGCTGTCAACTTCATGGAGTCTGTCTAGGATGATATGAAGAGACAGAAGGATTGGAGGCAGCCGACTTCCACAGAAGATCTGTGCTTAGACCTCCAAGATGTATATAGAAACAACCTACCTGCCAAGTTCCTTCAAAAACAAGTCTACCTAGAAGAATTGATGCTGGTTTGAAGGCAAAGGGTGCCTTAAAGCTGGCATAGAGATTTTAGTTGTTTTTTTACTATTATTATTATTAATTGCTGCATCAATCAGTTAGGGTTGGCTGTATGGTTTGTCAAGCCAGGAATCCCTTCTTGTAGGGGAGATTTAACCAGTAAATTTTGAACACCTACCATGAAAGAATAACCAAATCCAATCGTAACCGACTGCACTGCCCCACAATCCTGCAGAGAAAAAAAGACTGAGTTAGTGCTGAATATAATGAGGATTGCAGTTATGAATTGTAAATTAACTAATAGTATTTTTTAACCACTTGCCCACTGGGCACTTAAACTACCCCTTCATAACCAGGCCAATGTTCAGCTTTCGTTCCTTTCACACTTTGAATGACAATTACTCAGTCATGCAACACTGTACCCATATAAAATTGTTGTGCATTCTTTTTCTTTTGGTGGTCTTTAACCACTTCAGCCCCGGAAGGTTTTACCCCCTTCCTGTCCTGACCAGAGCACTTTTTACAATTCGGCACTGCGTCGCTTTAACTGCTAATTGCGCGGTCATGCAATGCTGTACCCAAACGAAATTTGCGTCCTTTTCTTCCCACAAATAGAGCTTTCTTTTGATGGTATTTGATCACCTCTGCCGTTTTTATTTTTTGCGCTATACACGGAAAAAGACCGAAAATTTTGAAAAAAAATGATATTTTCTACTTTTTGTTCTAATAAAAATCCAATAAACTCAATTTTAGTCATACATTTAGGCCAAAATGTATTCGGCCACATGTCTTTGGTAGAAAAAATGTCAATAAGTGTATATTTATTGGTTTGCGCAAAAGTTATAGCGCCTACAAACTAGGGTACATTTTCTGGAATTTACACAGCCTTTAATTTATGACTGCCTATGTCGTTTCTTGAGGTGCTAAAATGGCAGGGCAGTACAAAACCCCCACAAATGACCCCATTTTGGAAAGTAGACACCCCAAGGAATTTGCTGAGAGGCATGTTGAGCCCATTGAATATTCATTTTTTTTGTCCCAAGTGATTGAATAATGACAAAAAAAAAAAAAAAATTACAAAAAGTTGTCACTAAATGATATATTGCTCACACAGGCCATGGGCATATGTGGAATTGCACCCCAAAATACATTTAGCTGCTTCTCCTGAGTACGGGGATACCACATGTGTGGGACTTTTTGGGAGCCTAGCCGCGTACGGGGCCCCGAAAACCAATCACTGCCTTCAGGATTTCTAAGGGCGTACATTTTTGATTTCACTCCTCACTACCTATCACAGTTTTGAAGGCCATAAAATGCCCAGGTGGCATAAACCCCCCCCAAATGACCCCATTTTGGAAAGTAGACACCCCAAGCTATTTGCTTTGAGGCATGTTGAGTCCATGGAATGTTTTATATTTTGACACAAGTTGCGGGAAAGTGACAATTTTTTTTTTTTTGCACAAAGTTGTCACTAAATGATATATTGCTCACACAGGCCATGGGCATATGTGGAATTGCACCCCAAAATACATTTAGCTGCTTCTCCTGAGTATGGGGATACCACATGTGTGGGACTTTTTGAGAGCCTAGCCGCGTACAGGGCCCTGAAAACCAATCACTGCCTTCAGGATTTCTAAGGGCGTACATTTTTTATTTTACTCCTCACTACCTATCACAGTTTCAGAGGCCATGGAATGCCCAGGTGGCACAAACCCCCCCCCAAATGACCCCATTTTGGAAAGTAGACACCCCAAGCTATTTGCTGAGAGGCATGGTGAGTATTTTGCAGCTCTCATTTGTTTTTGAAAATAAAGAAAGACGAGAAAAAACATTTTTTTTTTCTTTTTTCAATTTTCAAAACTTTGTGACAAAAAGTGAGGTCTGCAAAATACTCACTATACCTCTCATCAAATAGCTTGGGGTGTCTACTTTCCAAAATGGGGTAATTTGGGGGGGTTTGCCACCTGGGCATTCCATGGCCTCCGAAACTGTGATAGGCAGTGAAAAGTGAAATCAAAAATTTACGGCCTTAGAAAGCCTGAAGGCGGTGCTGGGTTTTCGGGGTCCCATACGTGGCTAGGCTCCCAAAAAGTCTCACACATGTGGTATCCCCGTACTCAGGAGAAGCAACAGAATGTATTTTGGGGTGTAATTTCACATATTCCCATGGCATGTTTGAGCAATATATCATTTAGTGACAACTTTGCGCAAAAAAAAAAATTAAAAAAATAAAAAATTGTCTCTTTCCCGCAACTTGTGTCACAATATAAAATATTCCATGGACTCGACATTCCTCTCAGCAAATAGCTTGGGGTGTCTACTTTCCAAAATGGGGTCATTTGGGGGGGTTTTGAACTGTCCTGGCATTTTATGCACAACATCTAGAAGCTTATGTCACATCACCCACTCTTCTAACCACTTGAAGACAAAGCCCTTTCTGACACTTTTTGATTACATAGAAAAATAATTTTTTTTTGCAAGAAAATTACTTTGAACCCCCAAACATTATATATTTTTTTAAAGCAAATGCCCTACAGATTAAAATGATGGGTGTTTCATTTTTTTTTTTTCACACAGTATTTGCGCAGCGATTTTTCAAACGCATTTTTTGGGGAAAAAACACACTTTTTTAAATTTTAATGCACTAAAACACACTATATTGCCCAAATGTTTGATGAAATAAAAAAGATGATCTTAGGCCGAGTACATGGATACCAAACATGACATGCTTTAAAATTGCGCACAAACGTGCAGTGGCGACAAACTAAATACATTTTTAAAAGCCTTTAAAAGCCTTTACAGGTTACCACTTTAGATTTACAGAGGAGGTCTACTACTAAAATTACTGCCCTCGATCTGACGTTCGTGGTGATACCTCACATGCATGGTGCAATTGCTGTTTACATTTGACGCCAGACCGACGCTTGCGTTCGCCTTAGCGCGAGAGCAGGGGGGACAGGGGTGCTTTTTTTTTTTTTTTTTTTTTTTTTTTCTTTATTATTATTATTTTATCTTATTTTTAAACTGTTCCTTTCATTTTTTTTTTTTTTAAATCATTTTTATTGTTATCTCAGGGAATGTAAATATCCCCTATCATAGCAATAGGTAGTGACAGGTACACTTTTTTGCAAAAATTGGGGTCTATTAGACCCTAGATCTCTCCTCTGCCCTCAAAGCATCTGACCACACCAAGATCGGTGTGATAAAATGCTTTCCCAATTTCCCAATGGCGCTGTTTACATCCGGCGAAATCTAAGTCATAAAATGCTCGTAGCTTCCGGTTTCTTAGGCCATAGAGATGTTTGGAGCCACTCTGGTCTCTGATCAGCTCTATGGTCAGCTGGCTGAATCACCGGCTGCATTCTCAGGTTCCCTGTTGAGACAGGAGAGCCAGAGAAAAACACGGAAGACGTTGGGAGGGGGGGGGGGCATTCCCTCCCACTGCTTGTAAAAGCAGTCTAGAGGCTAATTAGCTGCTAGGATTGCTTTTACATGAAAGCCGATCGCTGGCTGAAAAGAATAGCCTGTATGATGCATATTATTAGCCCTCAAGTGCAGAACTTTACATTTGTCAACATTAAACCTCATCTGCCACATAATCGCCCAATTAGACAGAGCATTAAGGTCAGCTTGTAAATTGGAGACATCCTGTAAGGACAGTATTCCTGTGCATAGCTTGGTGTCATCTGCAAAGACAGAAATTCCAGACCCTATATCATTTATAAAGATACTATAGCAGTGGTCATCAACCCTGTCCTTGGGGCCCACTAACAGGCCAGGTTTTATGTATTACCTTGGGGGAGATGCAGACTAGAATACGGCAATCACTGAGTAGCAAATGATATCACCTGTGATGTATTTCAGTTATCTTGAAAACCTGGCCTGTTAGTGGGCCCTGAGGACAGGGTTGATGACCACTGTACTATAGCAATGAAATTATTCTGATTTGGTGCTATAATAAATTGTACAGGTAGGATGTTTTGCCTTCGTTAGTTAATGACCATTTTTGATTCGGCTCACCTTGAAGATAAATCAAGTCATGTTCAGGCTGCTTCTCGAATGACTGTCCTCCTTTACACCTACATCCCAGATGCTCGGTCTTTATATAGCAGTCATAAGCAGGAAATCCTGATCTGTGTGGGGTGAACTCAAACCAAGCTTCTGAAATGAGAAGATTTTCCTCCAGTTATTGTCCATCCAGAGATGTGTCCTCTACACACTAAAGAGTCACCTCTATTTCCTCTTCATTGCAAACAATGTCCTTCCAAGATTCATCAAGGACAAGAAAAAAAAAAGCAACTGTAAAGCATGTAGTAGAAGAATTTTGCTTAAAAACTTTTGTTTTTGGAAACATTCATCTGATTTTTTTAATGGTTGGTGGGGTCAAATTGACGTTTATTTTTGACTGCAGTGGTGAGAACATTCGAAAGAGCAGGATAGAAAATTTCTATAGAATAAAAAAACAAATTAATTTTTTTTAACCACTTCAATACAAGGTACCCCCCTTCCTGCCCAGGCCAATTTTCAGCTTTCAGCGCTGTCACACTTTGAATGACAATTGCGCGGTCATGCAACACTGTACCCAAACTAAATTTGTATTATTTTGTTCACACAATTCGAGCTTTCTTTTGGTGGTATTTAATCACCTCTGCGGTTTTTTATTTTTTGATAAATGAAAAAAGACTGAAAAGTTTGAAAAAATAAAATCAATGCAAATAAATAATTGTACTTCGTAAAATTTAGGCCAAAGTGTATTCTGCTCCATTTCTTTGGTGAAATTAATCCAAATCAGTGCCTATTATTTAGTCTGTAGGAAAGTTATGGAGTCCACAAACTATGGGATATATATCTGAAAATTGATCAATCTTGATGTACTGACGGTTGATCTCATTTCATGATGCCCTAAAATTCCAGGACAACACAAATATCCCCCAAATGACCCCATTTTGGAAAGTAGACAGTCCAAGGTATTTAGTTAACTACTTCCCACCCGGTCACTGCATATATACGTCCGGGTGGGCGCTTCCTCTTTCTGAGGGGACGTTCAGGAAAAATGTTTTGTGAGTAGCAGCCCCCCAGCACCCCCCTAATTACTTACCTGAGCCTCATCTCTCTCTCCGGCGATGTCCACAAGTGTAAGCCATCCGGGACAGTCCAGTCCTCCTGATTGGCCGCTCCCGTGGCTGTCAATCAAAGTCAGTCAGCTAATCAGGGGAGAGAGGGGGGTGGGGCCGGGGCCGGGCTCCGTGTCTGAATGGATAAACAGAGCTCTGACTCAGCTCGTGTGGCCCCATAGGTAGCTGCTGGCTGGGGGAGCACTTGATAGGAGGGAGGGGTCAGGAGTAGTGAAGGGGGACCCTAGAAGAGGAGGATCTGGGCTGCTCTGTGCAAAACCAATGGCACAGAGGAGGGAAGTATAACATGTTTATTATAAAAATAAAAAAAAGAGAATTTACAATCTCTTTAAGATAAAACACTTCTGTGTGCAGCAGCCCCCCGAATACTTACCTGAGCCCCATCTCCATCCAGCTATGTTGCACAAGAGCCTCCACTGTCTGGGACTCCTTCTCCTGATTGGCTGAGACACAAAAGTTGGTGCCATTGGCTCCCACTGCTGTCAATCAAAGTCAGTGAGCCAATGAGGAGAGAGGGGGCAGGGCCGAGTCACAATTCTGTGTTTGAATGGATACACAGAGCAGCAGCCTCGGCTCCCGTGCCCTCATACCAAGCTGCATGCAATCAATTTACAATTTTACAATTTACTGATACACCTCTGTGTGTAGTGCTCCTAGTAAGCATGTCAGAGGAGAAAAAGAAGAAATGGCTGCACATCCAAAGTTTCCAAAATTGCCTTTTATTGCAGACGGTCAAAATACCCCGGGGACAACAGGTGTTAGTCACGTAGATGCGTTTCACACATCTGATCTGTGCTTAATCATTATTATTATTATTGGTAATGATTAAGCACAGACCAGATGTGTGAAATGCATCTACGTGACTAACACCTGGTGTCCCCGGGGTATTTTGACCGTCTGCAATAAAACACATTTTTTGAAACTTTGGATGTGTAGCCATTTCTTCTTTTTCTGAAGTTTTTACGGAGGTGGTCCGGGGCTAGCACTCCTACTTGGTTCCAATCAAGGTGTTGCACACACCTGGAGCAGCGGATTGCTTTTCTTTTGATTAAGCATGTCAGAGGATCCAGAAGTACAGTGATGTTGAATACCAATGATAGTGTGTTAATTATCTCCATCCCGTATCTTACTATGTAACTATGTAACTATGTATGTATGTATGTATCTAATAAACAAATTTCTATCAGTGAATGTGGTTTTCATTCCAGGAATTCCATTCATTCCAATATTGAATGTTAAAGTGGACCTTTACTTAGTCTTTTGCCACCTACATAATGCAAATATGCAGAATATGGGCAATAGTGTTGACAACCTCCCTTTAATTTACAGGCAGCCTGTAAATTTCACCCCATTTTCGGGGTGCCCGTAAATGTCCGTTACGGGCTGCGGTGCCCGTAAAAAAGATGGCTATGGGCCAGCCATGCAGCTGCGCATGCGCCGTTCTGAAGCCTGCAGGACAGGAAAGATCGTACAAGCTCAGCCGGGCGGCGCATGCGCAGTAACATAATGTCGCCGCCTGGCGCCATTTTTAAACGGAAACCACCACTCGTTCTTCTCGGCAGTGCCAAGGGGGAAAGCAACGGTACAGAGAGAGGAGCCAGAGGAGGGCATTACTGGGGGGTGAAGCTGGACACTAATGTGCCTGACTGTGACTGGAGAGATGAAAGGGACACAGTCACAGTGACAGAAGGCAGACACTGTCACTGACTGATGTGGAGACAGGTATAGTAATATGAAGGGGGACAGTGGAGGAAACTATCATGTCCACAGCCTTTAACCATCTCCTGTCCGCAGCTTCTGACCATTTCTTGTCCGCAGCTTCTGACCATCTCTTGTCCGCAGCCTCTGACCATCTCCTGTCCACAACCTCTGACCCTCTCCTGTCCGCAGCCTCTGACCATCTCCTGTCCGAAGCCTCTGACCATCTCCTGTCTGAAGCCTCTGACCATCTTCTGTCCGCAGCTTCTGACCATCTTCTGTCCGCAGCCTCTGACCATCTCCTGTCCGCAGCTTCTGACCTTCTCCTGTCCACAGCTTCTGACCCTCTCCTGTCCGCAGCCTCTGACCCTCTCCTGTCCGCAGCCTCTGACCCTCTCCTGTCCGCAGCCTCTGACCCTTTCCTGTCCGCAACCTCTGACCATCTCCTGTCCGCAGCCTCTGACCATCTCCTGTTCGCATCCTCTGACCATCTCCTGTTCGCATCCTCTGACCATCTCCTGTCCGCAGCCTCTGACCATCTTCTGTCTGCAGCCTCTGACCATCTCCTGTCCGCAGCCTCTGACCATCTCCTGTCGGCAACCTCTGACACTTTCCTGTCCGCAGCCTCTGACCATCTCCTGTCCGAAGCCTCTGACCATCTCCTGTCCGCAGCCTCTGACCATCTTCTGTCCGCAGCCTCTGACCATCTTCTGTCTGCAGCCTCTGACCATCTCCTGTCCGCAGCCTCTGACCATCTTCTGTCTGCAGCCTCTGACCATCTTCTGTCCGCAGCCTCTGACCCTCTCCTGTCTGCAACCTCTGACACTTTCCTGCCCACAGCCTCTGACCATCTCCTGTCCGCAGCCTCTGACCATCTCCTGTCCGCATCCTCTGACCCTCTCCTGTCCGCAACCTCTGACATCTCCCGTCCGCAGCCTCTGACCATCTCCTGTCCACAGCCTCTGACCATTTCCTGTCTGCAGCCTCTGACTATCTCCTACATCATGTCTGCAGTCTCTGAGGGGGAGTCGGAAGAGGAGACATGAGTGGAAGCACTGCTGGGATCATGGGGGTCACGGGAGAAGTCAGATGTGTGTGGACTGTGGAGAGGAGACTATAGGAAAACCATAGCCGCCAAGCTGGAGCCATCTGACTGAGTCCTGCACGGTGCACCTGAGAGGAGGTCAGTGACAGCATCGTCAGGCCAGTCTGGGGGGGTTGCTGCTGTAAGGGGGGAGTGAAAACAATAATGTAATAGGCACTGATATAAAGGTCCCCCATCCCTTATATTAGTAATCCCCCTTAGCTTAGTGTATTCACTCTGTGGAAGGTGGTCTCTGGTCACCAGGGTGCCCCCCCCACATCATAGTTCCTGGCATTCCCCTTTACATCAGAGTTTGCAGGACTGCCCCTTACAGTGAAAGGGTAATGCTGCAGACCCTGATGTAAGTTAGAACTCTGATGTAATGGAATGCAGTGGACTCTGATATAAGGTGGTCTCTGGTCACCAGAGCCTCCCCTTACATCAGAGTTCCCCCTTAGATCATGATCTGCAGCATTCCCCTTTACATAAGAATTCCCTTTCACTGCAAGGGGGATCCCTGCAGACTCTGATGTAAGGTGGGAACCCTGTGCTGGCTGGGTTATAGCAACCTGACCATCATGTCAATGGAGAAATATGTTTTCTGACTTTTGTTTAACTTAAACATATTGCTAATAGCACTAGCTATATGTTTATAGTTCAAATATTTATATTTGCACTGTTTAGCATTGAAAATGGTAATTTTAGATACTTTTTTGCAGTGTCAGTAAAAAATGTGGCTCTGCCAGTAATTTTCATGATTTTAGCCAGTAAAAAATGTGTGCCGTTTTTGTAAATTTTAGCATCCTGACAGTAAATTTCACTTCAGGGGGTTGACAACACTGAACCCCATGCTCTTTTCAGCCACAAATATCATGTGACCACTGTGAGAGCCAATCACAGTGCTCACGTGATGGGCCAATCCAAAGATTTTCAACGCAGAAGATCCAAACTATATCTGTTCTGTATTAAAATATTCTTACCTGCTTGTAGGGTAAGTATTCTTAATGTGATTGTAAAGTCAAAAACTTTTCTTTAAATAATAATAATAAACTTTATTTTATAAAAGCACTTTTAACCACCTCCCATCCGCACTATAGCCGAATGACAGCTACAGCGCGGATCTACTTTGCCGGGAGGCCGTCAATAGACATCCTCCCCTTTGCACGCTCCTCGCGCGCCCCCTGCGGCACGCGCTGTGATCACCGAGTCACTGAGACTCGGGTGGTCACAGATCTGAGTAAGGGGCAGGTCCTGGACCCTTACCACGTGATAAGCTGTCAGCCAATGACAGTTGATGTAAACAAAAGCTTGGTCATTGTTTTTTTTCTCCTTACGCAAAAAATAAAAACTGCAGAGGTGATCAAATACCACCAAAAGAAAGCTCTATTTGTGGGAAAAAAATGATAACAATTTAATTTGGGTACAGTGTTGTATGACCACGTAATTGTCATTCAAAGAGTGAGCGCGCTGAAAGCTGAAAATTGGTCTGGGCAGGAGGGGGGTTTAAGTGCCTGGTAAGAAAGTGGTTAAAGGTCAAAGAGCTTTACAAGGAAAACACAAGAAATACACAGGATATCATAACATAAGGGAAAAATGAAAGTGGAGTTACACACAAAAATGGAACCTCTGCTTTTTGGAACCCTCTCCCCCTCCGATGTCACATTTGGCACCTTTCAGGGGGGAGGGGGGTGCAGATACCTGTATAATGCAGGTATTTGCACCCACTTCTGGGAATAGACTCCCGCGGGAGTCACGCCCCTTCCCGCACCCCCCGTTGTCTCCTGGAAAACACACAGGTCCCAGGAGATAGAGGTGACCAGTTAGGACGTGCAGCGAGACTCGTGCATGCGCAGTAGGAAACCGGGAAGTAAAGCCACAATGTTTCACTTCCTGATTCCCCCCACCAAGGATGTCGGCAGCAGCTGCCAAGAGCCGAGCGATTGATCGGCTTCGGCTGCCGACATTGCTGGACCCTGGGACAGGTAAGTGTCCATTTATTAAAAGTCAGCAGCTGCAGTATTTGTAGATGCTGGCTTTTAATATTTTTTTTTAAGGTGGACTCCCTCTTTAAGTGAAAGCTTGTCTAAAGAAAAACGTTTTTAGATTTCATTTGAATGAGTTTAGAGAAGATGACTCTCTTATGTTCTTAGGAAGTGAATTACAGAGTTTTGGAGCATAGCATGAGAAGGTTCTGTCCCCCATTGAGTGTAGGTGGGTATGGGGGACACACAGCAAACCAGAATTTGAGGAGCGGAGGTTATGGGGGAGTTAGTTTTAAAAAAGTTCAGAAAGATAATGGGGTGCCAAGCCATGACGAGCCTTGTAGGTGAGGATCTTAAAGTCTACGTGAAACCTGATGGGCAGCCAGTACAAGGACTCCAGGGATAGGGGTAATATGTTCATTTGTACCAGACCTAATCAGGAATCTGGCTGCAGAATTTTGAACATATTGAAGTCGATTTATAATGGATTTTGGTACACCAGCAAGTAGAGCATTGCAGTAGTCAAGTCGGGAGAACACAAATGTCATGCTTATCTGCCCTATAATAGTTTTGCACAGAGTGGCCTCCAAACCTCCTCTTATTGGGTTCCCACGCCAGAACTCTCAGCTCCTCCTATGGGGTACCAAAATCTCCCGAATACCACTGCCTACATCCATAGACAGAGAGAATGGCTCACCCCCCCCTACTCCCACATCAAATGATTTGACTGACAACAATGAAAGCCAATGGTTTCTGATGCCTCAGCAAATAAATATATAGGGCTTGACAAAGGAGCGCGGCTACCAGAATATCGTAGCCCGTACGCTCAGGAAATGCGTTGCGGCCCTGTGACGTCACAGCTGTGCGCTTGCCCTCCATCTGCGTTCCAAGCCTCATCTGGATGTACATCACTACCACGGCCGGCATTAGCGGTATACCAGGAGCTACACGCAGACCTGCCAGCACCACTGTGACCCACCGGATGAACTGCCCCATGATGGATTATTCCTCTGGCTTCCTAGATGCTTTCTTTTACACTACTGAAATGTGAGTTGTTTGCACATTGTTTTTAAAATAAAAAACGGCCTTTTATACTACACCCAGAGGCGCCTCCCTTCCTTGTGTTTTTTCTATAGATGCCTCAGCAAAGCCTGTGAGAGCGGGGAGTGCCGCTACAGATGGGAACAGTGCTGGATCGAGTGGGGGTTCAGGTAATTATATGGGGGTTGAGGGGACGAAACTGTTACCTAAATATTTTTTACCTTAATGTAGGGAATGCATTAAAGTAAAAAATTTTACTTTAGAACCAAATAAGAACAAATGAGACTGAAGATGTCAGCGGTCGGTAAGGGGGGGGGGGCTGTTGTTAAGGTGAGTATAGTCCTGCTTTACCAGGGCACAAAATTCTGAAGTACTTTCATAAGAAATTCGTCAAGTCATGGAATGTACTGATGAATATTTTCACACAAACATTTGTAGGAATGTTCATTGGAAAGTCTACTAGTGTATGGCCATCTTTAGCCCTCTACTAGATTGATAAACAGCTACAAAGGGTCTGATTGGCAGGGCTCAAGCTGGATGGCATCAACTTACCAGGGAAGTAGATTCTGGCTGTAATTAAATGTGCAGAGCAGACTATGGAAGCAATGTACGGAAGCAGAGGAACAATGGGCAGCCCAAGGCTGAATTTTAGTTTTCATTATTCCTCATCATATTGGAATCATACTTCATTTTAGGCCATTCTAGTAAAAATCACCTAATTTGTTTTCATGTATTTTATGCCTTCTCACAGCAGAGTAGATGGGATATGGGACTTCACCGGTCTCACACATGTCCTTGTGACTGGACAGCTTTCCTTCATTGACCTACAGAAGAAAAAGATGAATATTTATCAACTCAATACCCTTTCCGCCCAGGCCAATTTTCATCTTTCAGCGCTGTCACACTGAACCCATATGACATTGTTACATACAAGCAGAGCCTTATTTTGGTGGTATTTACCGTATTTATCGGCGTATAACACGCACTTTTTTTCCCTTAAGACAGGGGTGTCCAAACTACGGCCCTCCAGCTGTTGCGGAACTACACTTCCCATGAGGCATTGTAAAACTCTGACATTCACAGACATGACTAGGCATGATGGGAGTTGTAGTTCCTTAACAACTGGAGGGCCATAATTTTGGACATCACTGCCTTAAGATCAGGGGAAAATCATGGGTGCGTGTTATACGCCGATCTCTGCTGATTGTGAGTGGAGGAGCGAGCGCCACCCTGATACACATAGCCGAGTGTACTCGGCTCCTCTAGGCTCCACTCACAGTCACGCCCAGTCCCACCCTATGATGGACATAACACAGGGACTGGGTGTGACTGTACGCGGAGCCGAGCCTAGCCGAGTACACTCGGCTATGTGTATCTAGGCGGCCCTCGGCTCCTCTCGGCTCCTCTCGGCTCCGCTCACAGTCACACCCAGTCCTGCCATTGGACCTGTGTTATGTCCATCATAGGGCAGGACTGGGCGGGACTGCGAGAGGAGCCGAGTGCTTTCGAGATACACAGGACATCTGGCTCTGTATCTCGGCGGTGCCTTTTTTAAACTGGAAGGCTGCAATGACACTGGAGCAAGGCTGCAATCACAAGGCTACACTGACAAGGCTGCAAATGACACTGGGGCAAGGCTGCAATGACAAAGCTGCAATGACAAGCCTACACAGACAAGGCTGCAAATGACACTGACAAGGCTGCAAATGACACTGACAAGGCTGCAAATGACACTGACAAGGCTGCAAATAACACAGACAAGGCTGCAAATGACACTGACAAGGCTGCAAATGACACAGACAAGGCTGCAAATGACACCGACAAGGCTGCAAATGACACTGACAAGGCTGCAAATGACACCAACAAGGCTGAAAATGACACAGACAAGGCTGACAATGACACTGCCAAGGCTGCAGATGGACACTGATAAGGCTGCATTGATGGGCATTTAAATGTAAGTTTTTTTTTCTTAAACTTCCCTCCTAAAAGTTTTTTTCCTTAAAATTCCCTCCTAAACTTGGGGGTGCGTGTTATACCCCGGGGCATGTTATACGCCGATAAATACAGTAATCACCACTGGGGTTTTTATTTTTTGCTTAGCCAACGAAAATGGACCGACAATTTACAAAAAATATGTTTTTTTTAATAAAAGTTTGCAAATAAGTATTTTTTATTTTTCACTGATGTGCGATGATGAGGCTGCTTTGATGGGCACTAATGAGGCTGCTTTGATGGGCACTAATGAGGCTGCTTTGGTGGGCACTGATGAGGCTGCTTTGATGGGCACTGATGAGGCTGCTTTGATGGGCACTGTTGAGACTGCTTTGATGGGCACTGATGAGGCTGCTTTGATGGGCACTGATGAGGCTGCTTTGATGGGCACTGATGAGACTGCTTTGATGGGCACTGATGAGGCTGCTTTGATGGGCACTGATGAGGCTGCTTTGATGGGCACTAATGAGGCTGCTTTGATGGGCACTAATGAGGCTGCTTTGATGGGCACTGATGAGGCTGCTTTGATGGGCACTGATGAGGCTGCTTTGATGGGCACTGATGAGACTGCTTTGATGGGCACTGATGAGGCTGTACTGAAAGGCACTGATGAGGCTGCTTTCTTCAGTGCCCTGTTTATCAGCGTATGTGCTGACAGTCCTGTCCGTTATCGGCTCTCCTTTCCTCACACACAGCATAGGAGGAAAAGACTACTGATAACCGGCAGGTCTGTTACATGTGATCAAAGGTGTTTGGACACAGCTGATCACATGGTAAAGGGCTACTGTGATTGGACACAGCAGTCACAGAGCATACCCAAAGCGTGCCCTAGGGGGCATGTGAGAGGTGGGTTCTGGGAGAATGTCAATGAACGCCCTCCCAGAACTAGAGGATCACGCTGTTGCCGTCTTTTTGGCTTGTCGGCAAAGGTGTGCGCAGCCTATTGCATTAGGATGTGCACCCCAAAGCTCAAGCACGCATACCTTTTTTTGCAGCCTCAGCTACACAGTACAATGAATGAATGGGAAGTGATCTGTGCTGAGCGGCTTCCTGTTCATTCACAAATGGAAGCATAGTAAACACAGTTTATTGAGCTTCAGTTATGAATGCACACAGTGAACGAGTGTGTTCACTGTGTTCATTTAAAATAGGAAGGTGGTCAGTAAATTGCATATTTGCTAGCCCCTTCCCCCACTCTCCATCCTGAAATATACCCCTCAGCAGCCGGGGGGACAGGAGAGGAGGGAAGCCAACAGCACTGTGGGGTGGGGGGCAACAAGGGGGGGGAGCCTGGGCAGTAGGGGGAATCGGCACCACACATAGTGAATAGGGCGTGCCCAGGCACACCTGGCACACCCCCTGTGCACGCCTATGCTTGTCAGCTATAGCTCTTGTGTCATATAAGCCAAATTTTTTCCAGGTGCATGCCAGAGAGGTGCATGCAGGACTGTTTTCTACTATAGTCTGCTCACATTACTTCACCTGCACTAGCCTAGGGTCATATCAGCTGCATTATATGGACACTTAGTCTGGATGGAGACATGCTTTAAGGAATTTGCAGACTGGTCCCGACTTTTAGCAAATGGCGTAGAGTATACAGTAAGGTAGCGTGTGACTTGACAATGCAGTGGGGCTATCAGTGCTGGGATTTATTACGATCAGCCAAAACAAGACAAAACATACCATCCTCAGCTGGCCTATCGGGATACCCAGAGTATACAGTATATTGGTCGGGAGTTGTGTGGTGTCACTTGGGAGGGTAGGTGGGTAGTTCCTGGGGGGAAGTGGATATAGGGGAGTGTGGGGAAGATTGCTTTTTGAGGGGGAGTGCTTTTGGGTGGGGGTTCCATCATGGCCCACTCGCCATCTGGCTGTTTGAGTTTTATGTCCATTTGATTAATATTTTTAATAAAGAATTTGTGGTAAGCCTGTTGTAGGTATCATATCCTTGGTGGGTCCTTTTGTATATTTATGCATGTTGGAGACACCTCCCCTTATACAGAAAGAATTGTAGGCAGCACAACTTTTATAAATATCACTCCCAATTCTAATTGGGGTTTTTGTTCTGCACCTAGTTGTGGCTGTAATACTCTGCATGAAATAAAACTTATCACTCCGTTGATACATGCGGTTGTGCCAGATTCTTTTTCTGGATCAAGTGTTCATGAGGTCTCAGCAACCTTTCAGCACCGGCTTCAGAGCCGAGTTGGATGATTGGGGGAGGTAGTAGAATGTAGAGCAATAACATAAAGAGTCTGATTCTGATGAACAGAGAAATATAAAAACTGTGCCATCTCCATTAGGAAGAAGCTAAAGGCAAGTCACCCCGGAGCTAAAGGTTCTCCTGGGTTCCAAACCTCGGAGAAGACCCAGGTAGGACTTACCGAATTCAAGACTTTAAAAACAATTGTATAGGCCCAAAGATCTGTCAGAGAGTACGAGTCTCCAAGAAATTTCTCATTTAACTTCTCCCATGGATATTTCCTTTCAGTCTCCCATTTCATTCGCTGATGTAACTGCTTCTCCAATTGTTCCATGTATGAAAAGTCTGACCATTTTTTTCTTGAATACAGAGAGGACATACACCTGCAATGTTAAAGTAGTAAGTTACATTTTGATAGGTAAGCTATCCATGTAACATTTGTTCAAAATAACTTTTTATATATATTTCATTATCACTGGTTTTGTCATCCATGTAACATGCTTTGTCTGGATGTAAATTGTTCTCAATTTGTTGTCTAATCACTTGATGTCCTGAGGCAATGTTGAAATGTCCCAGACTTCAAGTGGTTGAAGAAATCTCATGGCTGCAGCTGCATAAGTTTGGTGTAAATTTTTTCAGCCAGTGTTCATCTGTTTAGTAAAAGTGATCCAGTCGGCTCTACATCCTCCTGATCACTTTTACAGTAGTCAGAAGGGCAGGCCCCCCCCTTTACTGGCACCCCCATGGTTGATCACTGGCTCTACCGTTCCTCCAGGCAGCACAAGACCACTGAAAATGTATCATTCATTAAGCAGGAGGAGATGGAGGAACATCCAATCCCTGATTTCCCCTGCAAGTAATGAACCTGGAAGTGGCGATGATTTCATCATTTCGGTTTCATAGCTATCATCCCCATCAGGTAATAAAGCCTGATCTGTGCTTGATTAGCTGCAGTGAAGGCTGGGGAAACAATGGGGGTAAAAATAGACCCCTGATGAACTTGTCACTTGCCTA
Organism: Aquarana catesbeiana; assembly: GCA_037953035.1. Classification (NCBI taxonomy): domain Eukaryota; kingdom Metazoa; phylum Chordata; class Amphibia; order Anura; family Ranidae; genus Aquarana; species Aquarana catesbeiana. The sequence continues at coordinate 2,111,499 of JBBHAA010001355.1, read as the reverse complement.
TGCTCTCACATAGGGGACTTGTTTGCCCCCTTGTGACAGCATAAGATTAAAATGATAAAAAAAAAGTATAAAAAAAATGAAATGGTTAAAAAATAAATACAAATAGTTAAAAAAAAAAATGAAAGCACCCCTTGCCCTCCACTGCACATGTATACAAATTCACACGTGCACATAGGACCTACACATGTATGTAAAACAGAAACTGTGCCACATATGAGAGGTATCTCCTAATTCTAGGGACATAATTCATAGTTAACTCTAATCTGAAGACCCATAAAGGCTTTTAACCACCTCAGCCCCTGAGGATTTGACTGCCAAATGACCGGGCCACTTTTTGCGATTCGGCACTGTGTCGTTTTAACTGACAATTGCGCGGTCGTGCGACGTTGCTCCCAAACAAAATGTACGTCCTTTTTTTTCTACAGATAGAGCTTTCTTTTGGTGGTATTTGATCATCTCTGCGGTTTTTATTTTTTGCGCTATAAACAAAAATAGAGCGACAATTTTGAAAAAGAAAAGCAATATTTTTTTTACTTTTTGCTATAATAAATATCCCCAAAAAGTATATAAAAAAACATTTTTTTCCTCAGTTTAGGCCGATATTTATTCTTCTACATATTTTTTGGTAAAAAATAATTGCAATAAGCGTATATTGATTGGTTTGCGCAAAAGTTATAGCGTCTACAAAATAGGGGGTAGATTTATGGCATTTTTATTATTAATTTTTTTTTATTAGCAATGGCGGTAATCTGCGATTTTTATCATGACTGCGACATTATGGCGGACACATCAGACACTTTTTACGCTGTTTTGGGACCATTTACATTTATACAGAGATTGGTGCTATAAAAAAAGCACTGATTACTGTGTAAATGACACTGGCAGTGAAGGGGTTAACCACTAGGGGGCGGGTAAAGGGTTAAGTGTGTCCTAGGGAGTGATTCTAACTGGGGGCGGGGCTTACAGTGACATGACACTGATCACTGCTCCCGATGAGAGGGAGCAGGCTAACAGTGTCCTGTCACTGGGCAGAACAGGGAGATGCTTCGTTTACAAAGGCATCCCCCTGTTCTGCCATTCCGTGACCCGATTGTGGGACACCGGCGGACATCGAGTCCATCAAGTCGGTAGGCACGGTCACGTAGACCGCAGTGCGCACACACACGCTAGGCAGCTGATTTAGAGCAACGTATATACATTGCTTTGCCTGCCCGTGCCATTCTGCCGACGTATATCTACGTGAGGCATTTGGCAAGCGGTTAAAGCATCAACTATGAACAATTGTAGACACCATTGTTTTTCCGCCATTTCACAGATGTGCTCAATTTTAAGTTTTGACATGTTTAGTATCTTTATCCTCGACGCAACCCCATCTTTTATATTTTATCAAAAAATGGTGTATAAAATTGCATTTATGTGCATAAAACAATTGTATAAAATATAGCAAAAAAAAAAATGATGATTTTAACATGTGTGTCCTGGGGGGCAATATGGCTAGAAACAATAGCTGTTATATTATACAGGTAACAAATTGCTGTATAAATTGGTATAATCTACATACCATGTTGATCCAGATATCCCAGCAATGTATGTAACGGCACCTAAAAGGTTTAATTCGGCCAGTTTTGAGATTGTTCCCAGAAAACCAATCATGGCACGCAGTCCACCCCCCGATCCCAAGACCGCGATTACAGGAGGGTCGCAATTCTTCAAAAAAAAATAAAAATGATCATCGCTGTTATGTTACAGATGGGATATGTATTGGACAGTGGTAAGAAATTAATAAAAACACAGCATCATGCTGTTCAAGTATGGAATAAACCAACATATGTGTGGAGTTTTCTAAGGCCTCATACACACAGGGCGTTTATTTAACTCTCCTAGAAGCTAGCAGCATTTTTGCAGAAAAAATGCCTGACGCTTGTAACATCGCTCCCAACTGTCCCTGATTTCGAGGGACTGTCCCCGATTTGGAGCAATGTCCCTCTGTCCCTCTTTCCCCCTCATTTGTCCCTCATTTTGGTCTGATCTATATAGTTGTATAAAAAATGCACTTTTTATCTGTCAAAACGTGTTTCCCAGTACTAAACCTTTCATCCGATTCTGAATTGCTGCATTTGTAAATTTTAAAAGCCAATATAAAGGAATAATAGTGGTAAAAAAAAAGCCCTTGTGGATTTAATTAACCTTTTTTTTGGTTAATTCTTCTTTAAGGGGGTGTGGCAGAGGGCGTGTCCTATGCCTATATACATTGGCTAGTAGGGGTCCCTCGTTCCCATCTCAAAATGTTGGGAGGTATGTTGTAAATGTGTCTAAAGCTTATACGAATATAGCACACCCTTGTAGGGACTGCTGATGAACTTGGATCCCCCACCCTGCACAGCCAGGCACACCAAAATTTTAAAAGGCACTTCAGAGTCATAGTCAGAGAACAGTCTGTGACTTTGTTTTTGTTATTTATTAGGGGTTAATAACTTGGATAGGGATGGGAGGTAATGGGATGCCAACTTGACTTCACCAAAATGTCAGCAACAACTTCAGGAATATCTTCCTATATAAAGTCTATATACAGTCTCCTTCACTTGCCTCCTGCACACACTTGCACACACTTACAGGCTCCCAGTCAGATTTTAGAATAGCCCTTTAAAGGCAGGAACTCATAGCCCCTTGTTGTGTAGCAAAGATTTACTGAAAACAGCTTGTACTTCTCCTATGTGGTTACTGATCTCAGCACCACCTCTCCAGGTACTGCCAACCTATCTGGCTGCAGCTGTCCTTTTCACTGGCCCCCCAGGCTAACTATCACACCAGTCCTCTCAACTGACTCTTCCCCAGCCCTACCATCTGACTCTCAGGAGATCTCCCAGGGAAGGATGAAGACTGCTGTCTTCAGGGAGACTGATTACATGTAGCAGTCTCCCCCATTGTTAGTCCCCAGCAGTGGTGATCTACACACTCTGTCCTCTCTTGCTCCCATGCCTCCAGGAAGGGCTTCCTCCTCTGTCTTATGGCAGGATCCTTCCAGCACCCGAGCCTCAGCCCAAGGCAGGACACCCACCTAGACTAGGGGGCACCCCTGAGGGTCACCGGCAGCCTCCGCAGGACTGTATCTCCATCTTCCACCTGACTGCTCTTGATGGCATGGCTCATGTCTATTTATGGGGTAAGCTCTGCCCCCTTCCAGCCCATTACTGGGGATTGGCCAATGACTCATAAATATTCAAGGCAGCTCCTCCTAACCTCCACCCACTAATTCTAGAAAATTCTCCAACCTTCTAGACCAGGGGGAGGCACCAGAAGGCTGCCAGGATAAGTCACCCAGCCCTGAACGTCTCTGAAACCTGACCCAGATTCCATGGCTCAGACTTAGCTCCGAGTCAGCTAGAATTTACCTACTCTAAACTCTAACACATCCTACACTACTTCTAGCACACACTAGAGGGTGCTACACAAGCTTTTAGGAGCTTTTACAGGAGTCAAGCTTTTGGGCGTTATTTAATTTTATTGGCCAGAATAAATAATTGCTGCTCCATCCTGGAAGCACTGTTTTTTTTCCCTGCCTCTAGAAACCCCTGCCACTAAACGCTGCAAAAGCCTTCAGTATGTGTGCATTAACACATAGGCTAACATACAGGGGAGTTCAGAGGCAGAAAAAAAAAACAAAGATGCCTCTAGGAGCAACTGCAAAAACGTCCAGTGTGCATGAAGCTAATAGTAGAAGGCTGAAGGGAAAGTTCACTTATACGAAGGTCACTTGGTCAATTTACACAACTGTTTTTGGTTGTTCAGCATCAAGATTACAAGACAAATACTAGTAAATCTTTACCTCTCCAACAGTCATGCCTAAGGATGAAAGGGTGTCTTTTACTTTTCTCTTTCTTGCATTGACGGATAGGATTTCCTTTTCTGATCTGTAAAGTGGAAAAAAAATAAATAAAAAAATATTACAAACAGAATACAATTAAAGTGATTGTAAACAATCACCTTGTAAAACATTTCATTCAGTTTAAAATAGAAATGAAAGGCAAAACATTTGTGTATAGATATATAATAAAAACATTGTAAATACCTTTTTTTTTTTCTTTTTTTAAAAAAAGTGATCACATTCCCTCTGTTCTCAGCTGCATAAGAGCTGGGGGAGGAGAAACAGCAGCACACCGGTCTTCCCAGTGATAGGCTGTGCAGCGGGGGCATGTCAGAACAAGTCTGATCATTTGAGAAGAGCAGGCTTTCCAGCATAGCTAGAGAACTGACCATGCTGTGCTCTTCTGCTTAGTCTGGTCAGTTATTAATAGGAAAGCAGAGGGACTGACAGGATCAGGGATTTCACACAAAGGAAGCAATAGAGAGAGAAAAGGAGACTTTATCATACAAGTACAGGGTACAGCAGTCACATATCAGAAATATGAAGTGCAAAGGCTTTAAAGTTTCTCTAAAGCTAAGAGTTTTTCCTTCTGGATAGAGCAGGAAGTCATTCAAACTCCAGATAGTGAGTGTATAAAAATCTCTCCATCTTGAACATTCCCATTAGAGCAGCTTTTCTCAACCCGTGTCCTGTGGAATCCTCAGTTTCCTCCGGAGGTTTCTAGGGGTTCCTTAAGTTGTGGCTCATTGACCCCCTATTTAATGGTGCTTGTAGTCAGGTGGTGGACTACAGAAACATGGAGAAGGAGACATTTCCCTCTTTACAATCAGTTTACTTTCACGTTCTGTTGTTGTGCTGAATGTTGTGTTGCACAATCCCCCCCATCAGCAAAGGGAGAACTCTAGCCAGAAAAGCCTATAGATTCCTATGCAGAACAGTAAAGATTATGGGATTTGAAGTACAGCAAGTAAGCCATGTTGTGGAACGTACAGGCTCTTTGCACTAGAAATCCCAACACACAAAAAGCTGACTGAGCTACTTTGTCAATACACCTAGGTATGAATGTAGCCTGATGCCGCGTACACACGAATGGAAATTCTGCCAGCAAAACTCCGATGAGAGCTTTTTGTCGGAAAATGTGACTGTGTGTATGCTCCATCGGTCTTTTGCTGGCGGAATTCCAGCCAGCAAAAGATTGAGAGCAGGTTCTCTATCTTTCAGTTGGGAAAAGTTCCTATGCGAAAATGCGATAGTCTGTACAAATTCCGACACGCAAAATTCCTACGCATGCTCGGAAACAATTCGACACATGCTTGGAAGCATTGAACTTCATTTTCTCGGCTCGTCATAGTGCTGTACGTCACCGCGTTCTTGACGGTCGAAATTTCAGAGAACTTTTGTGTGACCGTGTGTATGCAAGGCAAGCCATCCAAGTTTTTTCCGACAGAAAATCCGCTCGTGTGTACGGAGCATTAGTCCCTGGCGTCAGTAGGTTTGTCATTTGCACAAGTCTAAATCAGGTCTGGCAGTGGCTTGTTGCTTCTCTTTCTGAGTTTTTTAAGCTCTTCAACCTCCTCCTCTCAGATTACCAGTGTAATGTGGCTAGGAAAAAGTGGCGGCCGGTGCTCAAAATTTTTTTTGGGGGGGGCGCAAACTGAAAAATTCAGAAAAATACTGAAAAAAACCTCATCAATTGCAGCCTCACTGTGCCCATCAACTACAGCCTCACTGTGCCCATCAAATGCAGCCTCACTGTGCCCATCAAATGCAGATACTGCAACCCCCCTCCCCACGGCATTTAAGCAGCACCCCCCCACCCGCTCACTGTCTGACCGCCACTTACCCCATCTTGTTAGCGGGTCAGGCAGCGGGTGACATTGGTGAGCTGTGGGATGGGCAGCAGGTCAGGCGGAAGCTCCTGTGTCCTCCATGCTTCTTCCATGCTTTTCCTCCTGCTAGGCATCCAATAGGAGCACCTGTCCTTTCAGCCAATCAGGTAACAGGTATCAGAGAGGCGGTTCAGGGTTAGAAAAGCAAATATTCATTAGCTTTTCTAACACACCTGGGTGGGCTCTGAGTGCAATGCTCTGCACTCCAAGTCCACCCTATTTTGAAGCATATTAGAGCCTATGGCTCTAATCAGGTGCTTCAAATAAAAACACCCCCGCCACTGTAATTCAGGCCCCCAGCATCCTAAAAGGATGCCGGAGGCCGATGCCTGAATAGAAGGTAGCCACGGCAGCCATGGATAGATTCATGCTATAAATGCATGTGATAAAGGGGGCGGCACCCGGGCACCCCTAATGGATGGGCCACCACTGCTAAAAAACAAAAGTAAACAAATACTGCTCTCTGTACAATTGTTTATGAAAATAGCATAAGAAAAAATAAATCACTTAACCACTTCCCGCCTGCCATATAGCAGAATGACGGCTGCAAAGTGGTTAAGTTATCCTGACTGGGCGCCATATGACATCCAGCAGGACAAGCCGCCTGCGGGTACAAGACAATCAGTGGTCACTCTATCACGCTGACACACCACATCTCCAATCTTGGTAAAGAACCTCTGAAGTAGGCTCTTTACCATGTGATCAGCTGTGCCCAATCACAGCTAATCACATCGTAACCAGGAAGTGCTGTGTCACGGAACATCCCACACTCCGCTTGAGTGCTTCCGTCAGTATACCGCTTCCTAAGTTCTGGAACACGAGTCCAATGGATCTGGCTATAGGAACCCCCAAGAACTAGACAACACCAGTCTTGGAGTACATCAGAACTACTCTTTATTTGAGATCTCCCACACATTTATACACCAGGATGACTCAAAGCTAACCTAATTAACATGAGCTCCAATAGGAGTCGTCCCGTCTCCTACATTGTATAGAGGACAATGTGATCAGCTCATTCAATTAACACACATTACCATAAACATCAACACAGGGTTAATTAGAACAAACAACAATGAGTTGAATACCCTTAGAACCTAGACTAAACTTATTTACATTAAACCCATTATAGCTGACATCAGACAGGTGAGTGGAGATGATGACATTAGCATCTCCTCACAGGATGTGTCCCAACAGTATAATTCAGTCTTATCATTCTAATATGGCATATAACGGGTTCCAGAGTCTGTGTGTTTTGGGGGGACATGGAGCTGAATCCAAAGTAACACCAACCCCAGGGTCCCCAGGCATACAGCTCACAGAGAGCACCATTCCCCCAAATGCTAGGGCCCATAATCAAAAGGCAACAGGCTTGCATACAGTCCTCTCCAACAGCCTCTGTCCCGGCTAGGTCTGTGACATGCCGGTTATCGGCTTTTCCTCTATTTGTGCTGACAAGGCACTAGTAGAGGAAAAGCCGATCAGCAGCTTTCCTGATGGGGGGTCTGTGCAGGTAATCAGTGCATTGATTATTAGTGTAGACCTACCAATGATTCCCCCTAGGGCCCATCAGGGATGCCCACCAGTGTTCACCAGGGATGCACATCAGTGCCCTTCAAGGATGCCAATCAGTGCCCATTATAAATGCCAATCAGTGCCCATCAGTAATGTCTGTCAGTGCCTCCTCATCAGTGCTGCCCATCAGTGCCATTTATCAGTGTCGGCCATCAGTGCCCATCATTGCCCATCAGTGCCGACCATCAGTGCGGCCTATCAGTGCCCATCAGTGCTGGATATCAGTTCTACCTATCAGTGCTGCATATTAGTGCCTCATTAGTGCCCATAAGTGCCACCTCATCAGTGCCGCCTTTATCAGTGCTCATCAGTGAAGGAGAAAAATTACTTATTTACAAAATTTTACAACATAATTTAGTAAAAATAAAAACCAAAGAGGTGATCAAATTCCACCAAAAGAAAGCTCTATTTTTGTGAAAAAAAATGATAAAAATTAGTTTGGGTACAGTGTTGCATGACCGTGCAATTGTTATTCAAAATGCAACAGCGCTGAAAGCTGAAAATTGGACTGGGCAGGAAGGGAGTGAAAGTGCCCGGTATTGAAGTGGTTGAAGAGGAGTTCCAGTCTATAAAAAATAAATAAAAGTCAGCAGCTACAAATCCGGTACAAATCCTGCAGCTGCTGACTTTTTTTTAATATACTTACCTATCCAGGGATTCTGCGATGTTGGCACCGCGAACCGATTCATCAATCGGCTTTGGGTATACATGGCGGTACTGTAAGGGAAACTGGCAGTGAAGCCTCCACAGCCAGTTTCCTATTGCACATGTGCGAGTCGCGCTGTGCTTTTTGAATGGCTCTGGGATCTGTGAGTGGTAGCAGGGGGAATAAGGAGGGGCCAGAAATTTCGTAGATCGCCAATGGCGATTTTACCCAGAAATGGAAGCAGGTACCTGTCAAAATCAGGTACCCGCTCCCCCCAAAAAAGTTCCAAATGGGGCAATGTAGGGGGGGTGCAGACAAGTGCAGCTTCCCCTTTTGGGTGGAGCTCCACTTTAGAATAGTGCACCTTATCCTGTAAAACAACTTAACCTCTGATTCTGCCCTTGCACCTCACGGTTTGCCATCCTCTCCTACGGTGTTGTGATGTCACCAAACTCCAAGCCGCCCAGGGAAGTACATATATGCCATGTTAGCATTAAAGCCCACCCTATTTGCTGATGCACACATGCGTTTTGTGGATGGCAAGGGGTTAAAGAGATAACCGTAAAGAAAAAGAAAAAAAAAAAGAGTATAGGACTTTTACTGTTGCCATAGATAATCCCAAATGAAAGAAGCAAGTACTCAAAAAATATAAAAATACAAAAGTTTATTTCATATCATCATTAAAAACATGTCCACAATACATAAGGCTATCTATCCTGCATTTCCCAACTGGCTGTGTTTAACACTCTATGTTCATTGAAACCTGTCTCAAGTGGCCCAATCGACGTATGAGTAAATGAGGATCTTTGTATGTAGGGCCAAGTACAGGGATCGAGGGTCCATCACTTATATGGATCTCTACGTGTTTCGCCAAATGGCTTCTTCAGGGATCCTATAACTGATCTATGCATAGAGTCAAATACTTAGGCCAAAAAAAGCTTCAACCAGGGTGAGGGAAGAGAAAGAAGGCACATAGATCCAGCCACACAGAGGGAAGCACTATATCAGGGTTACTGCAACTTCAAGGGGAACTCACTTGGTTTAATTATTATGGTGGAAGTTTGAACATAGGGAATCCGAGGGTTCAAAAAATATATATTTTTGTATATTGAATTGTATATCTTCCTGATAAGGCACTTAAACAAGCCTTTGACTTGGTCCGGTTCAAAATGATGCCTCCATATCTGTGGGAAGAGCTGCAAATCCTTAAAAACCAGTGGCATCACCTGTCTAATTCTGTTACATGGCTGGGAATTAGGGATGAGCCGAACACCCCCCCGGTTCGCAGCAGAACTTGTGAACAGGCAAAAAATTTGTGCGAACATGCGAATGCCGTTAAATTCTATGGGACATAAATGTGAAAAATCAAAACTGCTATTTTTAAAGGCTTATATGCAAGTTATTGCTATGTTTGGGGAACCCCATGCCAAAATTTAAAAAAATGGCATGGGGTCCCCCCAAAATCCATACCAGACCCTTATCCGAGCACGCAACCTGTCAGGCCGCAGGAAAAGGGGGGAGAACAAGAGAGCACCCCCCTCCTGAATTGTACCAGGCCACATGCCCTCAACATGGGGAGGGTGCTTTGGGGTCCCCCCCAAAACACCTTGTCCCCGTGTTGATGGGGACAAGGGCCTCATCCCCACAACTCTTGCCCGGTGGTTGTTGTTTTTTTTACTGACTTTTTTATCTTGGCATGGGGTTCCCCTTAATATCCATACCAGACCTGAAGGGCGTTATCTTTTCAATGATTTTTATCTATATTGCCGAGATCCAGCAATACATTACAGCCGCAAGCAGTTTTAAATGACATTTTTTCCTTTTAGGAATGTAATTTTGCTGCTCTTTATTCATTACACTATGTACAGCCACTATGTAAGCAGCCTTACATAGTGTGGGGTGTGGACTTAGCCCCCTAAACCATGATTGGCCAAAGGCACCCTGCCTTTGGCCAATCATGGCTCTCACAGCAGAGCGGGCTGTAATTGGCCAAAGCATGCAAGTCAGGTGCATGCTTTGGCCAATCAGCAGTTGCAGTGCATTATGGGGCATTCCACGGGCGCTCCAATTTCCCGAGAATAATGTTCTAAATTTGGCGCATGGGCAAACACCCGATGTTACATTTGACTCGAACATCGGGCTCATCCCTACTTGTGTAAGCCAAGGGACATGTCCAGATTTAGTCAGTGATGTCACCACATCCCTGTCCCCTTGTATATAAACCTAATGACAGATCCAGAGAGCTGTCATCAGCAGGAGAATACCTCTTACTCACTCATGTGGGAAGCAGATTTTCTGGGGTCTTCCTTATCTTAAAAGAGCTTCCAAATCCTGGTAAGAACCCCCCCACCCACAACCTCACAACTATCTGCCAGGGTTGTGAGGAAAAGTTCCTTGTTCTCATTAACATCGAGCCCTCCCCCGATGTTGAGGGCATGTGGCTTGGTATCCTTCAGGAAGGGGGGCTGACCTGCCAAGCTGCATACTCACATTAAGAGTCTGGTATAGATTAGTGGGGGACCCAAAACCATTATATTATACTTGGGTTTCCCCCTTAAAATCCATATTGGATCCAAAGGCTTTTGGTATGGATTTTGGTTGGGGTCCAATGTCATTTTTTTTTTTGCAAAGGTTTCTCCTTCCAAGTCCATATAAAATTGATGCATAGAGAGCCTTCAAGGAAATGAGCCCTAACCACTGTCATGTAAATGCTGTTATCCTACAATATATATAAAAAAACAAATCCCTGACCAATCTAATTCCACCTCGGTGTTGATCTTCTTGGCAGCTCTCTGTGCTTCCAGCCTGTTAACCATGCACAGCAACAATTAACACCCCGCCGACCCAAACCTTTTTAAGCCCACTTCTCCATCACAGGGTCAGGTTATGACAAAGAAGGTGTGTACCTTTTGAAACGTGTTACCACCCCCCAGCATCACCCCCATTCCTCCTACAACCCATAGGGGTTGCCAGGAGGCTGGAAAATTGAAGGGTAGAATGCCAAGCACTGGTGGCTTTTTGACAGCTGTCAAATCAGGCTTCCTTCATGCCGGCTCGGATCCCATAGCTGCTGACATCTGCAAGCTATTCTATGGTGCTTTCACCTAATCCCATGCCGATTGTCAAGAACCTAACACGTAAGTGTGCTATTTTACACGATTGTGCAATAAATTACTTTTAACTTACTAATGAGAATCCTGCGCTGCTATTCCTTTTTTGTTGTTTGCGCTCATTGGATCTTCCTGGATCTTTTGTTGCGAGCTACAGGAACCCTGTGGCATGGCCATTGGTTTTCATTTGCATTCTGTGGACATCTCGGCCGTTGGGGGCTGGAACTTGTGCTCTGGACTGGTTTGTTTTATCTTGTACTATATTGATTTCATTTAGGTCCAGATTCAATATCCAAACCCTTGATATGTTCGACTGAGCCCTTATTATATACAGGTATGCCAGTACTTATATGTAGGCTGAAAAGACAGGGCTACAGTGATAATATACTATATATTTAAGTTCCTGTAAGCTGCTGTTTACAAAGCTGCTGTCCATTGGTTCCCTTGATCCTTCATTTCTACAAACTCTCCTGTTTTTAGGGTAATTGGGATTTATAAAATTGCATTTTTATAATAAGACAAACTCTCTTCCATTTCTTTGTGATTAGCTTTCAATAACATATAACCAGGGTTGCCAATACGTGGGGAACATCTGGGCCTCTTGTACAGGGCCCGGGCCCCAACAGTTTAGCAGGGGGGCCTGGGCAGCAGGGGTAAGGGATTCATGAACAGAAGGGGGTGATCGGTGTGGTGGGGGGCAATTACTGGAACCAATCCCTCTGCATGGCTCTCCCTGCAGCAGCTGAAAGCCTGCTTTTCCTCCTTTTTACTTTAACCGGATTTCAGCTGCTGCAGAGGGGAACTAAAGGTGCTCAGTTCCAGTAAAGGCGATCCCACTGTACCGATCATCACCTCCTGTACAGGACCCCCTTCCCCCTGCTGCTCAGCCCCCCATGTGCTCCGCCTATAGTGCTTTGGCTTTCCCTCCTCTCCCCACCAGCTGCAGGCACACAGAGGGAGGTTCAGGATAGAGCAGCAACCAGCAGGAACCCTCCTCCAGCCTGACCTCTGCCTCCGCCCCGGCCTGATTATCCCCCCCACTGCACAGTGTGGCACTTGCTGCCTGCACACACTCGAGATTGGGATCCGCCCACTGCTCCGCCTTCCTCTGCATGCTTGGATCCATTTTCCCTGCTTTCTCAGTCACAGCAGCTAAAGAGCAGGTAAACTAAAACCTCCACGCTGCGCCCTCTCTCCTACAGAGCGTAGAGGTTTTAGTTTGCCTGCTGCCTGAGCTGCCTTATGGTGGCACCGGCCCTGTTTGTACCCCTCTAAATGTTGCACCGCCTCTCCCCACCCCCATGCTACACCACTTCTCAACTGCGGAGGCGCTGTCTGCATATGTCAAAAATAAGCCACACACTATAATAATCAACAAATAAGTAAAAATGGCACGACTTACCCACGTACAATGACATCATTATCCTGTGAGAACACAAAAGACACATTGTGAGGTTCAGAAGCAATCTGGTGATGCAAACCAAATGGCAAAATACAATTTTTTTTTACAATCAATGAAAAGTTCTGGTGACCCGCCACGGAGGACGTTTTGCAGTTTGTGGCCCCTAGATATCAGCTTTTGTTCCTCTCATTTTATCTCCACAAGTCAATGGAAATTCCATAGCAGTAGCAGGAGCTTCATTGAAAGGAACTCAGAATTGAAAGCACGGGAGCGTGAAACCTGAAAGTATGCTGAGTGCGTTTACACAAGCCCCTCCCCCACTGACCTCCCAGAGCAACCATGAACTTTGCCTCTTCCAGTATTCTTCTAATCAGTAAAATCATAATTTAGAAGATACAAACACAGCGAATTTTACAAAATGTTTGCTAAATTTATACTCAATGTTACAGCTTAACCTGTATTGAGTTAATAAATATCAAATATTTGTAAATGTAAGTGCGCCTTTTTGTGAAATGATAAAAATCTAACTACGCAAAACTGTATGTAACCAAATTTCTCTAAAAATCTTGAGGTTTTCATTTTTCCCTTACAGCTTTCAGAGTTTGTAAAAGACCCCCCAAAACCATATATTTTCTAAAAGCACATGACCAGGAGAATAAAAAGATGGTGCTACTGATTTTTTAGGCCCCACAATATTTGCGTAAATGTTTACCAAAACAATATTTTCACTATAAAAACACTAAATTCCAACTAAGGCCTCGTTCTCATGGGTTGTACTAAAGCGTATGTCCATGGAGGACTGTACGGAGGGCTGTGTTTACCCAAATGGGGATGGACAGGTGTTCTGTGCATCCCTATATAGACTATCCCATTCATGTCAGTTGGCATGCAGAGGTTGAAAGGACAGATCTGACATCCATGCGGGTGTAGGTGTATGGCCCCACACGCAGACAGTGTGAGTTGAGGACATACGCCCTCATGAATGTCAAGTTGGGAGCAGTGATTGTGTCCATTCAGCCATTGCATCCAAAATGACATTTTACAAGTAAGAAGGCGCAATGCTGAGATACCTCAATATAAAAGTTTGTAGTTCCCAATAGTCCAAAGGGGCAGGAATAAAAAGATATATATATGAGCATATATATTGATGAGTCTGTCAGGGCTGCCACCAAAAAAGACCAGAAGCGGGTTCCAGTAAGCTAGGAGAAAAACAAGGAAAGGGGCGCCTCTGAGTTTATATCATTAAAACATTTATTAAGAAAACAATATCCACTCACATGGAAAGAAGTAGAGTTGAGTTCAGATACATCTCTGGGCTGAAGAGAAGGGACTAACAGATCACAGTGAGTCCGTTTGTTACTGGCACCTCATCAGATCCAACGAGGATAGGGTGGGATGGCTGAGCACAGCAGATTCTCCTTCAGCTGTCCAGGTAACACATCAAGGTCGGATGGGGTCAGTGGAGAGACCGTCAAACAAGATGTGGGTTCCGGGAGTGATTATAGGGAGGAGTCTGATGCCAGAGCCTGTAGCTGGCCTCTCTGTGGTTCCACACTGTTCATTCGGCGTCTGCAGTATAGTAACGACACGGCTATGTGATCTGAGCCAAAACGAGGCTTGGGAAGCAAACACAGCTTGCTTGCTAATAGCAAGCAAGTTCAGAAACGCGTCGCACAGCTGAGATGTCACAGCTCGGCGCCACGCTGTGTTTGCTTCCCAAGTCTCGTTTTGGCTCCAATCACACGGCCATGTCGTTACCATATACTACGGACACCGGATGAACATTGTGGAACCACAGCACGGCCAGATGTATCTGAACTCAACTCTACTTCTTTCAATGTGAGTGGATATTGTTTTCTTAATAAATGTTTTAATGATATATACTCAGAGATGCCCCTTTCCTTGTTTTTATCCAAAATGACATGAATGGGACTGCCTGCACAGGAATGAACAGAATGCATGTGCATTCCTGTGCAGCCGCTGTTTCCCAATAGATATCGATGGGACTGCCTGCATAGAGATGCACAGAACACCTGTGCATTCCTGTGCAGCTAAACAGGGCCTCACTGTAGTATGACCTTACATAGTCTATCCCCCCCTTCAGTCTATTATGAATGCTGCTGCTAGACTCATACACTTCACTAACCGGTCCATGACTGCTGTCCCTCTCTGCCAATCCCTTCACTGGATTTCACTACCCCACTGTATAAAATTAAAAATGCTAACCACAACATACAAAGGCAATCCACAACATGCCCCCAGCTACATCACCAACCTCATCTGCAGATATCTCCCAATTCATCCCCTCCGCTCCTCACCAGGACCTCCTGCTCTCTAGCTCCCTTGTTACCTCCTCAAATGCTCGCCTACAGGACTTCACTAGAGCCTCTCCCATCCTCTGGAACTCCCTGTCCCGGTATGTCCGATCAGCCCCTACCCTGTCCACATTTAGGAGATCCCTGAAAACTCATTTATTCAGGCAAGCCTACCCCACCTCTACCTAAGAGCTGTACCCGAGCCACCGTCATCCAGTTATGCGCCACAGCTATTACCCTTTGTATCACCACCCCCTCCCTTTAGAATTTAAGCTCCATGAGCCGGGCCCTCCTATTCCTTCTGTATTGTAATTGTGCTGCCCCCCCTCTATATTGTAAAGTGCTTTACAAACTGTTGGCGCTATATAAATCGTGTATAATAATAATAATATGACCAGCGTGAACGAGGCCTTGGGCCTTGTTAAGACTTGTGGTTGAGGACTACAAAAATGTGCTGTTGAGCTACGTTTCTGCCACTCGCCAACTGCCCCCCCCTTAAGGTGCAATAGGAAGAGTACAGGGTTGTTTACATGCTGCGACCACGATGCTTCACTTTGTATCCGTGGCAAAGTTGTCCCAACTTGTAGCAATGCCACCTGCTGAGTGCTACACATTCAAGTCAATAGGGAAGTGCCAAAAAAATCCCACTGAACCACGTGCAGTTGGCAAAAATTAGGTTAAAACAGGCAGTGAGGAGGCAACATAACGATTGCTAATCGCCTATTAGTAGCCTCTGGAGCGTGATCTGTATGTTGATTGGGCATCAGAGGGAAGGGTGATTTAGATGCATGTCTAAATCTACCCTACTTTTTTTTTTTTTTTTTAACTATTTTTGTTTTTTCTTTTTTTTTCTTTTTGGGGGGGTTTAACAACTTGCCAACCGCCCACAGCCGAATGACGGCTGCAGGGCGGCTGGATAACTCTGGGATCACGTCATGACGTGATCCCGGAGAACCGCTCCCACGCACCCCCCAGTGAGTTTTTCAACCTTCATCAGTGCCCAACAGTGCCACAGCAGTGCCCAACAGTACCACAGTAGTGCCCAACAGTGCCACAACAGTGCCCAACAGTGTCATCTGTGCCACATCTGTGCCACCTGTGCCATCTGTACCACCTGTGCCACCTCTGTGCCACCTCTGTGCCACACCAGTGATAATACAGTGCACACCAGTGCCACACCTGTACCACACCAGTGCCACCTGTGCCCTTCAGTGCCACCTGTGCCCATCAGTGCCACCTGTGCCCATCAGTGCCACTTGTGCTCATCAGCGCCACTGCAGTGCCACATCAGTGCCGCCTGAGCCCACCAGTGCCGCCTGAGCCCACCAGTGCCACCTCTGTGCCACCAGAGCCACACCAGTGCAACCAGAGCCACACCAGTGCAACCACAGTGCACACCAGTGCCACTACAGTACACACCAGTGCCACACCAGTGCCCCATCAGTGCCACCTGTGCCCATCAGTGCCACTTGTGCTCATCAGCGCCACTGCAGTGCCACATCAGTGCCGCCTGAGCCCACCAGTGCCGCCTGAGCCCACCAGTGCCACCTCTGTGCCACCAGAGCCACACCAGTGCAACCAGAGCCACACCAGTGCAACTACAGTGCACACCAGTGCCACACCAGTGCCCACCAGTGCCACACCAGTGCCCCATCAGTGCCACCTGTGCCCATCAGTGCCACCTGTGCCCATCAGTGCCACTTGTGCTCATCTGCACTACTGCAGTGCCACATCAGTGATGCCTGTGCCCACCAGTGCCGCCTGAGCCCACCAGTGCCACCTCTGTGCCACCAGAGCCACACCAGTGCAGCCAGAGCCACACCAGTTCCACTACAGTGCAACCAGAGCCACACCAGTCCCACTACAGTGCAACCAGAGCCACACCAGTCCCACTACAGTGCCACATCAGTGCCACCTGTGCCCATCAGTGCTCATCTGCGCCACATTAACCTCACCAGCCAGCAGTATGGCAAAAAAATTATTTACGGCCGAGAAGGCCTACCAGCGTCTCAGCATGACGAATGAGAGCAGCGGAGAGCTCTCTGAGTCTCTGTCCGATTCGGATTCAGCCTATGAACCTGTGACAAGCAGCGAGTCTGATACAGATTTGGAAGAGGAACGTGTGCCCGTGAAAAGAAGGCGTTCTGGCATGGAGCAGCAGCCTACTACCACCTCAATAGCTGTGCCGTCCACCTCAAGAGCTGTGCCCTCCACCTCAAGCGCAGTGCCGTCCACCTCAAGCGCAGTGCCACCGCAACAAAGGCCAGGTACCAGTAGGGTGTCCTCTCAGCCACAAAAATATAGAGGCCATGCCACCCTTCCCTATGCCCTTCAAAACCCCCTGTGGCTTCCCCCTCATCCTGGAGCAGCAAATATCCCCCCTTTTACCGCCCAGCCAGGTGTCCAGGTGAACACTGATGATTTAGTGATGCTTGATTTTTTTTATTTGGTTTTCACCAGCGACTTACTATCGTCCATTGTGGCCCAGTGCAACCTCTATGCACAGCAGTACATAGTAAGCAACCCTGGCTCTAGTTATGCCCGTCCCTTTGAGTGGAGAGAGCTTACCATAGAGGAATTTAAAATTTTCTTAGGCCTAACTTTTACAATGGGACTCACAAAAAAAAAGAAATATACTCATATTGGTCAACTAACCTCGTCCAACACATGCCACTCTTCTCTTCGATAATGCCAAGATCAAGATACCTTATGATTTTGCGCTTCCTCCACTACAATGACAACACCCAGTGCCCTCCCCGAAATGACCCAGCATTTGACAAATTATTCAAACTTCGGCCACTCCTAAATTATTTCGCTGAAAAATTTCCCCAATTATATACCCCCGAACAGAATATTTCCGTGGATGAGTCCCTTGTAAAATTCTCCGGCAGGCTCGGCATCAAACAATTTATCCCCAGCAAAAGGGCCCGATATGGGGTAAAAATGTACAAACTTTGCGACCGAGCCACGGGGTACATTTACGCCTTCCGGGTGTACGAAGGGAAGGACATCCAACTGCATCCCCCTGAATGTCCAGAATATATTTGAGCCAGCGGCAAAGTTGTCTGGGAGCTTGTTTATCTACTCCTTGGAAAGGGGTACCACCTTTATGTGGATAACTTTTATACAAGTTTGCCCCTCTTCCGTAATCTTCACCGGAGAGACACCCCAGCATGTGGTACCGTAAGAATGAATAGAAAAGGCTTCCCACAAAAAATGGTCAATGAAAGGCTACGCCGAGGGGAGACGGCGTCTTTGCGGAACCAGGAGCTATTAGCTGTCAAGTGGAGGGACAGACGAAACGTCCACATGCTGACGACAATCCATAATGTCACCTACGTGGAAGTCCCAAGAAGAAACGGCCCAGTCCAGAAACCTGCTTGTATTTATGATTACAATTTGTTTATGGGGGGAGTGGACTTCAACGATCAGATGATTGAACCCTACCTTCCCACAAGAAAATCCCGTCACTGGTATAAAAAAGTGTCCATTTATTTTTTCAGGTTGGGCCATGTATAACACTTATGTTATTTAACAAAAATCTACAGAGAACCCCGTATCCTATCTGCACTACCAGGAACAAGTAATCTCCGCCCTTTTGTACCCTGAAAGCCCACCAGAAATTATTCGCTCTGATTCCATGAGCAGACTCCACGAACGCTACTTTCCTGACAAAATCCCCCCCAGTGAAACAAGCCAGAGACGTCAGAAGAGATGCCGGGTGTGCTCCAGAGGAGGAATTAGAAGAGACACCTCGTTTTATTGTCCCGATTGTCCTTCCCAACCAGGCCTCTGTATAGGTGAATGTTTCCGCCATTACCATACTTCTCTACATTATTAGGGAAGTATGGTAAACGTAATTCTCATTTCCTGTCATTTTCCTCCACACCCCTTATGCCACTGCGCTGAACTGTACATACCTCTGCCTTCTCCGGAATCGACCCTGACCTGTTATACGACCAAGCTTCTGCCTAATGATAAACATACCTCTGCCTTCTCCGGAACTGACCCTGGCCTGTTATACGACCAAGCTTCTGCCTAACGCTAAATTGTACCTACCTCTGCCTGCTCTGGAACTAACCCTGGATTGTTTGACCACGTTTTTTGCCTGCCTCTTGGACTGATCATTTACCCTGCTATGCTAGTGGGAAAGGGATAATAAAAGAGTGCTGCGCAAATGAATTGTCCGTTAAATAAATGAAGGTAAGAGATGAGATCACCAGTGGATAGTCAAAACGCCTAGGGTAGGATCAGAGGTGACTATAATCCCTTCACCATATACGGATGGCCCCTCGCCTGCAATCTTCAACCTGAAACAGGTCACACAGCATATAAACCATAAACAGGGTAAGCTGAAACAGGAGATAGTGACTTCTCATTCAGTACTCCCACTCTCATCAGATGACATAGATGTAGTATTGGTTCACAGGGTGGAGGTGTTTCTTTGAGATGGAAAAGTGTCCTGGGATGTGCTGTTATCTTGTTTCCGGCTCAGATTTCATTCCTTCAGGCGTCTGGGTGTGGAGTCTGTACACAGGCTGAACTGCTGCATCCAGTGCATGGAAAGCTCCATGCTGACCACTCTGGAGTGCAGAAGAGGAAATGACATCACTGATGCACGGCAAACGTCCAGGCTGGTGTTGGGGATAATGCAGGGATAGTACAGGCTACGCGCTCGGGGCTCACAGCTCCTTCTACTCTACAGCAAAAAGGCCAGTAGAATGAAAAAAATGAACCATTCAAAAGACTCATTATGCCTCATAGATTATACGCTGGGGTGTTTGCTTTCCAAAATGGGGTCACTTTGTGGGCGTTTCCATTGTCCTGGTGCTCCGGGGCCTTCAAAAGTGTAATAGGTGGTTGAGAGATTAGATGTGTAATTTATGCTCCTAGAACGCCTGAATGTGCTACTTCAATGTTGCACCTCTGTATGTGGCCAGGCTGTGTAAAAGTCTCACACATGTGGTATCGCCATACTCAGGAGGAGTAGCAGAATATATTTTGGGGTGTCATTTTTGCTATGTACATGCTATGTGTTGGAAATATCTTAGAAATGGACAACTTTGTGTAAAAAAATTGCGTTTTCATTTTTTTTCCACATTTTCCAAAAACTTCTGGAAAAAAATGAACCATTCAAAAGACTCATTATGCCTCATAGATTATACGTTGGGGTGTTTGCTTTCCAAAATGGGGTCACTTTGTGGGCGTTTCCATTGTCCTGGTGCTCCGGGGCCTTCAAAAGTGTAATAGGTGGTTGAGAGATTAGATGTGTAATTTATGCTCCTAGAATGCCTGAATGTGCTACTTTAATGTTGGGCCTCTGTATGTGGCCAGGCTGTGTAAAAGTCTCAAACATGTGATATCGCCATACTCAGGAGGAGTAGCAGAATATATTTTGGGGTGTCATTTTTGCTATGTACATGCTATGTGTTGGAAATATCTTAGAAATGGACAACTTTGTGTAAAAAAAATACGTTTTCATTTTTTTTCCACATTTTCCAAAAACTTCTGGAAAAAAATGAACCATTCAAAAGACTCATTATGCCTCATAGATTATACGTTGGGGTGTTTGCTTTCCAAAATGGGGTCACTTTGTGGGCGTTTCCATTGTCCTGGTGCTCCAGGGCCTTCAAAAGTGTAATAGGTGGTTGAGAGATTAGATGTGTAATTTATGCTCCTAGAACGCCTGAATGTGCTACTTTAATGTTGCGCCTCTGTATGTAGCCAGGCAGTGTAAAAGTCTCAAACATGTGATATCGCCATACTCAGGAGGAGTAGCAGAATATATTTTGGGGTGTCATTTTTGCTATGTACATGCTATGTGTTGGAAATATCTTAGAAATGGACAACTTTGTGTAAAAAAAATGCGTTTTCATTTTTTTTCCACATTTTCCAAAAACTTCTGGAAAAAAATTAACCATTCAAAAGACTCATTATGCCTCATAGCTTATACGTTGGGGTGTTTGCTTTCCAAAATGGGGTCACTTTGTGGGCGTTTCCATTGTCCTGGTGCTCCAGGGCCTTCAAAAGTGTAATAGGTGGTTGAGAGATTAGATGTGTAATTTATGCTCCTAGAACGCCTGAATGTGCTACTTTAATGTTGCGCCTCTGTATGTGACCAGACTGTGTAGAAGTCTCACACATGTGGTATCGTCATACTCAGGAGGAGTAGCAGAATATATTTTGGGGTGTCATTTGTGTAATGTACATGCCATGTGAGAGAAATAACCTGTTATAATGACAAATTGGTGTGAAAAAAAATAAAAATAAAAAAAATCTTAATTTTGCAAAGAATTGTGAGAAAAAATAACAAAAAAAACTCACCATGCCTCTTACTAAATACCTTGGAATGTCTACTTTCCAAAAAGGGGTCATTTGGGGGGTATTTGTACTTGCCTGGCTTGTTAGGGTCTCAAGAAATGAGATAGGCCTCAGTACATCAGTGATTGGCACCATAGCTTGTAGACTCTATAACTTTCACACAGACTAAATAATATCCACTAATTTAGGTTATTTTTACCAAAGATATGTAGCAGTATAAATTTTGGCCCAAATTTATGAAGAAAAATTACTTATTTGCAAAATGTTATAATAAAAATGAGGAAATGAAGAAAATTTAATTTTTTTACAAAATTTTCGGTCTTTTTTCATTTATAGCACAAAAAATAAAAAACCCAGAGGTGATCAAATACCACCAAAAGAAAGCTCTATTTGTGTGAAAAAAAGGACGAAAATTTCATATGGGTAAAGTGTTGCATGACTGAGTAATTGTCATTCAAAATGTGAGAGCACGAAAGCTGAAAATTGGTCTGGTTAGGAAGGGGGTTTAAGTGCCCAGTGGTCAAGTGGTTAAAGAGACATCAGGTGTCTAAACAAACCCCTCATTCGTTGAGACAGAGAGAGGGACTAAAGACAGTCCTTTTCTCCGCAGGTTTATCTGCACTGTAGATGAATGAATAGGAGTCTGTATAGAGACTCCTATTCATTCACAAACTGCGGCATAGTAAACACAGTTTC
Organism: Aquarana catesbeiana; assembly: GCA_037953035.1. NCBI lineage: Eukaryota > Metazoa > Chordata > Amphibia > Anura > Ranidae > Aquarana > Aquarana catesbeiana. The sequence continues at coordinate 2,089,683 of JBBHAA010001355.1, read as the reverse complement.
AGTGATGAATGAACATATATTTTTTCACTGAAAATACACTTAAATCATTAATAGTGATTATTTATTACACAAACACAACATAATTTACAAAATTCCTGATAAGTTCCTGCTAAATCTAATTACATATTTCTGACTCCTGCACTCCGTACCTAGGCTCAAGTTTGAAGCCCCTGCCACTGCTGGTGCAATTTTTTCACACCACTAACCCTGTAATTTAATAAGGTATGAATTATAGTGACTGCAGGTGAGGAATCCAATTAGGGGGAAGAATCTATATGGAATAGTTTCATTAGGGACTGTAATTAATACATTTAGAAGAAATAGATATTTGGAGATAATTACATTTGACCAATCGTATGGTAAATATCATATTTAAAATATTTATGGTTACATTGAAGTAAACCTTGGCAACAATCATATTGTGGCTCAATTGGTTATAAAAGGGTCCGGTGAGCCCCTATTGTTTTAGCTTAATTTCATGTTCCCACCTACAGCTAAAGTCAAAATACCTCCTTCATTGGATATTCTGCTGCTCCAATCCTTCCTTCTATTCTACTTCAATATTATTATTATTATACACAATTTTGATATAGCGCGAACAGTTTACGCAGTGCTTTACAATGTAGAGGGGGACAGCACAATTACAGTACAGTTCAATACAGAAAGTACAGGAGGGCCCAGCTCATAGAGCTTACATTGTAAAGGGACGGGGTGGTGGTACAAAAGGTAATAGCTGCGGGGGATGATTTGATGGGGTTGGCTCGGGTACAGTAATGGGGGTGGCTCGGGGACAGTTGTTATAAATGAATAAATGAGTTTTCAGGAATCTCCTAAAGGTGGAGAGTTTAGGGGCTGATTGGACATACCGAGGAAGGGAGTTCCAGACGATAGGAGAGGCTCTAGAGAAGTCCTGAAGGCGAGCATGGGAGGAGGTAACAAGGGAGCTAGAGAGCAGGAGGTCCTGGGAGGAGCGGAGGGGATGATTTGGGCGATATCTGCAGATGAGGTTGGTGATGTAGCTGGGGGTGATGTTGTGGATAGCCTTGTATGCTATGGTTAGTATTTTGAATTTTATATGGTGGGGGAGGGAAAACCAGTGAAGGGATTGGCAAAAGGAGCAGCAGTCACAGATCGATTAGTGAGGTGTATTAGTCTAGCAGCAACATTCATAATAGACTGAAGGGGGCATAGCCTGTGTAAGAGTAGGCCATTAAGGAGAGAGTTGCAGTAGTCAAGGCGGAAAATAATCAAGAAGTGAATAAGTTGCTTTGTGGTGTCATTTGTCAGGAAGGGTCAAATTCTGGAAAAGTTACTGAGGTTAAGGCGGCAGAATTTAGCTAGTGATTGGATGTGGGGGGTGAAGGAGAGGTCAGAGTCAAGGATTACACCCAGCACCCTGGCATGTGTGGAAGGACCAATGGTTGTGCTGTTGATTTTAATGGTAAAGTCATGGGGGGGGGTGGGAAGCAGGAAATATAACAAGCTCAATTTTAGAAAGATTGAGTTTGAGTGGTATGATATCCATACCAATATGTCATTCAGTAAGTTTGAGATCCGTGAGGAGATCGAGGGGGTGAGTTGAGAAGTGGAGAGATAGATCTGGGTGTCGTTGGCGTAGAGGTGGTATTGGAAGCCATGTGAGGTTATCAACTGGTTAAGGGAAGAGGTATAGAGCGAGTATAGGAGGGGTCCAAGGACGGAGCCTTGGGGTACCCCAACAGAAAGAGGAAGAGGAGCGGAGGAGATGGAGTTGTAAGTGACACTGAAAGTGCGCTGAGATAGGTAGGAGGAGAACCAGGATAAAGCAGAATCACTGAGGCCAAGGGAGTATAGTTTTCTGAGGAGGAGCAGGTGGTCAACTGTGTCGAAGGCAGCAAAGAGCTCTAAGAGTATGAGTATGGAGTAATGGCCATTGGTTTTAGCAGTTAGTAGGTCATTGGTGATTTGAGAAGGTGGTTCTCCATGAGGTAGCAACTCATTCGGTCATGGACAAGGCGTTCGATGAGCTTGGAGGCAAATGGGAGCAGGGAGACGGGTCTTAAGTTATTCAAACAGGGTGGGGTCTATTGAGGGTTTTTTAAGTATGGGGGTAACCAGTGCATGTTTGAGCGAGGAAGGAAAGGTGCCAGAGGAGAGGGAGAGGTTATATATGGTTAATATGTTAAGAGGTTAATATGTCAGTAAACTCCCCATTATCCATCACACATGTCACAGGTAGAAGAATCATTTGTTGATCGCCATTGAGGCGAAGTTCCCAATTGATCAGCCATAAAGGTTTTTAATTAAGCTTCTACTTACAATTCTGGATTTTCTAGCTTTCATGACTTTGTAGGCTCACAAAATTCTGAGACTAGATGTATATTCCTAGATTATAAGCACTAAGGAGCAGGGCCCTCTGATTCCTACTGTATCAAATTGTATTGTATTTGTACTGTCTACCCTCAAGTTGTAAAGCGCTACCTAAACTGTTGGCGCTATATAAATACTGTATAATAATGTATAATAATAATATTCACTATTTATTACCCACTTGTGGACTGCCCGCCTAGAATGTACTGTGGAAAGACAAATGGCCCACACAAGCAAAGTGATGTACCGTCATGCCCCCCACCAAAACCCACTGTGAGCCTGTCAGCAAGTCTCAGCCAAGACCTGATGACTGGCTGTATCCAATCACAGCTGAGAGCCCTGTGTTGACAAACAACAAAGAGAGAGAAGAAGAGAAGAATAGAGAGATCCCTGCAAAGGGATAAGACACATAGAGATCTGTAATAAAAAGCAGTACACATTACACATTGTTAGGCGCACATTTAACCCCTTGATTGCCGCTAGATGTTAACCCCTTCCCAGCCAGCATCCTTAGTGACAGTGTATAATATTATCATTGACCACTGTATTAATGCACTGGTGATGTCAGTGGCAGTTAGTCAGTTCCCCCCCCCCCAGAGTCTGTTTATTTAGATTGCCCGTTACACTATAAGTTTCTGATTGCCGCCATTAGTAGTAAAAAAATAAATAAAGAAAAATTCCAGTATATATTCCATAGTTTGTAGATGCTATAACTTTCACACAAACCAATCAATTCTACACGTATTGGGTTTTTTTTTTTTAACCAAAGACATGGAGCAGAATACATTTTGGCCAGAATTTAAAGGGGTTGTAAAGGTATTTTTTTTTTAAATAACAAACATGTCATACTTACCTTCACTGTGCAGCTCGTTTTGCACAGAGTGGCCCTGAACCTGCTCTTCTGGGGTCTTCTTCTGTTTCAGCTCCTCCCCGCAAGAACTAACCACCTTAATGCGAGCTCTCTCACATGGTGGTTAGTTCTTGCGGGCACGCTCCTGTGATACAGCTGGCAGCTATAGCCGCTCACTGTATCACTCGGCCCTGCCCCCCGGCGCGCCGCATCATTGGATGTGATTGACAGCAGGGCGAGCCAATGGCTGCGCTGCTTTCAATCCATCCGCTGTAGCCAATCAGCGGCCAGGCCGAGCGGCGAAATGGATGTTGGGAGCGAGTGGCTGACTTTCGAGGGGTCAGGTAAGTAAAACGGGGGGGCTGGGGGCGGCGGTATTGTCGAAAGTTTTTTCACCTACCATAGAATGCATTAAGGTGAAAAAATTTTTACCTTTACAACCCCTTTAAAATAAATTAGATTTTTTTTTTTTTTAATTGGATACGTTTTATAACAGATAGTATTTTTTTTTAATTTTTCATTTTTTGTTCATTTATATAATAATAAAAAAACCTGTGGTTTTTGGATACAGTGTGGCATGACCGCCCAATTACTAGTTAACCACTTTGTATCCGGCCTAGTTCTGACACTTCTCTCCTACATGTAAAAATCGACTTTCTTTTGCTAGAAAATTACTTAGAACCCCCAAACATTATATATATATATATATATATATATATATATATATATATATATATATATATATATATATATATATATATACATATATATACATATATATATACATATATATACATATATATATATATATATATATACATATATATATATATATATATATATATATATATATATACATATATATATATATATATATATATATATATATATATATATATATATATATATACATATATATATATATATATATATATATATATACATATATATATATATATATATATATATATATATATATATATATATATATATATATATATATATATATATATATATACATATACTTAGCAGAGGCCCTAAAGAATAAAATAGTTGGTGTTGCAGTTTTTTTATGTCACACGGTAATTGCGCAGCGTTTTTTTAAATGCATTTTATTTGGAAAAAATACACTTTAATGAAAAAAAAACAATATTTACACAATTTTTTTGTATAATGTGAAAGATGATGTAATACCAAGTAAATAGATACCTAACATGTCATGCTTAAAATTGGGTCTGCCCGTGGAATGGCGGCAAACTAAAGTGCTTAAAATTCTCTATACACAACGCTTTAAATGCCTTTACAGGTTACCAGTTTAGAGTTGCACAGGAGGTCTAGCACTAGAATTATTGCTCTCACTCTGACGCTCACGACAATACCTCACATGTGTGGTGCGATCACCATTTACATATGAGTACATTAGCAACGTATTCGGATTTGCACGTAAGCATGGTGGGACGAGGGCACTTTAATTTTCTATTATTTATTTTATACAAACATTTTTTTTTTACACTTTTTTTTGGATTCAATTTATTGTTATCACAAGGGATGAACAAAATCCTTTGTGACAGCATGGGCCGTGACAAGTCCTCTTAATGGAGAGATCTGGGGTCTATTAGACTCCAAATTTGTCCTCTGGCCTCCCATGCAGCCGATTAGACACAGATCATTTTGATCGGCTGCTTTCCTGGCCACTAACGGCCAGGAAAACAAAGAGGCTGGACCGGGAATGAAGAAATACTCCTGGTTTTCAGGTTCACAGAGAAAGAGGAATGATGTCAGTTCCTCTCTTTGTTTAGAGGAGCAATTGCCGCTGGCCGCACTGCTCCCGGGGTCAACTGATGGAACAGTTGAGCCCGGGAAAGGTAGTGATGGGAGGGGGTGGGACCCCCTTCTACTACCCGCAGAAGTGATTGAGTGTCTATATAGACCCTCAAATCACTTCTGCTAGAAAGGGAATCACCAGCTGAAAAAATCCATACCACGATGATGCCTGTAGGTGCACCCATCATCCCTGTGTAACCACTTCAACCCGAGGACTCATGGATGTCCTAAGGGCAGGAAGTAGTTAAAGTAACGTAGTGCCCAATAGCAAAAAATGGCCTGTTCAAGAAGGGGGTAAAACCTTCTGAAGCTGAACTGATTAATTCACCAAATGAGTTTTTTTCCATCGGGAATTCTTATTAGAGAATCCAGTACTGGATGTATTTTGATTGGCTGCTATGAGCTCTTCACTACTTGTATGAAATGATTGGGTATCACACTGATAAAAATGAATAGAAAGTCACTCACCTCATTGCCTGTCATTGGAAATGAAGGTAGATGACCACTACCACTGTAAATCTGGCAAAACAAAATGCAGTAGTAAGACTTCTGAAGAGGTTTAGCTCAGGTATACAGAAGACAGGATGGAGATGGTTGTACCAGTAAGCAGATTATCGTAGAAGTGTGGTTGGGAAGGTTTATTGGAATGTGTGTGAATTTTGAGTCTTTTTATAACCCTGATCTGATGTAATATCAGTGGGTGGTTTCCACACTCCTCCAATGAGATTGCATCGTATTATAACTTGCCAGGCACAGTTGGGGGGGCTGTTCAATAAATAACTCTTCCAAGGAACAGCAGACTGCAATGTGATAAAGATTATAAGCTATAAAACGTTTAAAGTCCAACCTTGCGAACAACAAATTAACATGAGTCAAAGCAAATACTGACAGGTAAAGTGAATAACATTGATTATCTGGTTACAAATGCAGTGGATAGGATATATTAGGCAGCAAGTGAACATGTTGTTCCTGCAGTTGATGTGTTAAAAGAAAAAATGGACAAAGGTAAGGATTTGAAAAGAGCCAGATGGTAAAGTCTAGACTATGGGGTCAGAGCAACTCCAAAACTGATGCTCTTGTGGGAAGTTCCTTATCTGCAGTGGAAAACTGGAGAACAGGATAATGGGTGGCCAAGGCTCATTGATGGAGGTGGGGGAGTGAAGGTTTATTGATGGATGTGGGGGGGCTCATTGATGAAGGCTGGGAGGGGAGGCTCATAGATGGAGGTGTGGGGAAGGCTCATTGATGGAAGTGGGGAGGGGAGGCTCATTGATGGAGGTGGGGAGGGAAGGCTCATTGATGGAGGTGGGGAGGGAAGGCTCATTGATGGAGGTGGGGAGGGAAAGCTCATTGATGGAGGTGTGGAGGGAAGGCTCATTGATGGAGGCAGGGAGGGAAGGCTCATTGATGGAGGTGGGGAGGGAAAGGTCATTGATGGTGTGGAGGGAAGGCTTATTGATGGAGGCATGGAGGGAAGGCTCATTGATGGAGGTGGGGAGGGAATGCTCATTGGTGGCAGTGGGGAGGGAATGCTCATTGATGAAGGCGGGGAGGGAAGGTTCATTGATGGAGGTGGGAAGGGAAGGCTCATTGATGTAGGCGAAGAGGAAAGACTCATTGATGGAGGTGGGGGAGGGAAGGCTCATTGAGGGGGGTGGGGAGGGAATGCTCATTGATGGAGGTGGGGAGGGAAGGCTCATTGATGAAGATGGGGAGGGAAGGCTCATTGATGGAGATAGGGAGGAAAGGCTCATTGATGGATTTGGGGGATGAAGGCTAATTGAGGGAGGTGGGGAGGGAAGGCTCATAGATGGAGGTGGGGAGGGAAGGCTCATTGATGGAGGTAAGGAGGAAAGACTTGTTGATGGAGGTGGGAAGGGAAAGCTCATTGATGGTGTGTAGGGAAGGCTTATTGATGGAGGCAGGGAGGGAAGGCTCATTGGTGGAGGTGGGGAGGGAATGCTCATTGATGGAGGCTGGGAGGGAAGGTGCATTGATGGAGGTGGGAAGGGGAGGCTCATTGATGGAGGCGAGGAGGAAAGACTCATTGATGGAGGTGGGGGAGGGAAGGCTCATTGATGGGGGTGGGGAGGGAATGCTCATTGATGGAGGTGGGGAGAGAAGGCTCATTGGTGAAGGTGGGGAGGGAAGGCTCATTGATGGAGGTGAGGAGGAAAGGCTCATTGATGGAATTGGGGTATGAAGGCTCATTGATGGAGGTGAGAAGGAAAGGCTCATTGATGAAATTGGGGGATGAAGGCTCATTAATGGAGGTGGGGAGAAAAGGCTCATTGATGGAGGCAAGGAGGAAATGCTCATTGATGGAGGTGGGGGAGAGAAGGCTCATTGATGGAGGTTGGGAGGGAATGCTCATTGATGGTTTGAGTTGGGCAGGGAAGGCTCATTGATGGAGGCGGGGGTGGAGACACATTGATGGAGGTGGGGGAGGCTCATCGGTGGAGGTGGGGAGGGAAGGCTCATTAATGGAGGTGGGGAGGGAAGGCTCATTGATGGAGGTGAGAAGGGAAGGCTCATTGATGGAGGTGGGGAGGTAATGCACGTTGATGGAGGCAGGGAGGGAAGGCTCATTGATGGAGGTGGGGAGGGAAGGCTCATTGATGGAGGTGGAGAGGGATAACTCATTGAGGGAGGTGGGGGTGGAGGCTCATTGATGGAGATGGGGACGGAAGGCTTACCCGTGTAGTCTAATCAAATATAAGAGCTACTGGTGCTCCAATTACTAACAAAGTGAATGCTGGTTCTGATAGAAAGATGTCAGAACACACACAGAGCATCACAGTTTTTGTGTATGGGGCTGTGTAGCAACATACTGGTCAGGGTGCCCATGCTGATCCGTGACCAACATACAATGCTTTTGTATGGTCAAATGATCTTTCCCTGTTCTTTGGAATCTGCTGGGAAAGATTATCGGGGAGGGGCTTCTATTACTCTGCTAATGTATGTTTTCTACATGTATCACCCTCTAGTGTGTGCTACTAGAAGTGAGTGTAGGAAAAAGCATTTTTCTGGCCAGGGATACAACTAAGTCACTGAATCTGGGTCAGGGTTATTAGAGGCCAGGGCTGGATAACTCCTCTTGGCAGCTCTCTGGTGCCTCCCACTGGTATCTGGAAAGTTGGAGAGCATTCTGGAACTAGTGGGTGGAGGTGAAGAGGAGCTGCCTTGGATATTTATGGGCTCTCAGCCAATCCCCAGGATTGGGCCTGGCAGGGAACTGGGATAACCCATAAATACACAGATCGCTACATTTATAATACTGTCGTGGTACAGATGACCTGTATGCAACCAAGTGTTTATGTACTGTTTGTTAAAAAACTGAAATAAAAAGAAATTTAAAAAAAAAAAAAATACACATGGGCCATGCCAACAAGGGAAGTCGGGTGGAAGATGGATAAGCAGTGCTGAGGAGAGGCTGTCGGTGGCCCTTGAGGGACCCCTACTGGAGAGGGTTTTTACTTTGGGCTGGGATCTCAGGAAAGCTGGCCTGGAAGGATACTAACACAGGAGGCAATTGGAGGGATTCATGCTGGAGAGGCAGCAGGAAGGAGCAAGCAGATACTGTGAGTAGATGAGCACGGTGAAGGGACAAGACAAGGAGAGAGACCATCAGCTGTAACGGTACTCTCTTGAAGACCGTTATGTGGCAGGTCCCCATCTAACCTTGCCCTGGGAAGTCTCCATGTGTGTGTATCAGTCGGGCAGGACTGGTGCAGAGAGTCAGTCAGGAGGACTGAAAGGAAGAATAGCCAGACAGGCTAGAATTTTATAGGAAAGTGGAACTGGGATCAGTGGCCACAGGGAAGCAGAAGGAGAGACATTATGCTGTTCACTCCATTTGTGCTACTTTTGTCAAGGGACTGAAAGTTCCTGCCTGTAATAGGCCTTTGCTGAACTAGCAATATACTGCTAGTTCCACCAGGAGCTGTATAAGGGAAACACGTTTGTGCAGGAGGAGGGAAGAAGAAGATCTGTGTAAATAGGGAGGAAGTTGTCCCTTTGTTCTGTGTTAGAAAATTTTCAAGTTGATCATCACATAATTCCTCTACCCCATCCAAGTTATCATCCCCTAATAAAAACAATAAAGCAAGTCAAGGACTGATTTTTCTGTGTTGGAATGAATGAATTGAACTCCAGACTTTGAGAGTTGTGTTTACTGTACTTAAGAAGGATGGCGGTGGTCAGTGTTGTAGCCATATGGCAGCTAGAAGAGATTTGCCGGGGTGGTGAAGAGTGGTTTCTTCTATTTGTGCCCCCAGAGGGCGAGACGAGGGTGACCACCAATGTTGGGTTTGGTTGAGGAGGACTGCTTTGTAGTAGTTCTTGAGGTTAGGGGCTCCCATCCCTGCTTTGGTTGTCGCAGTGCACATGATGGATTGCTTCATTCTGGGGCATTTTTCATCCCAGATAAAGCGTTGGAGCGTGTTCAGTTGAGAGGAGAGTAGCAGTACTGGGAGAGTTCAGAACAGGTAAAGCAGATGAGGCAAGACAAACATTTTGGATAGGGCTATTCTCCCAGCCCATTAAGACTTAATGGTTGGGAGGGAGGTGCAAACATATTTCAGTTTCTTAAGAAGTGCTTCATAATATATACAAAGGGTATTGCTGGAGGGGACAGTTAACTGTATCCTTAGGTAAGTAAGCATTGAGGCTGGGACCCATGGAAACAGGGATAGACGAGTGAGAGTTGCTTTTGTATCTTGATTGAGACATATGCCCATCAAGTTGGATTTGGAGCAATTGATTTTATATGAGAATAGCTGGCCAAATTGTACCAAAAGGTCATGAAGAGCCAGTAGGGACTGGAGAGGATTGGTCAGAATTACAATGAGATCATCTGCATAGAGTTCTAATTTATGGGTAGTGGCTCCTATCTGTAGCCCTGAGATCATCGGGTGGACTCTAATGGCTGCTGCAAGGGGTTCCATCACTAGTGCAAATGTTAAAGGGGAGAGGGGACATCCCTGTCTTGTGCCGTTGGAGAAATTGAAAGGAGCAGAGGTCATAAAAAAAAATGTGTTTGAACCACTTCCCACCCACCGGCCGTCATACAACGTCCTTGACTTTGTGAGGGGATATCTGAATGACGGGTGCAGCTACAGGAATCATTCAGATATCAGCTTTTTCAGCCGGCGATTCCCTACACCATAAGAATGATCATAGCGGCTGTTCAACTGCTTGATCGTTCTTACAGGAGGCGAGAGGGGATGTCCCCCCCTCCTGCTGCCCTCCGGTGCTTCTACCGACTCACCGCTACGATCGAACCCAGGATCGTTTTTTTTTTTTTTTAATTTCAGGCTTCCCAGCCTAGAGGTGAGATGTGGGGTCTTATTGACCCAATATCTCACTGTAAAGAGGACCTGTCATGCCATATTCCTATTACAAGGGATGTTTACATTCCTTGTAATAGGAATAAAAGTGGTCAAAAATTTTTTTTTTTGGAAAAAAACATCAAACTAAAATAAATAAAGTAAAATGAACAATAAAAAAAAAAATTTTTTAAAGTGCCCCTGTCCCTGTGTGCTCGCATGCAGAAGCGAACGCATACGTAAGTCCCGCCCACATATGAAAACGGTGTTCAAACCACACATGGGAGGTATCGCTGTGATCGGTAGAGCGAGAGCAATAATTTTGGCCCTAGACCTCCTCTGTAACTCAAAACATGTAACCAGTAAAAAAATTTTAAAGCGTCGCCTATGGGGATTTTTGAGTAGCAATGTTTGGCGCCATTCCACAAGCGCGTGCAATTTTGAAAGGTGACATGTTGGGTATCTATTTACTCGGTGTAACTTCATCTTTCACATTATGCAAAAACATTGGGCTAACTTTACTGTTCTGGTTTTTGTAAAGCACAAAACGTTTTTTTTTTCCCAAAAAAACACGTTAAAAAAATTGCTGTGCAAATACCGTGCGAGATAAAAAGTTTCAACGACCGCCATTGTATTCTCTAGGGTCTTTGCTAAAAAAACATATATAATGTTTTGGGGTTCTAGGTAATTTTCTAGCTAATAAATGATGATTTTTACATGTAGGAGAGAAATGTCAGAATTGGCCTGGGTGCTCCAGAACGCCTGCAGGTGCTCCCCTGCATGTTGGGCCTCTGTATGTGGCCACGCTGTGTAAAAGTCTCACACATGTGGTATTACCATACTTGGGAGTAATAGCAGAATGTGTTTTGGGGTGTAATTTGTGGTATGCATATGCTGTGTGTGAGAAATAACCTGCGAATATGACAATTTTGTGAAAAAAAAAAGTAAAAAAAAAACTTGATTTTGCAAAGAATTGTGGGAAAAAATGACAACTTCAAAAAACTCACCATGCATCTTTCTAAATACCTTGGAATGTCTTCTTTCCAAAAAGGGGTCATTTGGGGGGTATTTGTACTTTTCTGGCATGTTAGGGTCTCAAGAAATTAGATAGGCCGTCAGTACTTCAGGTGTGATCAATTTTCAGATATTCGCACCATAGCTTTTGGACTCAAAGACCAAATAATATCCACCGATTTGGGTTATTTTTACCAAAGATATATAGCGGTATAAATTTTGGCCAAAATATATGAAGAAAAATTACTAATTTGCAAAATTTTATAACAGAAATGAAGAAAAAATTATTTTTTTACAGATTTTTCGGTCTTTTTTCTTTTATAGCGCAAAAAATAAAGAACCCAGCGGTGATTAAATACCACCAAAAGAAAGCTCTATTTGTGTGAAAAAAAGGACAAACATTTCATATAGATACAGTGTTGCATGACTGAGTAATTGTCATTCAAAATGTGAGAGCACCAAAAGCTGAAAATTGGTCTGGTTAGGAAGGGGGTTTAAGTGCCCAGTTGTCAAGTGGTTAAAATGTACAAAAAAAATTTGGTTTAGTCCAACAAATGGGAAAATGGATGTGATTTGAAAGCAATTTATATTCTCCCCAACACATCTATCATGTTCTTCATTTGTTGTTCCATAACATTCAGTTTCTTCCTTATAATGTCTATTTCACCATTCCACACCATGATGTCGTGGATGAGCCTTTGAGGGCTGTCACTTGTGAAAGGTTCAGCTTGCTCTTCAACAACCAGCACATCACCTAAAAATGGGTTAAAAACATGTATTATAAATATGCAGGCATACATAGATTACCTGCAGCTGGGGTGTCAGACACTCACCTGTTTGGGTGACAATCTCGCCCACTTCCTCCCCCTCTCTATCCTCCAGATCCTCGGGGGGTCTTGGGCTGTCTTCCCCTTCTTGGTGATGTGAGGGGTCCCTGATGTCCTCTGAGTGGTGTCCTCTGAGCCTTTTCTCCCACATGAGAATGAAACAAAAGGTATACTTAGCACACAGATATTTGAGTCCAGAAATAGGAATATGAAACATTGCTGGGAAGTGGGGTACAATTGTCTGTTTTGGGCTGAGTTCCAAGATAAAGACAAGATTTTTTACCTTACCAAAGCTGGAATACTTATACTTTTTGTGACAAGTTTCACACATGGAGACACACCAAGTATCCACTGGAGCACCTGTGCGGGACACCTTAAAAAGTTTTTTCTTGTGTCCCACACTAGTGCTCCTGAGTCCAGATGTGTAAACAGCTGCTGGGTGTCCTCTCCTTACATTACACTAAGTCAAGCTTGCTTTTCATTCTAGTTACAAACATATCTAGACAGCAATGTAGAAAACTTATTTTTATACAAATAGGTATGACCAAATGTATTTAACCTGTATCTACCCAAAATTTCATATTTAATGAGCAAACAATGTTTCCCAAGACCGATTACTGTGCTCATGAACATGAAAGTCGGCATTTTAGAAAAAAGAGAAAAGCACATGGGGCAGCAAGCAAGTAATAATAATCGGAACACACAAAAACTACTTACTTTTTCAAAGCACTTTCTTGATCCTACTACACTGATCCTGCTCCCTCAGTTTCAGGTCTGACCAGCGTTTTCTCAATTGCTCCTTGGATCTTCGTACCCCAAAATTCCTGTGCAGACTCTTCACAACTTTAGTCATGATCTTGGTCTTTCTCACATTTGGGTTTAGGTACAGTCCATGCTTCCCATCATAGTCTTTCCTCCTCAAGATGTGAACCATCTCCACCATCTTTACAAAGGCCATATTTGAGCCCTTATATCTTCTCCTCCGGGATCGGGGCGTTTCTGGCTTCGGGCTTTCCTCCTCCTCGTTACTGGAATTAACACACACCTGCTCTGTCTCTGCCATGTCGCTCCTACTGCGTGCCGATAGAGAAGGGGCATTAGTGTTTATGTCTTGTGTATTGTCTTACAGCAAATATGAATCAAGGACCCAGAATTCATGGCCAGTTTCATAGACAGGTATGGGGAGATGTTATAATTGATAACAAATTAATGATTTTAAAAAAATGATTTATATATCAATAGACAGTAGTGGCCAAAAATGTTTGGGACAAGAATGAAAAATGCTGGGGTCAGAATGATAGTCTTTTCTATTTATTAACATTCAATTTGGAAGTCATAAGCTGAAAATTGTGTATGATTGATGAACCAAAAACTAAAACTGTGTCCCTTTTTTATACACAGGATGAGCTCAGCCAGGAGGAGGGTCTGGAAAGTGGCAGGCAGGAGGTGGCCATGCCCAGTGTCAGCCAGGAGGTGGCCATGCCCAGTGACAGCCAGGTGGTGGCTGGGCCCAGTGTCAGCCAGGAAGTGGCTGGGCCCAGTGCCAGCCAGGAGGTGGGTGGGCCCAGTGGCCTCACCCAATCACAGGTGCCACCCCTCCGCCTTACAACAAAAAGGCCCAGGAAGGGGATGATCACAGAGGAGGCAGCACTGGGCCTCATTAGGGAAGCAAGTGATGTCCTCAGAAGCCCCCCGATGCCTATGGCTGCTATCTAGCCACTAGACAGCAGAAATTGGAGGAGGGCCAATGCCTCCTTTGTGAGGGAATTTTTTGCTCAGGCCCTTCAGAAGGGGTTGAGGGGCCATCTGACTGAGAACAGCCACGTATGTTAGCTCGCCCATCTTCCTCCTCCTCCTGCCACAAGTCCACCTCCAGAGCCACAGCCTCCAAGGAAGGCTGCAGGGAAGGTTGCAGGGAAGTCTGCAGGGAAGTGTGGAGGGAAGGCTGCAGTAAAGAGAAGAAAGTGATGGCCTGGGTTCAGTCTGGTCTGACAGAAGACCCTTCCTACCCTTCCCTGCAGCCTTCCCTCCACCCTTCCCTCAACACCCCAGCAGAGGCTGACGAGGAACAACCCGGGCCTTCCATCCTGGAAGAAGTGGATGCGCCCAGCTGGAGCCAGGTATATTATTTTACTATGTTATAATTGATAACTAATTAATGATTTAAAATCAAGTGATTTACATATCAATAGACAGTAGTGGCCAAAAATGATTGGGACAAGAATGAAAAATGCTGGGGTCAGAATCATAGTCTTTTCTATTTATTAACATTCAATTTGGAAGTCATGAGCTGAAAATTGTGTATAATTGATGAACCAAAAACTAAAACTATGTCCCTTTTTTTATACACAGGATGAGCTCAGCCAGGAGAAGGGTCTGGAAAGTGGCAGGCAGGAGGTGGCCGTGCCCAGTGTCAGCCAGGAGGTGGCCATGCCCAGTGACAGCCAGGAGGTGGGCGGTCCCAGTGTCAGCTAGGAGTTGGGCGGGCCCAGTGATAGCCAGGAGGTGGCCATGCCCAGTGACAGCCAGGAGGTGGGTGGGCCCAGTATCAGCCAGGAGGTGGCCGTGCCCAGTGACAGCTAGGAGGTGGCCATGCCCAGTGACAGCCAGGAGGTGGGAGGTCCCAGTGTCAGCTAGGAGTTGGGCGGGCCCAGTGACAGCCAGGAGGTGGCCATGCCCAGTGACAGCCAGGAGGTGGGCGGGCCCAGCATCAGCCAGGAGGTGGCCGTGCCCAGTGACAGCTAGGATGTGGGCAGGCCCAGTGTCAGCCAGGAGGTGGCTAGCCCCAGTAGGAGCCTCAACCATTCCAAGGTGCCTCCCCTCTGCCTTCAAACAAAAAGGCCCAGGAAGGGGATGAGGACAGAGGAGGCAGCACTGGGCCTCATTAGGGAAGCAAGTGATGTCCTCAGAAGCCCCCCCGATGCTGAAGAGGCCTATGGATGCTATCTAGCCACAAGATTGTTGAAATTAGAGGAGGGCCAGTGCTTCCTCTGTGAGGCAATTATTTTTGAGGCCCTTCAGAAGGGGTTGAGGGGCCAGCTGACAGAGAACAGCCACATATAGGATCTCACCCATCCTCCTCCTCCTGCCACAAGTCCACCACCAGAGCCACAGCCTCCAAGGAAGGCTGCAGGGAAGGCTGCAGGGAAGAAAAGAAAGTGATGGTCTGGGTTCAGTCTGGTCTGACAGAAGACGCAGGCTGGTGTAGTACCACAGCCTGGGGACATAGTTATCATCTGCTGCTGGTCCTGATCTCTGAGAGTCCTGGACCAGATTGGGCTCCAAATTATATGGACTCCTCAAGCTAACAATTTTATTGTCTGCCCTGGGGGCCAAAAGGCTTTGCAAATTCCAAAAGTTTCTCCAGCGTTGCCTTCCTGTTTATTTTGTTACCCAGAATAAATAGAGATTTTATTTTTCACAAATACTTGCCTATGTGTTTTTCTACAAAAAGGACAATTTGTTTGTGAGTAGGCAGGTAAATTAAAAAAAAACAATATCTAATTAACAAGGGACATCAACACCAACCTCCTTGAGGTTAAAAAATACAAGATAATAGTTATTGTGGTAACAAAAAAAAAAATATGGAGATCACTAGAAATTAATTTTTCAATAATCCAAAAAAATGGAGATCTCGATGAAATAAAAAAAATGACTATAAAAAATAATTCTAAACATTATTATGGAGATCTGGCTTTAAAAAAAATAAAAGATTATTCATGAGATCACAAGAAATAATAAAGAAATAAGTTTGTCAGAACTCTGTGTAAATATCAGCAGCAAAACAACTTCATTATTCTAGCATTATAAAGCACAAAAAAATGCGCTGCATTCAAAGATCACAGAATTTGCAGCGTGACGAATGTGCTGTCTCCATTATGAATGCTGGTTTTACCAGACCAAGTGCTTCAGTCGCATACTTGCTTCAGAGCATGCGTCGTTTTTGGTGCGTCGGAACAGCATACAGATGAGCGCTTTTCCGATAGTAATTTTTTCCATCGGAAAACTATAGATCATGTTCTCTATCCGTCTGAATTTTCGGCGGAAAAAGTCTGAAGGGGCATACACACGGTCGGAATATACAATGGAAAGCTCCCATCGGACTCTTTCTGTTGGAAATTCCGACCGTGTGCACGCGGCATCAGGGTTAGGTTATAAAAAGATATCCAAATATTTGATGACCCCTAGGAGAACCATCAAATCTATCATAACACAATGGAAAGAACATTGCACAACAGCAAACCTGCCAAGAGACGGCCGCACACCAAAACTCACGGAGCGGGCAAGGAGGGCATTAATCAGACTGGAGTATCTGTACATAGGATGACAATAAGCCTTACACTCCATAGAGTTGGGCTTTATGGCAGAGTGGCCAGAAGAAAGCCATTACTTTCAGCAAAAAACAAAATGGCACATTTAGAGTTTGCAAAAAGGCATGTGGGAGCAGGGCCGTACTGGCCTACCGGGATACCGGGAAATATCCCGGTAGGCTGGCTGCACTAAGTACCGCTGGGGCCGCTCGCTGCCTGTGTCAGCAATCTAAAGAGCAGCGGCGGCCGCCGCAGTATGCTGTGTCTGTGTCACTGTCTGTGTGTCCTCCGTTCCGGCGCGCCGCCCAGCACATTCATCATCTACAGCAGAGTTTCCCTAGAGAGTAATATGCCTCTGCCTGTGTGCCTGAGGGGGAGGAGCAGGAGAACGCCGTGCTGCTTCAGCACCGCCCACTAACTGCACGAGGAGAATAGAAGTGGATGGCCAGCTGCAGCACAAGAATTAAGGTATTTAAAAAAAAATCTCTCTCTCTCTCTCTCTCTCTCTCTCTCTCTCTCTCTCTCTCTCTCTCTCTCTCTCTCTCTCTCTCTCTCTCTCTCTCTCTCCATCAAATGCTGCCACTGTGCCCCATCAAACGCACCCACTGTGCCCATAAACACAGCCACTGTACCATCAAACGCAGCCACTGTACCAATCAATTGCAGCCACTGTGCCCATGAACACAGCCACTGTACCATCAAACGCAGCCACTGTGCCCTGCCCATCAAACGCAGCCACTGTACCAATCAATTGCAGCCACTGTGCCCATTAAACGCTGCCACTGTACCATCAAACACAGCCACTGTGCCCATAGATTGCCAACACTGTGCCCTGCCCATCAAACGCAGCCACTGTACCCATAAATTGCTGCCACTGTGCCCCATCAAACGCAGCCACTGTACCCATCAAACATAGCCACTGTGCCTATTAAACGCTGCCACTGTACCCATAATTTGCTGCCACTGTGCCCATTAAACGTTGCCACTGTACCATCAAACGCAGCCACTGTACCCATAAATTGCCACCACTGTGCCCATTAAACACAGCCACTGTCCCATCAAACGCAGCCACTATACTACCAAACGCAGCCACTGTACCCATAAATTGCCACCACTGTGCCCCATCAAACGCAGCCACTGTACCCATCAATTGCAGCCACTGTGCCCATTAAATGCTGCCACTGTACCCATTAAATGCTGCCACTGTACCCTTAAATTGCTGCCACTGTGCCCCATCAAACGCAGCCACTGTACCAATCAATTGCAGCCACTGTACCCATTAAACGCTGCCACTGTACCATCAAACACAGCCACTGTACCATCAAACGCAGCCACTGTGCCCATAGATTGCCAACACTGTGCCCTGCCCATCAAACGCAGCCACTGTACCCATAAATTGCTGCCACTGTGCCCCATCAAACGCAGCCACTGTACCCATCAATTGCAGCCACTGTGCCCATTAAACGCTGCCACTGTACCCATAATTTGCTGCCACTGTGCCCATTAAACGTTGCCACTGTACCATTAAACGCTGCCACTGTACCATCAAACGCAGCCACTGTACCCATAAATTGCCACCACTGTGCCCATTAAACACAGCCACTGTGCCCATCAAACGCAGCCACTATACCACCAAACGCAGCCACTGTACCCATAAATTGCCACCACTGTGCCCCATCAAACGCAGCCACTGTACCCATCAATTGCAGCCACTGTGCCCATTAAACGCTGCCACTGTACCCATTAAATGCTGCCACTGTACCCATAAATTGCTGCCACTGTGCCCCATCAAACGCAGCCACTGTACCAATCAATTGCAGCCACTGTGCCCATTAAATGCTGCCACTGTACCCATTAAATGCTGCCACTGTACCCTTAAATTGCTGCCACTGTGCCCCATCAAACGCAGCCACTGTACCAATCAATTGCAGCCACTGTACCCATTAAACGCTGCCACTGTACCATCAAACACAGCCACTGTACCATCAAACGCAGCCACTGTGCCCATAGATTGCCAACACTGTGCCCTGCCCATCAAACGCAGCCACTGTACCCATAAATTGCTGCCACTGTGCCCCATCAAACGCAGCCACTGTACCCATCAATTGCAGCCACTGTGCCCATTAAACGCTGCCACTGTACCCATAATTTGCTGCCACTGTGCCCATTAAACGTTGCCACTGTACCATTAAACGCTGCCACTGTACCATCAAACGCAGCCACTGTACCCATAAATTGCCACCACTGTGCCCATTAAACACAGCCACTGTGCCCATCAAACGCAGCCACTATACCACCAAACGCAGCCACTGTACCCATAAATTGCCACCACTGTGCCCCATCAAACGCAGCCACTGTACCCATCAATTGCAGCCACTGTGCCCATTAAACGCTGCCACTGTACCCATTAAATGCTGCCACTGTACCCATAAATTGCTGCCACTGTGCCCCATCAAACGCAGCCACTGTACCAATCAATTGCAGCCACTGTGCCCATTAAACGCTTCCACTGTACCATCAAACACAGCCACTGTACCATCAAACGCAGCCACTGTGCCCATAGATTGCCAACACTGTGCCCTGCCCATCAAACGCAGCCACTGTACCCATAAATTGCTGCCACTGTGCCCCATCAAACGCAGCCACTGTACCCATCAATTGCAGCCACTGTGCCCATTAAACGCTGCCACTGTACCCATAATTTGCTGCCACTGTGCCTCATCAAACGCAGCCACTGTACCCATCAATTGCAGCCACTGTGCCCATTAAACGCTGCCACTGTACCATCAAACGCAGCCACTGTACCCATAAATTGCCACCACTGTGCCCATTAAACACAGCCACTGTACCATCAAACGCAGCCACTGTACCCATAAATTGCCACCACTGTGCCCATTAAACGCTGCCACTGTGCCCATCAAACGCAGCCACTGTACCAAACGCAGCCACTGTACCCATAAATTGCCACCACTGTGCCCATTAAACACAGCCACTGTGCCCATCAAATGCAGCCACTGTACCCATAAATTGCCGCCACTGTGCTCATTAAGCGCTACCACTGTGCCCATCAAACGCAGCCACTGTAACCATCAATTGCCGCCAGTTTGCCCCATCATTTGCCACCAGTTTGCCCATTAAATCCTGCCAGTGTCCCCCCCGCCCGGCACTTACCTGTCTCAGGTCAGCGCGTTGCTCCACGCTCCCTCCGATAGGGATCCAATCCAAGCGCCTGTCGCTTCAGCCAATCAGGTGACAGGTAACCAGACCCAGTGCACCTGATTGGCTGAGAGGCGGGTCAGTGTTAGGGAAGTGATTTATTTGATTTCCTAACACAGCACTGTGTAAGCAGCGAACGCACAGCAGTGTGCCCGCTGTTTACCAATTTGGAAGCCTATTAGAGCCGACGGCTCTAATCAGGCACTTCTAAAAACACCCCCGCCGCTGTAATTCAGATGCCCGATGCCCTTTATATATATATAAAGCCCTATGTGCTTTTATATGTGTCTTATCTATATATAATGCAATCTTTAAATGTGCTTTAAAATGCATGGTTTTCCATTTTATGAACAAGAAAATAATGATGTTATGCTGTTGGGCTGGTATAATAATGCTATGGGGCTGGTATGACATTTTTTCCAGGGCTGGTTTTCATTCCCAGTCCGGCCCTGTGTGGGAGACCCCAAAATGTATGTAAGAAGGTGCTCTGGTCTGACGAGACTAAAATTGAACTTTTGGCTATCAAAGAAAACGCTATGTCTCACGCAAACCCAACACATCACATCACCCAAAGAGCACCACATCACCCACAGTGAAACATGGTGGTGGCAGCATCATGCTGTGGGGATGTTTTTCAGCAATCGGGACTGAGAAACTGGTCAGTAGGGATGAGCTTTCTGTTCTGAGTTCGACTCGAACATTGGCTGTTCGCCCGTTCGTCGAAATTCGAACATTATAGGGCGTTCGCGCCAAATTCGAGCGGAGCGTCACGCCCCATAATGCACTGCAACATCGCAGTGCATTGCTGTCTGATGATTGGCCGAGCATGCACTATGACCCGCATGCTTTGGCCAATCACAGCGCCATCAACAAAGAGAGCCATAATTGGCCAAAGGCACCCTGACACCCATGGCTCAGGGGGTTAAGTCCACGCCCCACACTATTTAAGGCCGGCTGCACATCGGCCCTGTGTAGTGTGTTGCTGGCGTTGACCGAGAGAGTGTCATTTAGATTAAGCAGGAAGGCAGATTATTCAGTTAGCTGCAGTGTATTTAGTATATATATACATTCAGGCTTGTATATATATATATATATATATATATATATATATATATATACACTGTATCCAGTTTAGCTAGATCTGATGGCAGGCCGTTCCTTTTGTACTGTTTCTAATATACTTAAGGAAGGCGATTCAGTGAGCTGCAGTGCATTTAATATATATATATACAGTCTCCTATATATATATCCACTGTATCCAGTGTAGCTAGATCTGACTGCAGGCTGTTCCGGGTGTACTTTTACTAATATACTGTCAGGCAGGCAGGTGATTCAGTGATCTGCAGTGCATAAAATATATATACAGTCTCCTACACATATATATATCCACTGCATTCTAGTCTAGCCAAGCCTATATCTGACTGCAGGCCATTCCTGGTGTACGTTTTCAAATATACTTTCAGGCAGGCAGGTGATTCAGTGAGCTGCAGTGCATAAAATATATATACAGTGTCCTTTATTTATATATACACTGCATTCTAGTCTAGCCAAGCCTATATCTGACTGCAGGCCATTCCTGGTGTACGTTTTCAAATACACTTTCAGGCAGGCAGGCAGGTGATTCAGTGATCTGCAGTGCATTACATATATATACAGTCTCCTACATATATATATCCACTGCATTCTAGTCTAGCCAAACCTATATCTGACTGCAGGCCATTCCTGGTGTACTTTTTCTAGTAAACTTCAGGTGGTGTTATGCTAATAAAATTTTACAGTATGTCTGGAAGGTCACCAAGGAGAGGCAGATGCTCACAGCCCACTAAAAGAGGGCAAGGAGGCTCTGTGTCTACAGCCAACAGTGCTGGTCATGGACACAGTGCATCCTCAGCATGTGGCCATGGGACACGCTTGTCCTTTTTTCCAGCAGCTGGCCGTGTAGATCCACAACATGCAGAAGAGTTGGTAGAGTGGATAACTAAGCTGCCCTCATCCTCCTCATCCTCTGTCACCCAGGCTCAGAGTAGTTTGCCTGCCAATGCAGCTGCCAAAGTGGCCTATTCCATCGGCTTAATGTCATCAGTCACTCCTTCCCTAGCTCCACCATCATGCACGGAGGAGTCCCCCCAACTGTTTGACCACAGTGTCAGGTACATGCTGCAGGAGGATACACAGCGTTTTGAAGGCTCCGATGATGATACCCAGGTTGAGGAAGGCAGTAACATGAGCCCAGAGAGAGGGAGTGCCCAAGAAGGACAAGAAACTGGCAGTCATATTCCCCTAGCTGCAGCATACTTCCAGGTTTTCTCCAGTGATGAGGAGGGAGGGGATGATGAGGTCACTGACTCTACGTGGGTGCCTGATAGAAGAGATGAGGAGGAGGAGGCACATCTCCAACGAGGCAGGATGCCCTCCAGGGGCCAGCTTAAGGGCACCCACCCGACTGCATCACACCGCAGAGCTCCGTATGTGCAGGGCGCTGCTGACTCCCCACGTATTTTGAAAAGTTCTTTGGTGTGGGCCTTTTTTGATACATGTGCAACAGATCGCTCTGTTGCTGCAACATATGTCTGAAGCATATCAAGTGTGGGGCCAAAACAGCAGCCGCTTGGGCACCACATGCTTGACATGCTTGGGCACCACATGTTTAACCAGACATATGTCCCATGCAGTCCATTGGCAACAGTACTTAAAAGACCCACACCAAAGAACAAGGCGGAGATCTCCTTGCTCCTCATCAGCTGGGATCTCCAACCCCACTATACCTTCAGTCCTCTCAAAAACCTGCACTAAGAGGAATGAAGGTGTAGAATTAGGTGTGCCAAGTACTTGTGGGCAATCTGCTATCTCTACACCAACATCCGATTGTAGCAGGCAAATTTCCCTACCCCAGTTGCTAAACTGTCGAAAGAAATTCGGTCCCAGCCATCCACATGCTCAGCAGCTGAATGCTAGCTTGGCTAAATTGCTAGCACTCCAACTGCTGCCTTTTCAGCTGGTAGACTCTGCCCCTTTTGTGAATTTGTGGAATGTGCGGTACCTCAGTGGCAGGTTTCCAAATGCCATTTCTTTTCGTGGAAAGCCATTCCTGGTTCTCTACCGGCATATGGAAGACAATGTCTTGGCCTCGTTGTACAGGGCAGTCAGCAGTAAGGTGCATATTACCACTGACTCATGGTCCAGCAGGCATGGACAGGGACGTTACCTTTCTTTCACAGTGCACTGGGTAACTCTGCTGGCAGCTGGGAAGGATGCAGGACGGGGTGCAGTATTGTTGGAACTTGTTCAGCCACCACGCCTCCAAAATGCTAGCAGTGGTGATTCTGCCACACCTCTCTCTCCTCCACCCCCTCCTCTTCGTCTTCCTCTATGGCCTCTTCTTCTACAGATTTGTCCTCAGAACCAGTGGTGCTCTGTAGGTGTTCAAGGGGCTATGCAAGCACTCGGGCAAAAAGATGCCATGCGGTGCTTGAGTTGGTCTGCTTAGGGGACAGGAGCCACACTGGGGCAGAGATTCTGTCAGCTCTGCAGGGGCAGGCTCAGAGGTGGTTGACGCCATGCCAGCTTCAGCCTGGAATGGTTGTATGCGACAATGGCACCAACCTCCTCTCCGCCCTCCAACAGAGACACTTGACCCATGTTCCCTGTTTGGCTCGTGTCCTAAATTTGGTGGTGCAGCGGTTCTTGGGCAGGTAACCAAGCTTACAGGATCTCCTGAGGCAGGCCAGGAAAGTCTGTGGGCATTTCCACTGGTCATATAATGCCAGTGCTGGGCTTACTGACCTTCAAAAGGAATGCAACCTGCCCAAGAACCGTTTCATTTGTGACAAGCCCACCAGGTGGAACTCAAGTTTGGCAATGCTGCAGCGGCTGCACACGCAGGAGAGGGCCACCAATGAGTACCTGTGTGAGTATGGCACCAGGACTGGGTCAGGGGAGCTTGGCTTTTTTCGCTACACCTGTGACTACTGATCAAGTGTGCATGCACTGTCCTGTCACCATTTGAGGAGGCCACGAGGATGGTGAGCAGTAACAGTGCATGCATCAGTGATACTGTCCCTCCAGTTGGAGCACACGCTTCGTGGAATAATGGACAGGGCACTTCAGGCAGAACAGAGGGAGGAAGAGGAGGACTTGCTTACCTCTCAAGGCGCCCTTTATTCAAACAGGATTCCTGCGGGCCCACCGATCACACAGAAAGAGGAGAAGGATGAGGATTGTGTCAGCATGAAGGTGGAGCCTAGCACTCAGCATCAGAATCAGTCTTTAAGGGATCGTTTTCAGTCCCCAGAAACCCATGGACTTGTACATGGCTGGTAGGAGGTGGCTGTGGATCATGTCATCCTTAGTGACCCAGAGGACTCCAGATCTAATGCCTCAGCAAACCTACGCTGCATGGCCTATCTGATCCTGCAAAGCCTGCGTGGTATCAAGGAGAGGGATCATTACGGGCTGGCAACCCTTCTTGATCCACGTTACAAGGTTAAGATTGTGGAACTTATCCAGCCTTCGCAGAGGGAGCAGAGGATGAAACATCTTCGGGAGGCCTTGCAGAAAGGTTTGTGCAATGTGTTTCCAGAGCCTGGGAGGTTACAATTTCCTGGTCCTCCTGGACAAGGTGTTGCTGAGGCTCTGGTCAGTCACAGAAGGAGCAGTGGAGAAGGTGGCTGTCTGACCGATGCGTTCAGACAATTCTTTAGTCCGCAGCCCCAAGACCTGATCGGTTCCAGCAACCATTGCCAGCGTCTGATTTACATGGTGCAGGAATACCTAGGGGCAAGATCAGACTTGGAGACCTTTCCAACCAAAAATCCACTGGGTTACTGGGTCTTGAGGATGGATCACTGGCCAGAGCTTGCACAATATGCAATTGAGCTACTGGCCTGTCCTGCATCTAGCGTTCTTTCTGAATGCACATTCAGTACTGCTGGAGACTTTGTAACCGATCACAGAGTGCGCCTTTCCACAGACTCAGTTGATCGGCTCACCTTTATAAAAATGAATCAGCCTTGGATCACCAGCTACCAAGCACCTGATGCTGATGTAACCGATTAATTCTTCTATGAATGTGAGATCCCTTGAAGACTTCCTATGCTGTGTGACTATCGTGTTATGCTGAGTGACTATCCTATTCCTCCTCAATGTTCATGTTCATAGCTTCTAAGAACATTTTTGTATCAGGGCACCACCACCACTGCCTAAGGCCCAATTTTTCTGCACCTGTTGAACAGGGGCGTCTAATTACAATTTTTGCCATAATATTTTGCAGCAGGGCCAGTTCCTGCACTCAACAAGAGTATTTGTGAGGCTTTACAGTGTTGTGCCACCACCACCACCAGTGCCTAAGACCAAATTTTTCTGCCACTGTTTAACAGGGGCATGTAATTACAATATTTGCTCTAATATTTCACAGCAGGGCTCGTTCCTATGTTCAACAACAGAATCTGTGAGGGGTTACAGTGTTGTGGCACCTCCACCATTGCCTAAGACCCAATTTTTTGCTCCTGTTTAACAGTGGCACGTAATTACAATTTTTGATCTAATATTTCACAGCAGGGCCCGTTCCTGCGCCCACCAAGAGTAACTGTGAGGGCTTACAGCTTTTTGGCACCACCACCACCAAAGGCTCAATTTTTCTGCCCCTGTTCAACAGGGGCATGTAATTACAATTCTTGATATAATATTTCACAGCAGGGCCCGTTCCATCATCCACCAAGAGTAACTGTGAGGGCTTACAGTGTTCTGGTACCACCAACACCTAAGGCCCAATTTTCTGCAGAGTATATAGGGCAGGCCGTATAGTATATACAGGCAGTCCCCTACTTTCAAACATCCGACTTACAAACGACTCCTACTTACAAACGGAGGGATACAACAGGAAGTTAGAGGAAATCTACCCCTAGGAAGGGAAATTCTCTCCTGTAAGAGTTAATATGGGAAAAAGGTATCTCCACTGATGCTTTATCACCAATCCTTGTTTCTCTATTAACCCAAAATCTTAAAAATCCAATTGTCATTGGGACAGAAAGTGAGGTGAAATCTTCTGAACAGGGGCACAGACAGCAAAACAAATGTAACAGGGGTGATAACCCTTCCCTATGTAATCCAAAAAGCTTAAAAATTTATTTTTTGGCTGGAGCTACACTTACAAAATGTACCTGTTCCAAATTAACAGATTTAACTTAAGAACAAACTTACAGTCCCTATCTTGTTTGGAGCGCCTGTATACTTCTGTTCAGAGTATATAGGGCCTGAGGGCCCCACGCCTTTTCTTTTTTTAATTTGGGTGCAGGGTTCCCCTTAATATCAATACAAGACCCAAAGGGCCTGGTAATGGGCTGGGGGGGGGTACCCATGCCGTTTTTCTCAATAATTTTTAACCATATTGCCGGGACCTGACATTACATTACAGCCGCAAGCAGTTTTAAATAACCTTTATTGCTTTAGAATGGTCATTTTGTGCAGGAACTGTTCTAAGCACGGGAAACACACGCCACTTTACAGGCATACTATAGACACCCCCCAGGTGCGATATTTAAAGGAATATTTCACTTTTTTTTTCACTTTAAGCATCATTAAAATCACTGCTCCCGAAAAAACGGTCTATTTTAAAACTTTTTTTTGCATTGATACATGTCCCCTGGGGCAGCACCCGGATCCCAAAACCCCTTTTAGGACAATAACTTGCATATAAGCCTTTAAAATTAGCACTTTTGATTTCAAACGTTCGAGTCCCATAGACTTTAATGTGGTTCTAAAGTTCGCGCAAACTTTCAGTCCGTTCGCAGGTTCTGATGCGAACCAAACCGAGGGGGGGGGGGGTGTTCGGCTCATCCCTAGTCTTCAGGTAGCTTTAGGTGCACACTGTGCAGAGGACGCACTACACTAACTGTAAAATACTGCAGCTGCCTGCCTGTGGTACTAATAGGATCAGAAGAACACCACCAATTTTCTTCAGGTAGCTTTAGGTGCACACTGTGCAGAGGACGCACTACACTAACTGTAAATACTGTAGCTGCCTGCCTGTGGTACTAATAGGATCAGAAGAACACCAGCAATTTTCTTCAGGTAGCTGTAAATACTGTAAAAACACCTGCCTGCCTGTCAGTAGGAAGAGAATAACAGGAACAGATCTAGCTAAACTGAATATAGTGTGTATATAAATATATATATATATATATATATATATATATACACACACACACACACACAAACAACACCTAGGATACATATATATATATATATATATATATATATATATATATATATATATATATATATATATATATATATATATATACACAATACACTGTAAGTGCAGCTAACTGACTCGCCTGCCTACTTTATCTAACCTAAATCAAATGACACTGTCTCTCTGTCTATCTCTCTGTTGCCGCAACACACTGCACATGGCCGCCACAAAGGCAGCCTTATACAGTGTGGGGCGTGTACTAAACCCCCTGAGCCATAATTGGCCAAAGCCACCCTGGCTTTGACCAATTATGGCTCTCTGTACAGACGGCGCTGTGATTGGCCAAGCATGCGGGTCATACTGCATGCTTGGCAAATCATCAGCCAGCAATGCACTGCAATGCCGCAGTGAATTATGGGCCATGACGCGCCACTCGAATTTGGCGCGAACGGCCCATAACGTTTGCAATTCGACGAACGGTCGAACAGGCGATGTTCAAGTTGAACATGGGTTTGACTCGAACTCGAAGCTCATCCTTACTGGTGATCCCTCTAGTGATATAAAGATCTATATAGAGGAATCAGGACCTTCTTTCTCCCGCTGGTGACCCCTCTAGTGATATAAAGATCTATATATGTTTAGAGGAATCAGGACCTCCTTCCTCCTGCTGGTGACCTCTCTAGTGTTATAAAGATCTATATAGAGAAATTAGGACCTCC
Source organism: Aquarana catesbeiana (assembly GCA_037953035.1). Taxonomy (NCBI): domain Eukaryota; kingdom Metazoa; phylum Chordata; class Amphibia; order Anura; family Ranidae; genus Aquarana; species Aquarana catesbeiana. The sequence continues at coordinate 2,062,055 of JBBHAA010001355.1, read as the reverse complement.
TTCTTCCAGCTGGTTATCTCTCTACTGATATAAAGATCTATATAGAGGAATCAGGACCTCCTTCCTCCTGCTGGTGACCCCTCTAGTGATATAAAGATCTTTTTAGAGGAATTAGGACCTCCATCCTCCTGCTGGTTATCTCTCTACTGATATAAAGATCTATATAGAGGAATCAGGACTTCCTTCCTCCCACTGGTGATCTATATATTTAGAGGAATTAGGACCTCCTTTCTCCTGCTGTATATCCCTCTAGTGATATAAAGATCTATATGGAGGAATCAGGACCTTAAGCACTGGGGACAGCAAGTCTCAACATGTCCGCACATTAAGTCCATATTGACGTTCATTGTATCCCTTTGATTAGCTCATACCCCATGCTAAGGGAAGAGGGGGGGTTGAAAAAAAGGATCCTGAAATATGTACTTACATCAGCTCCAAGTGGGACTGAGCTCTGCTAGGAAAAGACTACGAATCCCAGGGGTCTATGCAACCAGAGAGGAGGGGAGAGGGAAACTTTTACAAAGCAACCTGGGAAAGCTAGAGACACTTGGCGCCAGACCAGGAAAAGTTTATTCTGGGCATTTTTGGGTGTGTGGAAAATTCCCACAACATGCATTCTGCAAAAATTTAAAAAACTGCAGATTATTAATCCTAAATATCAAATCCACGTTAAAATGTATGCAGGGCATTATGGATGTGAGGACAATTTTACCAAAATTTAGCCCATTTTAGTCCTGAAAAGTAATCTTGAATTCATGCTTGACCCCAAATCTGAACCTTAATCATCTTTTGTTAAAAAAATATCCCTCTGCTGAGAGTAGTGGTCTTCTCCAGGCGATCAATGTATGCCCATATATAAAGTGATTGATCAATATTAATAATTCATAACACACTGAGATGAATTTGTACAAACCAGATAACAGACTTTTACTTACCAAGAAATGTGACAAAAATGAAGCACGATTTCTCTTTTCTCAGGAAACATTTTATAAGATCTGATGCAGAAAGACAAACATCTTTATTCTTTAATGACCCCAAACATAGACTGAGGCACGAATAATAGACTTTTATTTACCAAGCAATGTGACAAAGGTAAAGCACCATTTCTCTTTTCATAGGAAAGATTTCAAAGTCTATAAAACTTAAAGATCAACATATTAAATCCTTTACTGACAATAACGCAGGACTAGGAAAAAAACAAAAATCAAATCCGAATTGTTGACTTATAATTATGTTGATTTATAGCACCATAATAGTGGGCACAAATATAGAAATGAGCCAACAAACATTCTGAATAAAGGAGGAAACGCCCCATGAAATGAGTCCACCTGGTTTCAGTTTAAAGGCTTGATATAAAGAATAATACAGAGGAATCAGGACCTCCATCCTTCTGCTGGTGACCCCTCTAGTGATATAAAGATCTATATAGAGGAATCGGGACCTCCTTCTTCCCGCTGGTTATCTCTCTACTGATATAAAGATCTATATAGAGGAATCAAGACCTCCTTCCTTCTGCTGGTGACCCCTCTAGTGATATAAAGATATATATAGAGTAATCAGGACCTCCTTCCTCCTGCTGGTGATCCCTCTAGTGATATAAAGATCTATATAAAGGAATCAGGACCTCCTTCCTCTTGCTGGTGACACCTCTATTGATATAAACATCCATATATAGGATGAAGAGAGAAGAAGAGAGAAGGAGTTAGTGGGACTTTAAATGAGGTAACAGGGGTCGTTCAAATCCCCTCCTCCATCCCAATTTGGCACATAAAAAAATGGGAGAACAAGAAGCTGGACTTTACATGAAGCACACGGAGGCAGGAAAAATTCATTTAATATAAAAACAATTTTTAATTTGATTTCAAATTTCCATAGAATTTTTTATTTATTGATTTAACTCATTGCATTATGCCAAATATCAAAGTATATACAGTTCATTAGAACCACACGATACTTTTTCGTTAACACTTCAACAAGGAGTTATTACATGTTATGCAAAAACACAGAATAATTAATGCATGAATAATTATCCGGGAGCTTCGACGCATGCTGACAGTCTCCCCTCCGCCCACTGACTTGGGGCGGGCGGGGTCTCTGTCACTGCGGGTCGACATCACGTTTGCTTCGCCGGATGTGCGGAGTCCTTGTGACTTCCACTTCCCTGGCTGAGTGCATCCCACCTGGCGGCACGTTTGATGGGCTTGGCGTGGGCGCTTCCCGCTAGATAGCCTTGCTGGCTCGGCTACCTGGTGCGGTTTCGCCCTCCTTCCCTCCTCACATGTGCCTTGATGTGACTTTGGGGGCGTGTTTGTGGCGGCGCTCCCTATTTAGGCTTCCCCCTTGGTGGGCCCCCTACACAGATCCATTCTATTTTTTTCATTTGACATGATGCATCACGAGACCTTATCTCTCTTTCTCTTCTCCATAGGTAATCAACCCTTTTTTTTTTCATTTCTCACTCACCATTGTTTTTTCATCCCTTTATTCCTTTTTTCCTTGTCACTCTCCCTTTACTCCTGCACTTACCTTCCATATTTATTTTCACATCATCCACATTTCACTTCTTTTTTATTTTATATTTATTATAACTTTTTTTTTTCCTTGTCACTTTTTTATTCAGGTTCCCCATTCCTGGGGTCACCCCATGTAACCTTTATGGTGCTATTCTACACATGGCCCACTCGGGGTGCAGATTGTGTGGGTTGCTGTCGCCCCTCACGCCCCCTCAGCTCCCGGCAGGGGAGCTTCTGGCTGGTCTGGGACTTTCATGGCCGCACTACCATTGCGCAGATTCACCAGTAAGTATGTGGGTTGAATAGCCATGTGGGGGGGGTTCTCCCATATTGTATATTTGCCCACATGATCCCTCTAGACTATCTTATTATGACTTTTTTTTTTCTTATCCTAGATGACACACACAGTATTGCTCCTGACAAGTGGCTATAAGGCCTCAAAACGTGTAGAGCTAAGAACTACCGAGTTGTGTGTATATTTATGAATTCTTTATGGCCGTTCCTATTCATGTTCTTTTTTTTTTTACCTGTTTTAGGCTACGCTTTAGTGCGTTAATAACCTGTAACAGGTATTTTCTCTTTTGTATACAATGATTTTTTTCCTTTACCTGTTTTAAGCTACGCTTTAGTGCGTCAATGACCTGTAACAGGTATTCTTTACTGTGTGTAAGATCATGCATTAATTATTCTGTGTTTTTGCATAACATGTAATAACTCCTTGTTGAAGTGTTAACGAAAATGTATTGTGTGGTTCTAATGAACTGTATATACTTTGATATTTGGCATAATGCAATGAGTTAAATAAATAAATTAAAAGATTCTATGGAAATTTGAAATCAAATTAAAAATTGTTTTTATGTTAAATGAATTTTTCCTGCCTCAGTGTGCTTCATGTAAAGTCCTGCTTCTTGTTCTCCCATTTTTTTATCTATATATAGGAATTGGGACCTTATATGACTGGCGGAAATTACCACAGACTTTCCTGGCCTGCCTCAGGAGATCCTGCAAGCCTGGGTACCTGCTCAAGAACTGCTGCACCACCAAATTCAGGACATGAGCCAAACAGGGAACATGGATCAAGTGTTCCTGTCGGAGGGTGGAGAGGAGGTTGGTGCCATTGTTGCATACGACCATTCCTGGCTGAAGCTGGCGTGGCGTCAAGTAGGTTGGCGAAACATGTTGACGTATTTTCGGTGGCACTGACGTCATTTCCTGCTCCTTGGAATGCACTTCCTGGTTTCTGGAATGCACGCCATGAGCAGCATCCGGATCCATCTCTAATCCCTTTACATGCCTGTTTTTATCAACTATTTTGTAAGTACTCATTTGTATATGGAATAAATTCCTTTTCAAATGGTACTTTTCACTATTAGTTCCATTTCTTTTATAATTTTTTGGTGCCTGGTGATTCTGCTGAGAAATTCCAACAAGAAATCCTTTGATCTGATGTGCACAACACCATTCCTGAGCTTCACTGGATACCATCACATAAGCCTGAAGTGACTCCCAGACTGCAAAGCTGGGGGTCATCACCATTTGATGAGTTGGGACACATGTGTGGGTGGCGTTTCTGCACCTGAGAAGTCCTGGAGCGTCTGTGGTCCATTGCACTTCAAATTTTTTTTTTGCATTGCGGATCAGAACATTCAGCACATTTATTTGGACTTTATGTTTTTTGCTTTATATATATTTATATGTTCGTTGGGGATGTGCCTCCTCCTCCTCTCTTCTATCAGGCACCCAAGTAGAGTCAGTGACCTCATCATCCCCTCCCTCCTCGTCACTGGAGCAAACTTGGCAGTATGCTGCAGCTGGGGGAACATGACTACCAGTTTCTTGTCCTTCTTGGGCACCCCCTCTCTCTAGGTTCACGTTACTCCCTTCCTCAACCTGGGTACCATCATTGGAGCCTTCAAATCGCTGCGCATCCTCCTGCAGCATGTACTCGACACTGTGGTCAAATAGTTCTGGGGACTCGTCCGTGCATGATGGAGGGGCAAGGGAAGGAATGACTGTTGACATGGAGCCGATGGAATAGGCTGCATTGGCAGCTGCATTGGCAGGCAAACTACTCTGAGCCTGGGTGACAGAGGATGAGGAGGATGAGGACAGCTTAGTTATACACTCTACCAACTCTTCTGCATATTGTGGATCAACATAGCCAGCTGCCAAAAAAAAGGACAAGCGCGCCTAGCGGCCATGTGCTGAGGATGCACTGTGTCCACGACCAGCACTGTTGTTTGTAAACACAGAGCCTGCTTGCCCTCTTTTAGTGGCCTGTCAGCGTCTGCCTCTCCTTGGTGGCCTGGACATTCTGTAAAATTTGTAGGGCTGATTAAAATTTTCATGTTCGATTAATCAATTTTTTTTAATCAATTAATCGACTAATTTTGATTAATTATGACGCACATACAGATCCAACTACAGTTGTGCATCAGGGGGACCAATGGAGAGCCAGAGACATCCATCACCTGTGAGACAGCAAAGTGTCAGCTCTTTGGAAAAAAGTGCCCTCATCATAAATGTTTCTTGATTGCTGGATAACCAATCAATGTCAGTTCATCGTCAAACTGACTTACAGCCAGGAATGCCCTCAGATATGTTGATTTTCATAGCCAAGTCCAAGATTTACATAGATGTTTATCTGAATACTTTGACCAGTGAGATCAATCAAATCATTAGGATCTGTCTTCCTCAATTTATGATTTCAAGGACATCGAAGTCACCGGACTCCTCCCCCTTCCCTTCATTAGCAGACGGAGGTACTTGGGGAAGGGGGGAGGAATCCGGTGATGTCGATGTCCGTGACGTCACCGGATCTCCGACGGAACTCCCTGAAGACCCAGAAGCCGGCGGAGAGGTGAGAAAAAAAAAAAGACACAAATGGGTTGATTTACTAAAGGCAACTCCACTTTGCACTACAAGTGCACTTAGAAGTGCAGTCGCTCTAGATCTGAGGGAAAGATCGAAATGAGGGAAAACTGCTGATTTCTATCATCCAATCATGTGCAAGCAAAAATGCAGTTTTTTATTTTCCTTGCATGTCCCCCTCAGATCTACAGCAACTGCACTTCCAAGTGCACTTGTAGTGCAAAGTGGATTTGCCTTTAGTAAATAACCTCCAAAGTGTCAAAATCCTGGCTTGTAAATGCCCAAAAAGGGTTAACCAAAAACACACCTGTTCATTGAATATATGAAATATATCTATGCACACATTATGAACATTCATAGGTGTGTATGTAGATAGATGTATACAGCAAAATCTCATTGGGTATTAAAAGTTCAGAACCAAAACTGTGTTCAGCTAAACTGAACCTCAGTGTAATTGGACTATTGATGTGAAAAATACATAGAGCTGACTGGTGATGAAAAAATAGCCATCAAAAGTCAAATCTATGAAGGACATAAGGACAAAAGGAGCATTGTAACAAAAAACATTGAATTCCGCTGTAAAATATAAACATCAGAATGTGCAAATCACAACAGTGACAAAATATTAGGAAAAGATATGGATATGCACATTCTGATGTTTATATTTTACAGCGGAATTCAATGTTTTTTGTTATAATGCTCCTTTTGTGTACTCACTTTTGTGAGATACTGTATATACGAGACTGACTGTATATATATATATATATATATATATATATATATATTAAATACACTGCAGCTAACTGAATAACCTGCCTGCCTGAAGTATATTATACGAGACTGACTGTATATATATATATATATATATATTAAATACACTGCAGCTAACTGAATAACCTGCCTGCCTGAAGTATATTAGAAAAAGTACACCAGGAATGGCCTGCAGTCAAATATAGGCTACACTGGATGCAGAGTATATATATATATATATATATATATATATATATATATATATATATATATATATATATACAAGACTGATTTTATATATATATTAAATTCACTGCAGCTAACTGAATAATCTGCCTGCATGCATGCTCAATCTAAATGACCCTCTCTCTCCCTCCACGCCAACGACACACTACACGGGGCCGACATGCAGGCAGCCTTATATAGTGTGGGGCATGGACTTAGTCCAGTCCCCCTGAGCCATGATTGGCCAAAGGCACCATGCCTTTGGCCAATTATGGCTCTCTTAGCTGAGGGCGCTGGGATTGGCCAAAGCATGAAGGTCATGGTGCATGTTTTGGCCAATCATACAGCAATGCACTGCGCTCTTGCAGTGCATTATGGGGCATTACGCGGCGCTCAAATTTGGCGCGACCGACCCATAATGTTCGTTTTTTGATGAGCGGGCGAACACCCGATGTTAAGTTAAACTCATGTCCGACCCGAACATAAAGCTCATTCCTAATGGACACTATTCTGTACTTCTGCTTCTGCACCCTTCAGCTGCCTTTGATACAGTTGACCACCCCCTCCTCAAAAAAAAAAAACTTTACTTCCTCTGTCTCTGTTACTGCGCTCTTCAGTGGCTCTCATCCTAACTATCCCAACACACCTTCATTGTCACTTACAATTCTACTTCCTCCTCTTCCCTTCTCTGTCTGGGCCCCCCAAGGTTCTGTTCTTGGACCTCTCTTATTTTCAATCTACACCTCTTCCCTGGGTCAGCTGATTGCCTCACATGGCTTTCAATATACTTTATATGCTGATGACACCCAAATCTATCTCTCCACCCCTCAACTCACTTCATCAATCTCTTCATACATCACTAACTTACTAACCAAAATATCTGTCTGGATGTCACACCACTTCCTCAAACTCAACTTGTCCAAAACTGAGCTTATAATATTTCCTCCCCCACTTGCCCCTTCCCCTGACTTCTCTGTCAAGAGCAATGGCACAACCATCCACCCATCCCCACATGTCAGGGTACTAAGTGTTATCCTGGACTCTGAATTCTCCTTTTGGCCCCACATCCAATCACTCTCCAAAGCTTGCCGCCTCAACCTCCGCAACATCTCTAAACTACGTCCTTTCCTAACCAATGAAATCACAAAGCTCCAGATTCATTCCCTGGTTATCTCTTGCCTCGACTACTGCGACTCTCTCCTCATTGGCTTAACTTTAAATAGACTATCCCCCATTCAGTCCACCATAAATACTTCTGCCAGACTCATTCACCTTACAAACCGCTCAGCCCCAGTCTGCTACCCCTCTCTGCCAATCCCTCCATTGGCTGCCACTCTCCCAACAAATTAAATTCAAAATACTAGCAACAACTTACAAAGCCATCCACAACTCTGCCTCCAGCTACATCACTAGCCTAGTCTCAAAATACCAACCTATTCGCCCTCTCCGTTCCTCACAAGACCTCCTGCTCTCTAGCTCCCTCATCACCACCTCCCATGCTCGCCTCCAGGATTTCTCCCGAGCCTCTCCCATCCTCTGGAATACCCTACCCCAATCTGTCATACTATCTCCAAATAGATCTACTTTTAGGCGATCCCTGAAAACGTTTTTCTTCGGAGAAGCCTAATCTGCCTCCACCTAACAACTGTTCCTTTATATTCTTCATCAGATCATCATACCCCACAGTTATTACCCTTTGTGTCACTTGACCCTCCCTCCTAGATTGTAAGCTCTAACGAGCAGGGCCCTCTGATTCCTCCTGTATTGAATTGTATTGTAATTGTACTGTATTCCCTACTGTTGTAAAGCGCTGTGCAAACTGCCGGCACTATATAAATCCTGTATAATAATAATATATAAATCCTGTATAATAATAATAATAATAAAAAAATGAACCTCCCATAAGTTGTGTCCACCTGTTGCAGCACTGAGGAATGTGTGTAAGGAAAGAACGAGTTCTGGTTTCTACCTTATATAACATCTAATACAGAAAGACAAACATCTCTATTCTTTATTGTTAACATTAGGCATTTTACTGTATATTTATTTTTAGTTATTAGATTATTTTTATCAGAGGGCCATCACTGCCTTCCATGACCATGTGGAATGAAATGTGTCCCAATTTCTAGACAACTCTAGTGGCAGCATACACATGGTGACTGGGAAGGATGGAGCAAGGGGGGCACCTCTAGACCTAGTGTGACTGCCATGTCTGGGGAAGGGTGTTGTCAGCTCTGTAACCTCTACGCCTCCTTCTTCTCCTCATCTTGTGAGTTCTACTTTGGGGACTCATTACAGACTTTTTTTCTTGTATCAATAAATTTTTATTAAGTTTCCATGCAAGAGTACCAACATAGCACAGAAATACAATTAACTGTTTTACTGCGGCAGAATGGCACAGCTGGGCGAAGCGACGTTACGTTATGTCGCTTCGCCTTTTGGCCACTAGGGGCGTGCATACACCGCCGGAGGCACGCGCGCGTGCCTGGCCGCCGGAGTTCATGCAAGTGCCCGGGGGGCGCGATAACCGCCAGGCACCCATGATCGCTCGTGAGAGCGAGAACCGAGATCTTTGTGTGTAAACTTTCAGGGGAGAGGAGACAGATCGTGTACAATGTGTGAACTCCAATCTCTCTCTTCCCCTAGTCAATCCCATCCCCCAGACAATTAGAACACACATTAGGGAACACATTTAACCCCTTGATCGCACCCTAGTGTTAACCCCTTCCCTGCCAGTGTCATTTATGCAGTAATCAGGTAATATTTATAGCACTAATCACTGTATAAATGTCAAAAGTGTCCAATATGTCTGCCACAATGTCACAGTCTGATAAAAATCTCAGATCACCGCCATTACTAGTAAAAAAAATAATAATAATAAAAATGCCATAAATATAGCCCCTATTTTGTAGACACTATAACTTTTGGGCAAACCAATCAATATACACTTATTGCGATTTTTTTACCAAAAATATGTAGAAGAATACATATCAGCCTAAACTGAGGAAAATCTTCGCTTTTTTTAAAAAAAAATGTGGGATATTTATTATAGCAAAAAGTAATAAATATTGTGTTTTTTTTCAAAATTGTCGCTCTTCTTTTGTTTATAGCACAAAAAATAAAAACCGCAGAGATGATCAAATACCACCAAAAGAAAGCTCTATTTGTGGGAAAAAAAAAGGGCGTCAATTTTATTTGGGTACAACGTCGCACCACTGCGCCATTGTCAATTAAAGCGACGCAGTAATGTATTGCAAAAAATGGTCTGGTCATTGAGCAGCCAAATCTTCCAGGGCTGAAGTGAAAAAAAAAAGGAAAAGAATTCTTCATCCAATAATTCACGGTGGTACAGTAATGCAGTATACAGAATGCAAATACAGAATTAGTATCAGTATTACAACTATCAACCCACGGTTGCCATGATTTTAGAAAGGTGGCATGGGAGTTGCAGCTCCGGGAATAAAGCTTTTTCAGATGTTCACACTAAGGAAAGGACTTTGAATGGGTTAGGTGCCATTTAGTTTTCCTAATGCCTAACAATGACAGTTCTGGCTTCCAGTAAGATGTGGGTAATCATAATGTGGTATAAAGTTGGGTAGATCTCGATCCCCAGGTTCAATATTGCCAACTGTGGAAAATAGATAAAAACAGAGGGCGCACTGGCCTAGTGCATTATCCAACAACAAATTGATTGAAGATAAAATATAAAATATACAGTAACTACTCACAAACATAGGTTGTAAAAGCACTCATCAAGCTACTACAAGTGGCTGAAATCTCAAAGCTTTGTTGACATCTCTAGTTCAAGGAGGACCTCACCAGGGTCCCTTCTGGCTAATACATTTCAAAGATATGTCCTTCATCAGAGCCATCCTCTACTGAGCGAGAACTCATTTTACATACGGAAAAGCTTTATCCCTGAGCCTCAACTCCCATGTCACCTTTCTAAAAGCATGGCAACCCTGGGTTGATAGGTTAAAATTATTGATACCGATTCAAAATGACTATTCTTGGAATGTTACTGTACTAGCGTACCTCTGCTACTCTGCTGTGAATTATTGGTTATTATGTTGTTCTTTTTTTCTCTTTTTTTCTTGTTTGTCTCCATTGTACTGCCCTTGTTAAGGGTATTTCTGTACTATGTTTGTACTCTTGTATGGAAACCTAATAAAAATGTATTGAAAGAATAAAAAAAGGGGGCACATGCGCGAGGCTTAACATGGAGGACGCTACCTCTTAGAGCTCCGCACTCCCCGCCGCAGACTCAGGACCGAATAACGCATACAGACCACCTAAACGAGCCAGTAATCCGGCGATCCTCTCCCGCAACTCCCGAGCCACAACTGGGATGGTTTTAACTGGACATAGGGGCAAAAACAAGTCCAAGCCGATCAAGGAGGCCCTGGCCCACGCCTCTTCCAAGATGGCGACGAAAGCTCTCACCAAACAACACGCTGCATCCCCAGCTAGATCAGAACGGGCAGACAGTGAGGAGGAAGAGGACACAGACCCTGTATACAGCGGTTCTCCCGCCCCTCCACAATCAGGTATGTCTCAGCCTGATTTTCTGAAACATATGGAGAAGATGTTAAACAGGGCCCTGAAAGCTACATCTGACCAAATTACTAATAGACTGTCACGGGAGATAAGGGAACTAGGTCAGCGCACAGCGGATTTGGAAACCAAGGTAGATGACATAGAGCTCACTATTCAAGAGCATGGCCAGGAGCAGGCGGCCCTCCGTGAGGAAAATGCCACATTACTCTCGCGTTTGAAGGACGCCGAGAATCGCTCACGCAGGTCCAATTTACGCCTCCGGGGTATCCCTGAAGTGGTCAATGACATACAATCTTTCACCACAGCCCTCTTCCAAGAACTCTGCCCTTCCATACCCATTGAATGCCTGGAATTTGATAGGGTTCACAGGGCGCTTACTTGCCGCCAACAAGACGGCCCTCCACGGGACATAATAATCAAACTACACGTTTTCCGTACAAAAGAGCAGCTACTCACAGCTGCCCGGAACAAGGACGCTCTCCAGTTTCAAGACCACAACTACCAACTTTTCTCTGACCTGGCACCCCTTACCATTGCTAAACAGCGAGCCATGAAGCCGCAATTACAAATCCTGATACAGCATTAGATAAAATACGCCTGGCGATTTCCCTTCTCCCTTCAGTTTACGTATCAGGGGCAGCAACACTCCTCCACCTCTCCAGAATCACTACAGCGTCTTCTTGAATCGCTTCACCTGTCGCCCCCTCTACACCAATCCGAGACTTCACTACCGCGTACTCCAGCCCACTCAACAACCCATCCATACACCACCACTCCAAAGCGGAACCAACCAGGCCCCTCCTCGATCCGAAAAGGAACCCCATCTTGCCAAGCAAACCTTTTTGATCCGAAATCTCACACATATCGCTGAACAAAAATTGATCGTCCATGGCTCTCCTTTAACACCACATGGGAACTCTTGGTCACACAATTAATATCATACTGAACGGAGACAGATGTGGTTTTATCCTGTTACCGTGATACAGGAGTTTGTGCTCCTGTAAGATCTCCCATCGATATGGGACACACCATATACGACCCCCTTATTTCCATTTTGGGGCGTATATGTCTTGGATACATTCTTTTTGATATGTTCCGTTTAATCTTGTTTTTTCTTTTTTTTGGTTCACACATGCCTTTAAAAGGAACCTTAAGGCTCTGATGTTGATAAACTCGAAATGTTATGTTATATTATTTTCTGCTGCTCTTTTTCTCCCTTAATTTTTTAGTTAGGATTTTGAAAATGCTAGCTACAGAACTTATAGGAATATTGATAAGATGATCTTCTTAAATTTTTGCATTCCCCTGGTGTTTTTGATTTCAACTGTGCCAACTGACTCCTTCTTCCCACTCCCATTCCCTTCCCTTCTTTCCTCTCTCTGCCTCCCCGCCCCCACCCCCCCTTCCCTTTCTTTACCCTCCTACCCCCCTAGACCTTTCTCACTCTCCCCAAGCTCCCTCTCCCCCTTTTCCCCTTCTCCTCTCCACCCTCCCCCAACCGCCTTCTCATGTTCCCATTCTTTTTCCGACTTTTTGGCACTGAGTTTTCCCACTAGGTGGGGCTATTACCTGTATACTATAAGTGAACACAATAACAATTTCTTAACACGAACCATTTATATTGTTTGAGTACTACAGTTTTTTAACTTTTCCTGATCTGTGGCGGGGAACTGTCACTGCTCCCCCCTGTAGGATGCACGTGCTCCCTCGCCAGCTGGCTGGTTTGGAGGTGCAGGCATCTACCTGTTGGAAAAACATGTCCAACGCACCAAGTGTTATTACACTTACTTATTCTCTCTACAAAACCCATGCACTGTTTCTTGACTCCTCTTTCTGTTTTCCCTCTCACTTCTCTTTCCGCCTCCTTCTTCGTTTCCCACTAGGTCGGGGGGATCGCATGATCCTCAAACATCTTCCCTGTAGTACCTCTCCCAGAACACGTAAATGGCCCCCTTGAACATACTCTCCCTTAATGTTAAGGGACTTAATTCCCCTAATAAAAGGGTTAAGGCTTTCCGTACTTTCACATCCCTGAAGGCCAATATAGTAGCCCTACAAGAAACTCACTTTTCTACTCAAGCAACTCCCAAATAGTTTAGTTCCAAATACCCCCAAGTGTTCACCACCTCTGCTGCCACTAAACAATGTGGTGTCCTTGTTGCATTTCATCATACCCTTCCATTCATCTTAACTAATGAAATCAAAGACCCTGAAGGTAGTTACATTATTTTAGTTGGGCATGTGCAAGATGTGATGACCACTATAGTCTCCTATTATGCCCCCAATACTAACCCCAATCCCTTCTTTACCCACCTATTACAAATGATACGATCACACTGTAAGGGCACCCTCTTTATGTGTGGCGATTCCAACCAAGTACTGCACCCACATCTCGACAAATCTCCTTATGCCCCTGAACAATATTCTTCTTCTATATTATTTCACAAACTTTTCCAGCAGGCCTCTTTACTGGATACCTGGAGAGAATGCAATCCTGCTAAGAAAAAATTTACTTTCTATTCATATCTACACAAATCCTTTTCAAGGATTGATCACATCTTTATACCAGTTTCATCCTCACCAACCCCACTCCACTCAAACATTCACCCAATAATCTGGTCAGACCACTGCGCAGTGATCACAACAGTCTCTTCCCTGATTCCTCAGTCTAAGGATCGCACATGGTGTATAAATGAGGCACACTTAACTAACCAATCCTATTGTTTTGATATACAACTAGCCCTTAAAGAATACATACAGCACAATTCCACACCTGATATCTCACCTGTCCTATTATGGGAGGCTCACAAACCCGTGATCTGAGGGACATGCAAATCTGTATCCACTCATCTCAAAAGAGACAAAAAACTCAGAGCCCAGCAATTGGAAGCAGATTTTCACCGCCTCTTCCTCCAATTCCAATCCGCTCCAACTGAACCCCATAGAATTTTGCTAGAAAAGGCGAAAACAGAATTGGACCTACTTTTAGCAGAATCAGCAGATAAAACCATCCGTAGATCTAACCATACAATTTACACTAAAGCCAATAAACCTGATACCTTCCTGGCACTAAGACTCCATCAACCGGAAAGGGTGTAACCCTGTTAAGGTGCTCTCGGAATTTTGCAGAAAGTTAGCTGAATTATATCCCCTAACATGTACCTTCTCGGCGAAACAAGCTGAGTCATTATTTCAAAATATAACACTACCAAAATTATCAGAGGCCAATAGAGAGTCTATGGAATGCCCCGTTACGTCCGAGGAAGTTCTTATTGCTATAAAATCTCTTAAACCACACAAAAGACCAGGCCCCGACGGTCTCTCTAGTTCTTATTTCAAAAAATTTGCTCCCATCCTAGCCCCCCTTTTCACCAACACCTTTAATGCCCTCCTTAAACAGCACTCCTTTGGTCGAGATACGTTGACAGCCATTATATCTATGATACCCAAGCCTAACACGGACAACTCCCTGTGGTCCAATTACAGGCCCATATCCTTACTCAACCTGGATATAAAGATCCTAGCCAAAATTATGGCGTTACGCCTCAATCCAATTATAGGTGGCCTTATACATAAAGACCAAATTGGCTTCATCCCAAAACGTCAGGCCAGTGACAACATCCGATGCGTGATTCTACTCCAACACCTAGCCCGAACATACCAAATCCCTATGCATCTTCTCTCTCTCGATATTCGGAAGGCGTTTGACACTGTCTCTTGGCCTTACATTCACTATGTACTACAAAGATGGGGATTTGGCCCCAATTTTCTACACTGGGTTAATTCCCTTTACAACCAGCCACAAGCATATGTTAAATATTCAGGATACCGCTCGGACTGTTTTCAGATTCAACAAGGTATAAGACAAGGGTGCCCCCTCTCCCCCCTAGTATTCGCATTAGCGATTGAACCACTAGCAGCCCTCCTTAGGGCAAATCCAAATATTAAAGGCCTAGATATAGCCTCTACATCACACAAATTATGTTTATTTGCCGACAACACACTACTATTTGTCACCTCTCCACGAACCACACTCCCGAACCTTATCTATCTTCTAGACAAATTTGCCCTAACATCAGGATTGGAAGTTAACCAGTCCAAATCAAAGGCTCTCAACGTGTCTCCACCACAGTCAGAATTCGAACACATACGGGAATTCTTCCCCTTCACCTGGTCTTCATCTTCAATAGCTTACCTTGGTATCAAACTAACTAGCGACCTGGCCCACTTATTTAGAGCCAACTACCTCCCTATGTTAAAACACCTAACAGCCCTATTAGAATCATGGCGTCCGATATGTATCTCTTGGCTAGGCCCGATAGCTGCTGTAAAGATGTCTCTGCTTCCAAAACTGCTTTATTTATATAGAGTCCTCCCGATCTCTATTCCCTCATATTATCACCGAATTATCCAGACACGAGTGTCCAAATACATATGGGGCCCCACTAGACCTAGGGTTTCAAAAACTATACTACTTTGTAGTAAACTCAAGAGGGATTAGGTCTGCCTAACTTTTTGGGATATTATCACGCTGCCCAGCTGGCCCAGATTACACTATATCACGCACAAAATGAAATCCCACTTTGGGTTAGTTTGGAAGCTATCGATCTTCACCCTCTCAAAATATCTAACCTATTATGGTTGCCCCCCACAACCCGTGGTCCAATCAGTAACCCCATAACTGGACACTCCCTTATGTTATGGGATAAACTCCGAGGTCCATTTAAGCTGCAATCTCCTCATTCCCAGTTACTCTCGTATCTGGATCATCCGAAATTTTACCCGGCCCAAAGTAACCCAAGCTCATTCCAAACCTGGCTCAGGGCGGGATTTTATCGCATATGTGATTTTGTTTCTGGATCCACTATAAAGTCGTTCTCCTCGCTACAAAACCGAGCTGACATTCCCCCTACAGAAGTCTTTAGATATCTACAGATAACTCATTTATCCAGACAACTATAGGCACACATACCTCACTAGATGACCTATCCACTTTTGAAGGGATTTGCAACTCTGACCCTCACGCACCTGGTCTAATTTCCCTTTTATACGCTCATTTTACCTCTCCCCCAACCAACCTTCCCTCTTATGCTGCGCAGTGGTCCAAAGACCTCACATTAGATCTTGATGCAGAGGACTGGTCTGATATCTGGTCCAATACAAAAATATCATCCCAAAACGTAATCGCTCAAGAGGCAAACTACAAAGTACTCATGAGATGGTACCTGGTTCCTGCCAGGATCTCCAAATTTCTCCCAAATTATCCTGCTACTTGTTTCCGTGGCTGTAACAAGCGGGGTACCCATATACATATATGGTGGACATGCTCAATAGTACAGGAGTTTTGGGCTGCGATATCCCAAATGGCCTCCACCCTATTTCAACATTGCATTGAACCTGATCTGGCTATAGCGCTGTTGAATCTTATCCCTTCAGATTTCACCAGATCCCAGACCCGCCTCCTCCTTCAGCTCACAACAGCAGCTAAACAGACGATAGCTAGGGCCTGGAAAACCCCAAAACTCATTTTAGCTGAGGTCAAAAATAGGGTTACTCAAGCTATGATCCACAGTAAAATAGAAGCAACGATCCTCAATAGGATTCCCCAACATCTTAAAATCTGGAACTCTTGGACTGAACACTTTCTACCCCCAGACTTTGATAAGCGCCTTCTAAAACCTTAATCAGATCACAACAACATTAGACAGACTTAACAGCACTTTGGGGGCTCATGCGTCCCCCCCGACCATTTCTCTCCTCTCCCCACCTATCTCTAATCTTTCTTTACCTCCTCTGTGCCTACCACTCTTCTTACTCTTTCTTTCCTACTTGCTATCCCTCTTACGGTTATATCACTGGTAATGTTATTTACAGATAACAAAACGTCTATCAGATTTTGACTCTGTACCTGTTCGCAGATTTACTTTTCATGCGAAAGTATAAACCTTTAGCTTTTGCTTTTTTTTGTTGTTTTGTTTTCTAGTTGTAAATGGAAATAGTTATAATGAGTCCGCAGCCATCTCTGCGAAAATTTAGTCCCCGGACCCCGGTTTACGACATATCCCTGAAATTTGATGTAACATTGATGACGCAGGGGAAAAAAACATGTATAATTCTCATTGTTATATGTTGCATATATATTGCCTGTTGAACTTTATGTCTTCTTTTCAATAAAAAAATTTTTGAACAGAAAGAATAAAAAAAAAAGTTTATAGCTCTGTGGCTTGATGAATGCTTTTACAACTTACATTTGTGAGTAGTTGTATTTTATAGAGAGCCTGGAATGCAGTGCTATAAAATGTAACAATTGTATTAAATTGCACATATAATATCAAATTCAAAGAAAGTCCATATATAGCAGGATGGAGAAAAATTGATGGAAATTCCCCACTCCAATCTTCAGTGCACAAAAGTAAAGGCACACTACACCACTGTGCTCACAGCGGGTCTCCCTAACAGATATTAGGGATGAGCCGAACACCCCCCGGTTCGGTTCGCACCAGAACCTGCGAACAGACCGAAAATTTGCACGAACGTTAGAACCTCATTGATGTCTATGGGACTTGAACCTTCAAAATCAAAAGTGCTCATTTTAAAGGCTTGTCCTAAAAAGGGTTTGGGGACCCGGGTCCTGCCTCAGGGGACATGTATCAATGCAAAAAAAAACTTTTAAAAACAGCCGTTTTTTCGGGAGCTGTGATTTTAATGACGCTTAAAGTAAAAAAAAAAAAAATATTCTTTAAATATCTTACCTGAGGGGTGTCTATAGTATGCCTGTAAAGTGGCACGTGTTTCCCGTGCTTAGAACAGTCCCTGCACAAAATGTTATTTTTAAAGGAAAAAAAGTCATTTAAAACTGCTTGTGGCTTTAATGTAATGTCGGGTCCTGGCAAAATGGTGGATGAAAATCAGTGAGGCAAACGGCATGGGTACCCCCCAGTCCATTACCAGGCCCTTTGGGTCTTGTATGGATATTAAGGGGAACCCTGCACCCAAATTAAAAAAGGAAAGGTGTGGGGCCCCCAGGCCCTATATACTCTGAACAGCAGTATACAGGCGGTGCAAACAAGACAGAGACTGTAGGTTTGTTGTTAAGTAGAATCTGTTTGTAATTTTGAACTGGTACATTTTTAACATGTTTAGCTCCAGCCAAAAAATCTTTTTTAAGCTTTTTGGAAAACATAGGGAAGGGTTATCAGCCCTGTGACATTTGTTTTGCTGTCTGTGCTCCTCTTCAGAAGATTTCACCTCACTTTTTGTCCCAATGACAAATGTTTTTTGAAAATTTGGGTTTTTTTGTGAAACAAGGATTGATGATAAAGCATCAGTGGAAAGGAGAAAAGTTTTCCCCATATTAACTCTTACAGGAGAGAATTTCTCTTCCTAGGGGTAGATTTCATCTCACTTCCTGTTGTCTCCTTCCGTTTGCAATTAGGAGTCATTTGTAAGTTGGATGTTTGAAAGTAGGGTCCTGCCCTATATACTCAGCAGAAATTTGGGCCTTAGGTGTTGTTGTGGCCACAACACTGTAAGCCCTCACAGGGCCCTGCTGTGAAATATTACATCAATAATTGTAATTACATGCCCCTGTTGAACAGGGCCAAAAAAATTGGGCCTTTGGTGGTGGTGGTGGTGCTGGTGGCACAACACTGTAAATCCTCACAGTTACTCTTGGTGGGCGCAGAAACGGGCCCTGCTGTGAAAAGATCAAGAATTGTAATTACATGCCCCTGTTGAACAGGGCCAGAAAAATTGGGCCTTTGGTGGTGGTGGTGCTGGTGGCACAACACTGTAAGTCCTCACAGTTACTCTTGGTGGGCGCAGAAACAGGCCCTGCTGTGAAATATTAGATCCATAATTCTAATAACATGTCCCTGTTGAACAGGGGCTGAAAAATTGGACCTTAGGCACTGGTGCTGTTGCCACAACACTGCAACCCCTCACAGATACTCTAGTTGGAACACAGGAACGAGCCCTGCTGCAAAGTATTGCATCAAAAATTGTAATTACACACCCCTGTTAAACAGGGGCTGAATAATTGGGCCTTAGGCACTGGTGCTGTTGCCACAACACTGCAACCCCTCACAGATACTCTAGTTGGAACGCAGGAACAAGCCCTGTTGCAAAGTATTGCACCAAAAATTGTAATTACACACCCCTGTTGAACAGGGGCTGAAAAATTTGGCCTTAGGCACTGGTGCCTTTGCCACAACGCTGCAACCCCTCACAGATACTCTAGTTGGAACACAGGAATGAGCCCTGCTGCAAAGTATTGCATCAAAAATTGTAATTACACGCCCCTGTTAAACAGGGGCTGAATAATTGGGCCTTAGGCACTGGTGCTGTTGCCACAACACTGCAACCCCTCACAGATACTCTAGTTGGAACGCAGGAACAAGCCCTGTTGCAAAGTATTGCACCAAAAATTGTAATTACACACCCCTGTTGAACAGGGGCTGAAAAATTTGGCCTTAGGCACTGGTGCCTTTGCCACAACGCTGCAACCCCTCACAGATACTCTAGTTGGAACACAGGAATGAGCCCTGCTGCAAAGTATTGCATCAAAAATTGTAATTACACGCCCCTGTTAAACAGGGGCTGAAAAATTGGGCCTTAGGCACTGGTGCTGGTGACACAAAACTGCAACCCCTCACAGATGCTCTAGTTGGAACACAGGAACGAGCCCTGCTGCAAAGTATTGCATCAAAAATTGTAATTACACGCCCCTGTTAAACAGGGGGTGAAAAATTGGGCCTTAGGCACTGGTGCTGGTGCCACAACACTGCAACCCCTCACAGATACTCTAGTTGGAACGCAGAAACGAGCCCTGCTGCAAAGTATTGCATCAAATTAAAAGTAGGGGCCTGCCCTATAAACTCAGCAGAAATTTGGGCCTTAGGTGTTGTTGTGGCCTCAACAATGTAAGCCCTCATAGGGCCCTGCTGTGAAATATTAGATCAAGAATTGTAATTACATGCCCCTGTTAAACAGGGACTGAAAAATTGGGCCTTAGGCAATGGTGCTGGTGCCACAACACTGCAACCCCTCACAGATACTCTAGTTGGAACGCAGGAACGAGCCCTGCTGCAAAGTATTGCATCAAAAATTGTAATTACACGCCTCTGTTAAACAGGGGCTGAAAAATTGGGCCTTAGGCACTGGTGGCTGTGCCCAGAACCAAAAATGTTCTTACAAGCTATCAGCGTGATCGATGAGGAGGAAGAGGATAATTACTTAGGATAGTCACTCAGCATCAGCATAGGCAGTCTTTGACGGGATCTGAGATTTCAAAAAAAATTATTCGGTTACATCAGCATCAGGTGCTTGGTAGCTTGTGGTGATCCAAGATTCATTTTTATGAAGGTCAGTCGATCGACCGAGTCGGTGGACAGACGCACCCTGTGATTGGTTACAAAGCCTCCAGCAGCACTGAATGTGCATTCCAAAAGAACGCTGGATGCAGGACAGGCCAGTAGCTCAATTGCATACTGTGCAAGCTCTGGCCAGTGATCCATCCTCAAGACCTAGTAATCCAGAGGATTTTCGATGGGAAAGGTGTCCAAGTCAGATCTTGCCCCTAGGTCAGGGGTCTTCAAACTGCGGCCCTCCAGGTGTTCAGGAACTACAATTCCCATCATGCCTAGTCATGTCTGTGAATGTCGGAGTTTTACAATGCCTCATGGGATGTGTAGTTCTGCAACAGCTGGAGGGCCATAGTTTGAGGATCCCTGCCCTAGGTATTCCAGCACCATGTAAAACAGACGCTGGCAATGGTTGCTGGAACCGATCATACCTTGGGGCTGCGGACTAAAAAATTGTCTGAAAGCATCGGTCAGACGGCCACCTTCTCCACCGCTCCTTCTTTGACTGACCGAAGCCTCAGCAACACGTTGTCCAGAAACAGGAGCTTGTAACCTCCCAGTCTCTGGGAACGCGTTGCACAGACCTTTCTGCAAGGCCTCCCGAAGATGTTTCATCTTCTGCTCCCTCTGCAACGGCAAGATAAGGTCCGCAACCTTACCCTTGTAACGTGTATCAAGGAGGGTTGCCAGCCAGTATTAGTCTTTCTCCTTGATACCACAAATACGAGGATCCTTACGCAGGCTTTGCAGGGTCAGGGAGGCCATGCAGCGTAGGTTTGCTGAGGCATTCAGTCCGGAGTCCCTTAAAGACTGCTGCTGATGCTGAGTGCCAGGCTCCACCTCCATACCGACACAATCCTCCTCCTCATCCTCTTCCTGTGTGATCAGCGGGCATGCAGGAACACTGTCTGGATAAAGGGGGCCTGGAGAGCTAAGGAAGTCCTCCTCTTCCTGCCTCTGTTCTGCCTCAAGTGCCCTGTCCATTATTCCACGCAGTGTGTGCTCCAACAGGTGGACAAGGGGGACAGTGTCACTGATGCATGCACTGACACTGCTCACCATCCTCATGGCCTCCTCAAATGGTGACAGAACAGTGCATGCATCCCTGATCATGGCCCACTGGCGTGGGAAAAAAAAACAAGCTCCCCTGACCCTGTCCTGGTGCCATAGTCGCACAGGTACTCATTGATGGCCCTCTGCTGCATGTGCAGCCACTGCAGCATGGCCAATGTTGAGTTCCACCTGGTGGGCATGTCACAGATTAGGCAGTTCTTGGGCAGGTTAAACTCCTTTTGGAGGTCTGCCAGCGGAGCACTGGCATTATATGACCGGCGGAAATGCACACAGACTTTCCTGGCCTGCCTCAGGACATCCTGTAAGCCCGGGTACCTGCCCAAGAACCGCTGCACCACCAAGTTAAGGATGTGAGCCAAACAGGGCACATGGGTCAGTTGTCCCTGTCGGAGGGTAGAGAGGAGGTTGGTGCCATTGTCGCAAACCACCATTTCTGCCTTAAGTTGGCATGGCGTCAACCACCTCTGAACCTGCCCCTGCAGAGCTGACAGAACCTCTGCCCCAGTGTGACTCCTGTCCCCCAAGCACACTAGCTCAAGTACCGCATGGCATCTTTTGGCCTGCATACTTGCATAGCCCCTTGAACGCCTACGGAGCACCGCTGGTTCCAAGGACAAAGCACAGGAAGAGGCCATAGAGGAAGAAGAAGAAGAGGGGGTGGAGGAGAGAGGTGTGTCACAATCATTAGTAGTGGCATTTTGGAGGCGTGGTGGCGGAACAACCTCCAACACTACTGCACCTTGTCCTGCATCCTTCCCAGCTGCCAGCAGAGTCACCCAATGCGCGGTGAAACTTAGGTAATGTCCCTGTCCATGCCTGCTTTACCATGAGTCAGCGGTAATATGAGAGCCGGAATCGCCTTCTGTGAGAAAAAGTGGCCTTTGGGTACCTGCCACTGAGGAACCGCACATTCCACAAACTCACGGAAGGGGGCAGAGTCTACCAACTGAAAGACAGAAGTTGAAGTACTAGCAATTTTGCCAAGCTAACATTCAACCGCTGGGCATGTGGATGGCTGGGAGCGAACTTCTTTCGGTGGTGCAGCAGCTGGGGCAGGGAAATTTGCCTGGTACAATCTGACGTCGGTGTACTGAAAGCAGATTGCCCACAAGTACTTGGCTGTGACACACCTAATTCTACACCTTCATTCCTCTTAGTGCAGGTCTCAGAGAGGACTGAAGGTATAGTGGAGATCTCAGCTGATGAGGAGCAAGGAGAGGTCCTCTTTGTTCATTGGTGTGGGTCTTTTAGCTACGCTTGCCAATGAACTGCATGGCAGGTCAACATATGTCTGGTCAAGCATGTGGTGCCCAAGCGGGAGATGTTTTGGCCACGCGAGATACGCTTGAGACATATGTTGCAAATAGCAGCGATGTGATCTGATGCACTTGTCTCAAAAAAGGCCCACACCAAAGAACTTTTGGAATAATGTGCAGAGACAGCAGCGCCCTGCACATGCGGAGCTTTGGGGTGTGATGCAGTCAGTGTGCTGCCCTTAAATTGGCCCCTGGAGGGCATCCTGCCTCGTTGGTGATATGACTCCTCCTCTTCTCTCCTATCAGGCAGCCATGTTGAGTCAGTGACCTCATCATCCCCTCCCTCCTCATCACTGGAGCAAACCTGGCAGTATGCTGCAGCACGGGGAGCATGACTGCAAGATTACTGTCCTTCTTGGGCACCCCCTCTGTCCGTGCTCACGTTACTGCCTTCATCTAGCTCAGTATGATCATCAGAGCCTTCTAAACACTGGGCATCCTCCTGGTGCATGTACCCAACACTGTGGTAAAACAGTTCGAGGGAATCCTCAGAAGGACATGGAGGGGCTAGGGAAGGAGTCAATGATGCCATTGAGCTGAGTTAAGAGGCCGCGTTGGCAGCTGCTTTGAAAAGAAAAAGTACCCTGAGCATGGGTGAGAGAGGATGAGGAGGATGAGGACTGCTTGGTCATCCACTCGACCAAGTCTTCTGCATATTGCAGCTCAACACGGCCAGCTGCCGAAAAAAGGCCAAGCGTGTCCCACGGCCTCGTGCTGATGAGAATGCGCCGTCTCCACGACCAGCACTGTTGCCTCTAGACACAGAGCCTGCTTGCCCTCTTTTATTGGATTGTGACTGTCTGCCTCTCCTTGTTGGCCTTCCAGACATACTAATGGCCTGTAGCTGCACTAAGCTGGGATATATATATATATATATATATATATATATATATATATATATATATATATATACTGATACTGCACCTAGCAAAATCAACTGCCTGCCTGTAGTATGAGAACACCACCAACCTTCTACAGGTAGCTTGAGCTGAACACTGTGCGGAGCTCGCAAAAAACTAACTTGTAGGTTTAGCTGAACACTGTGAGGAGGACGCACTACACTAACTTGTAGCTTATTTAGCTGCCTGCGGTAGTGATAGGATCAAGAAAATACCACCAACCTTCTACAGGTAGCTTTAGCTGAACACTGTGCAGAGGTCGCACTACACTAACTTGTAGTTTTAGCTGAACACTGTGAGAAGGACGCACTACACTAACTTGTTGCTTATTTAGCTGCCCGCGGTAGTGATAGGATCAGGAAAACACCACCAACCTTCTACAGGTAGCTTTAGCTGAACACTGCTCAGAGCTCGCACAAAACTAACTTGTAGCTTATTTAGCTGCCTGTGGTAGTGATAGGATCAGGAAAACACCACCAACCTTCTAGAGGTAGCTTTAGCTGAAAACTGTGCAGACCTCGCAAAAAAATAACTTGTAGCTTATTTAGCTGCCTGCGGTAGTGATATGATCAGGAAAACACCACCAACCTTCTACAGGTAGCTTTAGCTGAACACTGTGCGGAGCTCGGACTACACTAACTTGTAGTTTTAGCTGAACACTGTGCAGAGCTCGTAAAAAACTAACTTGTAGCTTATTTAGCTGCCTGCGGTAGTGATAGGATCAGGAAAACACCACCAACCTTCTACAGGTAGCTTTAGCTGAACACTGTGCAGAGCTCGCAAAAAACTAACTTGTAGGTTTAGCTAAACACTGTGAGGAGAGCGCACTACACTAACTTGTAACTTATTTAGCTGCCTGCGGTAGTGATAGGATCAAGAAAACACCACCAACCTTCTACAGGTAGCTTTAGCTGAACACTGTGCAGAGGTCGCACTACACTAACTTGTAGTTTTAGCTGAACACTGTGCAGAGCTTTTAAAAAACTAATTTGTAGCTTATTTAGCTGCCTGCGTTAGTGATAGGATCAGGAAAACACCACCAACCTTCTACAGGTAGCTTTAGCTGAGCACTGTGCAGAGCTCGCAAAAAACTAACTTGTAGGTTTAGCTGAACACTGTGAGGAGAGCGCACTACACTAACTTGTAGCTTATTTAGCTGCCTGCGGTAGTGATAGGATCAAGAAAACACCACCAACCTTCTACAGGTAGCTTTAGCTGAACACTGTGCAGAGGTCCCATTACACTAACTTGTAGTTTTAGCGGAACACTGTGAGGAGGACGCAGTACACTAACTTATAGCTTATTTAGCTGCCTGCGATAGTGATAGGATCAGGAAAACACCACCAACCTTCTAAAGGTAGCTTTAGCTGAACACTGTGCAGAGCTCGCAAAAAACTAACTTGTAGCTTATTTAGCTGCCTGCAGTAGCGATAGGATCAAGAAAACACCACCAACCTTCTACAGGTAGCTTTAGCTGAACACTGTGCAGAGCTCGCAACAAACGAACTTGTAGCTTATTTAGCTGCCTGCGGTAGTGATAGGATCAGGAAAACACCACCAACCTTCTACAGGTAGCTTTAGCTGAACACTGTGCAGAGCTCCCAAAAAACGAACTTGTAGCTTATTTAGCTGCCTGCAGTAGTGGTAGGATCAGGAAAACACCACCAACCTTCTACAGGTAACTTTAGCTGAACACTGTGCAGAGCTCCCAAAAAACTAACTTGTAGCTTATTTAGCTGCCTGCGGTAGTGATAGGATCAGGAAAACACCACCAACCTTCTACAGGTAGCTTTAGCTGATCACTGTGCAGAGCTCCCAAAAAACTAACTTGTAGCTTATTTAGCTGCCTGCGGTAGTGATAGGATCAGGAAAACACCACCAACCTTCTACAGGTAGCTTTAGCTGAACACTGTGCAGAGGTCGCACTACACTAACTTGTAGTTTTAGCTGAACACTGTGCAGAGCTCGTAAAAAACTAACTTGTAGCTTATTTAGCTGCCTGCAGATCAGGAAAACACCACCAACCTTCTACAGGTAGCTTTAGCTGTACACTGTGCAGAGCTCGCAAAAAACTAACTTGTACATTTAGCTGAACACTGTGAGGACGCACTACACTAACTTGTAGCTTATTTAGCCGCCTGCGTTAGTGATATGATCAAGAAAATTCCACCAACCTTCTAGAGGTAGCTTTAGCTGAACACTGTGCAGAGGTCGCACTACACTAACTTGTAGTTTTAGCTGAACACTGTGAGGAGGACGCAGTACACTAACTTGTAGCTTATTTAGCTGCCTGCGGTAGTGATAGGATCAGGAAAACACCACCAACCTTCTACAGGTAGCTTTAGCTGAACACTGTGCAGAGCTTGCAAAAAACTAACTTGTAGGTTTAGCTGAACACTGTGAGGAGGACACACTACACTAACTTGTAGCTTATTTAGTTGCCTGCGGTAGTGATAGGATCAAGAAAACACCACCAACCTTCTACAGGTAGCTTTAGCTGAACACTGTGCAGAGCTTGCAAAAAACTAACTTGTAGGTTTAGCTGAACACTGTGAGGAGGTCACACTACACTAACTTGTAGCTTATTTAGCTGCCTGCGGTAGTGATAGGATCAAGAAAACACCACCAACCTTCTACAGGTAGCTTTAGCTGAACACTGTGCAGAGGTCGCACTACACTAACTTGTAGTTTTAGCTGAACACTGTGAGGAGGACTACACTTATGCCGCGTACACACGAGCGGACTATATGGCAGACTTTGCCCGGCGGACGGGATTTCGTCAGACAATTCAATCGTGTGTGGGCTCCAGCGGACTTTGTTTGCTCAAAAGTTGGACGGACTTAGATTTGAAACATGTTGGAGGGTGGAGCTAGCCGGAGACCAAGATGGACGTGTAATAGCGGAGCTCCAGTACCAGCGGGAACACAACGGCAGATATCAACCCACCAGGGCCATCTATCCTACTCCAAACAAGGCGATCCAGCTCCTGAACATCTGGGAAGTTGAAATCAGAAATGCCGCGGAGAAAGAAGGACAACAACAGGCCTAAGCGCCTGATGGAGTTCTATCCCCTCGAGCCTCGGAAAAATGGCGCCAGCTCTTCATCTACGCCAGCAGCTGCAGCCCAGACTAACAAATTACAACAGGGCAGAACACAAAAAAGAGGCAGCCCACCTAAGGGATCACAATCTTATCCATCTACACCATCCTCAGGAAGCCCTGAAAAGACGAGATTCAAGGCGGATGCAGCGGATGCTAATCATGAGGTGAGCTACTTTACAGATTCAGGGGATGATACTAGGGAACTGCCTAATTCCATAGACGCTTTCCCCACAAATGGCCAGCCGGTTTTAGATGCAATGCTAAAGGAGATGCTAGTGTCATTAAGGGGCTCACTCCATGCCAACATGGTTTCATGTATGCACAAGTTTAGCACTGAAATACGATCGGTATAAGACAAGGTGACTCACGTGGAACAAAAAATGGCGGAATTTGCCAATACAATCAATGATTTGGTCGATGCCAATGATGATAGAGAGGATGACATAGAAAGTTTAAAAGCCAAAATGGCGGACATAGAGGACAGATCAAGGAGGAATAACGTGAAGATAAGGGGGATCCCTGAGTCTGTCAAACAACATGATCTGAGGGACTATGTGTCCCAGCTCCTCTCTGAAATACTACCTGATCTGTCAGCACTGGATTTTACAGTGGACAGGATCCACAGGCTACCAAAACCTTCCTTTCTATCAGATAATGTGCCCCGTGATGTCATCCTGAGACTTCATTTCTTCCATACAAAAGAAAGACTCATGTCTGCAGCAAGGCAAAAGGAACAGATCCCTGTATCTTATGCTAATCTCCAATTTTACGCTGATTTATCCCAGTACACCTTGCAGAAACGCAGAAATTTAAATACCATAACAAAAACCCTCAGGAACAATAAGCTTGGATATAAATGGGGGTTTCCAACTGAATTGATCGTTACAAGAGAGGACAAAGAATACGTGATTGACTCAGTTGCAAAAGGTATGGCACTGCTAAGCACCTGGGGGATAATCCCAGAACCTCAAGCACACCCTCACCAGGGGAATCTGAGATCTGAGAGATCTGAGTCGGAATGGCACACTGTCGATCGTAAAAATGCCCGATCGCATAACTGACCCTACGGTGGGTGTGTAAATCACTACTTATCCTGCTGGGGAGGGAACAACCTCCGGTCCGTAAAAGTCTAAAGACTTCCTATCCCCGTGTTACAACATGAGTGACTACCAGTCACTTACTTTCATTTCATGTTAATAGGCGACTAGCCACAGTTTTGTTGACTTTATGTTTGTGCACAACTTTTTTTTTCATTGTTTAATTTTGTGTCATTTTCAGTCAGTTCAAACACCTCGTTTCCACAGAAACCGGAAAAGAAGCTTGCTCCAATACTAGTACTTCTGTAATCTCTGAAGGGTTCATCCTCACATGATCTACCTGCAACAACCTCATCCAATGTAAGTATCTTTAAATGCACACAACTTCATCTGTTATCTCTCACATTAACATATGGCGATGAAACTTTTAACCATTAACTCTAAGGGACTAAATCACCCAGCCAAACGCAGGTCTCTGTGGAGGGAGGCATTGCAGAGGAATTGCGATATCCTATGTACCCAAGAGACACATTTTCAATCCACAGCACCACCAAAATGTTCACACCCAAAATTTCCGTTTACTTATTACCCAAATGTGGAAACAAAGTCAAAAGGAGTGATGATAGCTATCAGGGACACGGTGGCCTTTCAGCTACACAAAAGCGTCATTGACCCCCAAGGACGCTTCATCATTTTGGTGTGTGACATCAACGACAACACGTTTACAATAGTCAACCTATACGCACCCAACGTCAGACAATCCAAATTTTTCCATAAATTAATGAAGAAGATTCGCATTATCCAAAAAGGCTCATTGCTACTGTGTGGTGACTTTAACCTTACCCCTGATCCATCTTTTGACTCCACAGCAAAACCTAAAAGACCTCCACCATCCTTACTACCGTTAATTCGGAAGTATGAACTTTTTGACGCTTGGAGGTGCTTAAATGCGAATGAGAGAGATTTGAAACATGTTTTAAATCTATCCGTCGAACTCGAGTCCGGTCGAAATGTCCGCTCGTCTGTATGCTAGTTCGACGGACAAAAAGCCACGCTAGGGCAGCTATTGGCTACTGGCTATGAACTTCCATATTTTAGTCCGGTCGTACGTCATCACGTACGTTTTCTGTGCAGAGCTCACAAAAAACTAACTTGTAGCTTATTTAGCTACAGCTTATTTAATTCCACCAACCTTCTAGAGGTAGCTTTAGCTGAACACTGTGCAGAGGTCGCACTACACTAACTTGTAGTTTTAGCTGAACACTGTGAGGAGGACGCAGTACACTAACTTGTAGCTTATTTAGCTGCCTGCGGTAGTGATAGGATCAGGAAAACACCACCAACCTTCTACAGGTAGTTTTAGCTGAACACTGTGCAGAGCTTGCAAAAAACAAACTTGTAGGTTTAGCTGAACACTGTGAGGAGGACGCACTACACTAACTTGTAGCTTATTTAGCTGCCTGCGGTAGTGATAGGATCAAGAAAACACCACCAACCTTCTACAGGTAGCTTTAGCTGAACACTGTGCAAAGGTCGCACTACACTAACTTGTAGTTTTAGCTGAACACTGTGAGGAGGACGCACTACACTAACTTGTAGCTTATTTAGCTGCCTGCGGTAGTGATAGGTTCAGGAAAACACCACCAACCTTCTACAGGTAGCTTTAGGTGAACACTGTGCAGAGCTCGCAAAAAACTAACTTGTAGCTTATTTAGCTGCCTGTGGTAGTGATAGGATCAGGAAAACACCACCAACCTGCTACAGGTAGCTTCAGCTGAACACTGTGCAGAGCTTGCACTACACTAACTTGTAGTTTTAGCTGTACATTGTGAGGAGGACGCACTACACTAACTTGTAGCTTTAGCTGAACACTGTGCAGAGGTTGCACTACACTAACTTGTAGTTTTAGCTGAACACTGTGCAGAGGTCACACTAAACTAACTTGTAGCTTTAACTGAACACTGTGAGGAGGACGCACTACACTAACTGTAAATAGTCTAGCTGCCTGACTGTGGCACTAATAGGATCAAAAGAACACCAGCAATCTTCTTCAGGTAGCTGTAAATACTGTAACAAGACAAGCCTGCCTGTCAGTAGCAAGATAACAGGAACGGATCTAGCTAAACTGAATAAAGTGTATATATATATATATATACACACAACACCTGGGATGCATATATATATATATATATATATATATATATATATATACACAATACACTGTAAGTGCAGCTAACTCACTGACTGCCCTGCCTAATCTATCTAACTTAAATCAAATGACACTGTCTCTCTGTCTGTCTATCTCTTTCAACGCTGGAACACACACTACACAGGGCTGCCGTGCAGGCGGCCTTATATAATGTGGGGCGTGTACTAAACCCCCTGAGCCATAATTGGCCAAAGCCTCCTTGTCTTTGGCCAATTACGGCTCTCTGTTCAGATGGCGCTGTGATTGGCCAAGCATGCGGGTCATAGTGCATGCTTGGCCAATCATCAGCCAGCATTGCACTGCGATGGCGCAGTGAATTATGGGCCGTGATGCGCCACACGAATTTGGCGCGAACGGCCCATATCGTTCACAATTCGGGCAATGGGCGAACATGTAATGTTCGAGTCGAACATGGGTTCGACTTGAACACAAAGCTCATCCCTACACTACACTAACTTGTAGCTTTAGATGAACACTGTTCAGAGGACGCACTACACTAACTTGTAGCTTTAGCTGAATACTGTGCAGAGGTCGCACTAAACTAACTTGTAGCTTTAGCTGAACACTGTGAGGAGGACGCACTACACTAACTGTAAATAGTCTAGCTGCCTGACTGTGGTACTAATAGGATCAAAAGAACACTATCAATTTTCTTCAGGTAGCTGTAAATACTGTAACAAGACAAGCCTGCCTGTCAGTAGGAAGATAACAGGAACGGATCTAGCTAAACTGAATACAGTGTATATATATATATATATATATATATATATATATATATATATATACACACAACACCTGGGATACATATATATATATATATACACAATACACTGTAAGTGCAGCTAACTGACTGACTGTCCTGCCTAATCTAGCTAACTCAATGACAATGAAATGACACTGTCTCTCTATCTCTCTCTCAAGCCGGAACACACTACACAGGGCCGCCGTGCAGGCGGCATTATATAGTGTGGGTTGTGTTCTAAACCCCCTGCGTGTTCTAAACCCTACAATATTCTGTGAGGTCCTGATATGTATAGCCAGAGGCTCCAAGGCTAGGGCAAACAGCAGGGGGGATAAAGGACACCCCTGCCATGTGCCTCTGTGGAGTTGAAATGGAGATGATATATCTCCATTGATACGCATTCTTGCCGACGGGGAACTATATAACAGTTGAACCCATCTCAAGAAAGAGCTACCCACCCCAAATCTGGTAAGTACCTCCCATAGATAGGGCCATTCAACGCTATTGAATGCTTTAGCTGCGTCTAGAGAGAGAATAGCTCTATTACCCGGATTATCAGCAGAAATCTGTATATTAAGAAATAGTTTGCGTAAGTTTTGGGATGTAGATCTTGTTGGTATGAAACCCGATTGGTCCCTATGGATTATTTTCTGTATACACTTGGCTAGCCTATTTGCTAGAACTCTGGCCAACAGCTTGACGTCAAACGTAAGTAATGAAATAGGTCTGTACGAGTCCGGCGAAGAGGGATCCTTACCGGGCTTTACCAGCGCCACTATAAGGGCTTCATTCATAGAGACAGGTAAAGTACCGGTCTCAAATGCCAAATTATAAACTTTTAATAGTATGGGGATCAACTGCGTCGAGTATCGCTTGTATACTTACGCCGGGAGACCATCAGCTCCAGGTGCCCGACTGTTTTGTGTATGTGCCAAAGCCTCCAACAACTCCTCCTCAGTAAGGGGAGCATTCAGCAGGGATGCATTCGATGATGATAAGCAGGGCAAGGGGTATTTATCTAAAAACAAACAGATATCTTCATGTGAGGGTTGGACTTTGGACGTATAAACCTCTTGAAAAAAAACATTAAAAACTTCCATAATATCTTTGGTGGAATGGTGTAATGTTGCTTGCTTGTCAGTCACTGTACTGCTAGCATATGTCTAATAAGAATCAAAAAGTTGCGCTAAAAACTGAGAGTGGCAACAAACAAGTTCCTAAAAAGCCTCATAAAAATATGAGGATATGGTAGTGGTCACTGAGCAAATTTTTAAATGCTAGTCAGTGTATAAATGCACTATAAAAATAAACGAAAATTTTATTTGGTTGGTGGGACACAGATATTGCTTCCTATGTCCGTGAGGAATACTCAATAATGCGTGACTGTATAAACAACAAGTGAATATCTCAAAATACCAAAGAAAAATATAATGATGTGACAAGTCTATAACTGTAGAAGCTATACCAAAGCATAAATTAAATAAACAGTGTAGAGATAAACAAATTTAAAAAAAAAAAAAATTAAAATTAAACCCAAAAAATGTCCATGGCTATACAAAAACGATAATGGTTATAGTCCATCCATGCTATGTAACACGCATGCAAAACACAGTGATAAGTGTCCCCAAGTGCTGAGTGAATACTGGGACAAAAACTTGCTGTAGTGAAATAGGGTGCGTAGACAGACCTCCACCTCTCAAAAAACTGCTGCCTCTTACCAGAGAAAATTGGTCTCTTAGTTATAGGAGACCTGAAAGGGCGGATGGCTACAACCCCAGCCAGGGATCTGTACAACAGGCACTTAACATCCGAATCCAGGAACTCTCTCCACCACTCACATCAGCATGGATAGGATGTGTCCCCATGGAAGAAATAAAGTGCTCCACATAGCATAAAATCCAGCGTTTTATTGAATAAAAAAAATGTAAAGATTGCACTTACAGAATCAATGACATAAAAAGCGTATAAGAAAAGCCGGCCGGCGCCAAGGTAACCCGTGTCTTCCGGGTATTCGAATTGCGGTGTCGTCGGGACGTAGCTCCTCCTCCCTACGTCGTTTCGTCACAACAGGACATGGTCACGGGATGCGAGCCACATCCCGACGCACCGCTTAAATAGACACACTAACAGCATCTCATTGCTAAAGACGGAATTGAAGCACCATCTTGTTTAAGGGAAACAGTGTGGGCAAATACAAAGCATTACCTCTATAATAGATGTTCGGGGCAAAATGGTGGTATATATATAGTCCCTATCGAGACTATTAAAACCAAACACATATAGCAAGAAATAACAAGACTGCTATTGTAAAAGATTCACTGATAAAAAGGAAAAAGGAAAATCCATGCAGTCCCCATATACTTAAAGGGTTATATACATAAATACATTTGTATATATTGCAGACACATAATTCTATAACAGGATCATGTGTGCAGGAAGAGGAGAAAAAAATGGTTTTAACATCATATATGGAAAAATAGTAGTGAAAAATATATTGAATTAAATAAATGGGTCAAAATATGAATAACCCCCTTCCCTTTGGATTCCCTATAGGGTAACCACAATACTAGGGGTCGCCAACCCACATCCGGCGAACCCCTGTTCTTTAATAAAAACACAGTGAAAAATAAATAAATATATAGGATATTTATAAAAAAAAAATAAATAATAATAATAATTTGGGGAGAAAGAAGAAAATAAAAATAAAATACAGTTTCCCTGAAATGAGAGGGCACTCAAAGTACAACAATTCATATAACATTAGTATATACCATAAAAACATATATTAATTTCATATATACTATATAAGTCTAAAAAGTAAAAAAAAAGGATAAAAGGAAGACTGATGGTAACAAAATTAACCCCCACTCTCTAAGAATTGTCTATAAAGGAGTTAACATCGACATCGATGTTAAGACCAAAGGGGGTATAGGTCTTCAATTTATGGACCCAGGCCATCTCTAATCTGGAGATGCTACGCACCAAGACACTACCCCTCCAGTGGGGCTTAAATTTGTCTATCCCCAAAAAAATGGTACCTGTGGGGTCTCGGCTGTGAGCTATCAGGTAATGTTTTGACACAGAGTGTTTAGTAAATCCTCTCCTGATATTATTAATGTGCTCGTTTAATCTCACCTGCAGGGGTCTCTTAGTGTGGCCCACATACTGCAGGCCACACGGGCACTGCAGCAAGTAGACCACCCCTGTGGTAGAGCATGTAATGAAGGGCTCAATGGTAAAGGGTTTGCGTGTGCAAGTGGAGGTAAAATTCACCGTTCTTCTACTCCTACAACCATTTAGCGAACAAACCTGACACCTCCTACATTGGAAGTATCCTGTCAGCTCAGAAAAGAAACTAGGCCTTGAAATCGGGGGGTCAAAAATGTTGGGTGCCACTTTGTCTTTAAGCGATGGTGCCCCCCTGAACACCACTTGCGGTTTGACTGGCAAAATAGATGCCAGCACCCTATCGGTTTTGAGGATATGCCAATACTTATTAATAATACGTTTAACTTTAAAGTGTTGGCAGGTAAAATCGGTGACAAAAGGGCAAGAAACGAAGCATCAATCGGATCTTTAGCTCGCTCCACAAGTAAATCTTTGCGGTCCACTTTTTCAACCTGATCCAACGTACTGGCCACAAAATCTGGGGAGTAGCCCTTGGCAACAAACCTCTGAGTCAAGATTTGTGCCTGATTCCGAAAGGTGACAACATCTGTGCAATTCCGCTTTAGTCGGAGAAACTGGCTCTTAGGCACAGATTTGAGCCATGAGGCATGGTGGCAGCTATCATGGGGAATAAAAGAGTTCCTATCAGTCGGTTTAAAATACGTAGAAGTGACAAATTGATTGTTATGGATAGAGATAGTAAGATCTAAAAAATTGATCTGTTCCGGACTAGTTTCATAATTAAGCTGAATGCCCCTGTCATTGTTGTTAAGGAAGCACATGTACTCAGATAAATCAGAGACTGTGCCATCCCACAGGAGGAGGATGTCGTCTATGTAATGAACCCACAAGGCCACCTGGGGCCTCAGCTGGGCATAGACGACATCCTCCTCCCACCTGGCCATGAAGAGATTCGCCAGACTGGGGGCGTATTTGGCCCCCATTGCAACCCCCCTATCCTGACGATAATAATTCCCGTCAAACCAAAAAAAGTTATGCGTCGCCGCAAATTCCAACAGCGACATAATAAATTGAGTTTGTTCCTCAGGGAGATTAGACAGTCGGTGAAGATGGTCCGATACGGCCTCCAAACCTAATTGGTGGGGGATGACCGTGTATAAGGAGGTGACATCAGCCGTCACCAATAACATCCCTTCCCTCGGTACATGATTCGAGAGAAGATTGATGACATCTCGAGTGTCTTTAACAACGTACCAATGGTTGCAAGTAAAAATCTATGTATTTGCCCACCCGGGACGTAATGGAATCTATCCCACTGACTATGGGACGTCCCGGGGGGCAAACAAGGCTCTTGTGTATCTTTGGTAAATAGTAAATTACCGGTACCCTGGGAGCCCTGGGGACCAAAAAAGTTCCCCATGATAGCTGCCACCATGCCTCATGGCTCAAATCTGTGCCTAAGAGTCAGTTTCTCCGACTAAAGCGGAATAGCACAGATGTTGTCACCTTTTCGGAATCAGGCACAAATCTTGACTCAGAGGTTTGTTGCCAAGGGCTACTCCCCAGATTTTGTGGCCAGTACGTTGGATCAGGTTGAAAAAGTGGACCGCAAAGATTTACTTGTGGAGCGAGCTAAAGATCCGATTGATGCTTCGTTTCGTTGCCCTTTTGTCACCGATTTTACCTGCCAACACTTTAAAGTTAAACGTATTATTAATAAGTATTGGCATATCCTCAAAACCGATAGGGTGCTGGCATCTATTTTGCCAGTCAAACCGCAAGTGGTGTTCAGGGGGGCACCATCGCTTAAAGACAAAGTGGCACCCAACATTTTTGACCCCCCGATTTCAAGGCCTAGTTTCTTTTCTGAGCTGACAGGATACGTCCAATGTAGGAGGTGTCAGGTTTGTTCGCTAAATGGTTGTAGGAGTAGAAGAACGGTGAATTTTACCTCCACTTGCACACGCAAACCCTTTACCATTGAGCCCTTCATTACATGCTCTACCACGGGGGTGGTCTACTTGCTGCAGTACCCGTGTGGCCTGCAGTATGTGGGCCGCACTAAGAGACCCCTGCAGGTGAGATTAAACAAGCACATTAATAATATCAGGAGAGGATTTACTAAACACTCTGTGTCAAAACATTACCTGATAGCTCACAGCTGAGACCCCACAGGTACCATTTTTTTGGGGATAGACAAATTTAAGTCCCACTGGAGGGGTAGTGTCTTGGTGCGTAGCATCTCCAGATTAGAGATGGCCTGGGTCCATAAATTGAAGACCTATACCCCCTTTGGTCTTAACATCGATGTCGATGTTAACTCCTTTATAGACAATTCTTAGAGAGTGGGGGTTAATTTTGTTACCATCAGTCTTCCTTTCATCCTTTTTTTTACTTTTCAGACTTATATAGTATATATGAAATTAATATATGTTTTTATGGTATATACTAATGTTATATGAATTGTTGTACTTTGAGTGCCCTCTCATTTCAGGGAAACGGTACTTTATTTTTATTTTCTTCTTTCTTCCCAAATTATTTATTTATTTATTTTTTTTATAAATATCCTATATATTTATTTATTTTTCACTGTGTTTTTGTTAAAGAACAGGGGTTCGCCGGATGTGGGTTGGCGACCCCTGGTATTGTGGTTACCCTATAGGGAATCCAAAGGGAAGGGGGTTATTCATATTTTGACCCATTTATTTAATTCAATATATTTTTCACTACTATTTTTCCATATTTGATGTCAAAACCATTTTTTTCTCCTCTTCCTGCACACATGATCCTGTTATAGAATTATGTGTGTGCAATATATACAAATGTATTTATGTATATAACCCTTTAAGTATATGGGGACTGCATGGATTTTCCTTTTTATCAGTGAATCTTTTACAATAGCAGTCTTGTTATTTCTTGCTATATGTGTTTGGTTTTGATAGTCTCGATAGGGACTATATATATATATATACCACCATTTTGCCCCGAACATCTATTATAGAGGTAATGCTTTGTATTTGCCCACACCGTTTCCCTTCAAAATGATGGTGCTTCAATTCCGTCTTTAGCAATGAGATGCTGTTAGTGTGTCTATTTAAGCGGTGTGTCGGGACGTTGCTCGCATCCCGTGACCACGTCCTGTTGTGACGAAACGACGTAGGGAGGAGGAGCTACGTCCCGACGACACCGCGATTCGAATACCCGGAAGACACGGGTTACCTTGGAGCCGGCCGGCTTTTCTTATACGCTTTTTATGTCATTGATTCTGTAAGTGCAATCTTTACATTTTTTTATTCAATAAAACGCTGGATTTTATGCTATGTGGAGCACTTTATTTCTTCCATGGGGACACATCCTATCCATGCTGATGTGAGTGGTGGAGAGAGTTCCTGGATTCGGATGTTAAGTGCCTGATGTACAGATCCCTGGCTGGGGTTGTAGCCATCCGCCCTTTCAGGTCTCCTATAACTAAGAGACCAATTTTCTCTGGTAAGGCAGCAGTTTTTTGAGAGGTGGAGGTCTGTCTACGCACCCTATTTCACTACAGCAAGTTTTTGTCCCAGTATTCACTCAGCACTTGCGGACACTTATCATTGTGTTTTGCATGCGTGTTACATAGCATGGATGGACTATAACCATTATCGTTTTTGTATAGCCATGGACATTTTTTGGGTTTAATTTTAATTTTTTTTTTTTTTTTTGTTTATCTCTACACTGTTTATTTAATTTATGCTTTGGTATAGCTTCTACAGTTATAGACTTGTCACATCATTATATTTTTCTTTGGTATTTTGAGATATTCACTTGTTGTTTATACAGTCACACATTATTGAGTATTCCTCACGGACATAGGAAGCAATATCTGTGTCCCACCAACCAAATAAAATTTTTGTTTATTTTTATGGTGCATTTATACACTGACTAGCATTTAAAAATTTGCTCAGTGACCACTACCATATCCTCATATTTTTATGAGGCTTTTTAGGCACTTGTTTGTTGCCACTCTCAGTTTTTAGCGCGACTTTTTGATTCTTATTAGATTTATGGTTTACTACTTTTTAGTCGCAGCTCATGTAAATTAGTGTAAGCGTAGTATTTATTTTTTACTACTGCTAGCATATGACCTGTATTTTCCCCTACCTCAAAATAAGTCTGCTGTAGGAAAAAACTTTATTCTCTGCTAACTGTAATGAAAGATCCTTAAGCATGGATTGGGCAGCTAACCATGATCTTTTGGTGTCATCTATATATTTTGCTTCTGACTGCTGTGCCATGTCTAGAACTGAATTATCCCATTCTTTAGTAGATGTTTTAATGTGGGCTATCACTCTAATGAATTGACCACGTAAAAATGCTTTTACCGTCTCCCAGACTATATCTATAGTGGTTGAGCCTATATTCTGTTTAAAAAAGTTTATGAGAAGTTCTGGGATTAGGTCAGGTTCTGGAATAAGAGACAACCATAGGGGATTGAGTTTCCAAAGTGTGTTGCTTTTGGTCACCCCTACCCGGATATCTACCGAAAATGGGGAGTGGTCAGATACTTGTCTAGGGTGGTATTGCGAGGACTCTAACAGTGGTAAGAAAAGGCCATTTCCTAATCTTAAGTCAATTCTAGATAGACCTCCTATTGGGGCTGACTGGCATGAATATACCTTAGCATCTGGATTGCATGTCCTCCAAACATCGACTAGGCCCATCTCTGAGATAAGATGAGCAAACGGGGTAAGCCCATGACGTCTGTGGATGCCATCTCCTGCCCGAGCATGTAACTTATCCCTTTCGTGATCGTCATAATTATTGAAATCTACCACGACTAGGATCGGCACACCCGGACAGCGAGACAAAAAGTCTGCCAGAATTTTCATTATACCAGCAGAGAATGGTGGGGGAATGTAAAGTCCCACCAATATACATTCTATCCCATATAATGAACACAAGAGAAAAATATATCGACCATCTGGATCAATTTTAACCTCTATAGCAGAAAACTGTACTCCCTTTTCACTAGGAGACTCACCCCCCTCGAATACACTGAGTAAGTAGCATGATATTGATGACAAAACTGCCGTGTAGCAAATTGAGGAGTAGTGGTTGAGGGGAAGTGAGTCTCCTGCAAACAAATGACATCTGTGTTCAAATGCCTGATCGTGCGAAGCACTGCCAGGCTCTTGACAGCGTTATTCAGGCCCCGAACATTCCTGGACAAAATTCTAGTTCTCTTGGGCACTGTGGTAAAACAACCATATCAAAAAGGATGACATTAAATAATATATCCTGAAAAAGACCATACATCAAAATCATTGAGGAAGTCCCAATTGTGTGGTATGAGGGAGAAAAAAAGTAGCCCAAAAGAAAGGTAGCATTTGATATAACGGGGAGGTAGCATTCTATTGAAAGGAACCACAAGTTGACCAGGAACGTAGCAAGGTCCGTTTGCTGCAAGACGGGTGGTATTACACAAGGGTTCATGATGGGATGGACAACAAAACTGAAAAATAATGTATAACCGGCCAACATGGCCATACTGATTTGCCAATGGGCTGTTGGAGGTCTGAACCAGACCACATTGGGGGCAACAGTGGAAGCGCACCGTAGTGTCTTAAAAACTTCTCTGCAGCAAGAACAATAAGCCCTGTTAGTCATGGTAGTCTGTGAATCAACAGCCTTCTCTGCCTTGTCAACAAATCCTGGAAAGCAATAAATAACCTATTGGCGCAGTACTTTACCCATCAGGAGAAATGGGGCATCAGTTGCGACTTTCCTTGATCAATCTTTCTTCCCAATCTAGCCATTGCACTGCCATGGATGGTAAATCAAAGAAGTGCACTGAGCCCAGTGCTTCCACCCTGAGATGGCTGGATACAGCATGGCATATTTTAAATCAAGTGCCCTGAGGTGTTTCTTAGTATCTAAGAATTTTGCGCGCTGTTTCTGCAACTCAGCAGAAAAGTCTGGAAAAAAAGATATTTTGGCATTATCGACTTTTAACGATTCTGGTTTGATCCTAGCATTCTGCAATATTGCATCTCTGTCCTTGTAGTGAAGGAGCTTGAATAAAAAGGGTCTAGGAGGGCCTCCTGGTGGCAAGGGCCTGGCCGGCACCCTGTGCGTGCGCTCCACAGAAAACACAGGGGTAAACACATCTCTACCAAATGCCTCGATCAACCATTTTTCAATAAAGTCCACTGGGTTCTTTCCTTCTATTCTTTCAGGAAGCCCGATCATTCTGACATTGTTTCTCCTCATTCTATTTTCCAGTTCTTCTATACGTGAGGAATGTTGTGTAAGAAGATGGTTATTGTAATTGAGGTCACTCTGCATGGGCGCCATATCATCTTCAATGGAGCTCACTCTCTCCTCTAATGCAGAGGTTCTCTCTCTTAGCTTTTGTGCATCCTGCCTTAAAAAGGAGATTTCCGCTTTAACCCCTTTATCTCAGTTGCAAGCAAGTTTAATGAGGCATTACAGTTATTCACTGCTGAGAATATATCCCTGAGTGAGAGCTCATCGTCAGTGGGGGGGTTGGTGGAGACATGAGGCCTAGTGAAGCCACCCTCTGGAGTACTCACTGCATCCCAAGCAGGCCTCGATCCACTGGCATTCTCAAGCGGTACTGTATCATCTGCTTCAGATGAGCCGCCAGGTGAGTCCTCTGGGAAGTCGGATGTTGTACTGGAGTCTGTGGTAAGTGATCTAGCAAACAGTTTTTCTGTGGCCTCCTTATGAATCTCCTTAGCAGATCGCTGTATCGGCGTGCCATTTTGGGTCATGCTGACCGCGGACTGGGACACATTCTGTCTTCTAGCGGCAGACATCGGATTGGATAATCAGCCGTTCAGGGTCGGGTGATTGTCCGGGCACCTTCCGACAGCAGATGGGGTGAGTACAGCGCTGTATAGGGTAAGTATGCAGGATAAAGTAGCGGAGTTTCGGCGGAGAGACCTGAACTCACGTCTGGCTACATCCGCTGCCTGGCCACGCCCCAACATATAACTCTTTATGCACACTGTTGGCCCTGATTACTGCCTACTGCCTAGGCACACTCAGAAACAGAGATCTCTGGCTAATATACTGGATCCATTATGTGGCAATTTATGTGAAATATATGCTTAATCAAAGGGGACTGCAATAATCTGAGCCTCTGAACTTACAGCACTGTTTGCCTATAATGACTGACATTTCAAAAAGGGGCTGGTGTGGCTATTTGCTCCCACGGTCAAGAAAATAAGCTACGTTATTTCCTCCTTATTGTATCAACTTATTTCCCATTGTGGAGAGAACTATACTAATATCTCTATATGGCTGCGTGATACTTTAACAATAAGGCAATTTGGAGGTTCCAATACCAAGAAGACATCTTTATCGGGAGTTACATTCGCTACTTTCTTCTGGAGAAGGGAGACTGATGGTTTGGGGTGGTGGTATTTACAGTGCTCTGTGCCTGTTTTTTACAATAACGTTATTGCTAACTGCAGTATGTTTTTATCATTGTGATTGGGTATAGTGAGAGGTGCAGTTCTACATAGAACATAGTGTTGCCTTTTATATTTCCCTATCATTGGGTGTGCATCTTTTTCATCAATAAAGTCTAATTAATTTCATAATAAAGCTGTGGTTGACTCTTCCCTTATCTGGCGTTCCCGGGACAATTTCTCTCTTTTTTGTCCCATTCAGTTTTATTTTCACATATAGTTCTTAGCTTTAATAGGGCAGGTATCCCATCCTAAGGACGAAACATCTGGTGGTTAATTTAGTAAATTTTTTAGGATGGAGGATTCATTGATTTTTTATTTATTTTTTTCTCTCCATCTGGATAATGGAGTGCACAGAATGGTCGCCTCTGTGCATAGGCAGGAGAAGTATGGCAAGCTAAAGCTTGATCGGAGCGCATACTCGGCTTGGGAGACACTGGATGGATCGGCTGTGTTTGCAGCTAGGGGGAAGCAAGGAGCTACTACGGAACAAACAAAAAGCTGCCGGCTGCCATAGAGAACAGCTTGGCGTCTATAGGTAACCCTGACAATGTGTTTCTGGACATATCCCCCTTTTTCAAGCCTTGATAAAGGGGGCATCCTCCTGAAACATGTTGCCGTCATGGTTACTAGTGCTACATTACAATTTTGTATCTTTGACATGAACTGAACTAAAGTACAGAAATTTTGACTTTCTTGAGAATAAACTATAAATACAGTGGGAACGGAAAGTATTCAGACCCCCTTATATTTTTCACTCTTTGTTATATTGCAGCCATTTGCTAAAATCATTTAAGTTCATTTTTTTTCCTCATTAATGTACACACAGCACCCCATATTGACAGAAAAACACAGAATTGTTGACATTTTTGCAGATTTATTCAAAAAGAAAAACTGAAATATCACATGGTCCTAAGTATTCAGACCCTTTGCTGTGACACTCATGTATTTAACTCAGGTGCTGCCCATTTCTTCTGATCATCCTTGAGATGGTTCTTCTTCATTTGAGCCCAGCTATGTTTGATTATACTGATTGGACTTGATTAGGAAAGCCACACACCTGTCTATATAAGACCTTACAGCTCACAGTGCATGTCAGAGCAAATGAGAATCATGAGGTCAAAGGAACTGCCTGAAGAGCTCAGAGACAGAATTGTGGCAAGGCACAGATCTGGCCAAGGTTACAAAAAATTTCTGCTGCACTTAAGGTTTCTAAGAGCACAGTGGCCTCCATAATCCTTAAATGGAAGACGTTTGGGACGACCAGAACCCTTCCTAGAGTTGGCCGTCCGGCCAAACTGAGCTATTGGGGGAGAAGAGCCTTGTTGAGAGAGGTAAAGAAGAACCCAAAGATCACTGTGGTTGAGTTTCAGAGATGCAGTCGGGAGATGGGAGAAAGTTGTAGAAAGTCAACCATCACTGCAGCCCTCCACCAGTCAGGGCTTTATGGCAGAGTGGCCCGACGGAAGCCTCTCCTCAGCGCAGGACACATGAAAGCCCGCATGGAGTTTGCTAAAAAACACCTGAAGGACTCCAAGATGGTGAGAAATAAGATTCTCTGGTCTGATGAGACCATGATAGAACTTTTTGTCCTTAATTCTAAGCGGTATGTGTGGAAAAAAACAGGCACTGCTCATCACCTGTCCAATACAGTCCCAACAGTGAAGCATGGTGGTGGCAGCATCATGCTGTGGGGGTGTTTTTCAGCTGCAGGGACAGGACGACTGGTTGCAATTGAGGGAAAGATGAACGCGGCCAAGTACAGGGATATTCTGGACAAAAACCTTCTCCAGAGTGCTCAGGACCTCAGACTTGGCCGGAGGTTTACCTTCCAACAAGACAATGACCCTAAGCACACAGCTAAAATAATGAAGGAGTGGTTTCACAACAACTCTGTGACTGTTCTTGAATGGCCCAGCCAAAGCCCTGACCTAAACCCAATTGAGCATCTCTGGAGAGACCTAAAAATGGCTGTCCACCAATGTTTACCATCCAACCTGATAGAACTGGAGAGGATCTGCAAGGAGGAATGGCAGAGGATCCCCAAATCCAGGTGTGAAAAACTTGTTGCATCTTTCCCAAAAAGACTCATGGCTGTATTAGATCAAAAGGGGCTTCTACTAAATACTGATCAAAGGGTCTGAATACTTCATTTTTTATTTTTTAATAAATCTGCAAAAATGTCAACAATTCTGTGTTTTTTTGTCAATATGGGGTGCTGTGTGTACATTAATGAGGAAAAAAAATTGAACTTAAATGATTTTAGCAAATGGCTGCAATATAAAAAAGAGTGAAAACTTTAAGGGGGTCTGAATACTTTCCATCCCCACTGTATTTCGTAAAAAAATAAGATTGTCAGAAACTACATGTAGGCCTGTTGGAAAGATACCGGAGAAGTAATTTTATTAAAATAATCTTTTTTTTTACAATGTAATACACATGTTTCTTTCAGATACTGAAAAAATAGAGACACTAAGCAAAAAGTATGCCACACATGTTCATTCCTATGACAGATCTATGATGAATGAACTGCTAGACATCACAAAGAAAAATGTGTAGAGCAGCCTGGACCAGGTCCAAGTCAAAATACACCAATGTGTTTGGAGGAGTAACAAGAGTGAGATGTCACAGACCTAACGGGCGAGGACGAATGAAAATGCCGGCAACTTGGCTCAAATGTTTATAGAGAACCATTAAGATAAACTAAAGTCCTTTCTCAGAGATTCGGCAATTGAATCCTTTTTTAAAAATTTGAGGCTATTGAACATAAGAGAGACGTCCTTAAAAAAAATCTGCAATGTTGTATGAATGAATGTTGGAATATGAGCAACTACCACTAGATATACATTTTTCTGCAATTGTAAGAGGGACATCTTGGGTTCTGACAATGGTGGTTGGAATTATTATGCATATCCACCTGTTTTTCTGTTTTACTGCAAACACTAAGGGTCTTTGGTAAAGGGTTTCAATATTTGTGATCTAAACATATTTTTATATCTCAGAATCATGCATTGCATCTGGTAATAAAATTTACACCTTGATGAAATTCCATGTTTGTCTTTGATTTTGTACACTGGATAGGAATTCCTATTGAGGGTGAGTGCTGTAATGTTGCTGTAATGGCTGTGAATGAATGTTGTTTGAACAAAAAGGATTTTGCAGCAGCCTCAAACTTTATAACTGTGCCAATAGAGGTTTGGTGCCCTATAATGTATCTCTTTGGGACTAGATTTAAAACACCTTGGCTATATTTGTTTCATGAGCTTGACACAAAGCTTGAAAACTAAAATGTTAAAGTGGTTGTATAGTCTATTTGTTAACTTTTACCTACAGGTAAGCCTATAATAA
Source organism: Aquarana catesbeiana (assembly GCA_037953035.1). NCBI lineage: Eukaryota > Metazoa > Chordata > Amphibia > Anura > Ranidae > Aquarana > Aquarana catesbeiana. The sequence continues at coordinate 2,017,446 of JBBHAA010001355.1, read as the reverse complement.
GGCTTACCTGTAGGTAAAAAAAATATCTCCTAAACCTGTATGGTTTAGGAGATATTCCCCTTGCTATTAGCCGCTGACTGCAGCGGCGCATGTGCACAGGGGATTTTCGGCTGAAGGCCCGGCAGCTGCCGGACCTTGCCGGGGAAGAAATCTCCCGCGCGCATGCGCGGGAGTGACGACATTGCGGTTTCAGCCACTCAAAGCGCTGGAGCCGCGATACCCGGAAGACACGCCGAGGCAACATGACAGCTCCCTCGGCGTGGACCAGGTAAGATACCGATGCCTCATTCTAAGGTAAGCATTTCATAATGAGCTAGTATGCGGTGCATACTAGCTCATTATGCCTTTTGCCTTACAGGGGTAAAAAAAAAAAATGTCAGCGGGTATACAACCGCTTTAAGGGGGGGGGCTGATCATGGAAGGTTATTTACTTTAATGCAGTGAATGCCTTAAGGTAAAAATCCTTACGTTTTTAGAACCACTTTAAGTTGTAATTAAAGTGACCCTTTGCTCCAAAAATATAAATCTTAGGTAACCATGGATCATTTTCACATAAATGGGTATGAAAAGGATGACCATTACCGTTCCCTTTAAAAACGAGTAGAATCAAATGTACAAAGGTGCTAAACTGAATAGACATAAAGAAAAATGTGAGGGGCCATGTGCTCCAGCTGCCAAAGTCAATGGCCATCTAGGTGCACAGCTCTGCTTCTAACTGCCATCAAGCTGGTACTAAGCCCCATTCAAAGCTCACTGAAAACACATTTCCCGCACTTAGGGGAGGAAGTATATGGGGAGTTCAAGGAAGGAGAGGGAGATGGTGCTAGAGGAATCAGAAGATGTTCAGGCCTCAGAAAATTATCACTTCTTCACTTAGGCTTAGTGGTGAGAGTCTCTAAATGGCGCAGATCTCTATAGCAGGAGCCATTTTCTGGCACTGAGTCAGTTTTAGAATCCTAACGGGAACCAAGAATCAGAGTCTACTATACACAGCAAATAAAGAGACCTGGGACAGGTTCCCAGACTGACTCACCAGCATCCAAAAGTCATGTAAGTAAAAAAAAAAAAACATCTCTAAGATACCCCCAATAGCCTGAAAGTGATGAGTACAAGTCATATAGTATGCTTCATCTATCGTAGTTATTGTAGCCCTAACATCTTATGGATCCTGTATATTGCTGCATTACATAGTTGCATAAAATTACATAGTTGGTAAGGTTGAATAAAGACACCAGTTCAACCTGTGTGTGTTGAAAAATCATTTTTTTTATTTGTTATCTCTGAAATAAATTCCCTTTATAACCACCTAAAGCCCGGACCATTTTGCTGGCCAAAGACCAGAGCTCTTTTTGCGATTCGGCACTGTGTCGCTTTAACTGACAATTGCGCGGTCGTGCGACGTGGCTCCCAAACAAAATTGACTTCTTTTTTCCCCCATAAATAGAGCTTTCTTTTGGTGGTATTTGATCACCTCTGCGGTTTTTATTTTTGAGCTATAAACAAAAAAATAGCGACAATTTTGAAAAAAACACATTATTTTTTGCTTTTTGCTATAATAAATATACCACAAAAATATATATTTTTTTTTCTCAGTTTAGGCCGATACGTATTCTTCTACATATTTTTGGTAAAAAATTGCAATAAGCACTTATTGATTGGTTTGCGCAGAAGTTATAGCGTCTACAAAATAGGGGATAGATTTATGGCATTTTTATTAATATTTTTTTTTTACTAGTAATTTGATTTGACTTCTTAGTCGGTTACCGGCTCTTTAGTAAGGGCAGGCTGCACCTTATTGGGAAGGTCCATTGGACTTCAAATGAAGTGAAAAGCTCTTTCTTGGGTAATCCGAGATGAATCTTGAAAATACAGGCAAAATGGTAAAGTGTTCACGCTTACCAGATTAGGTGGACACATGTTCTGTGTAGCACGTGAGTCAGACAGGAAATACACGAGAAGAATGCGAGTATGTATGGTGCAAAGGGGAGGTGGAGTCTGTATGAGTGGAACTCCAAAGGGTGAAAGTAGGAAATTAATAGTGGGGAGTATGTTACAGGCCCCCTAACCTGAGGGAAGAGGTGGAGTTGGAATTGGCAGCAAGACTGGGAAATATCATCATAAGGGGGACTTCAACTGTCCCAACATTGACTGGACGGAAGGGACAGCCCACTCTTTAAAGGCCCGCCATTTCTTAAATGTTCTACAGCAGTGGTTCTTAATCTCAGTCCTCAAGTACCCCCAACAGGCCATGTTTTCACATTTTCCTTTATCTTGCACAGGTGCTTTAAAAATCAGTCAATGGCTTTGTATTTTGGACAGCTATTTTTTTTAAGAGAAAATTCAAAATGTGGCCTGTTGGGAGTGCTTGAGGTCCGAGGTTGAGAACCACTGTTTTTTTTTTTATTCTTTATTTATTTTTACAAGAGAAAAAAATAGAGAAAATCATTAGACAGTCACATTATGTATATTCCATGGCAGAAATGGGTCACCGTGAATACGCGGTTTCCCTACAAATTTATACTTCGCAAACACACTTATGCAGTGTACACACAGGCGGACTTTTCGACCGGACTGGTCTGACGGTCTATCTGACGGACTTTCCGAACAAACGGATTTGCCTACACACGATCACACCAAAGTCTGATGGATTTGTGCGTGATGACGTATGACTGGACTAAAATATGGAAGTTGATAGCCAGTAGCCAATAGTCGCCCTAGCGTCGGTTTTCATCCATCGGACTAGCATACAGACGAGCGGACTTTTTGATAGTAACTGGATCCGACGGAGTTCCGACGTAAAGATTTGAAACATGTTCCAAATCTAAAGTCCTTCAAATTTTTGACCGGAAATCTGATGAAGTCCAATGAAGCCCATACATGGTCGAATTGTCCGCCGGACTCGGTCCGTCGGACCAGTCCGGTTGAAAAGTCAGCTCGTGTGTACGCGGCATTAGCCCTTGAACCACTATTCTACAGGACAACTTCATGTCCTTTTCGGTGGATTCCCCACTCAATGATTTCTTCTCCTCAGTCTTCACACAGGAGAAGGATGGGTATAACAACCACAACTGTATTGTTAGCAATCTACCCTTGTGGCTAACAAAGGGAGGATTAGTGAAGCTTAACATAAATAAATGGCTTACACCTGAGAGTCCTTACAGAGCTCAGTCAGGTTATAGCCAGACATCCTTTATTTCCTTTCTTAAGCAAAATGAAACACAATGCAATTCTAATAAAGTAATTTTTCTCTGATATTTTTTGATCTGCATTTACCTTGGATTGATGATGTGATGAGGTTTTGAAGTTTGATTCAAATGTTGGGAGATTTTGGCGTGTCTTCAGTAAGTGGGCGCGATTTCTATATGATAGTTTGGCAATATAATGCAGATATACTTGTAGGTAGCAGCTTCTACATGCATGCGTGCCCTCTGAAGCACAATCTGTGGTGGTAATACCTGCCAAATTCAATATGTTTAACTTTTGCTGCAGCCACAATGCTGTGTGTGTACAGTCCAGAGCGCCTGCATGTCAGTGTTGGGGGGTAGCAAAACTACAGCTTCAACCACCTGGTTTTGCCACCCCCCTTAGGCACACATGTGAATGAAGCCTTATACACATGCCTCTAACTAATTAGCACAATTTTTTTTCTTATTAGAGAGGGGGTACCTTTCTGTAAACGGTATCGGCTCCTTCTACTTCAATTGTTGCCTAGGCAAGAATTGCATCAGATATATTTCCAATTTAAGAATTCCAAGAACTGTTATAGATATATTTTTTTTCTTTTTTAGGTTTTTTTTTTTGGTTGGAATTTTTGGGTCCCGTTTATTTCTGCTTTTGGTGCCTTGTGGGATTTAATCCAGTGGCCTCTTTATGTGATGAAAAGCTTGTTTCTGCAGACTTCTAGGATGGTCATTGGTGCTGGGGGAATGCTCTCCCCAATAATATTGTTGATTTGTAAGCTTTTTGATTTTTTTTTGTAAACAATTTTTTTATGTTCCATATGACATTTATTTATGCCAGGGTAGCTTTGGCCAATTATGGCTCAGGGGGTTTAGAACACGCCCCACACTATATAAGGCCGCCTGCATGGCGGCCCTGTGTAATGTGTTCCAGCGTTCTTAGAGAGAGAGAGAGACAGTGTCATTTCATTTGAGTTAGCTAGATTAGGCAGGACAGTCAGTGGGTTAGCTGTACTTACAGTGTATTGTGTATATATATGCATCCCAGGTGTTGTATGTGTGTGTATATATATATATATATATATATATATATATATATATATATATATATATACACTGTATTCAGTTTAGCTAGATCCGTTCCTGTTATCTTCCTACTGACAGGCAGGCTTGTCTTGTTACAGTATTTACAGCTACCTGAAGAAAATTGCTGGTGTTCTTTTGATCCTATTAGTACCACAGTCAGGCAGCTAGACTATTTACAGTTAGTGCAGTGCGTCCTCCTCACAGTGTTCAGTTAAAGCTACAAGTTAGTTTAGTGTGACCTCTGCACAGTGTTCAGCTAAAGCTACAAGTCAGTGTAGTGCGTCCTCCTCATAGTGTTCAGCTAAAACTACAAGTTAGTGTAGTGAGACCTCTGCACAGTGTTCAGCTAAAGCTACAATTAGTGTAGTGCGTCCTCCTCACAGTGTTCAGCTAAAACTACAAGTTAGTGTAGTGTGACCTTTGCACAGTGTTCAGCTAAAGCTACAAGTTAGTGTAGTGTGTCCTCCTCACAGTGTTCAGCTAAAACTACAAGTAAGTGTAGTGAGACCTCTGCACAGTGTTCAGCTAAATCCACAAGTTAGTGTAGTGCGTCCTCCTCACAGTGTTCAGCTAAAACTACAAGTTAGTGTAGTGCGACCTCTGCACAGTGTTCAGCTAAAGCTGCAAGTTAGTGTAGTGCGTCCTCCTCACAGTGTTCAGCTAAAACTACAAGTTAGTCTAGTGCGACCTCTGCACAGTGTTCAGCTAAAGCTACAAGTTGGTGTAATGCGTCCTCCTCACAGTGTTCAGCTAAACCTGCGAGTTATTTTTTTGCGAGCTCTGCACAGTGTTCAGCTAAAGCTACCTGTAGAAGGTTGGTGGTGTTTTCCTGATCCTATTACTACCGCAGGCAGCTAAATAAGCTACAAGTTATTTTTTGGCGAGCTCTGCACAGTGTTCACCTAAAGCTACGTGTAGAAGGTTGGTGGTGTTTTCCTGATCCTATTACTACCGCAGGCAGCTAAATAAGCTACAAGTTAGTGTAGTGCGAGCTCTGCACAGTGTTCACCTAAAGCTACCTGTAGAAGGTTGGTGGTGTTTTCCTGATCCTATCACTACCGCAGGCAGCTAAATAAGCTACAAGTTATTTTTTGGCGAGCTCTGCACAGTGTTGACCTAAAGCTACCTGTAGAAGGTTGGTGGTGTTTTCCTGATCCTATCACTACCGCAGGCAGCTAAATAAGCTACAAGTTAGTTTTTTGCGAGCTCTGCACAGTGTTCAGCTAAAGCTACCTATAGAAGGTTGGTGGTGTTCTCATACTACAGGCAGGCAGTTGATTTTGCTAGCTGCAGTATCAGTACATATATATATATATATATATATATATATATATATATATATCCAAGCTTAGTGCAGCTACAGGCCATTAGTATGTCTGGAAGGCCAACAAGGAGAGGTAGACAGTCACAAGCCAATAAAAGAGGGCAAGCAGGCTCTGTGTCTGGAAGCAACAGTGATGGTTGTGGAGACAGTGGCCGTTGGACACGCTTGGCCTTTTTTCGGCAGCTGGCCATGTTGAGCCCCAACATGCGGAAGACTTGGTTGAGTGGATGACCAAGCCGTCCTCATCCTCCTCATCCTCTCTCACCCATGCTCAGGGTACTTTGTCTGGCAAAGCAGCTGCCAACGCGGCCTCTTCCCTCAGCTCAATGTCATCAGTGACTCCTTCCCTAGCACCACCATGTCCTCCTGAGGAGTCCCTCGACCTGTTTGACCACAGTGTTGGGTACATGCTTCAGGAGGATGCCCAGCGTTTGGAAGGCTCTGATGATGATACTGAGCTAGATGAAGGCAGTAACGTGAGCACGGACAGAGGGGGTGCCAAAGAAGGACAGCAATCTGGCAGTCATGTTCCCCCTGCTGCAGCATACTGCCAGGTTTGCTCCAGTGATGAGGAGGAAGGGGATGATGAGGTCACTGACTCAACGTGGGTGCCTGATAGGAGAGAGGAGGAGGCCCATCACAAACGAGGCAGGATGCCCTTCAGGGGCCAGCCTAAGGGCAACACACTGACTGCATCACACCCCAAAGCTCCGCATGTGCAGGGCGCTGCAGTCTCTGCGCGTTATTCAAAAAGTTCTTTGGTGTGGGCCTTTTTTGAGACGAGTGCATCAGATCGCACAGTTGCTATTTGCAACATATGTCTCAAGCGTATCTCGCGTGGCCAAAACATCTCCCGCTTGGGCACCACATGCTTGACCAGACATATGTTGACCTGCCATGCAGTTCGTTGGCAAGCGTATCTAAAAGACCCACACCAAAGAGCAAAGAGGACCTCTCCTTGCTCCTCTTCAGCTGAGATCTCCAACCCCACTATATCTTCAGTCCTCTCTGAGACCTGCACTGAGAGGAATGAAGGTGTAGAATTATGTGTTACAGCCAAGTACTTGTGGGCAATCTGCTTTCGGTACACCGAGGTCAGATTGTACCAGGCAAATTTCCCTGCCCCAGCTGCTGCACTGCCTAAAGAAGTTCGCTCCCAGCCATCCACATGCCCAGCGGTTGAATGCTAGCTTGGCAAAATTGCTAGCACTTCAACTGCAGCCTTTTCAGTTGGTAGACTCTGCCCCCTTCCGTGAGTTTGTGGAATGTGCGTTTACTCAGTGGCAGGTATCCAAACGCCACTTTTTCTCACGGAAGGCGATTCTGGCTCTCTACCGGCATGTGGAAGGCAATGTCAATGCCTCGCTGGACAGGGCGGTCAGCGGTAAGGTGCATAATACTGCTGACTCATGGTCCAGCAGGCATGGACAGGGACGTTACCTAAGTTTCACCGCGCATTGGGTGACTCTGCTGGCAGCTGGGAAAGATGCAGGACAAGGTGCAGTAGTGTTGGAGGTTGTTCCGCCACCACGCCTCCAAAATGCCACTACTAATGATTGTGACACACCTCTCTCCTCCACCCCCTCCTCTTCTTCTTCCTCCATGGCCTCTTCCTGTGCTTTGTCCTCGGAACCAGCGGTGCTCCATAGGCGTTCATGGGGCTACGCAAGTATGCAGGCCAAAAGATGCCATACGGTGCTTGAGCTGGTGTGCTTGGGGGACAGGAGCCACACTGGGGCAGAGGTCCTGTCAGCTCTGCAGGGGCAGGTTCAGAGGTGGTTGACAACATGCCAAATTAAGGCAGGAATGGTGGTTTGCGACAATGGCACCAACCTCCTCTCTGCCCTCCAACAGGGACAAATGACCCATGTGCCCTGTTTGGCTCATGTCCTTAACTTGGTGGTGCAGCGGTTCTTGGGCAGGTACCCGGGCTTACAGGATGTCCTGAGGCAGGCCAGGAAAGTCTGTGTGCATTTCCGCTGGTCATATAATGCCAGTGCTCAGCTGGCGGACCTCCAAAAGGAGTTTAACCTGCCCAAGAACCGCCTAATCTGTGACATGCCCACCAAGTGGAACTCAACGTTGGCCATGCTGCAGCGGCTGCACGTGCAGCAGAGGGCCATCAATGAGTACCTGTGCGACTATGGCACCAGGACAGGGTCAGGGGAGCTTGTTTTTTTTCCCCACGCCAGTGGGCCATGATCAGGAATGCATGCACTGTCCTGTCACCATTTGAGGTGGCCACGAGGATGGTGAGCAATGACAGTGCATGCATCAGTGACACTGTCCCCCTTGTCCACCTGTTGGAGCACACGCTGTGTGAAATAATGGACAGGGCACTTGAGGCAGAACAGAGGCAGGAAGAGGAGGACTTCCTTAGCTCTCAAGGCCCCCTTTATCCAGACAGTGTTCCTACGTGCCCGCAGATCACACAGGAAGAGGACGAGGAGGAGGAGGATTGTGTCAGTATGGAGGTGGAGCCTGGCACTCAGCACCAGCAGCAGTCTTTAAGGGATCAGTCCCAAGAAACACATGGACTTGTACGTGGCTGGGAGGAGGTGGCTGCGGACCATGTCGTCCTTAGTGACCCAGAGGACTCCAGACCGAATGCCTCAGCAAACCTACACTGCATGGCCTCCCTGATCCTGCAAAGCCTGCGTAAGGATCCTTGTATTCGTGGTATCAAGGAGAAGGACCAATACTGGCTGGCAACCCTCCTTGATCCACGTTTCAAGGGTAAGGTTGCGGATCTTATCTTGCCATTGCAGAGGGAGCAGAGGATGAAACACCTTCGGGAGGCCTTGCAGAAAGGTCTGTGCAACGCGTTCTCAGAGACTGGGAGGTTACAAACTCCTGTTTCTAGACAACGTGTTGCTGAGGCTTCGGTCAGTCAAAGAAGAAGTGGAGAAGGTGGCCGTCTGACCGATGCGTTCAGACAATTTTTTAGTCCGCTGCCCCAAGGTATGATTGGTTCCAGCAACCATCGCCAGCATCTGTTTTACATGGTGCAGGAATACCTAGGGGCAAGATCTGACTTGGACACCTTTCCCACAGAAAATCCTCTGGGTTACTGGATCTTGAGGATGGATCACTGGTCAAAGCTTGCACAGTATGCAATTGAGCTACTGGCCTGTCCTGCATCCATCATTCTTTTGGAACGCACATTCAGTGCTGCTGGAGGCTTTGTAACTGATCACAGGGTGCGTCTGTCCACTGACTCGGTCGATCGACTGACCTTCATAAAAATGAATCAGTCTTGGATCACCACCAGCTACCAAGCACCTGATGCTGATGTAACGGAATCATTTTTTTTGAAATCTCAGATCCCTTCAAAGACTGCCTATGCTGATGCTGAGTGACTATCCTAAGTAATTATCCTCTTCCTCCTCAATGATCACGCTGATATCTTGTAAGAACATTTTTGGTTCTGGGCGCTGCCTCCAGTGCCTAAGGCCCAATTTTTGAGCCCCTGTTTAATAGGGGCATGTAATTACAATTTTTGATGCGATACTTTGCAGCAGGGCTCGTTCCTGCTTTCCAACTAGAGTTTCTGTGAGGGGTTGCAGTGTTGTGGCACCAGCACCAGTGCCTAAGGCCCAATTTTTCATCCCCTGTTTAACAGGGGCGTGTAATTACAATTTTTGATGCAATACTTTGCAGCAGGGCTCGTTCCTGCATACCAACTAGAGTATCTGTGAGAAGTTGCAGTGTTGTGGCACCAGCACCAGTGCCTAAGGCCCAATTTTTCACCCCTTTTTAACAGGGGCGTGTAATTACAATTTTTGATGCAACATTTTGCAGCAGGGCTTGTTCCTGCGTTCCAACTAGAGTATCTGTGAGGGGTTGCAGTGTTGTGGCACCAGCACCAGTGCCTAAGGCCCAATTTTTCAGCCCCTGTTCAACAGGGGCATGTAATTACAATTATTGATCTAATATTTCACAGCAGGGCTCGTTTCTGTGCCCACCAAGAGCGAGTGAGGACATATGCCCCGTACACACGGTAGGATTTTCCAACAGAAAATGTGTGATAGGACCTTGTTGTCGGAAATTCCGACCATGTGTAGGCTCCATCACACATTTTCCATCGGATTTTCCGACACACAAAGTTTGAGAGCAGGATATAAAATTTTCCGACAACAAAATCCGTTGTCGGAAATTTCGATCGTGTGTACACAAATCCGACGGACAAAGTGCCACGCATGCTCAGAATAAATAAAGAGATAAAAGCTATTGGCCACTACCCCGTTTATAGTCCCGACGTACGTGTTTTACGTCACCGCGTTCAGAACGATCAGATTTTCCGACAACTTTGTGTGACCGTGTGTATGCAAGACAAGTTTGAGCCAACATCCGTCGGAAAAAATCCTAGGATTTTGTTGTCGGAATGTCCGAACAAAGTCCGACCGTGTGTACGGGGCATTACAGTGTTGTGGCACCAGCACCACCACCACCACCAAAGGCCCAATTTTTCAGCTCCTGTTCAACAGGGGCATGTAATTACAATTCTTGATCTAATATTTCACAGCAGGGCCAGTTTCTGTGCCCGCCAAGAGCGAGTGAGGACTTACAGTGTTGTGGCACCAGCTCCACCACCAAAGGCCCAATTTTTCTGGCCCTGTTCAACAGGGGCATGTAATTACAATTCTTGATCTAATATTTCACAGCAGGGCCCTGTGAGGGCTTCCGGTGTTGTGGCCACAACAACACCTAAGCCCAAATTTCTGCTGAGTATATAGGGCAGGCCCCTACTTTCAAACATCCAACTTACAAACGACTCCTACTTGCAAACGGAAGGAGACAACAGGAAGTGAGATAAAATCTACCCCTAGGAAGGGAAATTCTCTCCTGTAAGAGTTAATATGGGAAAAACATTTCTCCTTTCCACTGATGCTTTATCACCAATCCTTGTTTCACAAAAAACCCAAATTTTCAAAAAACATTTGTCATTGGGACAAAAAGTGAGGTGAAATCTTCTGAAGAGGAGCACAGACAGCAAAACAAATGTCACAGGGGTGATAACCCTCCCCTATGTTTTCCAAAAGGCTTAAAAAAGATTTTTTGGCTGGAGCTAAACACGTTAAAAATGTACCCATTCAAAATTACAAACAGATTCTACTTAACAACAAACCTACAGTCCCTGTCTTGTTTGCACCGCCTGTATACTGCTGTTCAGAGTATATAGGGCCTGGGGGCCCCACACCTTTCTTTTTTTTAATTTGTGTGCGGGGTTCCCCTTAATATCCATACAAGACCCACAGGGCCTGGTAATGGACTGGGGGGTACCCATGCCATTTGTCTCACTGATTTTCATCCATATTGCCAGGACCCGACATTACATTAAAGCAGCAAGCAGTTTTAAATGACTTTTTTTCCTTTAAAAAAGACATTTTGTGCAGGGACTGTTCTAAGCACGGGAAACATGCACCACTTTACAGGCATACTATAGACACCCCCCAGGTACGATATTTAAAGGAATATTTCACTTTTTTTTTTACTTTAAGCATCATTAAAATCACTGCTCCCGAAAAAACTGACGTTTTTAAAAGTTTTTTTTTGCATTGATACATGTCCCCTGGGGCAGGACCCGGGTCCCCAAACCCTTTTAGGACACTACCATGCAAATTAGCCTTTAAAATGAGCACTTTTGATTTTGAACATTCGAGTCCTATAGACGTCAATGGGGTTCTAACGCTCGTGTGAGTTTTCGGTCCGTTCGCAGGTTCTGGTGCCACCCAAACTGGGGGGTGTTCGGTTCATCCCTAATCATCTGTAATCTGTATGGATGGTTCAATTATATGTGTGGGGTGTTACCACTTGTGATTTTTGTGTTTTTCTGCTGTGGTTTCCCATTGGGAATCTTTTAATAATGTTTAAAATTCGATATTAATACATTTCACCTTTTTGTATATATATATATATATATATATATATATATATATATATATATATATATATATATATACTTTCTATTTTTTTCAAATTGCCTTAAAAATACCATTAAGAGTTATTCACATCTTGAATATATACAGGGATGACAATCTACATGCCAACCTGCATGAGTCTAATAATTTTCTAGAATTGCATCAGCTATCTCTGCCTCCTCACCCACAGCCTACTGGGACATCACACATCCAAGTAGGTTGTGGGACCAGTCGTATAGCACTGCGGCACCTCGCACATTGGTGGTGGGGAGCCAACTATGAGACTTCAGGAAGTCACAGTCACTTCCCCTATTCAAGATGATGACCATTGTGTGCTGAAGCACAAGAAATAATTGGCTTTGAGGAAGACAACGCTGGACTCCACGGTCCAGTAAGTTTCTGCTTCTTAAAAACCAGAATCTCCAGTATGTGTAGCTGCTAAGTTTTGATTTTAAAAAATGAAGAAAAGTTCCTTTTTAAGGATAATCCTGGATCCCCACAGTCCCCTGGTCAGGCAACGGAAACACACAGTAGGCTTGTGCAATTTGTTTCATAACGAGTCAAAATTCGGCTGAATTTTGCATCTTTCGGACATTCGTATGCATCCAAATGTCCGAATAAAAAAATAATGAATTTCAGGGAATACGAAAGAAATTATAGCGGATATAACGAATGAATTTGATATGATTTGGTAATTTGTTAAAGATCTAATAAAAGAAAAGTCAACTCAAAGTAAATCTTACAGTCCAATCAGCAGATTAATTTTGTGCTGGAGGTTGGATTACTGGCAAAGTGCATTCCTGAGAACTGAGTGAGAAGGGTGTTGTATTGTATTTGAGAAGAGGAGAAGAGATATTGTCATTGTGTGTGTTAAAAGATTCAATAAACAAACAAATTCCAAACTACGAATCATTTTCACGAATATATATACATACATAAATATCGAATTTCAACTAATACGAAAGAAATTATAGCGCATATAACGAATGGATTCGAGATTCAGTATAACGAATATCGACACTGTACAGAAATAACGAATTTTCCGAAAACATACTAACGTAACATAACGTAGGCCTGCTCATTGTGAGGCTGTTGGAACTCTGTGTAAGTGGAACTGGTCTAAGTGGTGAGTTAAAAACTAGAGGGAGAGTGAACAAGTCTTAATTTTTGTTTGCTGGGTTACATTTTGGGGCTTTTCCTTTTAGCTTTTCAATCACCTTTTTCTGTCACTTTTTTAATTGCTTTTTTTTTTTTTTCTTTTTTTCAGACTAACAATTAAGGGGAGTGGTTAATTGCTCACAGGTGCTTGAAGCCTATATAACTTTGTGTAGGACTCATAAGTGAGCCTGCTCATTGTGAGACTGTTGGAATTCTGTGTAAGTGGAACTGGTCTAAGTGGCGAGTTAAAAACTAGAGGGAGAGTGAATAAGTCTTACTTTTTGTTTGCTGGGTTGCATTTTGGGGCTTTTCCTTTTAGCTTTTCAATCACCTTTTTCTGTCACTTTTTTAATTGCTTTTTTTTTTTTTCTTCTTTTTTTCAGACTAACAATTAAGGGGAGTGGTTAATTGCTCACAGGTGCTTGAAGCCTATATAACTTTGTGTAGGACTCATAAGTGAGCCTGCTCATTGTGAGACTGTTGGAACTCTGTGTAAGTGGAACTGGTCTAAGTGGCGAGTTAAAAACTAGAGGGAGAGTGAATAAGTCTTACTTTTTGTTTGCTGGGTTGCATTTTGGGGCTTTTCCTTTTAGCTTTTCAATCACCTTTTTTTGTCACTTTTTAAATAGCTTTTTTTTTTTTTCTTCTTTGGTTTCAGACTAACAATTAGGGGAGTGGTTAATTGTTCACAGGTGCTTGAAGCCTATATAACTTTGTGTAGGACTCATAAGTGAGCCTGCTCATTGTGAGGCTCTTGGAACTCTGTGTAAGTGGAACTGGTCTAAGTGGTGAATTAAAAATCCAGAGTTTAAAACAGGAGGTTATAACAGGGGTCATAGTACCTGTGTAGTTTAAGTACCTGAGTGTTGTCTGAGTAGTGTGTGTGGTTCGTTAGTACTTGTGTATTGTGTACTGTATACTTGTGTATTGCGATTGCACGTAGGTCTGTGAGTACCTGTGTATTTTGTTGTGTACCTGTGTACCTGTGTATTGTCTTGAGTACCTGTGTATTGTCTTGAGTATTAGTGCCAGGAAGCTAGCTGTTAGGTAATTTGGACAGGGTAAAATCCCCAAATCCTCACTAAATTTAATAGGTACGATGCCCGGCGGGTGTGGAGAGGCGACTCTTTGTACATCTTGCCGCATGTATGCATTCCTTGATCATCCGATCGAGGGCAAATACTGCTGTGCAAAATGTAAGCACATTGTTTCCCTGGAAGCCCAGGTTCTGAATCTGGGGAAGCAACTGTCAGCACTGAGAAGTCCCTCCATACTAAAGGAGAGCCAGGAACGTACATGGCAGGTGCCGGCAGGGGCCAGCACAGAGGCGAGTGGAGACAAAGAGGTACAGATACTAGCAAAGAGTAGATGGGTGACAGTCGGGAAGGGTAGAGGGGGAAGTGCCAGGGAGGCCGATCCAGGACTGGAGCATCCCAGTAAGTACACTCCATTGAGTGACATTGGTGAAACCAGTCAGGGACCAGCACTGCTGGAGCTGAGGGACCTCCTAGCTGCCAGGGGAAGAACTCCTCCAGTGAGAGTGGGGGGGCAGTGAAGGGAAAGGAAAGACAGATTCTGGTGGTAGGGGATTCAATTCTTAGAAGGACAGAGAGGACAATCTGTAACCAAGACCTGAAGCGCCGAACAGTATGTGGTCTACAGGGCGCTCAGGTTCGGCACATCATGGATCTGGTGGACAGATTACTGGGAGGGGCTGGGGAAGACCCAGCTGTCATGGTGCATGTTGGCACCAATGACAAAGTCAGAGGCAGATGGAGTGTCCTAAAGAACGATTTTAGGGACTTAGGAGCTAAATTGAGGAAAAGGACCTCCAAGGTAGTTTTCTCAGGAATACTACCGGTACATCAAGCCACACCAGAAAGGCAGAGGGAGATTAGGGACGTAAACAAGTGGCTGAAGAGCTGGTGTAGTAAGGAGGGGTTTGGGTTCCTGGAGGACTGGACCGACTTCTCAGTCGGTAACCGGTACTATAGAAGGGACAGACTGCACCTAAATGAGGAGGGTTGAGATCTGCTGGGAATGAAGATGGCCAAAAAGTTAGAGGGGTTTTTAAACTAGGCAATGGGGGGGAGGGTCCAGAGGTAGAGATAGCCAGCGCGGAAGATATTCCAGAGGGTAGTATTGGGGGCATTAGTGGTAGGTTAACCAAAGCACAAAAAACAAGGTAAGTATAGTAGCAAGTCCTAGTTGCAATCTCGAAACACCCAATATGAGGACACTATGCGACCGGTCTAAACTATGTGGCATGTTCACCAATGCCAGGAGCATGGCGGACAAGATGGGTGAACTAGAGATACTGTTGTACGAGGAGGATTTGGATTTTGTGGGAATTTCAGAGACCTGGTTCAACAGCTCTCATGATTGGCTGGCAAACATTCAAGGGTATACCCTATACCGCAAGGATAGAGAGGGTAAAAAGGGGGAGGGGTATGCCTATATATAAAGAATAATGTACAAGTAAATGTGAGAGATGACATCGCTGAGGTAGCTAGGGAGGAGGTGGAATCCTTATAGGTAGAGATCTAAAGGGATGAAGCTAAGTGGAAAATAATACTGGGAGTATGCTATAGGCCCCCTAACCTGAGGGAGGAAGTGGAGACAGATCTCCTATCACAATTTGGATTAGCAGCAAGGATGGGAAGTGTTATCATAATGGGGGATTTTAATTATCCAGACATACAGTAGACTGGGCGGAGGGAACCGCGCATTCTTTTACGGCTCACCATTAATGTCTTGCAGGACAATTTTATGGGTCAGATGGTAGACGCACCAACTAGAAATAAAACATTACTGGATCTACTGATTACCAACAATACAGACCTGATCACGGATGTGGAAATACGGGGCAATTTAGGTAACAGCGATCACAGGTCAATTAGTTTCAGTATAAATCACACAAATAGGAAACCTAAAGGGAATACAAAGACACTGAATTTCAAAAGAGCCAACTTCCCTAAACTACAAACCTTGCTAAAAGGCATAAATTGGGATAAAATATTAGGAACAAAGAATACGGAGGAGAGATGGGTTTGCTTTAAGAGCATATTAAATAAGGGCATTAGCCAATGTATCCCATTGGGTAATAAATTTAAAAGAGCGAACAAAAGTCCTGGATGGCTTAACTCCAATGTAAAAATTCATATAAAAGCAAAGGAGAAGGCCTTCAAAAAACACAAGGTTGAGGGATCATCCTCAGCATTCAGACTTTATAAAGAATGCAACAAGAAATTTAAAGGTGCAATTAGGATGGCTAAGATCGAACATGAAAGATGCATAGCGGAGGAGAGCAAAAAAAATCCCAAGAAATTCTTTCAGTATGTAAACAGTAAAAAAGGGAGGACAGACCATAATGGCCCCATAAAGAATGAGGAAGGACATCTGGTTACAAAGGATGGGGAGATGGCGAAGGTATTGAATTTATTCTTCTCCTCAGTCTTCACGAGTGAATCGGGGGGCTTCAGTAACCAAAACTGCAGTGTTTATCCTCAGGACACAACACAGGAAGCACCTCCATGGTTAACAGAGGACAGAATTAAAATTAGACCTGAGAAACTTAACATTAATAAATCACCGGGACCAGATGGCTTGCATCCGAGGGTACTTAGGGAACCCAGTCAAGTGATTGCCAGACCGTTGTTCCTAATTTTTACAGACAGTCTACTGACTGGAATGGTACCAGCTGATTGGAGAAAAGCCAATGCAGCACCAATATTTAAAAAGGGCCCAAAATACATCCCTGGGAATTACAGATCAGTTAGCCTAACATCAATAGTATGTAAACTCTTGGAGGGGATGATAAGGGACTATATACAAGATTTTAGTAATAAGAACGGTATCATTACCAGTAATCAGCATGGATTCATTAAGAATTGTTCTTGCCAAACCAATCTATTAACCTTCTATGAGGAGGTGATTTGCCATCTAGATAAAGGAAGACCCGTAGACGTGGTGTATCTGGATTTTGCAAAAGCATTTGACACAGTTCCCCATAAACGTTTACTGTACAAAATACATGGTTACATACGTTGGCATGGACCATAGGGTGAGTACATCGATTGAAAACTGGGGTGGGCAACTACATGGCAAATGAGGTTCAATGTAGAAAAATGTAAAATAATGCATTTGGGTGGCAAAAATATGAATGCAATCTATACACTGGGGGGAGAACCTCTGGGAGAATCTAGGATGGAAAAGGACCTGGGGGTCCTAGTGGATGATAGGCTCAGCAATGGCATGCAATGCCAAGCTGCTGCTAACAAAGCAAACAGAATATTGGCATGCATTAAAAAGGGGATCAATTCTAGAGATAAAACGATAATTCTCCCACTCTACAAGATTCTGGTCCGGCCGCACCTGGCGAATGCTGTCCAGTTCTGGGCACCAGTCCTCAGGAAGGATGTACTGGAAATGGAGCAAGTACAAAGAAGGACAACAAAGCTAATAAAGGGTCTGGAGGATCTTAGTTATGAGGAAAGGTTGCGAGCACTGAACTTATTCTCTCTGGAGAAGAGACGCTTGAGAGGGGATATGATTTCAATATACAAATACCGTACTGGTGACCCTACAATAGAAATAAATCTTTTTCGCAGAAGAGAGTTTAACAAGACTCGTGGCCACTCATTAATATTAGAAGAAAAGAGGTTTAACCTTAAACTACGTAGAGGGTTCTTTACTGTAAGAGCGGCAAGGATGTGGAATTCCCTTCCACAGGCGGTGGTCTCAGCGGGGAGCATTGACTAAACTATACTGAATTACTGACTATACTGAATTAAACTATTAGATAATCACCTGAATGACCGCAACATACAGGGATATGTAATGTAATACTGACACATAATCATACACATAGGTTGGACTTGATGGACTTGTGTCTTTTTTCAACCTCACCTACTATGTAACTATGTAACGAATATAACAGAACAAAATTGTTATGTATTTTACAAATGACAACGAACCGAAACTAAACAAAATTTTTCGTTGTGCACAAGTCTAACACACAGTGATCGATACAGTGCCTTGCAAAAGTATTCACCCCCTTGGCATTTTTTGTGTTTTGTTGCCTCACAACCTGGAATTAACATGGATTGTTTGAGGATTTGCATCATTTAATTTACAGAACATGCCCCCAACTTTAAAGATTTTTTTTATTGTGAAGCAAACAACAAATAGGACAAAATAACAGAAAAAGTCAATGTGCATAACTATTCACCCCCTAAAGTCAATACTTTGTAGAGCCACCTTTTGCGACTATCACAGCTCCAAGTCGCTTTGGATAAGTCTCTATGACTTGCCACATCTTACCACTGGGATTTTTGCCCATTCCTCCTTGCAAAACTGCTCCAGCTCCTTCAAGTTGGATGGTTTGCGCTTGTGAACAGCAATCTTTAAGTCTGACCACAGATTTTCTATTGGATTGAGGTCTGGGCTTTGACTAGGCCATTCCAACACATTTACATGTTTCCCCTTAAACCACTCAAGTGTTGCTTTAGCAGTGTGTTTGAGGTCATTGTTCTGCTGGAAGGTGAACCTGCAGCCTAGCCTCAAATCACACACAGTTCTACAGGTTTTGTTCAAGAATATCTCTGTAATTAGCACCATCCATCTTTCCCTTAACTCTGACCAGTAGGGATGAGCCCCAGTTCGGTTTGCGGCAGAACATGTGAAAATACCGAAAGTTTGCGTGAACATTCGAACACCGTTAAAGTCAATGGGACCCGAATGTGAAAAATCAAAAGTGCAAATTTTAACCACTTGCCAAAATGACAGCTACGGGGCGGTTGCATAACTCTGGGAGGGTGTACAGTGATGTCCTCCCAGAATTCCGCTCTCGTGCACCCCCCCCGGGGCGCGCACCCGAGCACATACATGACCGGACCTAGCGCAGCCCAGATCACGGTAAACTGCCGCTGATCGCGGGTGTTTACCACGTGATCGCTCCATCAAATGATGGAGTGATTACATGTAAACAAACCAGCGTAATATCATGACGCCGGTTCCTCTCTCCCCTCTGTGTACCGATCGGTACAGTGTGAGAGAAGAGGGGAGAGATCAGATGGCAGCAGCGCTGTGGGCTGGAACTGTAGTGCCCACAGTGCTGCTCTGTGACAATTGCGGTCACATCCATGGATCCATCCATCCATGCTCAGCCATACTCTGCATATTCTGCACAGCAATACCACGCAATACTCTGCAATACACCACAATACTCTGCATTACCCTGCAATACCCCGCAATACTCTGCAATACCAAGCAATACTCTGCAATACCACGCAATACTCTGCAATACCCCAAAATACTCTGCATTACCCAGCAATACTCTGCAATACCCAGCAATACCCCACAATACTCTGCAATACTCTGCAATACCCCGCAATACTATGCATTACCCTGCAATACCCCGCAATACTCTGCAATACCCCGCAATACTCTGCATTACCCTGCGATACTCTGCAATAACTAGCAATACCCCGCAATTCTCTGTAATACTCTGCAATACCCCACAATACTCTGCAATACCCAGCAATACCCTTCAATACTCTGCAATACCCAACAATACCCCATGAAACTCTGCAATACTCTGCGATACCCAGCAATACACCGCAATACTCTGCAATACTCTGCAATACCCAACAGTGCTCTGCAATACCCAGCAATATTCTGCAATACCCCGCAATACTCTGCAATACCCCTTAATACTATGCAATACCCTGCAATACTCTGCAATACTCTGCAATACCCTGCAATACCCTGCAATACACTGCAATAACCAGCAATACTCTGCAATACTCTGCAATACTCTGCAATACCCTGCAATACTCTGCAATACCAACCAATAGCCCGTGAAACTCTGCAATACTCTGCAATACCCCACAATACTCTGCAATACCTAGTAATACTCCGTCATACTCTGCAATTCCCCGCACTACTCTACAATACCCAGCAATAATCTGCAATACCCCGCAATACTCTGCAATACCCCGCAATACTCTGCGATACCCAGCAATACACCGCAATACTCTGCAATACTCTGCAATACCCCACAATACTCTGCAATACCCAGCAATACTCTGCAATACACTGCAATACTCTGCAATACCCCTTAATACTATGCAATACCCCACAATACCCTGCAATACTCTGCAATACTCTGCAACACCCTGTAATACCCTGCAATACACTACAATAACCAGCAATACTCTGCAATACTCTGCAATACCCAGCAATACTCTGCAATACTCTGCAATACCCAGCAATACTCTGCAATACCCTGCAATACTCTGCAATACCCACCAATAGCCCGTGAAACTCTGCAATACTCTGCAATACCCTGCAATACTCTGCAATACCCCACAATACTCTGCAATACCTAGTAATACCCCGTCATACTCTGCAATTCCCCGCACTACTCTACAATACCCAGCAATAATCTGCAATACCCAGCAATACCCTGCAATACTCTGCAATACCCAGCAATAACCCACTATACTCTTCAATACTCTGCAATACTCTGCAATACCCCACAATACTCTGCAATGCCCAGCAATACCCCGCAATACTCTGCAATACTCTGCAATACCCGCAATACTCTGCAATACCCAGCAATACTCTGCAATACCCAGCAATACTCTGCAATACCCTGCAATACTCTGCAATACTCTGCATTACCCTGCAATACCCAGCAATACCCTTCAATACTCTGCAATACCCAACAATACCCCATGAAACTCTGCAATACTCTGTGATACCCCTTAATACTATGCAATACCCTGCAATACCCTGCAATACTCTGCAAAACTCTGCAATACCCTGCAATACCCTGCAATACACTGCAATAACCAGCAATACTCTGCAATACTCTGCAATACCCAGCAATACCCTGCAATACTCTGCAATACCCAGCAATACTCTGCAATACCCTGCAATACTCTGCAATACCCACTAATAGCCCGTGAAACTCTGCAATACTCTGCAATACTTTGCAATACTCTGCAATACCCCACAATACTCTGCAATACCTAGTAATACCCCGTCATACTCTGCAATTCCCCGCACTACTCTACAATACTCTGCAATAATCTGCAATACCCCGCAATACTCTGCGATACCCAGCAATACGCCGCAATACTCTGCAATACTCTGCAATACCCCACAATACTCTGCAATACCCAGCAATACTCTGCAATACCCTGCAATACTCTGCAATACCCCTTAATACTATGCAATACCCCGCAATACTCTGCAATACTCTGCAATACCCTGCAATACCCTACAATACACTGCAATAACCAGCAATACTCTGCAATACTCTGCAATACCCAGCAATACTCTGCAATACCCTGCAATACTCTGCAATACCCACCAATAGCCCGTGAAACTCTGCAATACTCTGCAATACCCTGCAATACTCTGCAATACTCTGCAATACCCCACAATACTCTGCAATACCTAGTAATACCCCGTCATACTCTGCAATTCCCCGCACTACTCTACAATACCCAGCAATAATCTGCAATACCCAGCAATACCCTGCAATACTCTGCAATACCCAGCAATAACCCACAATACTCTTCAATACCCCACAATACTCTGCAATGCCCAGCAATACCCCGCAATACTCTGCAATACTCTGCAATACCCGCAATACTCTGCAATACCCAGCAATACTCTGCAATACCCTGCAATACTCTGCAATACTCTGCATTACCCTGCAATACCCAGCAATACCCTTCAATACTCTGCAATACCCAATAATACCCCATGAAACTCTGCAATACTCTGTGATACCCCTTAATACTATGCAATACCCTGCAATACCCTGCAATACTCTGCAATACTCTGCAATACCCTGCAATACCCTGCAATACACTGCAATAACCAGCAATACTCTACAATACTCTGCAATACCCAGCATTACCCTGCAATACTCTGCAATACCCAGCAATACTCTGCAATACCCTGCAATACTCTGCAATACCCACCAATAGCCCGTGAAACTCTGCAATACTCTGCAATACTTTGCAATACTCTGCAATACCCCACAATACTCTGCAATACCTAGTAATACCCCGTCATACTCTGCAATTCCCCGCACTACTCTACAATACTCTGCAATAATCTGCAATACCCCGCAATACTCTGCGATACCCAGCAATACACCGCAATACTCTGCAATACTCTGCAATACCCCACAATACTCTGCAATACCCAGCAATGCTCTGCAATACCCTGCAATACTCTGCAATACCCCTTAATACTATGCAATACCCCGCAATACTCTGCAATACTCTGCAATACCCTGCAATACCCTGCAATACACTGCAATAACCAGCAATACTCTGCAATACTCTGCAATACCCAGCAATACACTGCAATACCCTGCAATACTCTGCAATACCCACCAATAGCCCGTGGAACTCTGCAATACTCTGCAATACCCTGCAATACTCTGCAATACCCCACAATACTCTGCAATACCTAGTAATACCCCGTCATACTCTGCAATTCCCCGCACTACTCTACAATACCCAGCAATAATCTGCAATACCCCGCAATACTCTGCAATACCCCGCAATACACTGCAATACCCAGCAATACCCCGCAATACTCTGCGATACCCAGCAATAACCCACAATAC
The DNA here is from genome assembly GCA_037953035.1 of Aquarana catesbeiana. Classification (NCBI taxonomy): domain Eukaryota; kingdom Metazoa; phylum Chordata; class Amphibia; order Anura; family Ranidae; genus Aquarana; species Aquarana catesbeiana. The sequence continues at coordinate 1,995,123 of JBBHAA010001355.1, read as the reverse complement.
TCTGCAATACTCTGCAATACTCTGCAATACCCCGCAATACTCTGCAATGCCCAGCAATACCCCGCAATACTCTGCAATACTCTGCAATACCCGCAATACTCTGCAATACCCAGCAATACTCTGCAATACCCAGCAATACTCTGCAATACCCTGCAATACTCTGCAATACTCTGCAATACCCCTTAATACTCTGCAATACCCCACAATACTGTGAAATACTCTGCAATACTCTGCAATACCCTGCAATACTCTGTAATACCCTGCAATACTCTGCAATACTCTGCAATACCCAACAATGCCCCATGAAACTCTGCAATACTCTGCAATACCCCGCAATACTCTGCAATACTCAGCAATACCCAGCAATATCCCACAATACTCTGCAATACTTTGCAATGCCCAGCAATACTCTGCAATACCCCTTAATACTCTGCAATACCCCACAATACACTGCAATACCCTGCAATACTCTGCAATACCCACCAATACCCCACGAAACTCTGCAATACTCTGTAAAAGCCTGCAATACCCTGCAATACTCTGAAATACCCCGCAATACTCTGCAATACCCAGAAAAACCCTGCAATACTCTGCAATATTCTGCAATACCCCGAAATACTCTGCAATACCCAGCAATACTCTGCAGTACCCTGCAATACTCTGCAATATACCTTAATACTCTGCAATACCCCGCAATACCCTGCAATACTCTGCAATATCCCTTAATACTCTGCAATACCCTGCAATACCCTGCAATACACTGCAATAATCAGCAATACTCTGCAATACTCTGAAATACCCAGCAATACTCTGCAATACCCAGCAATACTCTGTAATACCCTGCAATACTCTGCAATACCCACCAATAGCCCGTGAAACTCTGAAATACTCTGCAATACCCTGCAATACTCTGCAATACCCCGCAATACTCTGCAATACCCAGTAATACCCCGTCATACACTACAATACTCTGCAATACCCCGCAATACTCTACAATACCCAGCAATAATCTGCAATACCCCGCAATACTCTGAAATACCCCACAATACTCTGCAATACCCTGCAATACACAGCAATAACCAGCAATACTCTGCAATACTCTGCAATACCCAGCAATACTCTGCAATACTCTGCAATACCCAGCAATACTCTGCAATACCCTGCAATACTCTGCAATACCCACCAATAGCCTGTGAAACTCTGCAATACACTGCAATACCCTGCAATACTCTGCAATACTCTGCAATACCCCACAATACTCTGCAATACCTAGTAATACCCCGTCATACTCTGCAATTCCCCGCACTACTCTACAATACCCAGCAATAATCTGAAATACCCCGCAATACTCTGCAATACCCCGCAATACTCTGCAATACCCAGCAATAACCCACAATACTCTTCAATACTCTGCAATACTCTGCAATAGCCCGCAATACTCTGCAATGCCCAGCAATACCCCGCAATACTCTGCAATACTCTGCAATACCCGCAATACTCTGCAATACCCAGCAATACTATGCAATACCCAGCAATACTCTGCAATACCCTGCAATACTCTGCAATACTCTGCATTACCCTGCAATACCCAGCAATACCCTTCAATACTCTGCAATACCCAACAATACCCCATGAAACTCTGCAATACTCTGTGATACCCCTTAATACTATGCAATACCCTGCAATACCCTGCAATACTCTGCAATACTCTGCAATACCCTGCAATACCCTGCAATAACCAGCAATACTCTGCAATACTCTGCAATACCCAGCAATACCCTGCAATACTCTGCAATACCCAGCAAAACTCTGCAATACCCTGCAATACTCTGCAATACCCACCAATAGCCTGTGAAACTCTACAATACTCTGCAATACTCTGCAATACTCTGCAATACCCCACAATACTCTGCAATACCTAGTAATACCCCGTCATACTCTGCAATTCCCTGCACTACTCTACAATACTCTGCAATAACCTGCAATACCCCGCAATACTCTGCAATACCCCGCAATACTCTGCGATACCCAGCAATACACCGCAATACTCTGCAATACTCTGCAATACCCCACAATACTCTGCAATACCCAGCAATACTCTGCAATACCCTGCAATACTCTGCAATACCCCGCAATACTATGCAATATCCCGCAATACCCTGCAATACTCTGCAATACTCTGCAATACCCTGCAATACACTGCAATAACCAGCAATAATCTGCAATACTCTGCAATACCCAGCAATACTCTGCAATACTCTGCAATACCCAGCAATACTCTGCAATACCCTGCAATACTCTGCAATACCCACCAATAGCCCGTGAAACTCTGCAATACTCTGCAATACCCCGCAATACTCTGCGATACACAGCAATACTCTGCAATACTCTGCAATACCCTGCAATACCCTGCAATACACTGCAATAACCAGCAATACTCTGCAATACTCAGCAATACTCTGCAATACTCTGCAATACCCAGCAATACTCTGCAATACCCTGCAATACTCTGCAATACCCACCAATAGCCCGTGAAACTCTGCAATACTCTGCAATACCCTGCAATACTCTGCAATACTCTGCAATACCCCACAATACTCTGCAATACCTAGTAATAACCCATCATACTCTGCAATTCCCCGCACTACTCTACAATACCCAGCAATAATCTGCAATACCCCGCAATACTCTGCAATACCCCGCAATACACTGCAATACCCAGCAATACCCCGCTATACTCTGCAATACCCAGCAATAACCCACAATACTCTGCAATACTCTGCAATACTCTGCAATACCCCGCAATACTCTGCAATGCCCAGCAATACCCCGCAATACTCTGCAATACTCTGCAATACCCACAATACTCTGCAATACCCAGCAATACTCTGCAATACCCAGCAATACTCTGCAATACCCTGCAATACTCTGCAATACTCTGCAATACCCCTTAATACTCTGCAATACCCCGCAATACCCCACAATACTGTGAAATACTCTGCAATGCTCTGCAATACCCTGCAATACTCTGCAATACCCTGCAATACCCTGCAATACTCTGCAATACCCAACAATGCCCCATGAAACTCTGCAATACTCTGCAATACCCCGCAATACTCTGCAATACCCAACAATACTCTGCAATACCCAGCAATATCCCACAATACTCTGCAATACTCTGCAATGCCCAGCAATACCCCTTAATACTCTGCAATACCCCACAATACACTGCAATACCCTGCAATACTCTGCAATACCCACCAATACCCCACAAAACTCTGCAATACTCTGCAAAAGCCTGCAATACCCTGCAATACTCTGAAATACCCCGCAATACTCAGCAAAACCCAGAAAAACCCCGCAATACTCTGCAATACTCTGCAATACCCCGCAATACTCTGCAATACCCAGCAATACTCTGCAGTACCCTGCAATACTCTGCAATATCCCTTAATACTCTGCAATACCCCGCAATACCCTGCAATACTCTGCAATATCCCTTAATACTCTGCAATACCCTGCAATACCCTGCAACACACTGCAATAATCAGCAACACTCTGCAATACTCTGCAATAGCCAGCAATACCCTGCAATACCCAGCAATACTCTGTGATACCCCTTAATACTATGCAATACCCTGCAATACCCTGCAATACTCTGCAATACTCTGCAATACCCTGCAATACCCTGCAATACACTGCAATAACCAGCAATACTCTGCAATACTCTGCAATACCCAGCAATACCCTGCAATACTCTGCAATACCCAGCAAAACTCTGCAATACCCTGCAATACTCTGCAATACCCACCAATAGCCCGTGAAACTCTGCAATACTCTGCAATACTCTGCAATACCCCACAATACTCTGCAATACCTAGTAATACCCCGTCATACTCTGCAATACCCCGCACTACTCTACAATACTCTGCAATAATCTGCAATACCCCGCAATACTCTGCAATACCCCGCAATACTCTGCGATACCCAGCAATACACCGCAATACTCTGCAATACTCTGCAATACCCCACAATACTCTGCAATACCCAGCAATACTCTGCAATACCCTGCAATACTCTGCAATACCCCTTAATACTATGCAATACCCCGCAATACCCTGCAATACTCTGCAATACTCTGCAATACTTGCAATACCCTGCAATACACTGCAATAGCCAGCAATACTCTGCAATACTCTGCAATACCCAGCAATACTCTGCAATACTCTGCAATACCCAGCAATACTCTGCAATACCCTGCAATACTCTGCAATACCCACCAATAGCCCGTGAAACTCTGCAATACTCTGCAATACCCTGCAATACTCTGCAATACTCTGCAATACCCCACAATACTCTGCAATACCTAGTAATACCCCATCATACTCTGCAATTCCCCGCACTACTCTACAATACCCAGCAATAATCTGCAATACCCCGCAATACTCTGCAATACCCCGCAATACACTGCAATACCCAGCAATACCCCGCTATACTCTGCAATACCCAGCAATAACCCACAATACTCTGCAATACTCTGCAATACCCCGCAATACTCTGCAATGCCCAGCAATACCCCGCAATACTCTGCAATACTCTGCAATACCCGCAATACTCTGCAATACCCAGCAATACTCTGCAATACCCAGCAATACTCTGCAATACCCTGCAATACTCTGCAATACTCTGCAATACCCCTTAATACTCTGCAATACCCCGCAATACCCCACAATACTGTGAAATACTCTGCAATACTCTGCAATACCCTGCAATACTCTGCAATACCCTGCAATACCCTGCAATACTCTGCAATACCCAACAATGCCCCATGAAACTCTGCAATACTCTGCAATACCCCGCAATACTCTGCAATACCCAGCAATACTCTGCAATACCCAGCAATATCCCACAATACTCTGCAATACTCTGCAATGCCCAGCAATACTCTGCAATACTCTGCAATACCCCTTAATACTCTGCAATACCCCACAATACACTGCAATACCCTGCAATACTCTGCAATACCCACCAATACCCCACGAAACTCTGCAATACTCTGCAAAAGCTTGCAATACCCTGCAATACTCTGAAATACCCCGCAATACTCTGCAATACCCAGAAAAACCCCGCAATACTCTGCAATACTCTGCAATACCCCGCAATACTCTGCAATACCCAGCAATACTCTGCAGTACCCTGCAATACTCTGCAATACCCCGCAATACCCTGCAATACTCTGCAATATCCCTTAATACTCTGCAATACCCTGCAATACCCTGCAACACACTGCAATAATCAGCAATACTCTGCAATACTCTGAAATACCCAGCAATACTCTGCAATACCCAGCAATACTCTGTAATACCCTGCAATACCCACCAATAGCCCATGAAACTCTGAAATTCTCTGCAATACCCTGCAATACTCTGCAATACCCCGCAATACTCTGCAATACCCAGTAATACCCCGTCATACACTGCAATACTCTGCAATACCCCGCAATACTCTACAATACCCAGCAATAATTTGCAATACCCCGCAATACTCTGCAATACCCCACAATACTCTGCAATACCCAGCAATACCCCGCAATACTCTGCAATACTCTGCAATACCCCGCAATGCTCTGCAATACCCCGCAATACTGTGCAATATTCTGCAATACCCTGCAATACTCTGCAATACCCTGCAATACCCCACAATACTTTGCAATACCCTGCAATACTTTGCAATACCCCACAATACTCTGCAATACCCTGCAATACTCTGCAATACCCCGCAATACTCTACAATACTCTGCAATACCCTGCAATACTCTGCAATACCCTGCAATACCCTGCAATACTCTGCAATACTCTGCCATACTCTGCCATTCTCTGTAATACCCTGCCATACTCTGAAATACTCTGCAATACCCTGCCATACTCTGAAATACTCTGCAATACCCTGCCATACTCTGTAATACCCCGCAATACCCTTCAATACCCTGCAATACTATGCAATACCCTGCCATACTCTGCAATACTCTGCTATACCCTGCAATACTCTGCAATACCCTGCAATACTCTGCAATAATCTGCAATACCCAGCAATACCCTGCCATACACTGCAATACTCTGCAATACCCGGCAATACTCTACAATACCCAGCAATACTCTGCAATACCCCGCAATACTCTGAAATACCCCGCAATACTCTGCAATACCCAGCAATAACCCACAATACTCTGCAATACCCCGCAATACTCTGCAATACCCCGCAATACTCTGCAATACCCTGCAATACTCTGCAATGCCCACCAATACCCCATGAAACTCTGCAATACTCTGCAATACCCCGCAATACTCTGCAATACCCAGCAATACCCTGCAATACTCTGCAATACCCCGCAATACTCTGCAATACCCAGCAATACTCTGCAATACCCCGCAATACCCTGCAATACTCTGCAATACCCCGCAATAGTCTGCAATACCCTGCAATACCCCGCAATACTCTGCAATAACCTGCAATACCCTGCAATACTCTGCAATACCGATGGCAGAGAATAAATCAAATAAAAATATGTATGTGGTGCTATCCTATCCTTGTGTACCAACTTCAAATCTGTGAACTAAGATGATCATAAAGTGCTAAACAATGAATCCTAATCATAAAAGTGCAATGTGCATGTATAATTAGGGCAAATAAATCAAGTGCACTGGGTAAAGTCCCGTGATCACAACATAAAGTCTATCACAATATATGGACTGTGACTGATTGGCATGAATCCAAATAAAAATAATACATCAAAATATCATATATTGCGATACTTATTCATATATTCAATTTCTTCTAAACTAATACACATAAAAACAAATAAAGTGTCAAGTGCGCAGTAGATTAAATAGTGCACAAAATGTAGCTCCTCATGCGACTGCAGCTCCTAGTGCGACTGCTATGATATAGATATAAAAGTGACAAAGTGTGCAAAAATAACCGCAAGGTGCATACATGTGACTGAAAATGCAACTTGAGGTCTCACATAGACCATTTAAGCAATAAAAAACATTAACAAAGTGACAATAGTGCAATAAAGTTAAAAAAAATATGGGATAATTCCAATACAGTGCAACTCCTAATGTAACAGCAATGTCTGCAAGGGGGATCTTCTATTAAAAAAGTGCAGATATAATGATGGCAAGTGTCTTGTGATAAATGCATCCGATTCTGTTCCGGTGCGTGACGGTTGTTTCCCCCAGCCTCTCACCTGAAGTAGCAGCCTCCAATGGGCCAAGTCAAGTGAAAACACTCAGGTGGATGATGCTCTGTGCAGAGAATGGGTCTTCTAGAATAGTCACGATTCTCGGGTGGATGTCAATGGATATGGTTAGCTGCGACTCTCACCATCGCTCACAATGGTAATCCCCGGATGAAGGTGGAAAAGAAGAATTAACCTCCATGGTGTAGTATTTCGAATAAAAAATTTATTAAACAAAAGTAGCAACTTACATAAGAAAAAAGCAGCAGACAGTATCAAACAGAAAGCTTCCGGGTTCGGCCGTACCCGGAAGCAATGGCACCTGGCTCCTCCTACCCTGACGTGTTGCGTCACACCACGTGACTTTTTCAAAGGGATGAGGAGTCCGGTGCCTGGTCGTCAGTATATATAATAGCCGTTTTCATAGCAACAGCCCTAAACAAACACTAACAGACAATCCCTGTGCATACTAGGCAATAAACAATGCTAGATGTGGATTTTTTCAAGTCAAATATAGCATAAAAACTAGATCAATTCAAATCATCTCTTAAGGATGTATTGTCAAAGTGAAATGTATAAAATATATTAAAAACATGAGATGCCAGTGTTTAGAATGACGAGACAAATGTCACAACAACTACGCCATCTAGTGGTGAGTAAGAATCACACACACCTATTAAACAGGATCTATCCAAGGAAAAAATGAAAACACCGTCCCATGATATAACAGAGAGTACTTAATATTCCAACTCTCTGCTGGCACCAAATGGGCCCAAAATAAAAAATATAAAAAATATATGAAATATGTTGAAAGAAATAGTATAAATATTTAAAACGAGACAAATCTCACCTACGCCATCTAGTGGTGCATAAGGATAACGCAACTGAGTAAAATGTATCTAAGGAAAGGAAAAAATATAATATATATCTATCTTGGAGCCTCTCCAATGGTGTATCAGAGAGTACTTACTATTCAAACTCCTGGAATCTCTGCTGGCACCTAATGGACTACCCATATGGTTGCCCAGTGTCCAGGGGAAACAGAGATGAATCTAGGTGTTTCTCGAACAGATTAGTAACATCTAAAATAATATAATATAATCCAATTCTACATAAAAAGGGAGACAAACCCAATCCGATTAATAATACACACCAGCTAACCAACATAGAATTCTTATTAGGGGTATTTAAAACACAATGGTATACTAAGCCTCAAATAACCAGTTGGCACAATATTTAAGAATTAAAAATAAAACAATTCAAGTCATATTCTACGTTGTGTCCTAGAGGCGATAAAGTGCATAATTCCTGGATCCCCATCTTGATTCTGCTTGACTAATCTTAATGATTTTATTGTCGCCCCTGCAATGGGGTTTATACTTTTCTATACCGCAGACTTTCAGTGATGAAGGGTCGCTATTATGATGCTCTGCATAGTGTTTTGATAGACTATGCTTATCAAAGCTTTTTTTGATGTTCCATACATGTTCTTTTAATCTCATCCATAGTGCTCTCTTTGTCCTACCAATATATTGAATATGGCAGGGGCACTCCAGTAGGTAGAACACCCCGTCGCTTCGATATGAAATAAAGTCTTCTATTAAATAATTTTTTGACGTTACAGTTGAAGTAAAACTTATTTTCTTCTTTTTATCTTCTTTCGTATGCCTACAGGTGTAGCAATTTTTGCACAGATAAAACCCCTTACCTTCAAAGAAGGAGAATTTTTTCTTTCTTGGGGGGGTCTAAAACATTTTTTGCCAAGCGATCCCTTAAAGTGGGGGCTCTTCTATATACGAATTTCAGTTGATTCGACAGAATGGTACCTAAATGGCGATCTGTTTTAATAATGTCCCAGTGTCTTCTGATAATCTTTTCAATTTGTTTATGTTGAATATTATAATCCATAATAATAGGTACATTATCTTGTTGGGTTGAAGTTTTCTCCCCACCTTGTATTAGTTTTCCTCTATCAAGTAGTGCGACGTAATTTATTTTCTCTTCAATAAACTTCGCATCGTAACCCTTCTGGACAGACCTCTCCCCGATCATTTTTGCTTGTTCAAGAAATGTCTCTTTCTTGATACAGTTTCGCCTTAATCTAACTAGTTGCCCTTTTGGTATGTTATCTAACCACACCGAGTGGTGACAACTATCCAGAGGCAGATAGCTGTTCCTGTCTACAGATTTAAAATAAGTCTGGGTGGATAACTTTGTTCCTTCTTTCTTTATTAGGAGATCTAAAAAATGGATTTTCTCATCACTGATTTCCCAGGTTAATTTAATATTTTTATTATTAGTGTTCAGATTAAAACAAAAATCAATGAGGCTTTCTCCATTTCCACTCCAGATTATAAAAATATCGTCTATAAAACGTTTAAAAAATGTCAGTTGGTGTGGTAGATTATTGTAAAGTGCTTCCTCCTCCCATTCCAACATGTATAGATTAGCGACACTAGGCACGTACTTCGCGCCCATCGCAATTCCACAGATTTGAATGTAGTAGTTGTTATTATGCCAGAAATAGTTAGAGTCTAGGCTATATCTTAGACAATCTAATATAAATCTCCTTTGTTTGCATTTCAGATTGCTCAGATTTCTTAGAGCCCATTTCGTTGCTTGTACAGCTTCATCGTGATTGATGATTGTACACAGGGATGAGACATCGGCGGTTGCCAGATATATAGGGCCATCACCCAGGGTGACGTCATTAAGGAGTTGAATGAGATGTTTAGTATCTCTCAAGTAAGATCTCGTAGTCTTCACTACTGGTTGTAAAAACCAGTCTATATATTCTCCAATTTGTGCCCCCACCGAGTTGATCAAATTCACTATGGGCCTCCCTGGGGGTTTGCACTTATCTTTATGGATCTTTGGTAGCGTATAGATCACAGGTACCTTACAGGTTTTCGGCTGTAGATATGTGGCTTCTTTTTTATTCAGGAGGCCTTTGTCAAATCCTTTCTGTACCACCTTAACCAATTCTTTTTTGTATCTTATCGTTGGATTACTTGGTAATAGCTGGTACGTTCCAATATCATTTAATTGTCGATTAAGTTCTTCATTATAGTTGACTTTGGATTGGATAACTATGGCTCCTCCCTTATCCGCTTGTCTTATTACAATGTCTTTTCTTGCTTCTAAATTTTTTATCCCACTTTTTATACTTCTTGAATCACATACGTTTTTTATTTTTAAATCTTGTAAGTCTCTTAAAATCATTTTTTTAAAAACTTCTATATGTCCATCCTTCCCAGTAGGTGGATTAAAAAGAGATTTGTTTCACAAATTACTAAATAAAATCCCATTGTTTTCAGATATATTTGCACTTCTTCTTTCTCCTGGGTTGCTGAGCATATATTTTTTATGTTAAGACTCCTGATGAATTTATTAATATCCACATATGCATTAAATTTATTAAGATTCTTCTTTGGGGCGAATTTTAATCCCTTATCCAACACTTTCATTTCTTCCTGTGTTAGTTCCACCCCACTGATATTAATGATACCTTCACCTAGTGTTCTCTTTTCCTTTTGTTTTTTGATTCCTGCTCGGCATCCTCTTCTTGTTTTTCGATTTTTCCTTTCCTTTTTTCTACAGATCTTCTCGGGGTATTTCTTTGATATTCCCCCCTGTCTTGGTCCCTCTGTCCTTCCTGTTTCTTGTCTTCCCTTCTTCTTGTTCTTCTGTCCGGACTGGGGTTTGGGGTATGTCTGTCGTGTCTCCGTAGAGGATCTTCTCGATATTGACGTCTCGGGGAATCCTGATGACGTTGTTCTAAAAAACGATGAGGTGTTCTTTCTCGTTCATATCTGTCAGGTTGATGCTTCGGATGCCAGGGAGATCTCCCTCCATCATCATATCTTCGTAGCTGCTCAAATCTATTTTGTGTAGGGACAGTATAATGATCATTGTATGGGGGAGACCTTCCTCTTCTATCATCATATTGGAAATATCTGTCATCTCTGAATGATCTTTCTTCTCTTCTAGTTCTATCTGGATAGTAGTTGTTTCTTTCTCCATTATTCCCATAGTCCTTCCAGATGGGATGGGGCGATCTTCTATCATGAGGGGATTGATGGTAGGGTCTTCCTTGATAATTGTTGGTATATCCATTATTCCTCCAGAAGGGTTTTTTCCAGTTGTTACCTTTGCACCTCTGTTTTTTAAGGGGGGGTAATATAGGTGTTATCATTTCCTTGGGTCCTGTTTCCTGGCAGAGTCCCCTTAATTTTTCTTTCATTTAAATTCTCAGTCATCTTTACTTCTTTTACAGGGGTACTATTGTTGGAATTGATGACTGTCTCTTCAATTTTATTCTGCCATTTAAAAACAAGGTCATCATTAAAATCTTTTATATCTCTCTGATATTTTTTTCTTTTTCGTGCAGCTGTTTCTTTATCCTTTTGTTCCATATCACGGTTTAGTTGTTTTGATAATGCAATAAATTCTGGAAGTTCTTTAGAAGGTTCCAGAGTAGCCTTGATTTCTTCAATGGTTTTATTCAAAAGTCTAATCTTTTTTTGTTTTCTTTTTCTAAGGAACTTAAGTAGCTTTAGGCCTTTACCATTGAAGAAATGGAACCATTTGTCCGTAGATTCTTTATCTACTAAGCCATCATTTATGGGTACATCCCAGCGGAGTCTCCTGGGTACTATTTTATCTTTAATGTACTTTTCATGTGTTACCATGTCCCACCATAAATTAATTTTTTTCTCCATTAGGTGGCCTATCTTTCTGAAACCATTCTCAATATCTCCAACCTGATTAGTTTCCTGTTTGGAAAAAATAGATCTATGTCCAGAGATCTATGATCTAAGAAATGAAAAACTTCCATGGTGTGCAGCACTAGTGAAAGTGAGAATAGACAAAAAGATGCAAAATAAGTGAGAACTAATGCGCAAAACCCTGCAATACCCAGTAATACCCCGTCATACACTGCAATAATCTGCAATACCCTGCAATACTCTGCAATACCCAGCAATACCCCGCAATACTCTGCAATACTCTGCAATACCCCTCAATACTCTGCAATACCCAGCAATAACCCACAATACTCTGCAATACTCTGCAATACCCTGCAATACCCCGCAATACTCTGCAATACCCCGCAATACTCTGCAATACCCTGTAATACTCTGCAATACCCACCAATACCCCATTAAACTCTGCAATACTCTGCAATACCCCACAAAACTCTGCAATACCCAGCAATACCCCGCAATACTCTGCAATACTCTGCAATACCCCGCAATACTCTGCAATACCCAGCAATACTCTGCAATACCCTGCAATACCCCGCAAAACTCTGCAATACCCAGCAATACCCCGCAATACTCTGCAATACTCTGCAATACTCTGCAATACCCCGCAAAACTCTGCAATACCCAGCAATACCCCGCAATACTCTGCAATACTCTGCAATACCCCGCAATACTCTGCAATACTCTGCAATACCCTGCAATACCCCGCAATACCCTGCAATACTCTGCAATACCCCACAATACTCTGCAATACCCTGCAATACACTGCAATACCCTGCAATACTCTGCAATACTCTGCAATACTCTGCAATACACTGCAATACCCCGCAATACTCTTCAATACTCCCGCAATACTCTGCAATACCCAGTAATATTCTGCAATACCCTGCAATACTCTGCAATACACTGCAATACCCCTTAATACTCTGCAATACTCTGCAATACCCCGCAATACTCTGCAATACCCTGTAATACTCTGCAATACCCACCAATACCCATTAAACTCTGCAATACTCTGCAATACCCCGCAAAACTCTGCAATACCCAGCAATACCCAGCAATACCCCTCAATACTCTGCAATGGTGTGCAGCACTAGTGAAAGTAAGAATAGACAAAAAGATGCAAAATAAGTGAGAACTAATGTGCAAAACCGTGCAATACCCAGTAATACCCCGTCATACACTGCAATACTCTGCAATACCCTGCAATACTCTGCAATACCCAGCAATACCCCGCAATACTCTGCAATACTCTGCAATACCCCTCAATACTCTGCAATACCCAGCAATAACCCACAATACTCTGCAATACTCTGCAATACCCTGCAATACCCCTCAATACTCTGCAATACCCGGCAATACTCTGCAATACCCTGTAATACTCTGCAATACCCACCAATACCCCATTACACTCTGAAATACTCTGCAATACCCAGCAAAACTCTGCAATACCCAGCAATACCCCACAATAATCTGCAATACTCTGCAATAAACCGCAATACTCTGCAATGCCCAGCAATACTCTGCAATACCTTGCAATACCCCGCAATACCCTGCAATACTCTGCAATACCCCACAATACTCTGCAATACCCTGCAATACACTGCAATACCCTGCAATACTCTGCAATACTCTGCAATACACTGAAATACCCCGCAATACTCTGCAATATCCAGTAATATTCTGCAATACCCTGCAATACTCTGCAATACACTGCAATACCCCTTAATACTCTGCAATACTTTGCAAATGCCTGCAATACCCTGCAATACTCTACAATACCCAGCAATACTCTGCATTACCCTGCAATACTCTGCAATACCCAGCAATACTCTGCAATACCCTGAAATACTCTGCAATACCCAGCAATACCCCGCAATGCTCTACAATACCTCGCAATACCTTGCAATACCCCGCAACACCCTGCAATACCCCGCAATACTCTGCAATACCCTGCAATACTCTGCAATACCCAACAATACCCTGTGAAACTCTGCAATACTCTGCAATACCCCGCAATACCCAGAAATACTCTGCAATACCATGCAATACTCTGCAATACTCTGCAATACCCAGCAATACTCTGCAATACTCTGCAATACCCAGCAATACTCTGCAATATTCTGCAATACCCAGCACTACTCTGCAATACCCAGCAATACCCCGTAATACTCTGCAATATTCTGCAATACCCCGCAATACTCTGCAATACCCTGCAATACCCTGCAGTACTCTGCATTACTCTGCAATACCCAGCAATACTCTGCAATACCCTGCAATACTCTGCAATACCAAGCAATACTCTTCAATACCCTGCAATAATCTGCAATACCCATCAATACCCAGCAATACTCTGCAATACCCTGCAATACTCTGCAATACCCCGCAATACTCTAAAATACTCTGCAATACCCAGCAATACTCTGCAATACCCCACAATACTCTGCAATAACATGGAATACTCTGCAATACTCAGCAATACCCCGCAATACGCTGCAATACTCTGCAACACCCTGCAATACCCTGCAATACTCTGCAATACCCCGCAATACTATGCAATACCCTGCAATACTCTGCAATACCCAACAATACCCCGTGAAACTCTGCAATGCTCTGCAATACCCCGCAATACTCTGCAATATCCAGCAATACCCTGCAATACTCTGCAATACCCTGTAATACTCTGCAATACCCACCAATACCCCATTAAACTCTGCAATACCCAGCAATACCCCGCAATACTCTGCAATACTCTGCAATACCCCGCAATATTCTGCAATACCCAGCAATACTCTGCAATACCCTGCAATACCCCGCAATACCCTGCAATACTCTGCAATACCCCACAATACTCTGCAATACCCTGCAATACACTGCAATACCCTGCAATACCCTGCAATACTCTGCAATACCCCGCAATACTCTGCAATACCCAGCAATACTCTGCAATACTCTGCAATACCCTGCAATACCCCGCAATACCCTGCAATACTCTGCAATACCCCACAATACTCTGCAATACCCTGCAATACACTGCAATACCCTGCAATACTCTGCAATACTCTGCAATACACTGCAATACCCCGCAATACTCTGCAATACCCAGTAATATTCTGCAATACCCTGCAATACTCTGCAATACACTGCAATACCCCTTAATACTCTGCAATACTCTGCAATACCCCGCAATACTCTGCAATACCCTGTAATACTCTGCAATACCCACCAATACCCATTAAACTCTGCAATACCCCGCAAAACTCTGCAATACCCAGCATAACCCAGCAATACCCCGCAATACTCTGCAATGGTGTGCAGCACTAGTGAAAGTAAGAATAGACAAAAAGATGCAAAATAAGTGAGAACTAATGTGCAAAACCGTGCAATACCCCGTCATACACTGCAATACTCTGCAATACCCTGCAATACTCTGCAATACCCAGCAATACCCCGCAATACGCTGCAATACTCTGCAATACCCCTCAATACTCTGCAATACCCAGCAATAACCCACAATACTCTGCAATACTCTGCAATACCCTGCAATACCCCTCAATACTCTGCAATACCCGGCAATACTCTGCAATACCCTGTAATACTCTGCAATACCCACCAATACCCCATTACACTCTGAAATACTCTGCAATACCCAGCAAAACTCTGCAATACCCAGCAATACCCCACAATAATCTGCAATACTCTGCAATAAACCGCAATACTCTGCAATGCCCAGCAATACTCTGCAATACCCTGCAATACCCCGCAATACCCTGCAATACTCTGCAATACCCCACAATACTCTGCAATACCCTGCAATACACTGCAATACTCTGCAATACTCTGCAATACACTGAAATACCCCGCAATACTCTGCAATACTCTGCAATACCCAGTAATATTCTGCAATACCCTGCAATACTCTGCAATACTTTGCAAATGCCTGCAATACCCTGCAATACTCTACAATACCCAGCAATACTCTGCAATACCCTGCAATACTCTGCAATACCCAGCAATACTCTGCAATACCCTGAAATACTCTGCAATACCCAGCAATACCCCGCAATGCTCTACAATACCCCGCAATACCCTGCAACACCCTGCAATACCCTGCAATACTCTGCAATACCCAGCTAAACCCCGCAATACTCTGCAATACCCTGCAATACTCTGCAATACCCAACAATACCCCATGAAACTCTGCAATACTCTGCAATACCCCGCAATACCCAGAAATACTCTGCAATACCATGCAATACTCTGCAATACTCTGCAATACCCAGCAATACTCTGCAATACTCTGCAATACCCAGCAATACTCTGCAATATTCTGCAATACCCAGCACTACTCTGCAATACCCAGCAATACCCCGTAATACTCTGCAATATTCTGCAATACCCCGCAATACTCTGCAATACCCTGCAATACCCTGCAGTACTCTGCATTACTCTGCAATACCCAGCAATACTCTGCAATACCCTGCAATACTCTGCAATACCAAGCAATACTCTTCAATACCCTGCAATAATCTGCAATGCCCATCAATACCCAGCAATACTCTGCAATACCCTGCAATACTCTGCAATACCCCGCAATACTCTAAAATACTCTGCAATACCCAGCAATACTCTGCAATACCCCGCAATACTCTGCAATACCCTGCAATACTCTGCAATACCCCACAATACTCTAAAATACTCTGCAATACCCAGCAATACTCTGCAATACCCCGCAATACTCTGCAATAACATGGAATACTCTGCAATACCCAGCAATACCCTGCAATACGCTGAAATACTCTGCAACACCCTGCAATACCCTGCAATACTCTGCAATACCCCGCAATACTATGCAATACCCTGCAATACTCTGCAATACCCAACAATACCCCATGAAACTCTCCAATGCTCTGCAATACCCCGCAATACTCTGCAATATCCAGCAATACTCTGCAATACTCTGCAATACCCCGCAATACTCTGCAATACCCAGCAATACCCTGCAATACCCTGCCATACCCTGCAATACTCTAAAATATGCTGCAATACCCTGCCATACTCTAAAATACTCTGCAATACCCTGCCATACCCTGCACTACTCTGAAATACTCTGAAATACTCTGCAATACCCTGCAATACTCTGCGTTACCCTGCCATACTCTAAAATACTCTGCAATACTCTGCAATACACTGCAATACTCTGCAATACCCTGCCATACTCTGCAATACTCTGCAATTTCCTGCAATACTCTGCAATACCCAGCAATACCCCGCAATACTCTGCAACACCCCGCAATACTCTGCAATACTCTGCAATACCCCGCAATACTCTGCAATACTCTGCAATACCCAGCAATACCCTGCAATACTCTGCAATACTCCACAATACACCGCAATACCCTGCAATACCCTGCAATACTCTGCAATACTCTGCAATACTCTGCAATTCCCATCAATACTCTGCAATACAATGCAATACCCAGCAATACTCTGCAATACCCCGCAATACTCTGCAAAACCCAGCAATACTGTGCAATATCCTGCAATACCCAGCAATACCCCAAAATACTCTGCAATACTCTGCAATACGCCGCAGTACTCTGCAATACCCTGCAATACCCCAAAATACTCTGCAATACTCTGCAATACCCTGCAATACCCTGCAATACTCTGCAGTACCCCGCAATACTCTGTAATACCACACAATACTCTGCAATACCCAGCAATACCCTGCAAAACTCTGCAATACTCTGCAATACCACGCAATATTCTGAAATACAATGCAATTTTCTGCAAAACTGCAATACACTGCAATACCCCGCAATACTCTGCAATACCCTGCAATACTCTGCAATACTCTGCAATATCCCGCAATACCCCACAATACTCTGCAATACCCTGCAATACTCTGCAAAACCCAGCAATACCCCGCAATACTCTGCAATACTCTGCAATACCCCGCAATACTCTGCAATACCCAGCAATACTCCGCAATACTCTGCAATACTCTGCAATACCCAGCAATGCTCTGCAATACCCAGCAATACCCCACAATAATCTGCAATACCTTGCGTTACCCTGCAATATTATGCAATACTCTGCAATACCCCACAATACTCTGCAATACCCAGCAATACTCTGCAATACCCACCAATACCCACCAATACTCTGCAATACCCTGCAATACACTGCAATACTCTGCAATACTCTGAAATAATCTGCAATACTCTGCAATACCCCGCAATACTCTGCAATACCCAGCAATACCCCGCAATACCCCGCAATACTCTGCAATACCCTGCAATACTCAGCAATACTCTGCCATTCTCTGAAATACTTTGCAATACCTTGCCATACTCTGCAATACCCCGCAATACCCTTCAATACCCCACAATACTCTGCAATACCCTGCAATACTCTGCAATACCCAGCAATACCCCGTGAAACATTCCAATACTCTGCAATAACCTGCAATACTCTGCAATACTCTGCAATACTCTGCAATACCCCGCAATACTCTGCAATATCCAGCAATACCTCAAAATACTCTGCAATACTCTGCAATACTCTGCAATACCCAGCAATACTCTGCAATACCCAGCAATACCCCACAATACCCTGCAATACTCTGCAATACCCAGCAATACCCCGCAATACTTTGCAATACCCCACAATACTCTGCAATATCCCGCAATACTCTGCAATACCCAGCAGTACCCCGCAATACTCTGCAACTCTCTGCAATACCCCGCATCACTCTGCAATACCCCGCAATACTCTGCAATACTCTGCAATACACTGCAATACTCTGCAATACCCAGCAATACACTGCAATACTCTGCAATACCCAGCAATACCCCGCAATACTCTGCCATACTCTGAAATACTCTGAAATACCCTGCCATACTCTGCAATACCCCGCAATACCCTTCAATACCCTGCAATACTCTGCAATACCATGCCATACCCTGCAATACTCTGAAATACCCTGCCATACTCTAAAATACTCTGCAATACCCTGCAATATCCTGCAATACTATGCGATACCCTGCCATACTCTGCAATACTCTGCAATATCCTGCAATACTCTGCAATACCCAGCAATACCCCAAAAATACTCTGCAATACCCTGCAATACTCTGCAATACTCCGCAATACTCTGCAATACCACACAATACTCTGCAATACCCAGCAATACCCTGTAATACTCTGCAATACTCTGCAATACCACGCAATACTCTGTAATACAATGCAATACCCAGCAATACTCTGCAATAGAATCAAAAAATAATTGCGCTATTACAAAAAGGTAGTGCAGGTGATAGATACCTAGGCCTGTAGAAGGAGCTGATGCTCCGAGCATGTAGCCTCTTTTATCCAGTTGTTCCTCTCCCGGCGCCTCTCTGCTTCCTGGTGACGTCCTCTCCCTGTGCTCCACGGCGGCCCGGACCCACTTCATGGTGGCCACAGGATGGATTGAGGCTCCTCCAGTCATCTGCCAGATCTGAGAACGCTCATTTTGGATGCTGATCTACACCAGCAGACACCACCATTTACAGATGAGCCTGTTTTTATGTTATTTCCTAAGCGTTGGAAGGATTCCTTGGGAATATTCCCTCCACACTGGTGCCCCTGTCACTGCGGACCAGCCGTCCAACGAGGAGACTGGCAGGACAACCTAAGGAATTTATTGCGAGACATCTCCATCTTCCTCTACTAAGCCTGTTTTGACCCCCCTGGTGGTGGGATGTACTAGTGGTGGACCATGTAACTCTGGACCCTGCATTGGCCCTTTTTGTGGACTTGTTTTTTTCACTCATCACATTTATGAACTTTATTATTTTGCACTTGTGTTCTATTTTACATACAGCCATTTGGGGTATGGTTTCACATTACTTATTGATTTCCACTATTGTATTCTAATTTTATGATTTAATAATTTTAAGTTATATTATAACAATTTATACGTGTTTATAACATACATGTTCACTTTATCACTAGTCCAGCGCTACACTACCTTTTTTGATAGATAGCTGCCAGCATGTAACAATGTGGTTAACAGTGTAAAAATGAATAGGTACTAAACACATGCAGCACTAAAATAAATGATAAAGATGTGCATTTACACCCTAAACGTGTATAGCATCATCATATCTCGTGAATAAGTGACAACATACTAAATACATAGCCTAAATCCTGTGTCAATGTAGACAGTGTGTGCGGTCAGAGGGCATTTCACAAGTAGATTTAAGAAAAAAAGTCCATTGATGTGTGATAAACCATATAATTGTCCACAGAAACTGGAGGTTCATGGGCATATAGGGTGCCACATCTACGCATAAGGCAGAGGCTGGGATAGACTATGTGTAAGGAGGCACTTTGCACACAGATCTTCTACAATTCCAACACAAAACTGCAAACGACAGGAGTGAATATCCTTACCAGAGGAGATGGACACAGTCACCATACGGTGGAGTTTCATACCAGCTTGAGGGATCACACTGTCCCAGGGGTGTCAGGCTGGAGAAGTCCTGGTGGGGAGTCCCATCCGGGGCGACCGTAGCTGTTCGGTGGTGTGTAGGTCCACGACCAATCAGGATGTCTCTTTCAGATGGAATGAGTATGCAGAGGAAAACGGCTAGAACTCAAAGGGGTCCCGTTCATGGAGGAAGGAAGGAATAAAAAATCTCCACATAGGGCATGAATCCGATAAAAGATGCTTTTATTGAAAAGCTAGAAAGTGCTAAACATCTTAAATAGATAAAACGTGTTCACAGAAGAAATAAAATAGCGTGGTAACAGAGCATCTGGAGGCTTTAGCAACCGCCATGTTTCGGACCATCGTCCTTCTACTGGGGCACACACTGTCTACATTGACACAGGATTTAAGCTATGTAATTAGTATGTTGTCACTTATTCACGAGATATGATGATGCTCTACATGTTTAGGATGTAAATGCACATCTTTATCATTTATTTTAGCGCTGCATGTGTTTAGTACCTATTCATTTTTACACTGTTAACCACATTGTTACATGCTGGCAGCTATCTATCAAAAAAGGCAGTGTAGCGCTGGACTAGTGATAAAGTGAACATGTGTTTAGTACCTATTCATTAATACTCTGCAATACCCTGCAATACCCCTCAATACTCTGCAATACCCTGAAATACTCTGCAATACCCTGCAATACCCCTCAATACTCTGCAATACCCTGCAATACTCTGCAATACCTTGCAATACCCCACAATACGTCATGCCGTCGCCGCTGAAGAAGTCCCGCCCCCATTAGGGACGTAACGCGTACGGAAAAGCATCACATGACATAGATCATGACGTCACCCGCGTCTTGCTCACCGATCTCCGTGGATCATCCATTTTACGATTTATCCTCCGCACTGGGGTACAGTGCAGTGTTTGTAAATGTTCCTACTGTTGTTTTTTATTAAATCTTTTATGCAACATACAGAGAGCACTAGATCTTCCTTATCTTTATTCCATGTGATTACTGCAAGTTCACAAGATTGGTGTCTGATCGGTTACAAGTGTATCTGTTCCTGCTATCATCCCTTTGAGGGAACTGCTGTTTTAGACCTGACTGATTAACTCAGGGATCCATCTGCTGTGGTGAGCGGCTTGTGTTACCGATGGTGGAGGTCTTTTCACTACAGTCACTCATCTTTTGTGGATGTCACTCGTGTCACTGGATCATTTGCTGGAAATCTTAATCTTGAACTTTAAAAAATGGACTTTTAATTAGTGTTTTTATGAGATTTTAAATTGTATGCGCTGTACTGCTTTTTGATAATACTTATGTTCAGGGATTTGATAAATTTTATCCTCAGTACCACAGCTGCTTATTGATAGCCATATATGATTTGCGCTGGTTGATTTTCAAAATACTCTGCAATACCCCGCAATACTCTGCAATACCCTGCAATACTCTGCAATACTCTGCAATACCCCGCAATAATCTGCAATACCCCGCAATACTCTGCAATACCCTGCAATACTCTGCAATACTCTGCAATACCCCGCAATACTCAGCAATACTCTGCAATACCCTGCAATACTCTGCAATACCCAGAAATACCCTGCAATACTCTGCAATACTCTGCAATACCCCGCAATACCCTGCAATACCCTGCAATACCCAGCAATACCCTGCAATACCTCGCAATACTCTGCAATACCCCGCAATACCCAGCAATACTCTGCAATACCCAGCAATACCCTGCAATACTCTGCAATACCCCACAATACTCTGAAATACAATGCAATACCCAGCAATACTCTGCAATACCCAGCAATAACCCCGCAATACTCTGCAATACCCTGCAATATTCTGCAATACTCTGCAATACTCTGCAATACCCTGCAATACTCTGCAATACCCAGCAATACCCCACAATACTCTGCATTACTCTGCAATACCCTGCAATACTCTGCAATACCCTAAAATACTTTGCAATACCCTGCAATACCCAGCAATACCGCGCAATACTCTACCATACCCTGCAATACTCTGCAATACCCAGCAATACCCCACAATACTGTGCAATACTCTGCAATACTCTGCAATACCCCGCAATACTCAGCAATACCCCACAAAACTCTGCAATAATCTGCAATACCCCGCAATATTCTGCAATACCCTGCAATACTCTGCAATACCCAGCAATACCCAGCATTACCCCGCAATACTCTGCAATACTCTGAAATACCCCACAATACTCTTCAATACTCTGCAGTACCCCTCAATAGTCTGCAATACCCCACAATACTCTGCAATACTCTGCAATACCCCACAATACTCTGCAATACCCTGCAATACCCCACAATACTCTGTAATACCCTGCAATACCTGCAATACCCCACAATACTCTGCAATACCCCACAATACTCTGCAATACCCTGCCATACTCTTCAATTCCCAACAATACCCTTCAAAACCCTGCAATACTCTGCAATACCCTGCCATACCCTGCAATACTCTGCAATACCCCGCAATACTCAACAATACTCTGCAATACCCTGCAATACTCTGCAATACCCAGAAATACCCTGCAATACTCTGCAATACTCTGCAATACCCCGCAATACCCTGCAATACCCTGCAATACCCAGCAATACCCTGCAATACCTCGCAATACTCTGCAATACCCCGCAATACCCAGCAATACTCTGCAATACCCAGCAATACCCTGCATACTCTGCAATACTCAGCAATACCCTGCAATACTCTGCAATACCCCGCAATACTCTGAAATACAATGCAATACCCAGCAATACTCTGCAATACCCAGCAATAACCCCGCAATACTCTGCAATACCCTGCAATATTCTGCAATACTCTGCAATACTCTGCAATACCCCGCAATACTCTGCAATACCCAGCAATACCCCACAATACTCTGCATTACTCTGCAATACCCTGCAATACTCTGCAATACCCTAAAATACTTTGCAATACCCTGCAATACCCAGCAATACCGCGCAATACTCTACCATACCCTGCAATACTCTGCAATACCCAGCAATACCCCACAATACTGTGCAATACTCTGCAATACCCCGCAATACTCAGCAATACCCCACAAAACTCTGCAATAATCTGCAATACCCCGCAATATTCTGCAATACCCTGCAATACTCTGCAATACCCAGCAATACCCAGCATTACCCCGCAATACTCTGCAATACTCTGAAATACCCCACAATACTCTTCAATACTCTGCAGTACCCCTCAATAGTCTGCAATACCCCACAATACTCTGCAATACTCTGCAATACCCCACAATACTCTGCAATACCCTGCAATACCCCACAATACTCTGTAATACCCTGCAATACCTGCAATACCCCACAATACTCTGCAATACCCTGCCATACTCTTCAATTCCCAACAATACCCTTCAAAACCCTGCAATACTCTGCAATACCCTGCCATACCCTGCAATACTCTGAAATACCCTGCCATACTCTGCAATACTCTACAATACCCTGCAATACCCTGCAATACTCTGCGTTACCCTGCCATACTCTGAAATACCCTGCCTTACCCTGCAATTCTCTGCAATACCCTGCCATACTCTGCAATACTCTGCAATACTCTGCAATACCCTGCCATACTCTGCCATACTATGCCATACCCAGCCATACTCTGCCATACCCAGCCATACCCAATCATACTCATTGATACCCTGCAATGCCCTGCCATACCCAGCCATGCTCAGCCATACCCAGCCATGCTCAGCCATGCTCAGCCATACTCTGCCATGCTTAGCCATACTCATCTGTACTCAGCCCCTGTATGTGGCCAGGCTGTGGAAGTCTCACACATGTGGTATCGCCGTACTCAGGAGGAGTAGGAGAATCTATTTTGGAGTGTCATTTTTGGTATGTACATGTTATGTATTAGAAATATTGTATAAATGGACTTTGTGTTTTAAAAAAATGCGTTTTAACCACTTCCAGCCCGCCATCATATGACGTCCTTGACTTTGTGCGGGGATATCTGATTGATGCCTGCAGCTACAGGCGTCATTCAGATATCAGCTTTTTCAGCCGGAAATTCCCTACACCTTAAGAATGATCATAGTGGCTGTTCCGCTGCTTGATCATTCTTATGGGAGGCAAGAGGGGATGCCCCCCTCCCGACGCCTTCCGGTGCTTCTACTGACTCCCTGCTACGATCAAAGCCAGGATCGTTTTTTTATTATTTCAGGCTTCCCAGCTTAGAGGTGAGATGTGGGGTCTTATTGACCCCATATCTCACTGTAAAGAGGACCTGTCATGCCATATTCCTATTACAAGGGATGTTTACATTCCTTGTAATAGGAATAAAAGTGATCCAAAAAATTATTTTTTGAAAAAAGTGTCAAACTTAAATAAAGAAAGTAAAATGAACATTAAAAAAAAATAAAGCGCCCCTGTCCCCGTGTGCTCGCATGCACATATGAAAAAGGTGTTCACACCACACATGTGAGGTATCGCTATGAATGTTATGCCCTGTACACATGGTTGGATTTTCCGATGGGAAATGTGTGATAGGACCTTGACAAAGGGACACTCTTGAGAGTACAGACAGGGAGGCTGCACACCCCGAATATAGAATTAAAAAACAAAGAATCCCCCTAATGGGGCTTTATTGCAGCCAGTAGTATATAAAAAGCAAAATGCAAAAAAGGTGTTGTGATGGCTATTTTAATTTTGTTAATACAGCAAATACTGACAACAAAGGTTTGGGACATAAACTTAAATCCAAAGGTGAAAAATAAGAAACAATGCCAATAACAGAGGGCAGTGTACAATAAAATTACATCACAGGCAACAGTAATACAATAGCACAAAGATGTTGATTGTGTGAGATCCTGACGCGTTTCGACCCCAATGGGTCTTCTTCAGAGGATAGATATGTATAAAAACTGTATAAGTATAAACATATGTCAAACAATTTCAAACCAAGAAAAAAAAAAAAAAGAATATATAAACAGTTCCATATGGTGTATCTTTACCAGTCACGATGTACTCGATGGTAACAGGTGGCCATAATGTGAAGGAGTATCCCTCTTAATGTATCCCCGAAATCCTAGCGGGTGGGCCAGTCACAAGGGGAGCGAGTGCCACCCACACGTCTTACAAGGAATCACACACTGTATATCCCCTAAGGGGGTGGAGGGAGAGGAGGGGGTATACACTGCACCTGCGATAAAATTACAATATATATATATTGAGTGGCGGGTTCCAAAATAGGATTTGTACGGCAAAAAAGACAAAGGGGAAATGAATCTATTGGCTATTGTAGTATAAAGGGTTCTAGCTAAATGACGGGCGTGATGGGATGACGAAGCCATGCAACAGGGAAGACAACAAGGATGGCAAGTGTGAGGGAAAAGGTGGAGGAAGGAGAGTGAGGGAAAACAAGAAAGGAAAAGATAAGTGATGAATGGGGATGGGATGGAGGGTGAGGGAAGGAAAGGGAAGGAACGGCGGGGAAGGTATGGTAGGGTAAGGGAAAACATATATATTGCATGGGTCGACTCCCAAAACACGTCCGTATATGTAAGAAAACTGAGACTGCAGTGTGAAGGTGTAGAGACCAGTGAGTGTGGGGGAGGCCCATCAGGGGGCCAAAATGAGTGAAAAAGTGAAAAACCAATGATGAACGTGAACCAAACAAAACAAAACAAAGAAAAGCCCCCAAGCAGGTGTAGGTAGTTGAGTGACATGTGAGAAAAGCATGTGAGGTGGGAAGAGTGGGTGAGGGGGGCATAAGAATAAGTGTGAAATCAATGAAGTCACAGATCAAATAATCAAAAATAATCCATAATATCCCAGGATGTGTAGATCAAAATTTCCAACAAGATGAAGAGAAGATGTCACAATAGTGGTGTGAACCAAGCATAGTGAACGCAGTAGAAAGGTGTATAGATAAATAGAGAATATGTACTTACCACCAAGTGGAATGATAAGGCGGCACAGAAGCGTCCAGTGGAAACAATTAATCCAACTGGACCTTCCCTATTGCCTACCTAATTTATAGAGAAACTAATTTGCCTAAATATCCCGCAGGTGCAGGTATCCCTCCCCCTCCATCCATTCCCCCATGAGGGGAGAGCGACACGATAGCGGTGTGACTCCCTCGGCGTTCCGGAAGAGGAATTCTCCCGGATCCACCGTCACCCCCGCCGCAACTGCGTAGGCGCCGTGACGTCACGCTCACGCCCGTGATGTCGCGCGTGCGCGGGAGGCCAAGACGTCCGGAGGGGATCCGGAATGCCGCTGCCAGGGATGGAGATAGCGTCCACCTAGTGGGCGCTTGGAGAGACGCAGGACCCCCTGATGGGCCTCCCCCACACTCACTGGTCTCTACACCTTCACACTGCAGTCTCAGTTTTCTTACATATACGGACGTGTTTTGGGAGTCGACCCATGCAATATATATGTTTTCCCTTACCCTACCATACCTTCCCTGCCGTTCCTTCCCTTTCCTTCCCTCACCCTCCATCCCATCCCCGTTCATCACTTATCTTTTCCTTTCTTGTTTTCCCTCACTCTCCTTCCTCCACCTTTTCCCTCACACTTGCCATCCTTGTTGTCTTCCCTGTTGCATGGCTTCGTCATCCCATCACGCCCGTCATTTAGCTAGAACCCTTTATACTACAATAGCCAATAGATACATTTCCCCTTTGTCTTTTTTGCCGTACAAATCCTATTTTGGAACCCGCCACTCAATATATATATTGTAATTTTATCGCAGGTGCAGTGTATACCCCCTACTCTCCCTCCACCCCCTTAGGGGATATACAGTGTGTGATTCCTTGTAAGACGTGTGGGTGGCACTCGCTCCCCTTGTGACTGGCCCACCCGCTAGGATATCGGGGATACATTAAGAGGGATGCTCCTTCACATTATGGCCACCTGTTACCATCGAGTACATCGTGACTGGTAAAGATACACCATATGGAACTGTTTATATATTCTTTTTTTTTTTTTTTTTTTCTTGGTTTGAAATTGTTTGACATATGTTGATACTTGTACAGTTTTTATACATATCTATCCTCTGAAGAAGACCCATTGGGGTTGAAACGCGTCAGGATCTCACACAATCAACATCTTTGTGCTATTGTATTACTGTTGCCTGTGATGTAATTTTATTGTACACTGCCCTCTGTTATTGGCATTGTTTCTTATTTTTCACCTTTGGATTTAAGTTTATGTCCCAAACCTTTGTTGTCAGTATTTGCTGTATTAACAAAATTAAAATAGCCATCACAACACCTTTTTTGCATTTTGCTTTTTATATACTACTGGCTGCAATAAAGCCCCATTAGGGGGATTCTTTGTTTTTTAGTGTGATAGGACCTTGTTGTTGGAAATTCCGACCGTGTGTAGGCTCCATCACACATTTTCCATCGGAATTTCCGACACACAAAGTTTGAGAGCTTGCTATAAAATTTTCCAACAACAAAATCCGTTGTTGGAATTTCCGATCGTGTGTACACAAATCCGATGCACAAAGTGCCATGCATGCTCAGAATAAATTAAGAGATGAAAGCTATTGGCTACTGACCCGTTTGTAGTCCGAACGTACGTGTTTTACGTCACCGCGTTTAGAACGATCGGATTTTCCGACAACTTTGTGTGACCGTGTGTATGCAAGACAAGTTTGAGCCATCCGTTGGAAAAAATCCATGGATTTTGTTGTCGGAATGTCCGATCAATGTCTGACCGTGTGTACGGGGCATTAGAGCGAGTGCAATAATTTTGGCCCTAGACATCCTCTGTAACTCAAAACATGTAACCAGTAAAAATTTTTATAGCGTCGCCTATGGGGATTTTTAAGTAGCGAAGTTTGGCGCCAAGCACGTGCAATTTTGAAGGGTGACATGTTAGGTATCTATTTTTTCGGCGTAACTTCATCTTTCACATTATGCAAAAACATTGAGCTAACTTTACTGTTTTGGGTTTTTTTAGCACAAAAAAAACGCATTCAAAAAATTGCTGTGCAAATAACGTGTGAGATAAAAAGTTGCAATGACCGACATTGTATGCTCTAGGGTCTTTGCTAAAAAAACATATATAATGTTTTGGGGTTCTATGTAATTTTCTAGCAAATAAATGATGATTTTTACATGTAGAAGAGAAATGTCACAATTGGCCTGGGTGCTCCAGAACGCCTGAAGGTGCTCCCTGCATGTTGGGCCTCTGTATGTGGCCACGCTGTGTAAAAGTCTCACACATGTGGTATTGCCATACTCAGGAGTAATAGCAGAATGTGTTTTGGGGTGTAATTTGTGGTATGCATATGCTGTGTGTGAGAAATAACCTGCTAATATGACTATTTTGTGGGAAAAAAAAGAAAAAAAATCTTGATTTTGCAAAGAATTGTGGGAAAAAATGACAACTTCAAAAAACTCACCATGCATCTTTCTAATTAGCTTGGAATTTATTCTTTCCAATAAGGGGTCATTTGGGGGGTATTTGTACTTTTCTGGCATGTTAGGGTCTCAAGAATTTAGATAGGCTTGTGGGCTCTATAACTTTCACAAATACCAAATAATATACACCAATTTGTACCTATTTTTACCAAAGATATGTAGCAGCATAAATTTTGGCCAAAATTTATAAAGAAAAATTACTAATTTGCTAAATTTTATAACAGAAACAAAGAAAAAAACTTTTTTACAGAATTTTTAGTCTTTTTTCTTTTTTTTAGTTTTTCTTTTATAGCGCAAAAAATAAAAAACCCAACGGAGATTAAATACCACCAAACGTAAGCTCTATTTGTGTTAAAAAAGCACAAAAATTTCATATTGGTACAGTGTTGTATGACTGAGTAATTGTCATTCAAAATGTGAGAACACTGAAAGCTGAAAATTGATCTGGTTAGGAAGGGGGTTTAAGTGCCCAGTGGTCAAGTGGTTAAAGGCTAATATGCAAGTTATTGTCATAAAAAGTGTTTGGGGACCCGGGTCCTGCCCCAGGGGACATGTATCAATGCAAAAAAAGTTTTCAAAATGGCCGTTTTATCAGGAGCAGTGATATTACTAATGCTTAAAGTGAAACAATAAAAGTGAAATATTCCTTTAAATTTCGTACCTGGGTG
The DNA here is from genome assembly GCA_037953035.1 of Aquarana catesbeiana. Taxonomy (NCBI): domain Eukaryota; kingdom Metazoa; phylum Chordata; class Amphibia; order Anura; family Ranidae; genus Aquarana; species Aquarana catesbeiana. Next base: position 1,965,511 of record JBBHAA010001355.1, on the reverse strand, counting down.
GTGTCTATAGTATGCCTGTAAAGTGGTGCATGTTTCCCGTGTTTAGAACAGTCCCTGCACAAAATGGGATTTCTAAAGGAATAAAAGTAATTTAAAACTGCTTACGGCTGTAATGTAATGTCAGGTCCCGGCGATATGGATGAAAATTATTGAGAAAAACGGCATGGGTACCCCCGCCTAGTCCATTACCAGGCCCTTTGGTTCTTGTATGGATAATAAGGGGAACCCCGCAGCCAAATAAAAAAAAATAAAAGGCGTGGGGCCCCCAGGCCCTATATACTCTGAACAGCAGTATACAGGTGGTCCGAACAAGACAGGGACTGTAGGTTTGTTCTTAAGTTGAATCTGTTTGTATTTTGGAACGTTTTGTAAGTGTAGCTTCAGCCAAAAAATCTATTTTTAAGCTTTTTGGATAACATAGGGGAGAGTTATCACCCCTGTTACATTTGTTTTGCTGTCTGTGCCCCTGTTCAGAAGATTTCACCTCACTTTCTGTCCCAATGACAATTGGATTTTGAAAATTTGTGGTTATTAGGGAAACAAGGATGGGTGATAAAGCATCAGTAGAGACACCTTTTTTCCATATTAACTCTTACCAGAGTTATATGCCCTCCTTGCCCGGTCCGTGAGAATTTCCCTTTCTAGGGGTAGATTTCCTCTCACTTCCTGTTGTCTCCCTCCTCCACAGCCCTGCTGTGAAATATTATATCAATAATTTTAATTACATGCCCCTGTTAAACAGAGGCAGAAAAATTGGGCCTTTGGTGGTGGTGTGGTGGTAGTGCCACAACACTGTAAGCCCTCACAGTTACTCTTGGTGGGCACAGGAATGGGCTCTTCTGTGAAATATTAGATCAAAAATTGTAATTACACGCCCCTGTTAAACAGGGGCATAAAAATTGGGTCTTAGGTAGTGGTGGTGGTGCCACAACACTGTAACCCCTCACAGATTCTGTTGAGCGCAGAAACGGGCCCTGCTCTGAAATATTAGATCAAAAATTGTAATTATGCACCCCTGTTAAACAGGGGAAGAAAAATTGGGCCTTAGGCGGTGGTGGTGGTGGTGGTGGTGACACAACACTTTAAAGCCTCACAGATACTATTGCTGAGCACAGGAATGGGCCCTGTTGCAAAATCTTACAGCAAAAATTGTAATTACACGCCCCTGCTAAACAGGGGCAGAAAAATTGGGCCTTTGGCAGTGGTGGTGGTGCCACAACACTGTAACCCCTCACAGATTCTGTTGTTGAGCGCAGGAACGAGCCCTGCTGTGAAATATTAGAGCAAATATTGTAATTACATGCCCCTGTTAAACAGGGGCAGAAAAAATGGGCCTTAGGCACTGGTGGTGGTGCCACAACACTGCAACCCCTCACAGCTACTCTAGTTGAGCGCAGGAAGGAACCCTGCTGTGAAATATTACAGCAAAAATTGTAACTACACGGCCCTGTTAAACAGGGGCAGAAAAATTGGGCCTTAGGCAGTGGTGGTGGTGCCCTTAAACAAAAATGTTCCTAGAAGCTATCAACATCAACACTGAGGAGGAATAGGACAGTCACTCAGCATAACAAGATAGTCACTCAGCATAGGCAGTCTTCAAGGGATCTCACATTCATAGAAAAATTAATCGGTTAAATCAGCATCAGGTGCTTGGTAGCTGGTGATCCAAGACTGATTCATTTTTATGAATGTGAGCTGATCACCTGAGTCTGTGGACAGGCGCACTCTGTGATTGGTTACAAAGCCTCCAGCAGCACTGAATGTGCGTTCAGAAAGAACGCTGGATGCAGGACAGGCCAGTAGCTCAATTGCATATTGTGCAAGCTCTGGCCAGTGATCCAGCCTCAAGATCCAGTAACCCAGTGGATTTTCGGTTGGGTCTCCGAGTCTGATCTTGCCCCTAGGTATTCCTGCACCATGTAAATCAGATGCTGGCGGTGGTTGCTGGAACCGATCAGACCTTTGGGCTGCGGACAAAAGAATTGTCTGAATGCATCGGTCAGATGGCCACCTTCTCCACCGCTCCTTCTGTGACTGACCAAAGCCTCAGCAACACGTTGTCCAGGAGGACCAGGAAATTGTAACCTCCCAGGCTCTGGAAACACATTGCACAAACCTTACTGCAAGGCCTCCCGAAGATGTTTCATCCTCTGCTCCCTCTGCAAAGGCTGGATAAGTTCCGCAACCTTACCCTTGTAATGTGGATCAAGAAGGGTTTCCAGCCAGTAATCACCCTTCTCCTTGATACCACGAATCCAAGGGTCCTTTCGCAGGCTTTGCAGGATCAGGGAGGCCATGCAGCGTAGGTTTGCTGAGGCATTCGATACGGAGTCCTCTGGGTCACTAAGGATGACATGATCCGCAGCCACCTCTGCCCAGCCACGCACAAGTCCATGGGTTTCTGGGGACTGAAAATGATCCCTTGAAGACTGCTGCTGATGCTGAGTGCTAGGCTACACCTCCATGCTGACACAATCCTCCTCTTCCTGTGTGAACGGTGGGCCCACAGGAATACTGTCCGGATAAAGGGGGCCTTGAGAGGTAAGGAAATCCTCCTCTTTCTCTCTCTGTTCTGCCTCAAGTACCCTGTCCATTATTCCATGAAGCATGTGCTCCAACAGGAAGACAAGAGGGACAGAATCACCGATGCATGCACTGTCACAGCTCACCATCCTTGTGGCCTCCTCAAATGGTGACAGGACAGTGCATGCATCCTTGATCAGTAGCCACTGGTGTGGTGAAAAAAAGCCAAGCTCCCCTGACCCAGTCTTGGTGCCATACTCGCACAGGTACTCATTGATGGACCTTTGCTGCGTGTGCAGCCGCTGCAGCATTGCCAAAGTTGAGTTCCACCTGGTGGGCATGTCACAAATGAAGCAGTTCTTGGGCAGATTGCATTCCTTTTGAAGGTCAGCTGAGCACTGGCATTATATGACCAGCAGAAATGCCCACAGACTTTCCTGGCCTGCCTCAGGAGATCCTATATGCCTGGGTACCTGCCCAAGAACTGCTGCACCACCAAATTCAGGAAATGAGCCAAACAGGGAACAGGGGTCAAGTGTCCCTGTCATAGGGCGGAGAGGAGGTTGGTGCCATTGTCGCATACAACCATTCCTGGCTGAAGCTGTGTGGTGTCAACCACCTCTGAGCCTGCCCTGGCAGAGCAGACAGAATCTTTTCCCCGGTGTGGCTCCTGTCCCCTAAGCAGACCAACTCAAGCACCGCATGGCATCTTTTTCCCTGAGTGCTTGTGTAGCCCCTTGAATGCCTACGGAGCCCTGCTGGTTCCGAGGACAAATCTGCAGAGGAAGGGGCCATAGAGGAAGAAGAAGAGGTGGGGGAGAGAGGTGTGGCAGAATCATCACTGCTAGCATTTTGGAGGCATGGTGGTGGAACAAGCTCCAATAATACTGCACCCTGTCCTGCATCCTTCCCAGCTGCCAGCAGAGTTACCCAATGCGCTGTGAAAGAAAGGTAACGTCCCTGTCCATGCCTGCTGGACCAGGAGTCAGCGGTAATATTCACCTTACCACTGACTGCCCTGTCCAACGAGGCCAAGACATTGCCTTCCACATGTCGGTAGAGAGCCGGAATGGCCTTCCGTGAAAAGAAATGATGTTTGGGAACCTGCCACTGAGGTACCGCACATTCCACAAATTTACGGAAGGGGGCAGAGTCTACCAACTGAAAAAGCAGCAGTTGGAGTGCTAGCAATTTAGCCAAGCTAGCATTCAGCCTCTGAGTGCTAATGTTCAAATTTCGACGAATGGGCGAACAGCCAATGTTCAAGTTGAACTCATGTTCGACCCGAACAGAAAACTCATCCTTACTGACCAGTTTCCCAGTCCCGACTGCTGAAAAATATCCCCACAGCATCATGCTGCCACCACCATGTTTCACTGTGGGGGTGGTGTTCTTTGGGTGATGTGATGTGTTGGGTTTGCGCCAGACAGCGTTTTCTTTGATGGCCAAAAAGTTAAATTTTAGTCTCATCAGACCAGAGCACCTTCCTCCATACATTTTGGAGTCTCCCATATGCCTTTTTACAAACTCAAAACGTGCCATTTTGTTTCTTGCTGAAAGTAATGGCTTTCTTCTGGCCACTCTGCCATAAAGCCCAACTCTATGGAGCGTACGGCTTATTGTCATCCTATGTACAGATACTCCAGTCTCTGCTGTGGAACTCTGCAGCTCCTCCAGGGTTACCTTAGGTCTCTGTGCTGCCTCTCTGATTAATGCCCTCCTTGCCCAGTCTGTGAGTTTTGGTTTGCGGCCATCTCTGGGCAGGTTTGCTGTTGTGCAACGTTCTTTTAATTTGGTTATGATAGATTTAATGGTGCTCCTAGGGATCATCAAAGATTTGTACATTTTTTATAACCTAACCCTGACTTGTACTTCTCAACAACATTGTCCCTTACTTGTTTGGAGGGTTCCTTGGTCTTCATGGCAGTGTTTGGTTAGTGATGCCTCTTGCTTAGGTGTTGCAGCCTCTGGGGCATGTCAAAAAGGTGTGTATATGTAATGACAGATCATGTGACACTTAGATTGCACACAGGTGAACATCATTTCACTAATTATGTGACTTCTGAAGATAATTGGTTGTACCAGAGCTTCATAACAAAGAGGGTTTAATAATTTAATAATTAAATTACCAAATAGGAAGATAACAATTGGCCAAAAAATTAGTGGTTGTTAACTGTGGTATGTATGCCATTAGTACGTGCCCCTGGAGCTAGTCGTTAGTCAGAAAGCAGTTTAAATCTAGATCTATATTCATTCCATGTGGTTGCATGGTCTGTAATTTATAGAGCCAGTATGTTTCATTTTGAGATACAGCACGTACATTAGCACGTACTAATGGCATACATACCACAGTTAACAACTAATTTTTTGGCCAATTGTTATATTCCTATTTGGTAATTTAATTATATGGCCTAATAGTTTATATACAAACAGTACAACCTTTGATATGGAGCCAATATGTTTCCTTTCTACAATTTTTTTTTCCTTTTTTTCCTTTTTCTAAATGTTTATTTCTACTTAATATATTTAAATGTAAGAGACTACCCTGCTATAGCCATTTAGTAATCTATATCCATCATGTTAATGTAAACCGAGACTGTGGCTGCACGGCATTACAGGGTTCAATTACCCATTATTTCAACTTAGATTACCCATGCATATTTTTATATTTTTACTTTTAATTTCTTATTCATATTTATTTAATAATCCTTTTTTGATTATTGAATTCCAAATCAATATTCGCATTATGGATAATTTCCTGTCACTAATTGGATTAACCACTAGGGGGAACAGTATTTAACAAAGGGAAGTATTGCTAGTTTATACTAGTGAATAATTCTTCCAGTTGTAGCGACTATTAGACCCATCTGATTTAGAGCCACCAGGGGGAGCACAATTTTTTTTATCTAATACCACTCAATCTACCAACTTTATTGATGTGAACAGAACTCTTTCTGTCACGTCTGTTTTATCCGCCCTTTTTTCCTTTGTAAACCTGTAACCTAGTGACCAAGGTACGCTTCCCTGAGGATTTTCACAATGAAACGTACGTCAGAGCGGTACATGGTCACGTGATTTTTACTTATGTCCAGTCATCTGTTTGTCTCTCATGCCGGGTGGAACGCACGCTGTCTTTCGATGCGGTGCGACGGATCTCTGATACCAACCTCACCCTGACAAGCGAGCAGCCCCAGTGCCGGGTGATAGGACAGGGGTAACGATCTTCTAGGAGCAAGTGAACCTCTTCTTGAAATATCTGCCTAGAGTGTTCTTTCAAACCCAATCAGGCCCAGAGATCATTCCAGTAAGAAAATAATGACACAATAGTCAATGCCTGGAATGTTCTGCTTTTACTTCCGTAGACGGTCACTTAAATAACCAAAATGACATCACAAAAAAAGTTCAACCCTTTCATTAATATATGCTAAAATTACAGACATTACGTATATATATCAGATGTTTAAAAACCACCGAAAAATGGGACATGATTTCTTAATACTGAAACTGTCAACAAGGAAAAAACTTCATGCGTCATTTTGGGGAAATCATATAATTTACAAGAATTTGAAACTAACTTTTGATAGACGTCACATATACATATTATTCTAAAATGGATACACATTTTTTTAGATTTTTATAGCTAAAATAAAGGACAGCAAGCTAAAATATCCCTACAATCCCCTCTTTGATTATATATATATATATATATATATATATATATATATATATATATATATATATATATATATATATATATATATATATATATATATATATGTATGATCTCACTTTCTTATCATGGTGGTATTCTCAGCCTGCTTCTGATAATACATACTGAGATAAGTTCTATTGGGAGATGAGGGATCTGAAATGCGAGTGGCTCTATTAATAAGGCACATAATAAGCTTGTACACAAGATAAAGGAAAAGGAAAAAGAACACAATAATGATTAAAATTATGGCGATATCCCTTATCCAAGAGAATATCCCTCCAAATCCAAAATCAACATTTCCAAAAGGACTCCAGGTCTGGGCTATGTTGCGAGCCTCTTGTTGCAGCTTGGCCACCTCTTTTCTATGCTGAGCTATCACATCATAATAATCTGGTACCTCTATACTGGTATTGTGTACCCAAGTACAACATTCATAATCCTAAGTCATTTCACATAATCCTGTAAGGGCTGAACTTGTGCTTTCAATGGCTAAGTCATGCAATTCTAGTTGTTTTCTAATAGCCCTAGTTTCAACATTAAGTTTAGAAATGTCATCAGAATTCTTTTCCATCATCTCATCAATAATTCCTGAATAATTATTTAAACTTTTCATCAAATCTATTCCCCATCCTGTCCAGGAAGGGAACCATGCCCAGGCCATATCATTCTCAAGGAATAACTCTCTCTTGTTACGATGTTTTAATGGATACCTTGGGTGTATACTAGCTTCAAGTAAATGACTCCCATCACTATCACCTATCAACCCCATTATGGGCACCAGTGAGGCCAGGTAACACCAGCCTTGGACCTCTTGTGGAATCCAGAGATAACGAGTCTTTCCACAACAAACATAAGTGTGGTTACCAAACGAGAAGGGCATATTCACAGCAGTCTCTTGATCTACTGCTGTAACTGTTGCTAAAACCTGAAACATATGCTGTACAGGTTTACTACTTTCATCTTCAGAGGCAAGAATCTTTTTAAAATCAGCCCGTACTCTGACCTCATCGTGGTGTGTTTGATATAAAGAACAAGACTTCCCACTAGGGGCATAGCAATTAGAAATGTTCAAAACCGACTGACTACAGGTATGAGCATTTCTAGTAGAATTCCTTAAATTGAAACACCAGGTAGGATTATGACTTCTATTGATGATGTGAAAGGAAAGGTGTCATTAGTTCTTCTGCTGACATTCAATGGGTAAAGGAGAATCTCTTCTCTCAACAGGGGAGTAATATTTAAAGGTATAGCCATTAAGGGTATCCTAACAGTGCTAGGGTGCAGTTTACTACAGATCCAACATTTTTGAAATCCTAATTTCCGAGCATAAGCATATTTAAATTTTAACAAAAGCATTTTATCAGCAAAATTATCTTCAATGTCTCTCTTATTTCTAACTTGTATCACTGTAACGTTCTCCTGAGTATGTGTGTTCCCCCAAATACTTTTAATGGCACCCAAATCTTCAGGGTGGTAGATACAGTTAGTGATGATCCAAATAGGTGGGAACACCATCAGGGTGATCAGGAACAGGAGGCAGAATGCCTTGCCAGAAGTCTGTGGTGGAATAAGCGAGGTCATCTTCTCTGGCCGGACCTGCATTTCCAGGAACTCCTCCTTCATCTGCTTGGACTTCTGCTTGAGGGCCTCCTGTGTTTAAGATCTCCTTCCTGCTCTTGGGGCTTCGGGCAACCTTTTCCACTCGGCTGGCATGGATCCGGGATTGGCAATTCTCCACCAGGATAGCCATTCTGGTCACTGCAATCACCGTAGTAGGAGGTCCAAAAGGATATTTCCGTTTCTTGCTTCTGTTCAACTGCTGGACCACCACCGTGTCTCCTACTTTAAAAGGGTGGGTAGGTTCCTGTGAAGAAAAAGGAGAGGTGCGAGCAACATTTCTCTCAACTGTATCCAAAGTTTTAATTAGTTTCCTCACATACTCTGACTGTACTAGATCCAAATCCCCCTGCTCTATCATAAGAGGTGCTCTGGCCCAGGGAGTGGGAAAGGGACGATCCATCAACACTTCAAAAGGAGAGTAGCCTGTAGTTTTGGAGGGAGTACTTCTTATCTCAGCCAAAACCGCTGGGAGAACCCTCTTCCAATGGACAAAAGTTCCTCCTGTGGCTTTCCTTATTTTATCTTTCACGGTCCTATTTACCCTTTCCACTATCCCTGAACTTTGGGGATGATATGGAATGTGAAACTTCCATTCTATTTGGAGTGAGTGTACCAAGTCCTGACATACTTTTGAGGTGAATACAGGACCTCTGTCTGAGTTTATCTGAAGCGGGCATCCCCATCGAGGAATAATTTCCTTGGCATTTTAATAAAAGGTTTTACACTATGGAGACTTTGTTTGTTTCCCATATATCCCTTGATTAAACGATTGGATTCGGAGGGGTTCATGCCTAATCATCATCCAGTTATCCAGCCGTCCATGTGAGCAGGGACAATCCTGAAAAAACGCTAGTGACTCTCTTTTTAAATAAAGGGGTCATTGGTATCTGGTAAGCAGATATCCATTTCTACAAGGTGTATTTTTTTCTTTCTTTTGGTGAAGGAACTTTTGTATCTATCAACAGCAAGGAACTGGATCTTGGAAGATATCACTTTATTTTAGAATTTATTTTTCACTGTTAATTACTAATAGTTTTACTATTGCATTGCTACCATTCGGTTGGTCTTTGTGTGTTATGGTTCAATCCCACTGTTAACATTTATATAAATCAATGTTCCCTTTTTTTCTCAGTACACAAGGTACAAACTAAGCACAATTCAAATTTGTTGCACTTTAATAATCTATTTTTTATTATATATATATTTTTTGAATAAACACTAGCACCCCCTATCTATATATCTACCATCTGATCATTTATGTTCAAACTGGGGAGCAGTTTGGGTTATGTGTATTTATATATTTTTTATTTTTTTCATCACTTAAACTCATTTATTTTTTATTATTGACATTGTTTAATTATTGTCACCATTGGCGCGGAGTCAGCTTTTTTTACTATCACATTTATTATTAGGTTATCTTATTTAAACATCACAATATTTTTTACTTGTGGCGCTGATTGTTTCATCTTATAATTTGCATTGTACATTACTGGCTTATTTTGGTCAGTGAGTAATCATTCTGTGTGTGATCAGCTTCCTGTTTTTCTGTATCATATGCAGGGGCGTAACTAGAAATCACATGGCCCCATAGCAAAATGTTCTATGGGCCCCCCTCACCCAGGGGACGGATCCAGAGTCTAGTCTCGGGAGGGGCACTGCCAGAAAATACATTTTTTTCGGGGCAATTTATCAGGGAAATGGCTGATGTTGGCGCTTCAGTCATCATGGCACCATGGTTATTATAGTGTCAGGATGATTGAAACACATTATTTCTATTATTACATTGTTATAGAAAATGAAATAGTTCAACTCACCATAATGCAGAATCAGTGGGAGCCCCGAGTGTGTCACTTGCCACATCGCCTGCCACCAGATACAGATTGTCACTTGTCACATGTTGCAGATTGTCACTTGCCACGTCACCTGCCACTAGTTGCAAATTGTCCACTATCACCTGCCACACATTGCTGATTGTCCAGTTGCCACATCACCTGCCACAAGTTGTGGATTGTCACTTGCCACGTCACCTGTCACACATTGTGGATTGTTCACTTGCCACATCACCTGCCATAAGTTGCAGGTTGTCCACTTGCCACGTCACCTGCCACAAGTTGCGGATTGTCACTTGACACATCACCTGCCACACGTTGCAAATTGTCCACTATCTGCCACACATTGCTGATTGTCCACTTGCCACATCACCTGCCACAAGTTGTGGATTGTCACTTGCCACGTCACCTCACACATTGCTGATTGTCCACGTGCCACGTCACCTGCCACAATTTGTGGATTGTCACTTGCCACATCACCTGTCACACATTGCGGATTGTTCACTTGCCACGTCACCTGCCACAAGTTGCGGATTGTCCACTTGCCATGTCACCTGCCACAAGTTGCAGATTGTCACTTGCCACGTCACCTGCCACAAGGTGCGGATTGTCACTTGCCACGTCACCTGCCACAAGCTGCGGATTGTCACTTGCCACATCACCTGCCACAAGTTGCGGATTGTCACTTGCCACATCACCTGCCACAAGCTGCGGATTGTCACTTGCCACGTCACCTGCCACAAGTTGCGGATTGTCACTTGCCACGTCACCTGCCACAAGTTGCGGATTGTCACTTGCCACAAGTTGCAGATAGTCACTTTCCTGCTAAGGTGGGGAATGGGGATTGTCACTTCCTGTGTCCCAGTCTGAGTCAGGCAGCAGAAAGATGATGTAATCTCTCTGCTGCCTGCACAGTGAGTGAGGGCGGAACTGTCAGGATGCAGGTCAGGCGCCGAGCGGTGAGAGATTATGTAATCTCTCTGCTCCGCCACCAACTGATTGGCCAGTCCACCCACCGAGCCTCCCAGCTGGCAGCTTCCCGTCCACCCCTCCCCCCTGCCGAGCCTCCCAGCTGGCAGCTTCCCGTCCATCCCTCCCCCCCGCCGAGCCTCCCAGTTGAGTCTGCTCGCACAGTCAGTGTGACTGTACGAGCGCCGAGCGGGTGAGCCACCGGGCAGCTTGGCGGCTCACCCGCTGCCCACTCACACGCCGACTCGCCGGGCCCTACTCAGCTGCGGGCCCCATAGCGCCCGCGTGGGTCACTATGGCAGTAGTTCCGCCACTGATCATATGCCAAGTCATAGTTGTAATCCATTTTGGCAAACTCCAGGCGGGCTGTCATGTGCCTTCCGTCTGGCCACTCTACCATACAGGCCTGATTGGTAGAATGCTGCAGAGATGGTTGTTCTTATGGAAGGTTCTCCTCTCTCTACATAGGAGCTCTGTCACAGTGACCATCGGGTTCTTGGTCATCTCCCTGACTAAGGCTGCTGAAGAAATTTTTCTGTAACATCCCCCAGATCTGTGTCTCGGAAGTCTACAGACAATTCCTTGGACTTAATGGCTTTGGTTTGTGCTCTGACATGCACTGTTAACTGTGGGACCTTTTACAGGTGATACTCTAAAAATTAGAATATCGTGCAAAAATTCATTTATTTCACTAATGCAACTTAAAAAGTTAAACTAATATATGAGATAGACTCATTACATGCAAAGCAAGATAGTTCAAGTCGTGATTTGTCATAATTGTGATGATTATGGCTTACAGCTCATGAAAACCTCAAATCCACAATCTCAGAGAATATTGAATATTGTGAAAAGGTACAATATTCTAGGCTCAAAGTGTCCACTCTAATCAGCTAATTAAGCCATAACACCTGCAAAGGGTTCCTGAGCCTTTAAATGGTCTCTCGGTCTGGTTCAGTAGGAATCACAATCATGGGAAAGACTGCTGACAGTTGTGCAGAAAACCATCATTGACACCCTCCATAAGGAGGGAAAGCCTCAAAAGGTAATTGCAAAAGAAGTTGGATGTTCCCAAAGTGCTGTATTAAAACCCATTAATAGAAAGTTATGTGGAAGGTAAAAGTGTGAAAGAAAAAGGTGCACAAGCAGCAGGGATGACCGCAGCCTGGAGAGGATTGTCAGGAAAGGGCCATTCAAAAGTGTTGAGTGTACTGAGGCTGGAGCTGCATCAAGAGCCACCACACACAGACGGATCCTGGACATGGGCTTCAAATGTCATATTCTCTTGTCAAGCCACTCATGAACAACAAACAACGTCAGAAGCGTCTTACCTGGGCTAAAGAAAAACAGACCTGGTCTGTTGCTCAGTGGTCCAAAGTCATCTTTTCTGATGAGAGCAAATTTTGCATCTCAATTGGAAACCAAGGACCCAGAGTATGGAGAAAGAATAGAGAGGCACACACTGCACGATGCTTGAAGTCCAGTGTGAAGTTTCCACAGTCTGTGTTAATTTGGGGAGCCACATCATCTGCTGGTGTTGGTCCACTGTGTTTCATTAAGTCCAGGGTCAATGTAGCCATCTACCAGGAGATTTTGGAGCACTTCATGCTTCCTTCTGCAGACAAGCTCTATGAGGATGCTGACTTCACTTTCTAGCAGGACTTGGCACCTGCCCACACTGCCAAAAGCACCAAAACCTGGTTCAATGACCGTGGGATTACTGTGCTTGATTGGCCAGCAAACTTGCCTGACCTGAACCCCATAGAGAATCTATGGGTCATTGCAAAGAGAAAGTTGAGAGACATGAGACCGAACAATGCAGAAGAGCTGAAGGCCGCTATTGAAGCATCCTGGTCTTCCATAACACCTCAGCAGTGCCACAGGCTGATAGCTTTCATGCCACGCCGCATTGAGGCAGTAATTGCTGCAAAAGGGGCCCAAACCAAGTACTGAGTACATATGCAAGCTTATACTTTTCAGAGGTCCGATATTGTTCTATGTACAATCCTTGATTTATTGATTGCATGTAATATTCTAATTTTCTGAGATTGTGGATTCGGGGTTTTCATGAGCTGTAAGCTATAATCATCACAATTATGACAAATCCCGGCTTGAACTATCTTGCTTTGCATGTAATGAGTCTATATCATATATTAGTTTCACCTTTTAAGTTGCATTAGTGAAATAAATGAACTTTTGCATGATATTCTAATTTTTCGAGTATCACCTGTATAAACAGGTGTGTGCCTTTCCAAATCATGTCCAATCAACAGACTTTACCACAAGTGGACTCTAATCAAGTTGAAGAAACATCTCGAGGATGCACCTGAGCTCAATTTTAAGTGTCATGGCAAAGGCTGTGATACTTATGTACATGGAATTTTTTAATTTTTTTATAGAAACTTCTTTCACGTTGTCATTATGGGGGATTGTTTGTAGAATTTTGAGGAAAATAATGAATTTGATCAATTTTGGAATAAGACTGTAACAAAATGTGGAAAAAGTGAAGTGCTCTGAATACTTTCCGGATGCACTGTGTGTCCTTTGAGAGATCTAGTGGTAGATGGAAGCCAGCGGGATCAGGACTTTCACTGGTCTTCTTTCATCTACCTATGTTACAGGAGAGGATCTGATCTGATCAATATGAAGATTATTAATGAACCTTCAACTAATCAATGTCACTTTCCTGTGATCAGATGAATGGAATTCCAGAATGTGTACAATGGATCAATTCCAGAGATCCAATGACTGAAATTCATTCATCCTACAAAACAGATTTACTGACCAACCTTCCCGGAATGTATGTGTGGAATGTCCATATCACAGATTGTTCCCAGGAAAGAAGTCATTATTGATGGGATAGAAGAAGACCAACATCCTTTATACAAGTCACTCCTCCATTTGTAATAAACATTGCCTATTCCCCAATGGAAACATTTGTATCTTTACAAAGATCTGATCTGTGTGTGTGTATGGAGTGAGCACAGTGTCTGGATGATGACACCGAGAAGGAAACATTGTCAGATTATCAGAAAAACTGCGACACCCCCACCTAGTCATTTCCTTTCTTTTGTTATATAAAAGTAACATTACAATGACACCATTGCCAAGAAAAGACAATTTCTATACAGTACCTGACCGCGAGATTGTGTTTCCAAAGCGATCCCATTGCGCAGGTTCTTGGCGACAGGGTACTGTGCATGTCGCGCTGGCTCACTCATCGGGAAAGAAAAAGTGTTTTTTCCTTTCGCGATGAGTGACGGGCAGTGCTGACAGCTGTCTGGTATGAATCATGAGGGGGAACACCACGCCAAATTTTAAATAAAAAACCGGCATGGGTTCCCCACCATGGGCACACCAGGCCCTTAGGTCCAGTATGGATTTTAAGGGGAACCCCCTACGCCAAAAAAACGGTGTGGGGTCCCCCTAAAATCCATACCAGACCCTTATCCGAGCACGCAGCCGGCCGGTCAGGAAAGGGGGTGGGGACGAGCGAGCGCCCCCCCCCCTCCTGAACCGTACCAGGCCACATGCCCTCAACATGGGGGGGTGGGTGCTTTGGGGAAGTGGGGCGCCCTGCAGCCCCCCCACCCCAAAGCACCTTGTCCCCATGTTGATGAGGACAAGGGCCTCTTCCCGACAACCCTGGATGTTGGTTGTCAGGGTCTGTGGGCGGAGGGCTTATCGGAATCCGGGAGCCCCCTTTAACAAGGGGGCCCCCAGATCCCAGCCCCCCATCCTATGTGAATGAGTATAGGGTACATCGTACCCCTACCCATTCACCTAGGAAAAAAGTGTCAATAAAAAAACACACCTCACAGGTTTTTAAAGTAATTTATTAGGCAGCTCCGGGGGTCTTCTTCCGACCTCGGGGGTCTTCTTCCGACTTCGGGGGTTCAGACTTTTCCGCTCTATACGGCCTCTTCTCTCGGTGTCCGGTTCTTCTCCCGTTCTTCTGCCGGGCTCCTCCGCTATCTTCTGCTCTTTTGCCGGCTCTTTTGCTAGCGGTGGCCCGCTCTTCTTCGCCGTCTTGCTCCTTCTTCTCTTCTTCCGATGTTGACACGATGCTCTCTCCCGCTTTGTGAGCAGTGCACGATGACTTATATAGGCATGGGGCATGACCCCGCCCCCTTATGACATCACAGTCCCGGGGCATTTTTTTCCTAGGTGAATGGGTAGGGGTACGATGTACCCCATACTTATTCACATAGGGTAGGGGGCCGGGATCTGGGGGCCCCCTTATTAAAGGGGGCTCCCGGATTCCGATAAGCCCTCCACCCACAGACCCTGTCATCCAACGGCCAGGGTTGTTGGGAAGAGGCCCTTGTCCTCATCAACATGGGGACAAGGTGCTTTGGGGTGGGGTGGGGGGTGCAGGGTGCCCCCCTGTCTCAAAGCGCTCACCCCCCATGTTGAGGGCATGCGGCCTGGTACGGTTCAGGAGGTGGGGCGCTCACTCGTCCCTACCCCCTTTCCTGACCGGCCGGGCTGCGTGCTCGGATAAGGGTCTGTATGGATTTTGGGGGGCCCCACACCATTTTTTTGGTATAGGAGGTTCTCCTTACAATCCATACCAGACCTAAGGGCCTGGTATGCCCCTGGGGGGAACCCATGCCGGTTTTTTATTTAAAATTTGGCGCGGCGTTCCCCCTCATGATTCATACCAGACAGATGTCAGCACTGCCTGTCGCTCATTGTGAAAGGAAAAAAACTTTTTCTTTCCCTGATGAGCGAGCCAGCTCGGTGCTGGCTCCTACAACGGGGCTCGCAGGTGTCAAATCTCGCCGATAACAGCGGTCAGATGGACACAATATCGCGGTCACCTACTGTACCTTCGTATATGTTATTTGTGAAATCAAATCAATATAAAAAAGTGACATTTATAATAAGTCTTAGGAATTTAGAAGTTGAAGAAAAGGAACCTTGTCTCTATCCATATTTTATCTGTGATTGGGTTCTCATCAGATCTGGTTGGTAAAGATTTGGCAGAGTTACAAAACATTATGAAGTGGAATTTATAGTTAATATAGTTCTTTTAGTTCTCTAGTGAAGATCTTTCCAGTCTGGTCTCTGCATCAGACACAGTGTAATTAGGAGAATGTATTTCATGGAATTCAGATAGAACTATTTCAGGTTTTCTCACCCTGTAGAAGACAATGATTTAGTCTCTGAAGGTCTTAATCAGATTAGGATTGGTGTTACAGGTGGCAGTTTTCATCTGATCAGAAGTGGAGTTCTCCGGAGGCCCTTATCAGATTAGGATTGTTCTCTTGAGATCTACATCAGATCAGAATTGTTCTCTGGTGGTCTTAATCAGATCAGGATTGGTGTTCTCTGGAGGTCAAAGGCTGGGTTCACACTGGTGCGACACGACAGCCGTCCTACTTTGGATCCGACTTTGCCCTGCGACATGAAGCTGGCATGCGTCCGACTTTCAATGAACAGGGATCCGACTTGGATCCCCGCCAATGCCCGGCACTGTGTTTGATATGAATCTGGAGGGGGAACTCTGCGCCAAATTTTAAATAAAAAAACGGCATGGGTTCCACCTCCAAGAGCATACCAGGCCCTTGGGTCTGGTATGGACCTTAAGGGGAACCCCCTACACCGAAAAAACGGTGTGGGGGTCCCCCCAAATCCATACCAGGACCCTTATCCGAGCCGGCCGGTCAGGAATGGGGGTGGGGACGAGCGCCCCCCCTCCTCAACCGTACCAGGCCGCATGCCCTCAACATATGGGGTGGGTGCTTTGGGGCAGGGGGGCTCACTGCGGCCCCCCCTACCCCAAAGCACCCTGTCTCCATGTTGATGAGGACAAGAACCTCTTCCCAACAACCCTGGCCATTGGTTGTTGGGGTCTGCGGGCGAGGGGCTTATCGGAATCCGGGAGCCCCCTTTAATAAGGTGGCCCCCAGATCCCGGCCCCCCACCCTATGTGAATGAGTATGGGGTACATTGTAACCCTACCCATTCACCTAGGGAAAAAAGTGTCAATAAAAAAACACAGTACACAGGTTTTTAAAGTAATTTATTAGGCCGCTCCGGGGGTCTTCTTCCGACTTCGGAGGTATCTCTGGCATCTTCTCCCAGTGTCTGGATCTTCTGCCGGCTCCTCCACTATCTTCTGTGACTCTTTTGCTAGCGGTGGCCCCGACATCTGGATCGTCTTCTTCCCTCTTCTCTTCCAGAGATGTTGACACAATGCTCTCTCCGGCTGTAATGCTGTCTGTGCGCTCTGCTATGACTTATATAGGCGGTGACCCCGCCCCCTATGACATCACAGTCCCTGGGCGTGCTGGGACTGTGCCATCATAAGGGGGCGTGGTCATCGGGTCATGTTGACCACGCCCCCTTATGACAGCACAGTCCCAGCATGCCACGGGACTGTGACCTCATAAGGGGGCGGGGTCACCGCCTATATAAGTCCATTGCGGAGCGCTCAGAGAGCATTCCAGCTGGAGAGAGCATTGTGTCAACATCTCTGGAAGAGAAGAGGGAACAAGACAAGAAGGCAGAAGTCCGGGTCACCGCTAGCAAAAGAGCCGCAGAAGATAGCGGAGGAGCCGGCAGAAGATCAGGACACTGGGAGGAGATGCCTGAGAGACCCCCGAAGTCAGAAGAAGACCCCGGAGCTGCCTAATAAATTACTTTAAAAACCTGTGTACTGTGTTTTTTCATTGACACATTTTTTCCCCAGGTGAATGGGTAGGGGTACGATGTACCCCATACTCATTCACAAAGGGTGGGGGGCCGGGATCTGGGGGCCCCCTTATTAAAGGGGGCTCCCGGATTCCGATAATCCCCCCGCCCGCAAACCCCGACAACCAACGGCCAGGGTTGTCGGGAGGAGGCCCTTGTCCTCATCAACATGGGGACAAGGTGCTTTGGGGTGGGGGGGCCCCCCCATGTTGAGGGCATGCGGCCTGGTACGGTTCAGGAGGGGGGGCTCACTCATCCCCACCCCAATTCCTGACTGGCAGGGCTGCGTGCTCAGATAAGGGTCTGGTATGGATTTGGGGGAACCCCCACGCTGTTTTTTCGGCGTAGGGGGTTCCCCTTAAGGTCCATACCAGACCCAAGGGCCCGGTATGCTCTTGGAGGGGGAACCCATGCCATTTTTTTATTTAAAATTTGGCGCGGAGTTCCCCCTCAAGATCATTTGTGCACAAGTCGCATGCCAAAGTCGGATCACGCGAGACGGCGATCCGACTTTGATCCGACTTCAATGATAGTCAATGGGCTGAAGTAGGATCAAAGTCGAACCAAAGTAGTACAGGGAGCATTTCTAAAGTCGGTACGACTTGTGTCAGACCAGTTAGGATGGCTTCCATAGGGAAATATTGAATTTCGACATGAGTTCCCAATGTCGGAGCGTTTGTCGGACCAGTGTGAACCCAGCCTAAATCAGATCAGAATTGGTGTTCTCTGGGGGTCTTAATCAGGTCAGAATTGGTCTTCACTGCAAGTCTCCATCAGATCAGAATTGGTGTTTTCTGGACGTCTTCATCAGATCAGGGTCGGTGTTATGGGAATCTGGGCTCTCTGTAACAGGTAGGTCATGTTTAATATCAGAAATCAACAGAATAGAAAAAGACACAGAGTACAGCACATGGCTCAGGATTTCCTTGTAAGGTGGCTGTGAAAGGGACATCCACCACATCTCACTTTCAAGTCTCATAAGCTAGCACAGGCTTCAGTTTGCTTACTGTATTATTCCAGTTATGATCATTATAATATGAACACATGTATTGTGCCAGAACTGCCCTCTGATCACCTCTGTAATACTCCTCATTGTACAGCATCCAGGCCCCACTGTCAACACAATGTGATGAAGTCATGTTGTCAAACCCATAGGATTATGGGACTTTGAAGGTTTTTGCAGGGTCATAGATCTGCCCTTTTAGTTGGTGTGCTCAAACAGTGTAATTTTGGGGTTATACAGACTGCCCTTCACACACAATATAGAGCTGATTTTATGACGAAATGAAATGGTTGCCTCATAGTTGCCTTCCTTGTAGCACTGGAAGTGTCCTATATAGTCAGTTCCACTAAGGACAATCCATGGGTCACCACGCACTCTGGGAGATTGGGCTTTCTTCAGGAACCCAACAAATGTCAGGTCAGGGGTGTCTTGCTCTATAGACACAGAGTCTCCCTGCAAATCTGGGATTTTGAACCGCTCAAAAGCACTCATCTTCCAGTTTTATGTGACGGTCAAGTGACAGGAAAAGAAATCTCTCTGCGGGTTGGTTTCAGTTTTCTTCTTGGCTGATGAGAAATTTATACAGAAGCCTCCGTGCTGAAATCAGATGGACTTATTTGATGGGATGTCTCATAATTTCTTCAGAATGTCTGTTGGCTCATTTCCATATCTGTGTCCACTATCGCAGAGCCGATCGGCGGCTCTCCCTGTCAGAGAGGGTCTGTGCTGATAATCAGCACATTGATTATCAGCACAGCCCCATCAGATGTACCTAAAAGATGCCAATCTGTGCCCAGTCAGTGCCCCATCATAACCCCCTGCCAGTGCCCAATAAAGTGCCAATCAGTACCCACCACAGTGCCAATCAGAGCCCACCACAGTGCCAATCAGTGCCCATTACAGTGCCAATCAGTGCCCAGCAGTAACACCTGTCAGTAACTAATCAGTACCTGCCCATCAGTGCCACCTGTCAGTGCCAATCAGTACCACCTATCAGTGCCAATCAGTACCTCCTGTCAGTGCCCATCACAGCCACCTGTCAGTGCCCATCACAGCCGCCTGTCAGTGCCCATCAGTGCCGTCTGTCAGTGCCCATCAGTGCCACCTATCAGTGCCTATCAGTGCCCATCAGTGCTACATATCAGTGCCGCCTATCAGTGCCCATCACTTCTACATATCAGTGCATCCTCATCATTACCCATCAGTGCCACCTTATCAGTGCCAACTCATCAGTGCCATTCAGTGCCGCCTCAACAGTGCCCATCAGTGCCACCTCATCTGTGCCTGTCAGTGAAGGAAAAAAAAACATTTTATAACCGAAACAAAGAAAACATTTTTTTTTTTTATTTCAGTTTTTTTAGTTTGTTTAGCAAAAAATAAAAACCCCAGTGGTGATCAAATACCACCAAAAGAAAGCTCTATTTGTGGGAAGAAAATGATAAAAATTTAGTTTGGGTACAGTGTTGCATGACCGCGTAATTGTCATTCAAAGTGTGACAGCGCTTAAAGCTGAAAATTGTCCTGGGCAGGAAGGGGCGTAAGTGCCTGGTATTGAAGTGGTTAAGAAGGGGGCCCCCAGATCCTGCCCCTCCCTATGTAAATGAGTATGGGGTACATAGACCTACCCATTTACCAAAAAAGTGTCAAAAAGTTATAAAAACACAGATAGCTTTTTGACAATTCCTTTATTAAAAAATAAAAAACAGTGTCCCCTGATGTAAATCCATCATCTATCATAATGCCTGCCACACCGCACAAATGCTTCCTCCTTCGTTTGACAGTTCTTACTGTATATAGGGAAGGGCGGGGCCACCTGGCGATGTCACCTTGGGACATCACGGACTGGTGCATGCTGGGTTGGTGATGTCACAAGGAGCACTGCCACCAGGTGACATTGCCAGGTGGCCCCGATCTTTCCTATATAAAGTAAGAACTGTCAAACAGCGGAGGAAGAATTTCGGCGGTCGGTCATCAATGAGTGCGGCACAAATTTTTCCTTTTTTATTCGGGTCAGCAGGCGGTGTAATTGATGATATATTTACACGGGGGGGCACTGTTTTTTATTTTTTAATAAAGGAATTTTCAAAAACTGTCTCTGTGTTTCTATTACTTTTTGACACGTTTTTGTGAATGTATATGGAAATGTAGCGCTAATCATGAAAAACAGTAATAATAAAAACTGTGTAAAACTAAAATCTATAACACTCAATGTCCCATATATGTGTAGATAAAAGAACAGCAAAATAAGTCCTAGGTAGGTCAGTCCAAACAGAAGGCGGAATTCACCCCGACCATATAGTTGTTCTCATAGGGAAGGGATGATGAGCTGGGTGTATACAACATCCGAAGAAATGTGACATCCAAAGTGAGTTAAGAATGGTTACTCCTACCGGAAGTAGTGGACCTGGATGTCAGCGACACCAGGTCAATCAGGCATGGATATCCAAAACATCGGATCAGCAGGAATGATCCAGGGGGTCCAGCAAGGACCAGGGATCTCTCGATGGGGTCTCAATGACAATGACAGCCACTGAGCCATTAATGCCCCAATGGAAAGGCCAAACAAACTCACATCCGGATGGTATGCAAAGAAAAGAAGGGGGCTTCCAATGGTGTAGGTAAAAAAAGGTAGGTTTTTTTTATTCATAAAAACCGGCATACCGGGTAAAATGTGATCACAAGTAAAAGCAATACAGGGGGTCCCCTACTTACAAACATCCGACTTACAAACGACTCCTACTTACAAACGGAGGGAGACAACAGGAAGTGAGAGGAAATCTACCCCTAGGAAAGGAAATTCACTCCTGTAAGAGTTAATATTGGAAAAAGGTGTCTCCACTGATGCTTTATCACCTATCCTTATTTCCCTAATAACCCCAAATTTTCAAAATCCAATTGTCATTGGGACAGAAAGTGAGGTGAAATCTTCTGAACAGGGGCACAGACAGCAAAACAAATGTTACAGGGGTGATAACCCTTCCCTATGCTATCTACAAAACTTAAAAACAGATTTTTTGGCTGGAGCTACACTTAAAAAATGTACCTGTTCCGACTTACAAACAGATTCAACTTAAGAACAAACCTAAAGTCCCTATCTTGTTTGTAACCCGGGGACCCCCTGTATGGGGAGCAGAGAAACCAAGCCTTTCATGTACACGGATCAGTCATCCTGTTCCCTTTGCAGAGAAACAGCCCCAAAGCATGATGTTGCCACCCCCATGCTTCACAGTAGGTATGGTGTCCTTTGGTTGCAACTCAGCATTCTCTCTCCTCCAAACATGAGTTGTGTTTCTACCAAACAGTTCTACTTTGGTTTCATCTGACCATATGACATTCTCCCAATCCTCTTCTGGATCATCCAAATGCTCTCTAGCAAACCTCAGACGGGCCCGAACATGTACTGGCTTAAGCAGGGGGACACGTCTGGCACTGCAGGATCTGAGTCCCTGGCGGCGTAGTGTGTTACTGATGGTAGCCTTTGTTACGTTGGTCCCAGCTCTCTGCAGATCATTCTCTAGGTCCCCCCGTGTGGTTCTGGGATTTTTGCTCACCGTTCTTGTGATCAGTTTGACCCCACGAGGTGAGATCTTGCGTGGAGCCCGAGATCGAGGGAGATTATCAGTGGTCTTGTATGTCTTCCATTTTCTAATTATTGCTCCCACAGTTGATTTCTTCACACCAAGTTGCTTGCCTATTGCAGATTCAGTCTTCCCAGCCTGGTGCAGGTCTACAATTTTGTTTCTGGTGTCTTCGACAGCTCTTTGGTCTTCACCATAGTGGAGTTTGGAGTGTGACTGTTTGAGGTTGTGGACAGGTGTCTTTTATAATGATAACAAGTTCAAACAGGTGCCATTAATACAGGTAATGAGTGGAGGACTGAGGAGCCTCTTAAAGAAGAAGATACAGGTCTGTGAGAGCCAGAAATCTTGCTTGTTTGTAGGTGACCAAATATTTATTTTCCACCATAATTTGCAAATCATTTTTTTTTAAAAATTAGACAATGTGATTGTCTGGATTGTTTCCACATTTTGTCTCTCATAGTTGAGGTATACCTATGATGAAAATTACAGGCCTCTCTCATACATTTTTTCTTGTCCATGTATCAGTGGGGTCCTTGGGAGTAAAGAAATGTCTCAACTGTCTGAATGACCAGAAGGGGAACGATTTTGTGCGAGACATTGACATCGAACCGTCGCAGGAACGGAGTTGGCCTTTATAGAAGAAGTGATGAGTCAGGATTTCATCATGTGGCCATTCTTGTGATAGAAATATAGTTGACATACCTGGGGGGAAGTCAGGATTTCCCCTCAGGGAAGTCAATGGTCCTGGTTGGAAGGATATGTGGTGAGAGGAGATTGCTTTGCGAAAAAATAGCAGGGATATATGAGTGGGTGTGTTTTGATGGTATGTGGCCAATGTTTTGGTGAGATCCAGGGGAGGATGTGTAAGGGGTTGTGAAAGAATGAGTCCTCTAACATAACCCAAACCTTTCCCAGCTTGTGAGTCTTCCAGTTAATTATTCTAGTCAAGTGATAGGGTAGGTAGTATTTGTGGAGGTCTGGTAAGGCTATTCCTCCTTTTGGTTTTAGAACTTGTCAACCGTGAGTATTTAATGCGTGGGGTGTTGTTATGCCATATGAAGGCTGCACAGGCTTTTTTGTAAATTGAGAAAAAGGAGGGAGGTAGGTGAATGGGGATTGTCTGTATAAGATAAAGGAGACGGGGAGGACGATCATTTTTATTAGGGCCGAGCGGCCAAACCATGAAACATTTAGGTTGGCCCAGTTTTTCATGTCCGCCTGTATCTTTGAAAGAGTGCGTAGAAAATTGTAGTCATACAGGTTTGTCAGTCGTCTAGTAATTTGGATGCTAGGTGATGGCTTCTTTTTTTGGAAAGGGAAGGAGTCTTGGCAGTGTAATGCGTCTTTTGGGGGTAAAGATATGTTTAAGGCTTGGCATTTGGAATAATTGATTTTGAGGTTCGATAGGGTACCAAAGTGTGTGACATCTTTTAGCAGGTTAGGCAAGGACATCCGAGGTGCTTGCAGGGACAGTAAAATATCATCCGCGAACGCGGCTACTTTAAATTCTTTGTTGTTAATAGAGATGCCTTGAATGTCTGGATTTGTTCGAATTTTATTAAGGAGGGGTTCTAATGTTAGGAGAAATATCAGGGGGGATAATGGGCATCCCTGACGAGTGCCATTGCTGATAGGAAAGGCGTTCGACAGGAGGCCATTTGCTTTAACTCTTGCCGAGTGATTAGTGTATAGAGCATTGATGAGTGTAAACGTGTAGTGGCAGGCCAAAACCTTTTTAGTACCTCTCGCATGTAGTCCCAGGCCACCCTGTCAAATGCCTTCTCAGCATCTAGTGATAGGAGAAATCCCTTAGTTTTTGATATGGTGAGCCAGTGTAGGATATTTAAAGTGCGTATAGTGTTGTCTCTGGCCTCTCTACCTGGGACAAAGCCTACTTGGTCAGTTGAGATGAGGTCAGGGATAAGGGGTAATAGCCTGTTTGCCAACATTTTTCGCATAGAGTTTGATATCTACATTTAGCAACGATATGTGTCTGTAATTAGATACCTCTAAAGGGTCTTTTTCCTTCCTTGGGTATGACAGCCACATGGGCTTCTAGCATATTGCCTGGGGGAGTGAGTGGATTCGATAGGGAATTAAATGCTGCTCCCATCCTATGTGCGAGGGTGTCTGAGAAGCTTTTGTAGTATATTAAGGGGAGACCATCTGGGCCTTTTACCTACTTTTGTTTGTTTGATTGCTAGATGAAGTTCCTCGATAGTGAGTGGGAGTTCAAGATCTTCCGCTTGTTGTACGGTGATAGGTTTGGGGCAGTGTTCCTTTAGGAAATCTTTTATTTGGGAAATTCGGTCAGTCATGTTAGTTGATTCGGTAGAGGGTTGAGGGATGTTGTAAAGTTTGGAGTAGAAGTTTTCAAAGTATTTGGTTGTGTCTTCATTCTTAGAGAGAAGTGTCCCATGTTTGTCTTGAATCTGGTGAATGATCGAGGTAGTTGTAGCAGCTTGAATCGTGCGGTCTAGAAGTTTTCCGCTTTCGTTGCCGTGCTCATAAAACACTCTCTGTCTAAGAATATATTGTCATCTGGTACGTTTTCCTAATTTGTTCATCAGAGAAGAGCGGGCGTATAAAAGGTCCTGTAGTGTGTTCTGTGAGGTAAAGTGTTTGTGTGTCGCTTCAAGTTTGTTGATCATTTTGATAAGTGATGTGATCTGTTCTTGGTGCGTTTTCTTTGCAGAGGTTGCAAGTGCTATAAGTTTCCCCCTAATAACACATTTGTGTGCTTCCCAAAGTGTGATGGGTGTGATGTCTGGAGTAGAATTTTCTTGAAAATATAATTTGAGTCGTGTAGTGATTTGTCTTTGTATTTCTGGGTCTTTTAGGAGGGATGGGTTCAGCCTCCAAGTTTTGGAAGTGTTTTTAATTTCCGGGAAAGTGAGAGTCATCGTGACGGGGTGATGGTCGGACAAGAACATTGGTTCTATTGTGGCCTGTGATAGGACAGATAGATCTGTCTGGGAGAGGAATAAGTAATCTATTCTAGAGTACTTTTGGTGTGGAGAAGAGAAAAAGGTATAGTCCTTAACGGTTGGGAACATGGTACGCCATGTGTCGTGGATGGTTAGGGTTTGTAGTTGAAGTTTAATCTGTCGTAATTCCCAATATGGAAGCGTGGATGTTCCTGTGGATGAATCTAGTGTCAGGTTTAGTGGGACATTAAAGTCTCCACCCAGAATCATTATACCTTCTTGGAAGGTAGAAAGGAGGTCACAGATTTCCCTGAAGAATGTTACTTGGTGGGTATTCGGGCAATAAATATTTGCAAGCGTGATTGGTTTGGAAGCGAATGTGCCCTTGATAAAAATGTATCTTCCATCATGGTCAATCAGTGGGTCAGTTAGTTTGAAATTAGCATGTTTTGAGATGAGAATGGAGGCTCCCTTAGTTTTGGAGATTGAATTTGTTGGATGTGTAATACTCGTGTGTAAACATGATTTGCTAGTTTGGGTAGGGTACAGTGTCTGTGTGAAAGTGAGTTTCCTGTAACATTAAGTGTGCCCTGTGTTTTGTCAAGGCAGAGAGGACTTGTAATCTCTTCTCTGGAAGATTGAGGCCCTTCACATTAAGTGAGAGGCATTTCAGTGACAGGTGTTGTTTGGTTGGTTGTCTTTGTTGCATGATGTATGTTTATTTGGGGGGGTAGGTAAAGACAGATGAACTGAACTGGTAAAACTTAGTAACTTTTGTGTGAAGGAAGCAAAACAGTTCTGTGTTTCTATAGGGAGGGGAGAGGGAGGAGCAGCCTGTAAAAAGGAAATGTAGACAGGAGTCAGTGGGGATAGGGTTAGAGAAGAATGGTTTGAAAGAAAAGAAATGGAATAGGGGGTTTCCGAGTACCAGAGGTGGTTGTAGGCTTGCTTAACCACCTGGAGGAGGAGGAGGTCTGGAATGTCAGCTTTGGTCCGTGTGGACAGCTGTGTGGGGACAGTAAACTAGGAGGGGATCAAGCTCTATAACACTAGGGAGGACGAAGAGGATAGGCAGATATAAAAGAGGGAACTATGAATGTTATGTGAGTGCATAACTTGGAAGAGGTTTTGAGAAATAAGGAGTAGGGAAATGTTTTAGGGGTCGTTCTGTAGTAAATGGTATCTTGTAGGTTGTATCAGGTCATAGTTAGTATTATGGGTATAGTGAACTCTGAGAGAATGTGGATTGGCGCTGTTCACTGGTAAAATAATAAACTATTAACAAACTCACACCACAAGGGAAGAACTGTACTACAGATCTGAATGAATGAATTAAAAGCGGTGAAACACAATATGCTTCAGTATGTATAAATAGATATCCACACTAGAACTGCCAATAAGTGTGCAAACTGCGTTAAAGTGAAGAAAAATAAATAAAAATATCTCCAAACAATAAATAAAGTTGATAATCGATCGGGTGTACAAAGATAACACAAATTCCAAGAATAATTGTTAATAAGACGTGTAGGTGAATTGTGCCCTGAAAAAAACACAGTGCTAATCAATCCAAAGTGGTGTTCTACCAATTATGTGAAGTGGCAAACTAAATGATGATCAAATGGAAGTAAAACAGACAAAAATTTTTTTTTATATATTTCGTGTGCATTAAAAATATTGTGATCAAAAAATGAAAAAAATAAAATTAATAAAACCTAGCATAATAGTCTATATTTTCAAAAAAAAGTTGTCCGTGCCTACAAAAATTCCAAAAGTGCCGAAAAAATACTGTATATATTAAAAAATGTCCAATGTGTATAAAAAGTTCTTGTGCAGAAATCTAGTAAATCTTCAAATAGTTCTGGGTATGTCCGTTCAGATAAATATGTACCGTCCTGTATGGAGCCCCCTCAAGTGTCCCCACTCACCGGAACGCCCACCCCTGCAGGGGTAATAGGCATGTAGACGTAAGTCCGTTGGTCCAATCGGTCGGTGTCCCCTTCACCACCTTCTCTCCACTTGTGTCACCAGAGTGCTCTCAATGGCATCCACCAGGATAAAATTCCATATACAGGGAGAAGAGAAGAGCCTCATAGTATGAATCCAAAGATAACTTTATATGGCTTAACAAGGCTTTATATTAAAACAGAAAAATAAAAACTAAAAACTGACAGCTCTCTGCCGGCTGGCTCCACGCCAGAAGCCGCAGACAGTGCAGTGATAGCGGCGTGCGTTCCATGGCCGTCTAACAGAAACTGGAAGTCAATGGCATAAACAGAAAGCAAAGGGACGTATGCGTACCAAGTGGCCACGCCTTACGCGTTTTGTCATCAAGACGTCATCTGAAGTAAGTTATTAAAAGAGAAAAACAATAGACTCTTAATAAAAAGTATTAAACAGTAAGAGAACATTTAAGTAATGATTTAACGTTGCTATGCAGGATCAGAGATTGCTAGATCGTCATAAATCTTCCCAGTTTCAGACTCCTGGCTCTTACCCCTCAGTGGAGTTTTGCTGGATTAGTAGGTAGGTAGTTGGATCTGGTAATTTCGGGGGAGACAATATTTATATACTATCCTGGCCCATGAAACATCTAATGAGTAGTTTTAGTATCAGCTGGGTTGCACAATGAATGTCTTAGGATATTCCCTGGTCTCCAACCTTAATACAGCAGGGTACGTGTTCTATGTGGTCGTCATAGGATTGAAAATTCAGGTCTATAGTGTGTTTCACTTCTTAGGGTTCTGCATAGCTATAGAGAATCAGGTTTCAGGGGTGTATGGTAATTAATCCCATCTCGGCTGAGGGGAAGGTGATTTGGCAGAAACGATTACATGTATTCAGGCTATATGTGATTAAGTGGAGCAGAGTCTGAGCCTGGGAAGATCGCCTAGAGTGTTTTGTTTCCACGTTTCATTTTCAAGTTACAAGATATATCAAAAATAGAAGTAGGATCTGCAATATGTTATAAAGGGTAGGAAAGATAGTATCAGATTTAGTCATGACACGATTTCTCCTACGGAAAAATGTCTGCTACTATGGTGAGCGTGTAGGAGCGGCAACAGTACCTTGTAGGAAAGTGGGTGAACTCCAGATCTAGGTCAAATGTTTTGTGACCGAGTAAAACATGAGATGCCGAGATTCTCTGGGGATTCAGTGCTTTGAACAAAAATAAAGAAAAAAGGAAAAAACAAGCATAACAAATAAACAGTTCAGGTAAAAGTAAAGATCAGAACAGTGCGGAGGTAGTCCAACTTACTAATGTAGGTATGGAATTAGAAGAAGGAAAAATCAGGAGTAGATCATGCTTCCTGATATCCTCTATGTGGCGGTTCCCAGGTGAGGTGTGATCCAATCTGCGTCATCTGGAACGTGGAGCTTTGGGTGATGAACTGTGGGAGACAGGTTTCCACGGATCTGATGGGAAATAGAATGAGTACCATTCCGGTATGTCCACCAGAGGGATGTCTAATTGCTCGCAGAATGTGGATAGATCTTCGGGGGTCCGGAGAAGAGCCATGCGTCCTCTGAGAGTGGCAGATAAGCAGAAAGGAAATTTCCACCTATATTGGATGTTGCGGTTGCGTAGTACATCCAGCAGGGGGCACAGGGAGCGCCTGTTCTGTAGGGTTATCTGCGAGAGATCCTGGAAAAGTTTAATGTCTGCTCCATTAAATGCAATATGTCCCCATTGTCTTGCCTTTCTCAGTATTTGTTCCTTGAGGGGGAAATTAACGATACAGCAGATAATGTCTCTGGGGGGTTCAGAGTCACGGGGAGGGGGCCTGAGAGCGTGGTGTGCTCGTTCCATTTCAATGGGGAAATCAGCAGGGCGGTCAAGAAGATTGTTAAAGATGGAGCATACTGTCTGTGGGATGGCATTTGGTTCTATATCTTCTGGTACCCCTCGCAGTCTAATATTATGTCTGTGACCCCGGTTATCCAAATCTTCCACCTGTCTGTGTAGTTCGAATATATGGGGTAGTTGTTGATCAAAAGATTTTTGCACTTGCCTGATGGCTGCAGCCTGCAGCTGAGAGGTTGCTTCCACTCCTGTGAGGCGGTCATTCATCACCTGGATATCTGTCTTTAGATCAGATATTGCTGTCGTCAGGGGGGGTTTGATGTCCAATGTGACATTTTGCAAGTCTCTCTGCAGGTCTAGAAGGTTTGAGTGGAGAGTGGCAGGGTTCCCGCCGATCCGTTAGGCGAGCTCGGGGATGAGGCCTGTGAGGCCTGCGAGGCCTGTGTCTCCACGTGTTGGCCTGGCGGGCGCATTCAGAACATCTCCGGAATGTTGTTACTGAGTTGGGTCCCGGTTTCTTTCATGGTACGGGGAGTTGAGGTACTCCTGTTGGATCTGCCCATGATGGTTGGTGCCTGAAAATCCCCTAAAAATCAGCTTTTTCGTCCTCTCTGTGCGGGAGCTCTTGCTTCAGGCAGCCATCTCGGGTCCCGTCCAAGCCACACCCCCTCTCTCATATTTTTAAGTAGGAGAACCTGCATAATTGGTGGCTGACTAAATACTTTTTTGCCCCACTGTATATGGCCGGGGTGAATTCCGCCTTCTGTTTGGACTAACCTACCTGGGGCTTATTTTGTTGTTCTTTTATCTACACATATATGGGACTTTGAGTGTTATAGATTTTAGTTTTACACAGTTTTTCATTATTACTCTTTTTCATTATTAGCGCTACATTTCCATATACCTTCATTTTATGAATTTTTGTCACATTCGTATGTAGCAGCTCACCATTTTTCCTTCACTGGTTAGCGCAATAATTATCTGCACCTTACACGTTTTTGTTAAAGGGTAGGGGTATTATGTACCCCATACTCATTCACATAAGGGGGGGGGCGGGACCACACCACTGGCCTCTTTCTTAAAGGGGGCTTCCAGATTCTGATAAGCTCCCTGCCCACAGACCCCCACAACCAAAGCCCAGGGTTGTTGGGAAGAGACTATTGTCCCCGTCAACATGATGCAGAACACCCGCCAGACACCCTGCAAATTCAGGTGTTCCCGGAACGGGACAAAAAGCCAATGTTTGGCCTGAACTCATGCTCAGGCCGCGCAGTTTACCTAACTCTACCTATCCATCATTAATTCAGATTAGTTTTGCAGCAGTCTTAGTTCTGAGTCATCGCCAATAAATGATTTAATCTGTTTGTCTTTCATCATCATTAACTTTGAAATTTTTCCTAAGAAACAGGGAATCGTGCTATACCTGTGTCACATTTCTTTGTAAATAAAAGTCGGATATCTGGTTGGGCAGGAATCCATATCAGTGTGTTATAAATCATTAAAGCAGTATTAAACCCAAAAGAAAACATTTATTATAATGCAGCTTACTCCTTCTTAGATGCAGCGGCTGCATGAGTTTTCTTTTTTATCATTTTGTTCTTTTTGGTAATCCTGCCAGTATATCTGCTGTTTTTCAAAAAAACAAGCTGTCCTGCAGTAGCAGTTGAGGGTTAAGACAAACCATTATCACTGACAGGGGTGCTTACAATGATCAGATTTAATTTATTCATGCAAAACCTTTATCCCAAAAGGAAAAACAACTGTTATGGTAACTGATGTGAAGTTACATAGTTAGGTTGAAAAAAGACACAAGTCCATCTATCTAGTTTAACTGATAAAAGGAAAAAAGAAAAAAAAATATGATATATAATTTGCGATGCACCGAAATTTCGGCCGCCGAAACGTATCGGCCGAAAATGGCCCTTTCAGCAAAAAGCCGAAAGAGAATTTTTGCCGATACCGAATGGGTCGGGGCCTGGGCGGGGTTCTGTCCCCGCCCCTGGTGCTGCCTATTAGGGGGGCTTCCTATATGGTAGAAGAGAGGAGAGCCGCCGCCTGTTTTATTACAGCGCCGGGAACATCACAGCTTTCATTTCAATAGCTGTGTGTTCCCCGCTGCGTGCCATCACATACAGCCCCTCCCCCCTTGTCTGGGCACTTTGATAGACAGATCACCCATCCAAACAGGCGGCGGCACCTCTCCTCCCCCTTCACTGGCTGCAATGGGGACACAGGCTGCACTACTGGGGACACTGGCTGCAATGGGGACACTGGCTGCAATGGGGACACAGGCTGCAATACTGGGGACACAGGCTGCACTACTCTAGATATTGGCTGCAATGGGGACACAGGCTGCACTACTCTAGACATTGGCTGCAATGGGGACACTGGCTGCACTACTCTAGACATTGGCTGCAATGGGGACACTGGCTGCACTACTCTAGATATTGGCTGCAATGGGGACACAGGCTGCACTACTCTAGATATTGGCTGCAATGGGGACACAGGCTGCACTACTCTAGATATTGGCTGCAATGGGGACACAGGCTGCACTACTCTAGACATTGGCTGCAATGGGGACACTGGCTGCACTACTGGGGACACAGGCTGCACTACTCTAGACATTGGCTGCAATGGGGGCACTGGCTGCACTACTCTAGACATTGGCTGCAATGGGGACACTGGCTGCAATGGGGACACAGGCTGCAATACTGGGGACACAGGCTGCACTACTCTAGACATTGGCTGCAATGGGGACACAGGCTGCACTACTCTAGACATTGGCTGCAATGGGGACACTGGCTGCACTACTGGGGACACTGGCTGCACTACTCTAGACACTGGCTGCAATGGGGGCACTGGCTGTACTACACTAGACATTGGCTGCAATGGGGACACTGGCTGCACTACTGGGGACACAGGCTGCACTACTCTAGACATTGGCTGCAATGGGGGCACTGGCTGCATTACTCTAGACATTGGCTGCAATGGGGACACTGGCTGCACTACTGGGGACACTGGCTGCACTACTGGGGACACAGGCTGCACTACTGGGGACACAGGCTGCACTACTGGGGACACAGGCTGCACTACCGGGGACACCGGCTGCACTACCGGGGACACAGACTGCACTACCGGGGACACTGGCTGCACTACTCTAGACATTGGCTGCAATGGGGACACTGGCTGCACTACTGGGGACACTGGCTGCACTACTGGGGACACAGGCTGCACTACCGGGGACACTGGCTGCACTACTGGGGACACTGGCTGCACTACCGGGGACACTGGCTGGCTGCATCTGACGGGCACTGTTGAGGCTGCATTGATCTCTTGTATCATGTCCGTAGTCTCTGACCATCTCCTGTACCATGTCCCCAGTCTCTGACCATCTCCTGTACCATGTCCCCAGTCTCTGACCATATCCTGTACCATGTCCCCAGTCCCTTACCATCTCCTGTACCATGTCCTCAGTCTCTGACATCTCCTGTACCATGTCTGCAGTCTGACCATCTCCTGTACCATGTCTGCAGTCTCTGTCCATCTCCTGTACTATGTCTGCAGTCTCTGACCATCTCCTGTACCATGTCTGCAGTCTCTGACCATCTCCTGTACCATCTCTGCAGTCTCTGACCATATCCTGTATAAAAATATTTTTAAAAACAGTCACTTTGGGTATCGGTGTTGTTTCGGTATCGGTTTTGGTTTTCGGAATCGAGGAAGACTTATTTTTTGGTATCAGTTTTGGCACCAAAAAACCCATTCGGTGCATCCCTACTATATATATATATATATATATATATATGTGACAGACGGGACAGAGGCTGTTGGAGAGGACTGAATGCAAGCCTCTTGCCTTTTTATTATGGGTATTATGGGCCCTGGATTTTCAATGGAACAATACTCTTTGTGAGGTGAATTAGAAATCCAGTCTGAACTGTACTAATCGGACTCAGTCGTGTATATATATGTATATATTGTATGTTGTTTGATAAGACTGATTCATACTGTTGGGACACATCCTGTGAGGAGATGCTGGTGTCATCAACTCCAACTACCTGTGTTTATGTTAATTGAATGAGCTGATCAGATTGTCCTCTATACAATGTAGGAAACGGGACGACTCCTATTGGAGTTGCTGCTATTGTGAGAAAATGTCCTGTGATAATTAACTCAGTCTGGGCAATAGGTCATGTCTCAGTCACCTAGGCTGTATAAAGGATTAGTTAATTAGCTCATGTTAATTAGGTTAATTAGGTTACAGTTGTATTGTTAGAGGAGGTTCCACGGGCATATAAAGTCTTGTAATTTTGATTCTAAATAAAGTGAGTTCATGTTAGCAACAAGCAAGTGTCGCCTTGTTTTGTGCTGTGAGAGGTTGGAATATCTGATATCGGTATACAGACTGGGAGGAAGTGGTATATAGTTACATAGTTACATAGTAGGTGAGGTTGAAAAAAGACACAAGTCCATCAAGTCCAACCTATGTGTGTGATTATGTGTCAGTATTGCATTGTATATCCCTGTATGTTGTGGTCATTCAGGTGCTTATCTAATAGTTTCTTGAAGCTATCAATGCTCCCCGCTGAGACCACCGCCTGTGGAAGGGAATTCCACATCCTTGCCGCTCTTACAGTAAAGAACCCTCTACGTAGTTTAAGATTAAACCTCTTTTCTTCTAATTTTAATGAGTGGCCACGAGTCTTGGTAAACTCTCTTCTGCAAAAAAGTTTTATCCCTATTGAGGGGTCACCAGTCCGGTATTTGTAAATTGAAATCATATCCCCTCTCAAGCGTCTCTTCTCCAGAGAGAATAAGTTCAGTGCTCGCAACCTTTCCTCATAACTAAGATCCTCCAGACCCTTTATTAGCTTTGTTGCCCTTCTTTGTACTCGCTCCATTTCCAGTACATCCTTCCTGAGGACTGGTGCCCAGAACTGGACCGCATACTCTAGGTGCGGCCGGACCAGAGTCTTGTAGAGCGGGAGAATTATCGTTTTATCTCTGGAGTTGATCCCCCTTTTAATGCCAATATTCTGTTTGCTTTGTTAGCAGCAGCTTGGCATTGCCTGCCATTGCTGAGCCTATCATCCACTAGGACCCCCAGGTCCTTTTCCATCCTAGATTTCCCCAGAGGTTCTCCCCCCAGTGTATAGATTGCATTCATATTTTTGCCACCCAAATGCATTATTTTACATTTTTCTACATTGAACCTCATTTGCCATGTAGTCGCCCACCCCATTAATTTGTTCAGGTCTTTTTGCAAGGTTTCCACGTCCTGCGGAAGCACTCAAGTGGAGTGTGGGACGTTCCGTGACAATATATATATAACATAAATATGTGTATACTGTATAAATATATATTAGAATCCCATATTCACAATCCTATACCCATAGTTGATTTAGAGGAAGACAAAAAACCCCAGCGGGGGGGTGTGTTCAAGCCGCAGACCAAGATGGCTGCTCGGCTCTAGATCTCCCTGCCACACCTGGTCTCAAACGCGGCACACAGCACACTAGACAGCTGCTTTTAGCCCCAAGAGGGGACACTAACAGCGACGAACACCCAGGCTATGTTCCACAGACAAAATCAAACACCGGGACCGCGTCGCTTGACAGACTTCTTCATGAAAGCATCCCTCAGCTAAGAAGCATCACTGGGCAGATATCCCTGAGTCAGTGGTAGTCACTCCAGCAGAGCACATAGCACCCCTGGCTGCCTTTCCTGCATCAGGCGCCCCTGCATCTGAAAACACCATTAAGGATATGCTATTATCCCTCCAAGCTGGCCTGCACTCTGAGCTACGCTCCTCAGTGTCTCACCTTACGCACAGAATAGATGGCATTGAAGACCACACAGATCACCTAAAATCACAGATAGCAGTGATCGTAAAAGTACACGACAAAATGGTGGATGCTTATGAAGAACAGACGGATATGATCTGTAAACTGCAGCTGAAAGAATCGCAGATTTAGAGGATCACTCTTGCTGCAATAATTTAACAATAAGAGGAATCCCTGAAGCTGTTAAGCCACAAGACCTCATACCTTACTTGCAGCAGCTTTTCCTAAAGCTTATCCCAGATCTCACTCCTAGAGGTCTATTAATGGATAGAGCATACAGGATCCTCAAACCAACACATCTGCCTGACACAGTCCCTAGAGATATGCTAACAAGTATCAATTTCTATTCTATCAAAGATCACCGGTAGTATTTACACCTCTTTACTTTGCATCCTTCTACCAATACTATTACTATCAATATGTTAATCCGTATTACCACTATCAATGCAAATGGCCTTAATAGCCCAAACAAAAGGTCCTGATTATGGCAAGAAGCCATCACTTGAAAAACAGACATATTATGCATCCAAGAAACACATTTTATGCAAGACAAAGCTCCCCCCTGTCAGCACCGCCTCTACTACCAAAATTATTTTGCACACAATACCAAAAAATGAGAGGTGTCATGATTGCCATATGCAAATCTCTATCTTTCCAGTTCCGTCACTTAGATGCTGATTCCTGTGGCAGAATTCTAAAGCTTTGACAACATACCATATGTTATTGCTAACATATATGCTCCCAACTCTTACCAAAAACTATTTTACAAAACAATAATGAATAAGCTTTCTCATTACGCAAAGGAATGTATAATTTTATGCAGAGATTTTAATGACACGATTGATAACGCACTTGACTCCTCTAACCAGCATAGACAAAAATCCACGGCTCTTTCCACACTCAAACAACTGGAAGACCTTTATGATCCCTGGCGATGTTTGCATGGGATGGAAAGGGACTTTACCTTCTTCTCAGCCGCACAAAAATGATACTCCAGAATCGACCTTTTCTTGTTACACAAAAGTTCTCTGCAAACCATATCCCAAGCAAATATAGACTTAATAACATGGTCGGACCATGCATCGGTCACGATCATCATTTTGCTTAACCGGTCCAATAAACAGTCCACCATCTGGCACATGAACACCTCCCTTTTATCCCAACATAAGTGTCAGGAAAAGATCAAGCAGTAGTAATGCCACGTACACACGATCGGAAATGCCACCAGCAAAAGACCGATGTGAGCTTTTGGTCAGAAAATGCGACCATGTGTATGCTCCATCGGACTTTTGCTGGCGGAATTCCAGCCAGCAAAAATTGAGAGCAGGTTGATTCAGTGTAATGTAAGGAGAGGAGCAGCTGTTTACACATCTGGACTCAGGAGCACTAGTGTGGGACACCAGAAGATACTTTTTAGGGTGTCCCACACATGTGCTCCAGTGGATACTAGGGGTGTCTACATGTGTAAAAGTTGTCCAAAAAAGGTAAGTATTCCAGCTTTGTTAAGGGAATAAATTATGTCTTCAACTTGGAACTCTGCCCAAACAGACAATTGTACTCCACTTCCAAGCAATGTTTCACATTCATATTTCTGGCCACAAATATCTGTGTGCTAAGTATACATTTGTTTTATTCTCATAGGGGAGAAAATACTCGGGACATCTGAGGACACCAGGAACCCCCCACCTGAGGAAGAAGGGGAGCAGAGGACACCACAACCTTAGGATGTGGAAGGAGGATAGGTGGAAGAAGTGGTTGAAATTGTTACCATAACAGGTCAGTGTCTGACACCACAGATTCAGGTAATAGATGTATGCCTGCATATTTATAATACATGGTGTGTTTTTTTTTATTTTAGGTGATGTGCATGTTGTGGAAGAACAATTTGCTCATTTCACCAGTGACAGTGCACAAAGACTAATCCAGGACATAATGTTTTGTAGTCGGGATTTAGACTTCATAAAGGAAAAAAAAAAAAGAGATTGACCAAAGAATGAAGAACATGATTGATGTATTAAGTAGAATCTACTGTAAATCCAAAAAATATTACACATTTTTTTTTTTAAAGAAAATTTAACTAAAGTTTTAATACAGTTTAAAAGCCAAATTTTGAAGATGCACACGATTAGGGATGAGCTTCGAGTTCGAGTCGAACTCATGTTCGACTCGAACATTGGCTGTTCGCAAGTTCACCGAACAGCGAACAATTTGGGGTGTTCGCGGGCAAATTCGAATGCCGCGGAACACCCTTTAAAAGTCTATGGGAGAAATCAAAAGTGCTAATTTTAAAGGCTAATATGCAAGTTATTGTCATAAAAAGTGTTTGGGGACCTGGGTCCTGCCCCAGGGGACATGGATCAATGCAAAAAAAAGTTTTAAAAAAGGCCGTTTTTTCAGGAGCAGTGATTTTAATAATGCTTAAAGTCAATCAATAAAAGTGTAATATCCCTTTAAATTTCGTACCTGGGGGGTGTCTATAGTGTGCCTGTAAAGGGGCGCATGTTTCCTGTGTTTAGAACAGTCTGACAGCAAAATGACATTTTGAAGGAAAAAACTCATTTAAAACTACTCGCGGCTATTGCATTGCCGACAATACACATAGAAGTTCATTGATAAAAACGGCATGGGAATTCCCCAAAGGGGAACCCCGAACCAAAATTTAAAAAAAAAAATGACGTGGGAGTCCCCCTAAATTCCATACCAGGCCCTTCAGGTCTGGTATGGATATTAAGGGGAACCCCGGCCAAAATTTAAAAAAAAAAATGACGTGGGGTTCCCCCTAAATTCCATACCAGACCCTTCAGGTCTGGTATGGATTTTAAGGGGAACCCCGCGCCAAAAAAAAAAAAAAAACGGCGTGGGGTCCCCCCAAAAATCCATACCAGACCCTTATCCGAGCACACAACCTGGCAGGCCGCAGGAAAAGAGGGGGGGACGAGAGTGCGGCCCCCCCTCCCTCCTGAACCGTACCAGGCCACATGCCCTCAACATTGGGAGGGTGCTTTGGGGTAGCCCCCCAAAACACCTTGTCCCCATGTTGATGAGGACAAGGGCCTCATCCCCACAACCCTGGCCGGTGGTTGTGGGGGTCTGCGGGCGGAGGGCTTATTGGAATCTGGAAGCCCCCTTTAACAAGGTGACCCCCAGATCCCTGCCCCCCCCTGTGTGAAATGGTAAGGGGGTACAAAAGTACCCCTACCATTTCACGAAAAAAGTGTCAAAAATGTTAAAAATGACAAGAGACAGTTTTTGACAATTCCTTTATTTAAATGCTTCTTCTTTCTTCTATCTTCCTTCATCTTCTGGTTCTTCTGGTTCTTCTGGCTCTTCTGGTTCTTCCTCCGGCGTTCTCGTCCAGCATCTCCTCCGCGGCGTCTTCTATCTTCTTCTCCTCGGGCCGCTCCGCACCCATGGCATGGGGGGGAGGCTCCCGCTCTTCTCTTCTTCTTTTCTTCTCTTCTTCTCTTCTTCTTTTCTTCTTTTCTTCTCCGGGCCGCTCCGCAATCCATGCTGGCATGGAGGTTAGGCTCCCGCTGTGTGACGGCGCTCCCGCCCCCCTCTGACGCACGGTGACTTGACGGGACTTCCCTGTGACGTCACGGGGAATGCCACAGGGAAGTCCCGTCAAGTCACCGTGCATCAGAGGGGGGCGGGGTCACCGGGTGGCCCCGCCCCCCGTTATTTAAGAACTGTCAGACGAGGAGCGCCGTCACACAGCGGGAGCCTCCCTCCATGCCAGCATGGATTGCGGAGCGGCCCGGAGAAGAAAATGAAGAAGAGAAGAAAAGAAGAAGAGAAGAGCGGGAGCCTCCCCCCCATGCCATGGGTGCGGAGCGGCCCGAGGAGAAGAAGACAGAAGACGCCGCGGAGGAGATGCTGGACGAGAACGCCGGAGGAAGAACCAGAAGAGCCAGAAGAACCAGAAGAACCAGAAGATGAAGGAAGATAGAAGAAAGAAGAAGCATTTAAATAAAGGAATTGTCAAAAACTGTCTCTTGTCATTTTTAACATTTTTGACACTTTCTTCGTGAAATGGTAGGGGTACTTATGTACCCCCTTACCATTTCACACAGGGGGGGGGCCGGGATCTGGGGGTCACCTTGTTAAAGGGGGCTTCCAGATTCCGATAAGCCCCCCGCCCGCAGACCCCCACAACCACCGGCCAGGGTTGTGGGGATGAGGCCCTTGTCCTCATCAACATGGGGACAAGGTGTTTTGGGGGGCTACCCCAAAGCACCCTCCCAATGTTGAGGGCATGTGGCCTGGTACGGTTCAGGAGGGAGGGGGGGCCGCACTCTCGTCCCCCCCTCTTTTCCTGCGGCCTGCCAGGTTACGTGCTCGGATAAGGGTCTGGTATGGATGTTTGGGGGGACCCCACGCCGTTTTTTTTTTTTTTTTTTGGCGCGGGGTTCCCCTTAAAATCCATACCAGAACTGAAGGGTCTGGTATGGAATTTAGGGGGAACCCCACGTCATTTTTTTTTTTTAATTTTGGTCGGGGTTCCTCTTAATATCCATACCAGACCTGAAGGGCCTGGTATGGAATTTAGGAGGACTCCCACGTCATTTTTTTTTTTTTAATTTTGGTTCGGGGTTCCCCTTTGGGGAATTCCCATGCCGTTTTTATCAATGAACTTCTATGTGTATTGTCGGCAATGCAATAGCCGCGAGTAGTTTTAAATGAGTTTTTTCCTTCAAAATGTCATTTTGCTGTCAGACTGTTCTAAACACAGGAAACACGCGCCCCTTTACAGGCATACTATAGACACCCCCCAGCTACGAAATTTAAAGGGATATTACACTTTTATTGTTTGACTTTAAGCATTATTAAAATCACTGCTCCTGAAAAAACGGCCGTTTTTAAAACTTTTTTTTGCATTGATCCATGTCCCCTGGGGCAGGACCCGGGTCCCCAAACACTTTTTATGACAATAACTTTCATATAAGCCTTTAAAATTAGCACTTTTGATTATTCATGTTCGTGTCCCATAGACTTTAACGGTGTTCGCATGTTCGAACAAACTTTTTTCCTGTTCGCATGTTCTGGTGCGAACCGAACAGGGGGGTGTTCGGCTCATCCCTACACACGATGTGTCAACATGTGCGATCTGCCATAAGGGGATATCAAGGTACGCGTTTTGTGGGTGCAACCCCTTCCTCGCAACTCTAGTAGGTGAGAGGAAGGGGTTGCACCCCCAAAACACGTCCATTGATCCCCCATGATGGGAGATAGCACATGTTGACATTAGGCATGGGATCATTAAGGAAATCCCCATTTTGACTCACAATTTGTGTGCATCTTCTAAATTTGGCTTTTACAGGGGTGACATCACCCCATCTGATGAAGGCAATATCAACATAGTTTTGATACTATAATGTCTGATATTGCCTTCATTTTTTCAATGTTGAACTTTGTAAGTTCCAGAGTTGTGTATGTTATATTTGGAAACATGCCTCTTTATGTACTTATATAAATTTCAAGGTAAAACTTTAAAAAACCAAGATGTGTTTTTTTACCCCAAAATGTTTTATAACACACATGTGCACTGAGTAAAAGGCTTTCTACTCAACAATGTGTGGCTTCTTCTTTCAATGCTCAATACCAGTTTTTGTATTACGTTGGTGTTTACAGTGACAATGGGTGTTATTTAAATAATGGAAAATCCACTTGGCACTACAAGTGCACTAGGAGAACCTAGGAGACAGCTAAAAGAAACACAAGCAGTAAATCAAAATCAAGATTTTATCAGATACATTTTTTTTAATTTCGAAAATATTTACAAATTTGAGGGCATAGCAATGGCCCCCCCTACCCATAAAATAATGCACATATTTCTGACGCATTTCACGGGCGCTTTGGGGGGGCAAGCCAGGATGGCCAGTTTCCAGGGTCGTCATTGTCGTTTCATGAAGTCCAGCCTCAGGCCCAACTGAGGCAACATAATTTGAAGCATTTCACTTTCAAAAGTTATACTGTATGCAGCATGATAAAACAATGCAGTTAAGTTTGTACTCTGCCATATTTATTGCCGTTAGAAATAGGCAGAACCAGTTGGGCATTATCCCAAAGGTATTCTCCAAGACTCTTCTGGCTCTGACCAGCCGGTAATTGAAAACTCACTTCTCCGGGGTGAGGGTCTTCGGGGGGAATGGCCTCATCAGGTGATCACCCAGACCAAATGCTTCATCAGCGATAAAAACAAATGGGAGTCCTTTGACATTCTCTTCCGCAGGTGGCAATCCCAAGCCACCACTCTGGAGACGTCAGTAGAACTCTGTCTGGGCAAAGACTCCACCATCCAACGTCCAGCCTGACACGTACCTCGTATGTGAGCCTGACGTGCAGAGGGAGACCTCTCGTACAGCCCTGGTTCCCAGATCACTGGAGTTGAGGACAGTGACCGTAGGAGCACAGCGGGGTATGAGTGCCTGGTGGATTCTCTGGAACTGGAGATGATGTCCACTGGGAGACACTGGAACTGGCTGGAGTGCCGGGTGCAGGTCAGCAGGCAAGCTGGACGCAGGTAAGCAGGATGCAGGTAAGCTGGATGCAGGTCAGCAGGATGCAGGTAAGCTGGATGCAGGTCAGCAGGATGCAGGTAAGCTGGATGCAGGTAAGCTGGATGCAGGTCAGCAGGATGCACACAGCAGGCAGAAGCAAGGTCAGACAAGCCGGGTCATACACAGTGGATCAGTTCAACAGAATCGGCAGGCAAGGAATAGTCAAGTTCGGGCTGGTTTCTGGTAACAGGAGATCAGACAGGCAGGTAAACAGAATCAGAGTCAGGGAAAGCCAAGGTTCAGGATTGGAGACAGCAGCGTGGTCAGAGAGCCAGGTCAGGTGATCGGATGCTGATTACAGGAACAGGTCACAGGTGAAGCTGCAGATCAAACAGCAAGAGCTGAATGGTGGAAGCCCCTCTTAAAGGCCACTGGGCGCCAAAGCCGAATCACTGTGCAAGCGATCTCTGCGATCGGCACATGCAAATTGGCGCATGCCTGTTCGTTACTGGGAACCTGTTGGTGGGGATGCGCCTGAGCCCTGTTGCAGGTCTGGAAGTAGTATGTCCATGACACAGCCATTCTTCCCCACGTCCACATATAAAAACTCATATGTCGCCGACACCACTGCCATTAGCACAATACTATGAAACCCTTTATAATTAAAATAGTATGACCCCGGGTGGGGTGGTGGGACGATGTGGACGTGCTTCCCATCGATTGCCCCTCCACAGTTGGGAAAGTCCCACCACTCGGCAAACTGAGTTGCTACAGTCTGCCATTCCTGTGGGCGTTAAAGGAAACTGTGGAGTCAAAACACAAAAAAAAATTAGTAATTTTGCACATAACTTTGCAAGCAGATTAGACACAAACATTCTTGGCCAACATCAGTATAACATTTATTTTAAGGATTATTTAAAGACAAAAGTATAAGGTCCACTTATCAGATTCCTCACCCTCTCTGATGGCCCAATGTAAAAATTTTAGGGGGGGGGGTTCTAAATGAGTTTGGGAGCCAAAAAAAAGCCTCCGGCACTCTGCCTGAATTTAAGGACAGCAATAACATTTGTGCACATTTTAGGGGGTGTTTAGGGTAAAGCTCTACTATGGAGCTGACAAAATACATTGTTAAGTGACTAGGCTAGGTGTGTATGGGCCCAGGATAGGATGCTGGGGAGGTAGTGAAGGCAAATATGCATGAAGGACAAAAAAGAAGCATTAAAAGCTTACAGCATGCATGAGGACAAAGGGGACATTCACAGCATATTGCAATCATGGTAATTAGGGAATGATGTAAGAAATACAATACATTAGCAAACAATATATACATAGAATGTGATGTTAAAGGAGAAAACTTACCCTAATATAGTCCTTCTGCAGGACGTGAATGATGGCAGAACAAGTCTCTGGGATAATTATCCCCAGAGCCTGGGGGGGAGATGCCTGTAGAGAACTTGAGGTCCTGTAGACTTCTCCCCATCGCCAAGTACCGCAACGTGGTGACTAGCCTCTGCTCTGGAGTGATGGCTTGCCACATGCAGGTGTCCTGCCTGCTTATATAAGGGGACAGCAAAGCCAACAAATGGTGAAAAACGGGGTCCGTCATCTGGAGAAAATTCCTGAAATCATTAGGGTTATTCTCCTGGATCTCACACAGCAAAGGCCTGTGAGAGAATTGGTAACCAATTCTTGGTCCATGAACTCCTCCCCACCCTGTTCATGAACTGGGCTTGAGTCAAAGCAAGAACCCCAACACCAAGCCCCCGCATAGCATGAACTCTACGATGAGTACGTACCTGCAATATGGCTTCAAAACGGTCGGCTGGTCAGAACGACAGAATGCACTGAAGAACAGCAAGGCCTGTGAAGAGTGAGCTGAAAATCTGAAATGAGCGGACAAGAAAGCACTGAAAAACAGATACAAACTGACTACACGCACTGAAAAACAGATACAAACCCACAAGCACAAACTGAACAGCAGTAAAACGATCTGAAAAGCATGAGTCTGAAAAGCACGAATCGTCTCTCACCAAATTTCTACTAACACGAGATTAGCAGAAGGAGCCCAAAGGGTGGCGCAGTGGCTATTGAACTTCCTTTTTATAGTGCAGTCGTACGTGTTGTTTGCTTTTCCTCCCATTGCTCGTACGTGTTGTACGTCACCGCATTCTTGACGGTCGGAATTTAGTGTGACCGTGTGTATGCAAGACAAGCTTGAGCGGAATCCCGTCGGAAAAACCATCACACCACCAAAATTCTGATCGTGTGTATGCGGCATTAGAAACCTACTTTGCTTGCAATATGAACTCTGTAACAGATAATGTACTGCTTTGGAACTCACATAAAGCCTTTTTGAGAGGTGTTTTCATTAGTCTTGGGGCCCAGGAAAAACTGGTGTGAAATGAGAAATACAATCACTTCCTTGATCAGATATGCAAACTTGAAAAGACAAACAAAACCTCCCCTAATGATGCAGACACCACCCGCTTACGTACACTCAGAGAGTAATTCCGCTCCTTCCTACATACCTCCTTTGACTACCACATCAAACGACTAAAAGTTACTTGTTATGCCTCTGGCAATAGACCAGGTGCTTTCTTAGCAAGGCAAATTAAATGTAAAGCTGCCGCCTCTAAGATCCCATACATGCAGACAGCCCAAGGTCATAGAGTCAGCAACCCCGTAGACATTGCCAACTGGTTTTGGGACTTCTATGCATCCCTATACAACCTGAACACCTCCACAGGTACCCCTAATTCAGAAGCCGCTCATATCTCCCAGTTCCTGGATCCATTGCAATTGGCAGATCTTAATGCTCCATTCTCTGTGCCAGGTATTCTAAAAGTGATCCGCTCATAACCCTTAGATAAAGCCCCAGGACCTGATGGCTTTTGTAATGAGTACTTTAAAACATACAGAGAAATTCTGACGCACAACTCTGTACTTCCTTTAACCAAATTATGCAGACAGGCAATATCCCAAAGGAATCCTTAGAGGCCCTCATTGTCACGATTCCGAAACCCGGTTAATCCCACGATAACCCAGCCAACTATAGGCCTATATCACTCCTAAACACTGACCTTAAAATGTATGCAAAGATCCTAGCCTCCCGCATATCACTTCACATCCCCTTACTAATACATCCAGACCAGGTCGGATTTATCCCAAGGCACCAAACATCTGACGGCACTAGGAGAATCTTGGACCTCATACAATGGGCTGAATTCCACAAAGCGCCTTCTCTGCTCCTGTCTTTGGATGCAGAGAAAGTATTTGACAGAGTCCACTGGTCTTACCTTAACTCAGTCCTACAAAAATTTGGATTGACAGGCAACATCAACACAGTGATACTAGCTTTACAGTATATTCACACCCATCAGCAAGGGTTTGGACGTCTGGTATGACCTCTGCTCCTTTCAATTTCTCCAACGGCACAAGACAGGGATGTGCCCTCTCCCCTTTACCAT
The DNA here is from genome assembly GCA_037953035.1 of Aquarana catesbeiana. Taxonomy (NCBI): domain Eukaryota; kingdom Metazoa; phylum Chordata; class Amphibia; order Anura; family Ranidae; genus Aquarana; species Aquarana catesbeiana. The sequence goes on along the minus strand of JBBHAA010001355.1, from coordinate 1,921,039 downwards.
TTGCACTAGTGATTGCAGCAGCTATTAGAGTCCACCCAGTGATCTTAGCACTACAGATAGGAGACACTACCCATAAATTAGGAATATATGCAGATGATCTTATTGTAATTCTGACCAATCCTCTCCAGTCCCTACTGACACTTCATCACCACTTGGTACAATTTGGCCAGCTATCCTCATATGAAATCAATTGCTCCAAATCCAACTTGAGGGCATATGTCTTGATCAAGATACAAAAGCAACTCTCACTCGTCTATCCCCGTTTCCATGGGTCCCAGCATCAATGCTTACTTACCTAAAGATACGGTTAACTGTCCCCTCCAGCAACGCCCTTTGTAAAAATTATGAAGCACTTCTTAAGAAACTGAAATATGTTTGCACCTCCCTCTGAACCATCCAGGCTTCCTGGGCTAGGAGAATAGCCCTATCCAAAATGTTTCTCTTGCCTCATCTGCTTTACCTGTTATAAACTCCCCCAGTACCGCTACTCTCCTCTCAACTGAACACGCTCCAACGCACCATCAATAGCTTTATCTGGGATGAAAAATGCCCCAGAATGAAGCAATCCATCATGTGCACTTGCGACAACCAAAGCAGGGATGGGAGACCCTAACCTCAAGAACTACTACAAAGCAGTCCTCCTCAACCAAACCCAACATTGGTGGTCACCCTCATCTCACCCTCTGCAGGCACAAATAGAAGAAACCGCTCTTCGCCACCCCAGTAAATCTCTTCTAGCTGCCATATGGCTACAACAATGTTGTAGCCATCCTTCTTAAGTACAGTAAACACAACTCTCAAAGTCTGGAGTTCAATTCATTCACTCCAACACAGAAAAATCAGTCCTTGACTTGCTTTATTGTTTTTTTTTTTTTTTTTTTCAAAAGATTTTATTGAAATTTTACAGGTTAACATGCATTGTTTGCCATACATCTTAGAGAAAGAAACAAACAATCAATGGGCAGTATGCACTTATAGATCAGCAGAGTAAGAACATGAGCCAATATAGGCCTTTGTAATCATGCATGAGGCTCAACAGTATAACAAAGTAGGGATCGCCGCTTACAACTATGGATGCAGATTCAGAGAGGGCGGGTGTGGTTTGCGGTGCAAGGCCAGACCGCGTTATAAGCAATCCCGTTTCCGTTCACCCCCGACGGGATCTTAGCTGTGAACGAGAACGGGATACCTGACAAGGCATATGTAGTATTTAATATAACGGCCTGGTGACTGGAATTAAGAACTTGTACTAAGAAGTGAAGTCGTCCAAAGTGTAGGGCGGACCGAGGGTGAGTCGGTCGCTCGGAGGGGGAATATATGAAGCCGCTATTGAGTAGAGGCATGTGTGATATGCATGTATATGGCAAACTTTAGGTTTCCTGAAAATGTCAGGTCGGTATCTTTGGTGGGGGGAGGTATGGGGAGAGGGGGGACAGTAGGGGCGGGTGTGTTAACAAAAGTGGACACGAGTGCACTTGTCGCGTGTGCTTCTCAGGGGGTCTGAGGGGTTGGTTGGGTCAAGGCCTGTTGCGTTTGTGAGCTTCTATAATGAGTCCAACAGGCCCAAGTGGCCTGAAATTTGGTAGGAGTATCCGCTGCTTGGGAGATGAGTTGCTCCATTTCCGCTATTGGGTCTACCCTGCGAGTCCAGTCTTGAACTGTGGGGGGGGGAGGGGTTCCTCCAACGTGCAGGGATGCAAAGGTTGGCTGCATTAATCAGGTGAATAGTTAGGGTTTTTTTGTATGAGGTGGGGGACCCTTGTCTGTGGTGCAATAAGTATCTGGCGGGGGAGAAGTCTGGAGTATATGTGGTGATTCGGGAGATTAGTTCATGAATGTCTGACCAGAAGGGTTGGAGAAGGGGGCATTCCCACCAGATGTGAAGTAGAGTACCTCTAGCGTTATTACACCTCCAGCAGGTAGAAGGGACAGAAGGGTGGAAGTGGTGTATTTTGTCGGGGGTCCGGTACTGCTTTATTGTTTTTATTAGGGGATGATAACTTGGATGTGGTAGAGGAATTATGTGATGATCAACTTGAAAATTTTCTAACACAGAACAAAGGGACAACTTCCTCCTTATTTACAGAGATCTTCTTCCCTCCTCCTGCACAAACGTGGTTCCCTTATACAGCTCCTGGTGGAACTAGCAGTTATATTGCTAGTTCAGCAAAGGATTATTACAGGCAGGAACTGTCAGTCCCTTGACAAAAGTAGCACAAATGGAGTGAACAGCATAACGTCTCTCCTTCTGCTTTCCTGTGGCCACTGATCCCAGTTCCACTTACCTGTAGAATTCTAGCCTATCTGGCTATTCTTCCTCCCAGTTCTCCTGACTGCCTCTCTGCACCAGTCCTGCCCGACTGACACACACGCATGGAGACTTCCCAGGGGACCTGCCACATTACGGTCTTCAAGAGAGCACCATTACAGGTCTCTCTCCTTGTCTTGTCCCTTCACCATGCTGATCTACTCACAGTATCTGCTTGTTCCTTCCTGCTGCCTCTCCAGCATGAATCCCTCCAACTGCCTCCTGTGTTAGTATCCTTCCAGGCCAGCTTTCCTGAGATCCCAGCCCAAAGTAAAACACCTCCCCAGTAGGGGTCCCTCAAGGGCCACCGACAGCCTCTCCTCAGCACTGCTTCTCCATCTTCCACCCAAATCCCCTTGCTGGCATGGCCCATGTCTATTTATGGGTTATCCCAGTTCCCTGCCAGGCCCAATCCTGGGCATTGGCTGAGAGCCCATAAATATCCAAGGCAGCTCCTCTTCAACTCCACCCAATAGTTCCAGAATGCTCTCTAACTTTCAAGATACCAGTGGGAGGCACCTGAGAGCTGTCAGGATGAGTTATCCAGCCCTGGCCTCTAATAACAATGAGCCAGATTCAGTGACTAAGCTGTATCCCTGGCCATGAAAATGCTTTTTTCTACACTCACTTCTAGTAGCACACACTAGAGGGTGATACATGTAGAAAACATACATTAGCAGGGTAATAGAAGCCCCTCGCCCGACAATCTTTCCCTGCAGATTCCAAATAACAGGGAAAGATTATTTGACCATACAAAAGCATTGTATGTTGCACATGGATCAGCATGGGCACCATGACCAGTATGTTGCTACACAGCTCCATACACAACAAACTGTGATGCTCTGTGTGTTCTGACATCTTTCTATCAGAACCAGCATTCACTTTGTTAGTAATTGGAGCTCCAGTAGCTCTTCTTCTTGATTAGACTAGACGGGTAAGCCTTCCTTCCCCACCTCCATCAATGAGCCTTCCTTCCCTGCCTCCATCAATGAGCCTTCATCCCCCAATTCCATCAATGAGCCTTTCCTCCTTACCTCCATCAATGAGCATTCCCTCCCCACCCCCATCAATGAGCCTTCCCTCCCCCACCTCCCTCAATGAGCCTTTCCTCCTCACCTCCATCAATGAGCCTTCCCTCCTCACCTCCATCAATGAGCCTTCCCTCCCCACCTCCATCAATGAGCCTTCCCTCCCCACCTCCATCCATGAGTCTTCCCTCCCCCACCTCCATCAATGAGCCTTCCCTCCCCACCTCCATCAATGAGCCCCCCCACCTCCATCAATGAGCCTTCTCTCCCCACCTCCATCAATGAGCCTTCATCCCCAATTCCATCAATGAGCCTTTCCTCCTCACCTCCATCAATGAGCCTTCCCTCCCCACCTTCATCAATGAGCCTTCCATTCCCACCTCCATCAATGAGCATTCTCTCCCCACCCCCATCTCCATCAATGAGTCTTTCCTCCTCGCCTCAATCAATGAGCCTTCCCTCCCCCACCTCCATCAATAAATCTTCCATCCCCACCTCCATCAATGTGCATTCCCTTCCCACCTCCACCAATGAGCATTCCCTCCCCACCTCCACCAATGAGCATTCCCTCCCCACCTCCATCAATGAGCCTTCCCTCCCTGCCTCCATCAATAAGCCTTCCATCCACACCATCAATGAGCCTTCCCTCCCCACCTCCATCAATGAGCCTTCCCTCCCCACCTCCATCAATGAGCCTTCCCTCCCTGCCTCCATCAATGAGCATTCCCTCCAATCCTCCATCAATGAGCCTCCCCTCCCCACCTCCATCAATGAGCCTTCCCTCTCCACCTCCATCAATGAGCCTTCCCTCCCCACCTCCATCAATGAGCCTCCCCTCCCCACCTCCATCAATGAGCCTTCCCCCCACTTCTATCTATGAGCCTCCCCTCCCAGCCTTCATCAATGAGCCCCCCCCACCTCCATCAATGAGCCTTCACTCCCCCACCTCCATCAATGAGCCTTGGCCGCTCATTATCCTGTTCTCCAGTTTTCCACTGCAGATAGGAAACTTCCCACGAGAGCATCAGTTTTGGAGTTGCTCTGACCCTATAGTCTAGACATTACCACCTGGCTCTTTTCAAATCCTTACACTTGTCCATTTTTTCTTTTAACACATCAACTTCAGGAACAACATGTTCACTTGCTGCCTAATATATCCTATCCGCTTGCAGATGCCTTTGTAACCAGATATTCAATGTTATTCACTTTACCTGTCAGCATATGCTTTGACTCATGTTAATTTGTTGTTTGCAAGGTTGGACTTTGAACGTTTTATAGATAATAATCTTTATCACAGTCTGCGGTTCCTCGGAAGAGTTATTGGCAGTTGCCAATAAGAGTCTGCGGTTCCTCGGAAGAGTTATTTATTGAACAGCCCCCCAACTGTGCCTGGAAAATTATACCCAATGATATTACATCAGATAAGGATTATAAAAGACTCAAAAATCACACACATTCCAATAAACCTTCCCAACCACACTTCTAACATCATCTGATTACTGGTACAGCCATCTCCATCCCGTTTTCTGTATATCTGAGCTAAACCTCTTCAGAAGTCTTACTACTGCATTTTGTTTTGCCAGATTTACAGTGGTAGTGGTCATCTACCTTTATTTCCAATGACAGGCAATGAGGTGAGTGACTTTCTATTCATTTTTATCAGTGTGATACCCAATCATTTCATACAAGTAGTGTAGAGCTCATAACAGCCAATCAAAATACATCCAGTACTGGATTCTCTAATAAGAATTCCAGATGGAAAAAACTCATTTGGCAAATTAATCAGTTCAGCTTCAGAAGGTTTTACCCCCTTCTTGAACAGGCCATTTTTTGCTATTGGGCACTACGTTACTTTAACTACTTCCTGCCCTTAGGACATCCATGAGTCCTCGGGTTGAAGTAGTTACACAGGGATGATGGGTGCACCTACAGGCATCATCGTGGTATGGATTTTTTCAGCTGGCGATTCCCTTTCTAGCAGAAGTGATTTGAGGGTCTATATAGACCCTCAATCACTTCTGCGGGTAGTAGAAGGGGGTCCCACCCCCTTACATCACTACCTTTGCCGGGCTCAACTGTTCCATCAGTTGACCCCGGGAGCAGTGTGGCCAGCGGCAATTGCTCCGCTGAACAAAGAGAGGAACTGACATCATTCCTCTTTCTCTGTGAACCTGAAAACCAGGAGTATTTCTTCACTCCCGGTCCAGCCTCTTTGTTTTCCTGGCCGTTAGCAGCCAGGAAATCAGCCGATCAAAATGATCTGTGTCTGATCGGCTGCATGGGAGGCCAGAGGACAGATTTGGAGTCTAATAGACCCCAGATCTCTCCATTAAGAGGACTTGTCATGGCCCATGCTGTCACAAAGTATTTTGTTCATCCCTTGTGATAGCAATAAATTGAATCCCAAAAAAAAAGTGTAAAAAAAAAGTTTGTATAAAATAAATAATAGAAAATTAAAGTGCCCTCGTCCCACCATGCTTACGTGCAAATGCGAATACATTGCTAATGTACTCATATGTAAATGGTGATCGCACCACACATGTGAGGTATTGTCGTGAGCGTCAGAGTGAGAGCAATAATTCTAGCGCTAGACCTCCTGTGAAACTCTAAACTGGTAACCTGTAAAGGCATTTAAAGCGTTGTGTATAGAGAATTTTAAGCACTTTAGTTTGCCGCCATTCCACGGGCAGACCCAATTTTAAGTATGACATGTTAGGTATCTATTTACTTGGTATTACATCATCTTTCACATTACAAAAAAAAATGGGTAAATATTGTTTTTTTTTCATTAAAGTGTATTTTTTCCAAATAAAATGCATTTGAAAAAACGCTGCGCCATTACCATGTGACATAAAAAAACTGCAACACCAACTATTTTATTCTTTAGGGCCTCTGCTAAGTATATTTTATATAAATATATGTATATATATATATATATATATATATATATATATATATATATATATATATATATATATATATGTTTGGGGGTTCTAAGTAATTCTCTAGCAGAGAATAGGGAGGAGTGTCAGAACTGGGCCGGATACAAAGTGGTTAACTAGTAATTGAGCGGTCATGCCACACTGTATCCAAAAACCACAGTTTTTTTTTATTGTATAAATGAACAAAAAATGAAATTTTTTGAAAAAAAAATACTATCTGTTATAAAAAGTATCCAATAACAACAACAACAAAAAAATCTAATTTATTTTAAATTCTGGCCAAAATGTATTCTGCTACATGTCTTTGGTAAAAAAAAAAAAAAAAAAAAAAAAAAAAAATCCCAATACGTGTATAATTGATTGGTTTGTGTGAAAGTTATAGCATCTACAAACTATGGAATATATACTGGAATTTTTCTTTCTTTATTTTTTTACTACTAATGGTGGCAATCAGAAACTTATAGTGTGACAGGCAATCTAAACAGACAGACTCTGGGGGAGGGGGGAACTGACTAACTGCCACTGACATCACCAGTGCCACTAATACAGTGGTCAATGATAATACTATACACTGTCACTAATGATGATGGCTGGGAAGGGGTTAAGATCTAGTCAATCAAGGGGTTAAATGTGTAATGTGTACTGCTTTTTATTACAGATCTCTATGAGTCTTATCCCTTTGCAGGGATAAGAAACACAGAGCTTGTTGTTCTCTATTCTTCTCTTCTTCTTTCCCTTTGTTGTTTGTCAACACAGGGCTCTCGGCTGTGATTGGATACAGCCAATCAGCAGGTCCTGGCTGAGACTTGCTGACAGGCTCACAGTGGGTTTTGGTGGGGGGCATGAGGGTACATCTCTTTGCTTGTGCGGGCCATTTGTCTTTCCACAGTACATTCTAGGCGGGCAGTCCACAAGTGGTTAATAAATAGTGAATATACATCTAGTCTCAGAATTCTGCGAGCCTACAAAATCATGAAAGCTAGAAAATCCAGACTTGTAGGTAGAAGCTTAATTAAAAACCTTCATGGCTCATCAGTTGGGAGCTTCACCTCAATGGCGGTCAACAAATGATTCTTCTACCTGTTACATGTGTGATGGATAATGGGGAGTTTACTGACATATTAACCTCTTAACATATTAACCATATATAACCTCTCCCTCTCCTCCGGCACCTTTCCTTCCCCGCTAAAACATGCACTGGTTACCCACTGGTTAAGATCAACAACACAACCATTGGTCCCTCCACACATGCCAGGGTGCTGGGTGTAATCCTTGACTCTGTGCTCTCCTTCACCCCCCCCACATCCAATCACTAGCTAAATTCTGCCGTCTTAACCTCCGCAACATCTCCAGAATTCGACCCTTCCTGACTAATGACACTACAAAGCAACTTGTTGGGGTACCCCAAGGCTCTGTGATTATTTCCCGTCTTGACTACTGCAACTCTCTCCTTAATGGCCTACTCTTACACAGGCTATGCCCCCTTCAGTCTATTATCAATGCTGCTGCTAGACTAATACACCTCACTAACCAATCTGAGACTTCTGCTCCTTTTTGCCAATCCCTTCACTGGCTTCCCCTCCCCCACCGTATAAAATTCAAAATGCTAACCATAACATACAAGGCCATCCACAACATCACCTCCAGCTACATCATCAACCTCATCTGCAGATATTGCCCAAATCGTCCCCTCCGCTCCTACCAGGACCTCCTGCTCTCTAGCTCCCTTGTTACCTCCTCCCATGCTCACCTGCTCCAGAGCCTCTCCCATCCTCTGGAACTCCCTTCCCTGGTATGTCCGATCAGCCCATAACCTGTTCACCTTTAGGAGATCCCTGAAAACTCATTTATTCATTTTAACCCTATCCCACACCCACCTAACAACTGCCCCCGAGCCACCCCCATTACTGTCCCCGAGCCACCCCCATTACTATCCCCAAGCCACCCCCATCACTGTCCCCGAGCCACCCCCATAAAATCACCCCCCGCAGCTATTACCTTTTGTACCACCACCCCGTCCCTTAAGAATGTAAGCTCTACAAGCCGGGCCCTCCTGTACCTACTGTATTGAACTGTACTGTAATTGTGCTGTCCCCCCTCTACATTGTAAAGCACTGTGTAATCTGCATAAACTGTTAGCGCTATATAAAAATCGTGTATAATAATAATAATAATAATAGTATTGAAGTAGAATAGAAGGAAGGATTGGAGCAGCAGAATATCCAATGAAGGAGGTCTATGGACATCAGCTGTAGGTGGGAACATGCAATCAAGCTAAAACAATAGGGGCTCACAGGACCCTTTTATAACCAATTGAGCCACAATATGATTGTTGCCAAGGTTTACTTTAATGTAACCATAAATATTTTAAATATGATATTTACCATACGATTGGTCAAATGTAATTATCTCCAAATATCTATTTCTTCTAAATGTAATCATTACAGTCCCTAATGAAACTATTCCATATTGATTCTTCCTCCTAATTGGATTCCTCACCTGCAGTCACTATATTATTATTATTATTGCAAGTACTTATAAAGCGCTGTCAATTTACGCAGCACTTTACATATATATTGTAGATTCACATCGGTCCCTACCCTCAAGAAACTTACAATCTAAGGTCCCCAACTCACATTCATATACTAAGGCCAATTTAGACTGAAGCCAATTAACCTACCAGCATGTCTTTGAAGTTTGGGAGGAAACCGGAGTACCCGGAGGAAACCCACGCAGGCACAGGGAGAACATGCAAACTCCAGGCAGGTAGTGTCATGGTTCGGATTCGAACCAGCGATTCGGACTTTATTAAATTGCAGGGCTGGTGGTGTGGAAAAATGGTACTAGCAGTGGCAGGGGATTCAAACTTGAGCCTAGGTACGGAGTGCAGGAGTCAGAAATATGTAATTAGATTTAGCAAGAACTTTGTAAATTATGTTGTGTTTGTATAATAACTAATCACTAATAATGATTTAAGTGTATTTATAGTGAAAAAATATATGTTCATTCATCACTGAAACTGTGTTTACTATGCCACAGTTTGTGAATGAATAGGAGTCTGTATGGAGACTCCTATTCATTCATCTACAGTGCAGATGAACCTGCGGAGAAACGGACTGTCTTTAGTCCCTCTCTCTATTTCAACAAATGAGGGGTTTGTTTAGACCCCTGATGTCTCTTTAAACCCCCCCAAAAGAAAAAAAAAGAAAAAATATTAAAAAATGTAATTTTACCTGTTAAAAAATTAAAATAGTAAAAAACAAAAATAGTAAAAAAAAAAAAAGTAGGGTAGATTTAAACATGCATCTAAATCACCCTTCCCTCTGACGACATACAGATCACGCTCCAGAGGCTACTAATAGGCGATAAGCAAGCGATATGATACCTCCTCACCACCTGTTTTAACCTAATTTTTGCCAAAAATGTATTGCACGTGGTTTCGTGGAGTTTTTTTTGGCACTTCCCTGTTGTGACTTGAACGTGTAGCACTCAGCAGGCGGCATTGCTACAAGTTGGGACAACTTTACCACGGATGCAAAGTGAAGCATCGTGGCCGCAGCATGTAACAACCCTGTACTCTTCCTATTGCACCTTAAGGGGGGGGGGCAGTTGGCGAGTGGCAGAAACTTAGCCATTTTTGTACCCCCCCAACCACAATCTTAACAAGGCCTAAGGCCTCGTTCACGCGGGTCATATTATTATACCCGATTTATATAGCGCCAACAGTTTATGCAGCACTTTACAATGTAGAGGGGGGACAGCACAATTACAATACAGAAGGAATAGGAGGGCCCGGCTCATGAAGCTTAAATTCTAAAGGGAGGTGGTGGTGATACAAAGGGTAATAGCTGCGGCGGATAATTGGATGATGGTGTCTCGGGTACAGTTCTTAGGTAGAGGTGGGGTAGGCTTGCCTGAATAAATTAGTTTTCAGGGATCTCCTAAATGTGGACAGGGTAGGGGCTGATCAGACATACCAGGGCAGGGAGTTCCAGAGGATGAGAGAGGCTCTAGTGAAGTCCTGAATGCGAGCATGGGAGGAGGTAACAAGAAGCTAGAGAGCAGGAGGTTCTGGGAGGAGCGGAGGGGATGAATTGGGAGATATCTGCAGATGAGGTTGGTGATGTAGCTGGGGGCATGTTGTGGATTGCCTTTGTATGTTGGGGTTAGCATTTTTAATTTTATACAGTGGGGTAATGAAATCCAGTGAAGGGCATGGCAGAGAGGGGCAGCAGTCATGGACCGGTTAGTGAAGTGTATGAGTCTAGCAGCAGCATTCATAATAAACTGAAGGGGGGGATAGACTATGTAAGGTCATACTACAATGAGGCCGTGTTTAGCTGCACAGGAATGCACAGGTGTTCTGTGCATCTCTATGCAGGCAGTCCCATCGATATCAATTGGGACAGTGGTTGCACAGGAATGCACATGTGCAGGCAGTCCCATTCATGTCATTTTGGATAAAAACAAGGAAAGGGGCGCCTCTGAGTATATATCATTAAAACATTTATTAAGAAAACAATATCCACTCACATGGAAAGAATTATAGGGCGTACACACGGTCGGACTTTGTTCGGACATTCCGACAACAAAATCCTAGGATTTTTTCCGACGGATGTTGGCTCAAACTTGTCTTGCATACACACGGTCACACAAAGTTGTCGCAAAATCCGATCGTTCTGAACGCGGTGACGTAAAACACAAACGTCGGGACTATAAACGGGGCAGTGGCCAATAGCTTTCATCTCTTTATTTATTCTGAGCATGCGTGGCACTTTGTCCGTCGGATTTGTGTACACACGATCAGAATTTCCGACAACGGATTTTGTTGTCGGAAAATTTTATCTCCTGCTCTCCAACTTTGTGTGTCGGAAAATCCGATGGAAAATGTCCGATGGAGCCCACACACGGTCGGAATTTCCGACAACACGCTCCGATCGGACATTTTCCATCGGAAAATCCGACCGTGTGTAAAGGGCAGTAGAGTTGAGTTCAGATACATCTCTGGGCTGAAGAGAAGGGACTAACAGATCACAGCGAGTCCGTTTGTTGCTGGCACCACATCAGATCCAACGAGGATAGGGTGGGATGGCTGAGCACAGCAGATTCTCCTTCAGCTGTTCAGACATGTCCTCAACTCACACTGTCTGCGTGTGGGGCCATACACCTATACCCGCATGGATGTCAGATCTGTCCTTTCAACCTCTGCATGCCAACTGACATGAATGGGATAGTCTATATAGGGATGCACAGAACACCTGTCCATCCCCATTTGGGTAAACACAGCCCTCCATACAGTCCTCCATGGACATACGCTTTAGTACAACCCATGTGAACGAGGCCTTAGTAGGAATTCAGTGTTTTTGTAGTGAAAATATTGTTTTGGTAAACGTTTACGCAAATATCGTGGGGCCTAAAAAATCAGTAGCACCATCTTTTTATTCCCCTGGTCATGTGCTTTTAGAAAATATATGGTTTTCTGTGGGTCTTTTACAAACTCTGAAAGCTGTAAGGGAAAAATGAAAACCTCAAGATTTTTAGAGAAATTTGGTTACATACAGTTATGCGTAAGTTAGATTTTTATCATTTCACAAAAAGGCACAATTTAAAATTTACAAATATTTGATATTTATTAACTCACTACAGGTTAAGCTGTAACATTCAGTATAAATTTAGCAAGAATTTTGTAAAATTTGCTGAATTTGTATCTTCTAAATTATGATTTTACTGATTAGAAGAATGGGCCACAAACTGCAAAACGTCCTTCGGGGGGGTCACCAGAACTTTTCATTGATTGTAAAAAAAAATTGTATTTTGTCATTTGGTTTGCATCACCAGATTGCTTCTGAACCTCACAATGTGTCTTTTGTGTTCTCACAGGATAATGATGTCATTGTACGCGGGTAAGTCGTGCCATTTTTACTTATTTGTTGATTATTATAGTGTGTGGCTTATTTTTGACATATGCAGACAGCGCCTCTGCAGTTGAGAAGTGGTGTAGCGTGGGGGTGGGGAGAGGCGGTGCAACATTTAGAGGGGTACAGACAGGGCCAGCGCCACCATAAGGCAGCTCAGGCAGCAGGCAAACTAAAACCTCTATGCTCCGTAGGAGAGAGGGCGCAGCGTGGAGGTTTTAGTTTACCTGCTCTTTAGCTGCTGTGACTGAGAAAGCAGGGAAAATGGATCCAAGCATGCAGAGGAAGGCGGAGCAGTGGGCGGATCCCAATCTTGAGTGTGTGCAGGCAGCAAGTGCCACACTGTGCAGTGGGGGGAATAATCAGGCCTGGGGCGGAGGCAGAGGTCAGGCTGGAGGGGGGTTCCTGCTGGTTTCTGCTCTATCCTGAACATCCCCCTATGTGCCTGCAGCTGGTGGGGAGAGGAGGGAAGGCCAAAGCACTAAAGGAGGAGCACATGGGGGGGGGGGTTGAGCAGCAGGGGGAAGGGGGTCCTGTACAGGAGGTGATGATTGGTACAGTGGGATCGCCTTTACTGGAACTGAGTGCTTTTAATTCCCCTCTGCAGCAGCTGAAATCCGGTTAAAGTAAAAAAGAGGAATAGCAGGCTTTCAGCTGATGCAGGGAGCGCCATACAGAGGGATTTGTTCCAGTAATTGCCCCCCACCACACCGATCACCCTCTTCTGTTCATGAATCCCTTACCCCTGCTGCCCAGGCACCCCTGCTAAACTGTTGGGGCCTGGGCCCTGTACAAGAGATGTTCCCGGATGTTCCCCACGTATTGAACCCTGGTTACATGTTATTGAAAGCTAATCACAAAGAAATGGAAGAGAGTTTGTCTTATTAAAAAAATGCAATTTTATAAATCCCAATTACCCTAAAAACAGGAGAGTTTGTAGAAATTAGGGATCAAGGGATCCAATGGACAGCAGCTTTGTAAACAGCAGCTTACATGAACCTAAATATACAGTATATTATCACTGTAGCCCTGTCTTTTCAGCCTACATATAAGTACTGGCATACCTGTATATAATAAGGGCTCAGTCGAACATATCAAGGGTTTGGATACTGAATCTGAACCTGAATGAAATCAATATAGTACAAGATAAAACAAACCAGTCCAGAACACAAGTTCCTGCCCCCAATGGCCGAGATGTCCACGGAATGCAGATGAAAACCAATGGCCATGCAACAGGGATCCTGTAGCACGCAACAAAGGATCCAGGAAGATCCAATGAGTGCAAACAACAAAAAAGGAACAGCAGTGCAGGATCCTCATTAGTAAGTTAAAAGTAATTTATTGTGCAATCGTGTAAAATAGCACACTTACGTGTTAAGTTCTTGACAATCAGCATGGGATTAGGTGAAAGGACCATAGAATAGCTTGCAGATGTCAGCAGCTATGGGATCCGAGCCGGCATGAAGGAAGCCTGATTTGACAGCTGTCAAAAAGCCACCAGCGCCTGGCATTCTCTCCTACAATTTTTCAGCCTCCTGGCAACCCCTATGGGTTGTAGGAGGAATGGGGGGGTGCAGGGGGGTGGTAACACGTCTCAAAAGGTACACACCTTCTTTGTCATAACCAGCCCCTGTGATGGAGAAGTGGGCTTAAAAAGGTTTGGGTAGGCGGGGTGTTAATTGTTGCTGTGCATGGTTAACAGGCTGGAAGCACAGAGAGCTGCCAAGAAGATCAACACTGAGGTGGAATTAGATTGGTCAGGGATTTGTTTTCTTATATATATTGTAGGATAACAGCATTTACATGACAGTGGTCTATGTCCCCACTCCGTGCACACCACAAGACTGAAAGCACAGAGAGCCATCATGAGCTCAACCCTAAAGCCCCATACACACGATAGGACTTTGTACAAACTTTCCTGTGGGCGTTGGCCATAAGTTTGTATTGCATACAGAAGTAAGGACTTTTCCAGCCATCATTCACCAAATCATTTGGTTTTTCAGCTCTTTACCACCACCCTTTGGTCAACTTGTGTATTGTTGTCTGAAATTGTGTCAATCTCGCTGCTTTTATTGGCGAGATTGACCTAAGGGCCCGGTATGCCCCCAGAGGGGAATTCCCTCTCGCGCTCGCCGCAGTAGGAAAATGTGCTTTTCCTATTGCAGCCAGCACGAGATGTACAGTACCCTGTCGCCGAGAACCAACGCGATGGGTTCACGCTGGAAACATTCTCGCGGCTGCATACTGTAGTTTGTACAAAAGTCTGATGCTTTTGTGTACACACGATCGGACTTTGCTTCATTGGACTTTTGTTTCCGGAAAGTTTGTGCGTTCGCACAGCCAACAAAAGTCCGATGGAAACAGAAAAAGTTTGTCCGATGGAGTGTACACACGGTCGGATGTTGCTCCAAAACAGCTAATTTGCATGTTTGTTGTCAAAAAGTCCGATTGTGTGTATGGGCCTTAAGACAGCTGCTTAAACAATGCTGTCTGCTATTTGTAGTGTTTACCATAACATAATCCCAACTGATCCGACTTAGGGCTCATTTCCTTGAAGGCTCTCTATGCATCGATTTTATATGGACTTGGAAGGAGAAACCTTTGCAAAAAAAAATGACATTGGACTCCAACCAAAATCCATACCAAAAGCCTTTGGATCCAATACGGATTTTAAGGGGGAAACCCGTGTATAATATAATGGTTTTGGGTCCCCCACTAATCCATACCATACTCTTAATGTGAGTATACAGCTTGGCAGGTCAGCCCCCCTTCCTGAAGGATACCAAGCCATATGCCCTCAACATGGGGGGAGGGGTCGATGTTAATGAGGACAAGGAACTTTTCCCCACAACCCTGGCTGATAGCTGTGAGGATGCGGGTGGGGGGGTCTTATCAGGATTTGAAAGCTCTTTTACGATAAGGAAGACCCCAGAAAATCTGCTTCCCACATGAGTGAGTAAGAGGTATTCTCCTGCTGATGACAGCTCTCTGGATCTGTCATTAGGTTTATATACAAGGGGACAGGGATGTGGTGACATCACTGACTAAATGTGGACATGTCCTTTGGCTTACATGGCCAGGGATTTTAAGTAGGGATGAGCCCGATGGTCGAGTCAAACGTAACATCAGGTGTTTGCCCGTGCACCAAATTTAGAACATTATTCTCATGAAATTGGAGCACCCATAATGCACTGCAAAATTGCAATGAATTGACAACTGCTGATTGGCCAAAGCATGCACCTGACTTGCATGCTTTGGTCAATCACAACACGCTCTGCTGTGAGAGCCATGATTGGCCAAAGGCAGGGTGCCTTTGGGAAATCATGGTTTAGGGGGCTACGTCCACACCCCACACTATGTAAGGCTGCTTACATAGTGGCCGTACATAGTGTAATGAATGAAGAGCAGCAAAATTACATTTCTAAAAGGAAAAAATGTCATTTAAAACTGCTTGCGGCTGTAAAGTATTGCTGGATCCCGGCAATATAAATAAAAATCATTGAAAAAAAGACGCCCTTCAGGTCTGGTATGGATATTAAGGGGAACCACACGCCAAAATTAAAAAAACAGTAATGTACCCATTTACATGGGGGGGCGGGATCTGGGGGCTTCCAGATTCCAATAACCCCTCTCCACTCACAGACTCCACACAACCACCAGGTAAGAGTTGTGGGGAAGAGGCCCTTGTCCCCATCAACATGGGGACAAGGTGTTTTGGGGGGACCCCAAAGCACCCTCCCCGTGTTGAGGGCATGTGGCCTGGTACAATTCAGGAAGGGGCGGTGCTCTATTATTCTCCCCCCTTTTCCTGCGGTCTGCCAGGTTGCATGCTCGGATAAGGGTCTGGTATGGATTTTGGGGGGGACCCCATGCCATTTTTTTTAATTTTGGCATGGGGTTCCCCAAACATGACAATAACTTAAATATAAGCCTTTAAAATTAGCAGTTTTGATTTTTCACATTTATGTCCCATAGACTTTAACGGTGTTCGCATGTTCGTGCAAATTTTTTGCCTGTTTGCAAGTTCTGCTGCAAATGGAACAGGGGGGTGTTCAGCTCATCCCTAATTCCCAGCCATGTAACAGAATTAGACAGGTGATGCCATTGGTTGTTAAGGATTTGCAGCTCTTCCCACAGATATGGAGGCATCATTTTGAACCGGACCAAGTCAAAGGCTGTTTTTAAGTGCCTTATCAGGAAGATAAGGAACCTACTCAATATACAAAAATATAAATTTTTTTAACCCTCGGATTCCCTATGTTCACACTCCCACCATCCATTACCAAAGTAATAATTAAGCCAATGAGTTCCCCTTGAAGTTGCAGTAACCCTGATATAGTGCTTCCCTCTGTGTGGCTGGATTTATGTGCCTTCTTCCTCTTCCCTCATCCTTGTTGAAGCTGTTTTTGGCCTAAGTATTTGACTCTATGCATAGATCATTTATAGGATCCCCCTGAAGAAGCCATTTGGCGAAACATGTAGAGATCCATATAAGTGAAGGTACATTGATCCCTGGACCTGGCCTTACATACAAAGATCCTCATTTACTCATACAAGTCGAATGGGCCACTTGAGACAGGTTTCAATGCACATAAAGTGTTAAACACAGCCAGTTGGGAAATGCAGGATAGATAGCCTTATGTATTGTGGACATGTTTTTAATGATGATATGAAATAAACTTTTGTATTCTTATATTTTTTGAGTACTTGCTTCTTTCATTTGGGATTATCTATGGCAACTGTAAAAGTCCTATACTCTTTTTTTTTTTCTTTTTCTTTACGGTTATCTCTTTAACCCCTTGCCACCCACAAAACGCATGTGTGCATCAGCAAATAGGGTGGGCTTTAATGCTAACATGGCATATATGTACTTCCCTGGGCGGCAGGGGTTCCTCTGCTTGGAGTTTGGTGACATCACAACACCATAGGAGAGGATGGCAAACCATGAGGTGCAAGGGCAGAATCAGAGGTTAAGCTGTCTTACAGGATAAGGTGCACTATTTTAAAGTGGAGCTCCACCCAAAAGGGGAAGCTGCACTTGTCTGCACCCCCCCCCCCACTTTGCCCCATTTGGAACTTTTTTTGGGGGGGCGGGTACCTGATTTTGACAGGTACCTGCTCCCACTTCTGGGCAAAATCACCATTGGTGATCTACAAAATTTCTGGCCCCTCCTCATTCCCCCTGCTACCACTCACAGGTCCCAGAGCTATTCAAAAAGCAAAGCGCGACTCGCGCGTGTGCAATAGGAAACTGGCTGTGGAAACTTCACTGCCAGTTTTCCTTACAGTACCGCCACGTACACCCAAAGCCGATTGATGAATCGGCTCGGGGTGTCAACATCACAGGATGCCTGGATAGGTAAGTATATTAAAAAAAAAGTCAGCAGCTGCATGATTTGTACCGGATTTGTAGCTGCTGACTTTTATTTATTTTTTATAGACTGGAACTCCTCTTTAACCACTTCAATACCGGGCACTTTCACCCCCTTCCTGCCCAGTCCAATTTTCAGCTTTCAGCGCTGTCGCATTTTGAATGACAATTGCGCGGTCATGCAACACTGTACCCAAACTAATTTTTATCATTTTTTTCCCAAAAATAGAGCTTTCTTTTGGTAGTATTTGACCACCTCTGTGGTTTTTATTTGTTGTTAAATTTTGTTATAACATTCTGTAAATAAGTAATTTTTCTCCTTCACTGATGCGCACTGATAAAGGTCGCACTGATAGGCCACACTGATGGTCAGCACTGATGGACAATGATGTACACTGATGGTCGACACTGATAGATGGCATTGATGGGCAGCACTGATGAGGAGGCACTGACAGGCATTACTGATGGGCACTGATTGGCATCTCTAATGGGCACTGATGAGCATCCTTGATGGGCACTGATGTGCATCCCTGGTGGGCACTGGTGGGCATCCCTGAGGGGATTGCCCTGAGGGGAATCATTGGTGGGTCTACACTAATAATCAATGCGCTGATTATCTGCGCAGACCCCCCCGTCTGGAAAGCCGCAGATCGGCTTTTCCTCTACTCGCGCCTTGTCAGCACAAATAGAGGAAAAGCCGATAACCGGCACTTCCTGGTTACGATGTGATCAGCTGATCACATGGTAAAGAGCCTACTTCAGAGGTTCTTTACCAAGATCGGAGATGCGGTGTGTCAGAATGACACACCACACCACTGATTGTCTTGTACCCGCAGGCGGCTTATCCTGCTGGATGTCATATGGCACCCAGTCAGGATAACTTAACCACTTTGCCGCCGTCATTCTGCTATATGGCAGGCGGGAAGTGGTTAAGTGATTTATTTTTTCTTATGACATTTTAATAAACAATTGTACAGAGAGCAGTATTTGTTTACTTTTGTTTTCTAGCAGTGGTGGCCCATCCATTAGGGGCGCCCGGGCGCCGCCCCCTTTATCACGCCACCCCCCTACATGTATCACGGATAGATTCATGCAGAGCATGAATCTATCCATGGCCGCCGTAGCCACCCCCTATTCAGGCGTTCGGCCCCTTTTACGATGCTGGGGGCCAGAATTACAGCGGCGGGGGTGTTTTTATTTGAAGCTCCTGATTAGAGCCATAGGCTCTAATATGCTTCAAAATAGGGTGGACTTGGAGTGCAAAACATTGCACTCGGAGCCCACCCAGGTGTGTTAGAAAAGCTAATGAATATTTGCTTTTCTAACCCTGAACCGCCTCTCTGCTAATCAGGAAGCACGGGTCTGATACCCGTTACCTGATTGGCTGAAAGGACAGGCGTTCCTAATGGATGCCTAGCAGGAGAAAAAGCATGGAGGAAGCATGAAGGACACATGAGCTTCCGCCTGACCTGCTGCCCGTCCCACAGCTCACCAATGTTGCCACCTGCCTGACCCGCAAACAAGATGGGGTAAGTGGCGGTCAGACAGCGAGCGGGCGGGGGGGTGCTGGTTAAATGCCGTGGGGGGAGTTGAAGTATCTGCATTTGATGGGCACAGTGAGGCTGCATTTGATGGGCACAGTGAGGCTGTATTTGATGGGCACAGTGAGGCTGCATTTGATGGGCACTGGGCATGGTTGGCTGCATATGATGGACAAAGTGGCTGCCTTGGATGGGCACAGTGAGGCTGCAATTGATGGGTTTTTTTTTTTCAGTATTTTTCTGAATTTTTCAGTTTGTTTGCACCCCCCCCCCCAAAAAAATTTTGAGCACCAGCCGCCACTTTTTCCTAGCCACGTTACACTGGTAATCTGAGAGGAGGAGGTTGAAGAGCTTAAAAAACTCAGAAGGAGAAGCAACAAGCAACTACCAGACCTGATTTAGACTTGTGCAAATGACAAACCTACTGAAACCGGGGACTAATGCTTCATTCATACCTAGGCGCAGGGGCGTTGCTAGGTCTGAAAAAGATCGGGGCTAGAGCCAATAGCAGCGGTCACCAACCGGGGGGGGGGTGCACACCGGTGGTAAGCAATTTTTTGCGGGCAAAAGAAGGCTGGTGTTGGCGTTTCAATCTCCATGGCACCATGGTTGATATGGTGTCAGGGTGATCAAAGCGCATTGTTTCTATTGTTATATTCTAATATATAATGAAGTGGTTCAACTCACCATAATGCAGAATCAGTGGGAGCCCTGGGCGTGTCACTTGCCACATCACCTGCCACCATTTGCAGATTGTCACTTGCCACCATTTGCAGATTGTCACTTGCCACCATTTGCAGATTGTCACTTGCCACCATTTGCAGATTGTCACTTGCCACCCATTGCAGAATGTCACTTGCCACCATTTGCAGATTGTCACTTGCCATGTCACCTGCCACCATTAGCAGATTGTCACTTGCCACGTCACTTGCCACCATTAGCAGATTGTCACTTGCCACCATTTGCAGATTGTCACTTGCTATGCCAGCCAGTGCCACCAAATGTGCATTCTCGCTGCATTGGTGGCAGGCTGGCAGCACTGGCCCATTTAGTGAGGGCAGGAGAGCGGAGATGCGGGGCGGGCAGTGAGAGATGATGTAATCTCTCTGCTCCCCACTACACCTCCGACATTGAAGAGGCCCATTTAGTGAGGGCAGAAGAGCGCTGATGTGTGGCAGGCAGTGAGAGATGACATCATCTCTCTGCTCCCCGCCGCACGTCGCTCCCACATTGAAGTCCCAGCTGTGGAAGCAGAAGATTGGTGAGGCGGAGAGAGATGATGTCATCTCTGCTTGTCCGCCTGCTCGTCTCCAGGACTGGACTGAGACAAAAATTTGGCCCTGGACTTCATCCAGACCGGCCAACTTTGACAGGTCTCACCCATGCCGGATCTTCTGGTCCCCCTTGCTCCTGTGGTCCCCCTGTGCTCCTCTGGTCCCCCACGTGCTGCGCTGGTCCCCCTGTGCTCCTCGGTCCCCCGCGTGCTGCACTGGTCCCCCTGTGCTCCTCTGATCCCCCGCGTGCTGCGCTGGTCCGCCTGAGCTCCTCTGGTCCGCCTGTGCTCCTCTCGTCCCCCGCGTGCTGCGCTGGTCCACCTGTGCTCCTCTGGTCCGCCTGTGCTCCTCTGGTCCCCCGCGTGCTGCGCTGGTCCCCCTGTGCTCCTCTGATCCCACGCGTGCTGCGCTGGTCCGCCTGTGCTCTTCTGGTCCGCCGCGTGCTCCTCTGGTCCGCCTGTGCTCCTCTGGTCCCCCGCGTGCTCCTCTGGTCCACCTGTGCTCCTCTGGTCCCCCGCGTGCTCCTCTGATCCGCCTGTGCTCCTCTGGTCCGCCTGTGCTCCTCTGGTCCCTCACGTGCTCCTTTGGTCCGCCTGTGCTCCTCTGGTCCGCCTGTGCTCCTCTGGTCCGCCTGTGCTCCTCTGGTTCCCCGCGTGCTCCTCTGGTCCACCTGTGCTCCTCTGGTCCCCCGCGTGCTCCTCTGGTCCCCCGCGTGCTCCTCTGGTCCGCCTGTGCTCCTCTGGTCCGCCTGTGCTCCTCTGGTCCCCCGCATGCTCCTCTGGTCCGCCTGTGCTCCTCTGGTCTGCCTGTGCTCCTCTGGTCCACCTGTGCCCCTCGGGTCCCCCTGTGCTCCTCTGGTCCCCCACGTGCTGTGTGCTGCACTGGTCCCCTGCATGCTCCACTGATCCCCCGAATGCCTTTTTGGTCCCACATGTGCTCTGCTGGTCCCCCCCCTGCTCTGGTCCCCGTGCTCCTCTATTCCCCCCCCCATGCTGCTCTATCCCCCCTCCCAGCGCTCACCTCCTCTCCCTGCTTAGATAGGCATACAGACATGATCCTAGGAGTGGACACTGATAAGCTCATTGTACGATCCAGAAGTCATGCAGCCGCACACAGCTGTCCCCCTGTGCTCCTCTGGTCCCCCGTGTGCTGCACTGGTCCCCCTGTGCTCCTCTGGTCCCCCGTGTGCTGCGCTGGTCCACCTGTGCTCCTCTGGTCCGCCTGTGCTCCTCTGGTCCCCCGTGTGCTGCGCTGGTCCACCTGTGCTCCTCTGGTCTGCCTGTGCTCCTCTGGTCCGCCTGTGCTCCTCTGGTTCCCCGCGTGCTGTGCTGGTCCCCCTGTGCTCCTCTGGTCCCCCGCGTGCTGCACTGGTCTGCCTGTGCTCCTCTGGTCCACCTGTGCTCCTCTGGTCCCCCGCGTGCTCCTCTGGTCCGCCTGTGCTCCTCTGGTCTGCCTGTGCTCCTCTAGTCCCCCCGCGTGCTCCTCTGGTCTGCCTGTGCTCCTCTGGTCCCCCGCGTGCTCCTCTGGTCCGCCTGTGCTCCTCTGGTCCCCCGCGTGCTCCTCTGGTCCGCCTGTGCTCCTCTGGTCCGCCTGTGCTCTGGTCCGCCTGTGCTCCTCTGGTCTGCCTGTGCTCCTCTGGTCTGCCTGTGCTCCTCTGGTTCCCTGCGTGCTCCTCTGGTCCACCTGTGCTCCTCTGGTCCCCCGCGTGCTCCTCTGTTCCCCCGCATGCTCCTCTGGTCCGCCTGTGCTCCTCTGGTCCCCCGCGTGCTTCTCTGGTCCGCCTGTGTTCCTCTGGTCCCACTGTGCTCCCCTGGTCCCCCTGTGCTCCTCTAGTCTGCCTGTGCTCCTCTGGTCCCCCGCGTGCTGTGTGCTGCGCTGGTCCCCTGCATGCTCCGCTGATCCCCCGAATGCTGTTTTGGTCCCACATGTGCTCTGCTGGTCCCCCCCCTGCTCTGGTCCCCCCCTGCTCTGGTCCCCGTGCTCCTCTATCCCCCCCCCCCATGCTGCTCTATCCCCCCTCCCAGCGCTCACCTCCTCTCCCTGCTTAGATAGGCATACAGACATGATCCTAGGAGTGGACACTGATAAGCTCATCGTACGATCCAGAAGTCATGCAGCTGCACACAGCTGTGACATGAACTTCCTCGGCACTGATTCACTTGTTCTTTCCTTCCCCCACTCTCATCTAGATTCTCCGCGGCAGCAGACAGGATGAAGAGCGGGGGAAGGAAAGAACAAGTGAATCAGTGCCGAGGAAGTTCATGTCACAGCTGTGTGCGGCTGCATGACTTCTGGATCGTACGATGAGCTTATCAGTGTCCACTCCTAGGATCATGTCTGTATGCAGCTGCACTGCATAACTAAGCAAGGAGAAGAGGTGAGCGCTGCGGGGGGGGGGGGTGAATGAGGCAGCGGTCCGATGGCTCAGTGCCTGTACATGCCTGATCGTCCCTCCTCCACCTCCAATGCCACACACCGATCGTCTCTCCTCCACACCCGCTGAGACTCGGGGCTATGGGCTCCACATTTGGGGCTCCAGCCTCGATAGCCACCCCCCTGGTGACGCCTATGCCTAGGCGTATTGACAAAGTAGCTCATGCAGCTTTTTGTGTGTTGGGATTTCTAGTGCAAAGAGCCTATAAGTTCCACAACATGGCTTACTTGCTGTACTTCAAATCCAATAATCTTTACTGTTCTGCATAAGAATCTATAGGCTTTTCTGGCTAGAGTTCTCCCTTTGCTGATGGGGGGGATTGTGCAACACAACATTAAGCTGAACAACAGAACGTGAAAGTAAACTGATTGTAAAGAGGGAAATGTCTCCTTCTCCATGTTTCTGTAGTCCACCACCTGACTACAAGCACCAATAAATGGGAGGTCAATGAGCCACAACTTAAGAAACCACTAGAAACCTCCAGAGGAAACTGAGGATTCCACAGGACCCGGGTTGAGAAAAGCTGCTCTAATGGGAATGTTCAAGATGGAGAGATTTTTATTCACTCACTATCTGTAGTTTTAATGACTTCCTGCTCTATCCAGAAGGAAAAAGTCTTAGCTCTAGAGAAACATTAACCACTTCAATACCGGGCACTTAGACACCTTCCTGCCCAAGCCAATTTTCAGCCTTCAGCGCTGTCACAATTTGAATGACAATTGCGCGGTCATGCAACGCTGTACCCAAACAAATTTTTTATCATTTTGTTCCTACAAATAGAGCTTTATTTTGATGGTATTGGATCACCTCTGTGGTTTTTATTTTTTGCGCAACAAATAAAAAAATTTTGAAAAAAACAAGTTTTTCTTTGTTTCTGTTAAAATTTTTTGTAAATAAGTATGTTTTCTTCTTCAATGATGGGCACTGATATGGCTGCACTGATGGGCACCGATGAGGTGGAACTGATGAGGTGGCACTGACGGGCACTGATAGGCGGCACTGATGGGCACTGATAGGTGGCACTGGTATGCGGCACTGATGGACACTCATAGGTGGCACTGATGGGCACTCATAGGTGGCACTGATGGGCACTTGTAGGTGGCATTGATGGGTACTTATTGGTGGCACTGATTGCTACTTATGGGTGGCACTGATAGGTGGCACGGATGGGCACTAATGGTCATTGATAGGTGGGCACGGATGGGCACTGACAGGTGGCACCGATGGACACTGATGGGTGGCACTGATGACACTGATTGGCGGCACAGATGACACCAATGGTTGGCATTGCTGGACATCACTGAAATATAATGGTGCCAGTCAGTGCCCATTTGTGTGCATTGATTGGCACAGATTGGGCACAGACTGGGCACATTGGGCACATGTGGATGGCCATGGGGTACATACCTGGCCATCCACATGTTGCCCCCTTCCCTGGTGGTCCTGGCGGCTTCCCTGGTGGTCTAGTGTGGGCATCCGAGGGAGGGCTGCGCTGATAAACAATCAGCACAGACCCCCCCTGTCAGGAGATCCGCCGATCGGCTCTCCTCTACTCTGTCAGACGCGAGTGAGGAAAAGCCGATCAATGGCTTTTCCTATTGACAACGTGATCAGCCGTGATTGGACACGATTGATAACATGGTAAAGAGCCTGGTAAAGAGTGGTAAAAGGTATTTATAATGTTTTATTTTATATATCTATACACAAATGTTTTGCCTTTCATTTCAATTTTAAACTGAATGAAATGTTTTACAAGGTGATCATTTACAATCACTTTAATTGTATTCTGTTTGTAATATTTTTTTTTTTATGTTTTTTTTCCACTTTACAGTTTAGAAGGGGAAACCAAATCCGTCAATGAAAGGAAGAGAAAAGTAAAGGAGACCCTTTCATCCTTACACATGAATGTTAGAGAGGTAAAGATTTTCTAGTATTTGTCTTGTAATCTTGATGCTGAACAATCAAAAACAGCCGTGTAAATTGACCAAGTGACCTTCGTATAAGTGAGCTTTCCCTGAATTCAGCCTTCTATTAGCTTCATGCACACTGGACGTTTTTGCAGTTGCTCCTAGAGGCATCTTTGAGTTTTTTTCTGCCTCTGTTCATGCACACATACTGCAGGTTTTTAGCAGCGTTTAGTGGCAGGGGTATCTAGAGGCAGGGAAAAAAAAACAGTGTGTCCAGGACGGCGCAGCAATTATTTATTCTGGCCAATAAAATTAAATAAGCTTGACTCCTGTAAAAGCTCCTAAAAGCTTGTGTAGCACCCTCTAGTGTGTGCTAGAAGTAATGTAGGATGTGTTATGCCGTGCACATACAACCGGACTATTCGTAGGACTGAACACTGAAAGACTTTTCGACGGAGTTCCGACGGAGTTCCAACGAAACAGACTTGCCTACACGCGATCACACTAAGGTCCGATCGTTTTGAACGTGATGACGTACGACCGGACTAGAATAAGGAAGTTCATAGCCAGTAGCCAATAGCTGCCCTTGCATCCTTTTTTGTCCTTCGGACTAGCATACAGACAACGGATTTTTCGCTCGGACTCGAGTCTGTCAGAAAGATTTGAAACATGTTCTATTTCTAAACTCAGACGGATTTTTCAACAGAAAAGGTCAGATGAAGCCCACACACGATCGAATTGTCCGATGGATTTGTTCCATCAGACCAGTTTGGTTGAAAAGTCCAGTCGTGTGTACACGACATTAGAGTTTACAGTAGGTAAATTTTAGCTGGCTCAGAGCTAAGTCTGAGCCATGGAATCTGGGTCAGGTTTCAGAGATGTTCAGGGCTGGGTGACTTATCCTGGCAGCCTTCTGGTGCCTCCCCCTGGTCTAGAAGGTTGGAGAATCTTCTAGAATTAGTGGGTGGAGGTTAGGAGGAGATGCCTTGAATATTTACGAGTCATTGGCCAATCCCCAGTAATGGGCTGGTAGGGGCAGAGCTTACCCCATAAATATACATGAGCCATGCCAGCAGGAGCAGTCAGGAGGAAGATGGAGATACAGTCCTGCGGAGGCTGCCGGTGACCCTCAGGGGTGCCCCCTAGTCTAGGGGGGGTGTCCTACCTTGGGCTGGGGCTCGGGTGCTGGAAGGATCCTGCCATAAGATAGAGGAGGAAGCCCTTCCTGGAGGCACGGGAGCAAGAGAGGACAGAGTGTGTAGATCACCACTGCTGGGGACTAACAATGGGGGAGACTGCTACATGTAGTCAGTCTCCCTGAAGACAGCAGTCTTCATCCTTCCCTGGGAGATCTCCTGAGAGTCAGATGGTAGGGCTGGGGAAGAGTCAGTTGAGAAGACTGGTGTGATAGTTAACCTGGAGGGGCTAGTGAAAGAGGCAGCTGCAGCCAGATGGGTTTGCAGTGCCTGGAGAGGTGGTGCTGAGATCAGTAACCACATGGGAGAAGTACAAACTGTTTTCAGTAAATCTTTGCTACACAACAAGGGACTATGAGTTCCTGCCTGTAAAGGGCTATTCTAAAATGTGACTGGGAGCCTGTAAGTGTGTGCAAGTGTGTGCAGGAGGCAAGTGAAGGAGAATGTATATAGACTATATATAGGAATATATTCCTGAAGTTGTTGCTGACATTTTGGTAAAGTCAAGTTGGCATCCCATTACCTCCCATCCCTATCCAAGTTATTAACCCCTAATAAATAACAAAAACAAAGTCACAGACTGTTCTCTGACTATGACTCTGAAGTGCCTTTTAAAATTTTGGTGTGCTCGGCTGTGCAGGGTGGGGGATCCAAGTTCATCAGCAGTCCCTACAAGGGTGTGCTATATTCGTATAAACTTTAAACACTTTTACAAGCGTCAGGCATTTTTTTCTGCAAAAACGCTGCTAGCTTCTAGGAGAGTTAAATAAACATCCTGTGTGTATAAGGCCTTAGAAAACCCCTCACAGATGTTGGTTTATTCCATACTTGTACCCCACATGATGCTGTTTTTTTATTAATTTCTTACCACTGTCCAATATATATACCATCTGTAAGATAACAGCGATGATCATTTTAATTTTTTTGAAGAATTGCGACCCTCCTGTAATCGCGGTCTTGGGATCGGGGGGCGGAACCCGTGCCATGATTGGTTTTCTGGGAACAATCTCGAAACTGGCCGAATTAAACCTTTTAGGTGCCATTACATACATTGCTGGGATATCTGGATCAACATGGTATGTAGATTATACCAATTTTTACAGCAATTTGTTACCTGTATAATATAACAGCTATTGTTTTTAACCATATTGCCCCCCAGGACACACATGTTAAAATCATCATTTTTTTTTTGCTATATTTTTTACAATTCTTTTTGCAATTTTATACATAATTTTTTGATAAAATTCAAAAGATGGGGTTGCATCGAGTATAGAGATACTAAACATGTCAAAACTTAAAATTGAGCACATCTGTGAAATGGCGGAAAAACAATGGTGTCTACAATTGTTCATAGTCGATGCTTTAACCGCTTGCCGACTGCCTCACGTAGATATACGTCGGCAGAATGGCACAGGCAGGCAAAGCAACGTGTATATATACGTTGCTTTGAATCTGCCGCCTAGCATGCGTGTGCCCGCCGTGGACTCAATGTCCGCTGGTGTCCCGCGATCGGGTCACAGAACAGCAGAACGGGGGGATGCCTTTGTAAACGAGGCATCTCCCTCCCTAGTGAAAGGACACTGATCGTCTGCTCCTTGTCATCGGGAGCAGTGATCAGTGTCATGCCACAGTAAGCCCCGCCCCCACACAGTTAGAAACACTCCCTAGGACACACTTAACCCCTTCCCCGCCCCCTAGTGGTTAACCCCTTCACTGCCAGTGTCATTTACACAGTAATCAGTGCATTTTTATAGCACCAATCTCTGTATAAATGTGAAGCCAAATCCATCTGGCAGCCAAATCCTCCGGGGCTGAGGTGGTTAAAAGCCTTTATGGGTCTTCAGATTAGAGTTAACTATGAATTATGTCCCTAGAATTAGGAGATACCTCTCATATGTGGCACAGTTTCTGTTTACAGACATGTGTAGATCCTATGTGCACGTGTGAATTTGTATACATGTGCAGTGGAGGGCAAGGGGTGCTTTCATAATTTTTGTATCTATTTAGTTTTTGTTATACTTTTTTAATGATTTTAATCTTATGCTGTCACAAGGGGGCAAACAAGTCCCCTATGTGAGAGCATAGGCAAGTGACAAGTTCATCAGGGGTCTATTTAACCCCCATTGTTTCCCCAGCCTTCACTGCAGCTAATGACAGCTGTGAAACCGAAATTATGAAATCATCGCCACTTCCAGGTTCATTACTTGCAGGGGAAATCAGGGAATGGATGTTCCTCCATCTCCTCCTGCTTAATGAATGATACATTTTCAGTGGTCTTGGGCTCCCTGGAGGAACGACGATGATCAACCATGGGGGTGCCAGTAAGGGGGGGGGGCTGCCCTTCTGACTACTGTAAAAGTGATCAGGAGGATGTAGAGCCGACTGGATCACTTTTACTAAACAGATGAACACTGGCTGAAAAAATTGACACCAAACACCAAACTTATGCAGCTGCAGCCATGAGATTGCTTCAACCACTTGAAGTCTGGGACGTTTCAACATTGCCTCAGGACATCAAGTGATTAGACAACAAATTGAGAACAATTTACATCCAGACAAAGCATGTTACATGGATGACAAAACCAGTGATAATGAAATATATATACCAAGTTATTTTGAACAAATGTTACATGGATAGCTTACCTATCAAAATCTAACTTACTACTTTAACGTTGCAGGTGTATGTCCTCTCTGTATTCAAATAAAAACTGGTCAGACTTTTCAGACATAGAACAATTGGAGATGGAGTTATGTCAGCGAATGAAATCGGACACTGAACGGAAAAGTCCATGGAAGAAGTTAAAAGAGAAATTTCTTGGAGACTCGTACTCTCTGACAGATGTTTGGGCCTATACATTTGTCTTCAGAGCCTTGAATTCGGTAAGTCCTACCTGGGTCCTCTCCGAGGTTTGGAACCCAGGAGAACCTTTAGCTCCGGGGTGACTTGCCTTTAGCTTCTTCCTAATGGAGATGGCACAGTCTTAATATTTCTCTGTTAATCAGAATCAGACTCTTTATGTTGTTATTGCTGTTCTCTACATTCTACTACCTCCCCCAATCATCCAACTCGGCTCTGAAGCCAGTGCTGAAAGGTTGCTGAGACCTCATGAACACTTGATCCAGAAAAAGAATCTGGCACAACCGCATGTATCAACGGAGTGATAAGTTTTATTTCATGCAGAGTATTACAGCCACAACTAGGTGCAGAACAAAAACCCCAATTAGAATTGGGAGTGATATTTATAAAAGTTGTGCTGCCTATAATTCTTTCTGTATAAGGGGAGGTGTCTCCAACATGCATAAATATACAAAAGGACCCACCAAGGATATGATGCTTACAACAGGCTTACCACAAATTCTTTATTGAAAATATTAATCAAATGGACATAAAACTCAAACAGACAGATGGCTCCATCCAGACTAAGTGTCCATATAATGCAGCTGATATGACCCTAGGCTAGTGCAGGTGAAGTAATGTGGGCAGACTATAGTAAAAAACAGTCCTGCATGCACCTCTCTGGCATGCACCTTGAAGCAATTTGTCTTTTATGAGACAAGAGCTATAGCTGACAAGCATAGGGGTGCACAGAGGGTGTGCCAGGTGTGCCTGGGCACACACTAATCACTATGTGTGGTGCCAATTCCCCCTACTGCCCAGGCTTCCCCCCCTTGTTAGCCCCCACCCCACAGTGCTGTTGGCTTCCCTCATCTCCTGTCCCCCCAGCTGCTGCGGGGTATATTTCAGGATGGAGAGTGGGGGAAGGGGCTAGCAAATATGTAATTTACCGACCCCTTCCTTTTTTAAATGAACACAGTGAACACACTCACTCATTCATAACTGAAGCTCAATAAACTGTGTTTACTATGCTGCCAATGAACAGGAAGCCACTCAGCACAGATCACTTCCCATTCATTCATTGTACTGTGTAGCTGAGGCTGCAAAGAAAGGCATGCGTGCTTGAGCTTTGGGGTGCACATCCCAATGCAATAGGCTGCACACACCTTTGCTGACAAGCCAAAAAGAAAGATGGCCACAGCGTGATCCTCTAGTTCTGGGAGGGCGTTCATTGACATTCTCCCAGAACCCGCCTCTCACATGCCCCCTAGGGAACGCTTTGGGCATGCTCTGTGACTGCTGTGTCCAATCACAGTGGCCCTTTACCATGTGATCCAAGCACCTTTGATCACATGTAACAGAACTGCTGGTTATCAGTAGTCCTTTCCTCCCATGCTGTGTGTGAGGAAAGGAGAGCCGATAACTGACAGGACTGTCAGCACATACGCTGATAAACAGGGCAATGAAGAAAGCAGCCTCATCAGTACCTTTCAGTGCAGCCTCATCAGTGCCTTTCAGTGCAGCCTCATCAGTGCCCATCAAAGCAGTCTCATGAGTGCCCATCAGTGCAGCCTCATTAGTGCCCATTAGTGCAGTCTCATCAGTGCCCATCAGTGCAGCCTTATCAGTGCCCATCAGTGCAGCCTCATCAGTGCCCATCAAAGCAGCCTTAACCCTTCCAACACTTTCGGTTCCGGCACCGCATGGAGTAGCTGCTCCTCTCCTCAGCTCCCGCACTACGGACCAAATCTGCCTATAAAATCCAAATAGAGCCTCCTAAATCACCCCCCCGCTACCTCCGGGTGACATCCGCCAGCCTATGGATCGGTTTGTGGAGAAAACCAGCTCCAGCACACAAACGGCCCAGATGGCGCCGCCGGCCCAGCTGCAAATCGAGACCCCAGTCTCGGCCTACATGGAGCCATACACAGACTCACAGATGGCGGAGATGGAGGTAAGCGGCCACACACACCTCCCTGCATGCCTCCTCTGCTTAGCCACAACCTCCCCATGTCTCTCCACAAGCCTCCCCCTCACAGGCCTTCTCCCCACAAGTCTCCACTCCACAGCATAATGGGGATAACAGCACAGAGCGCATAGCGCAGGCCGTGGCAGCTCTCCTGTCCCCTATGATTTCTGCCTCAGTGGAAAGGGCAGTAAACGCAGGAATGAAGCAAATAAAGGCCCAGCTAGGAGAACACACCACTAGGCTGAATGAGCTAGAAGACCGCCTATCTAGCATGGAAGAGGAGATGTACCAGGCCCAGGCCACAGAACAAGCACAGGACAAGACAAATCAGTATATTTTCCAAAAACTCGACGATTTGGAAAACAGGTCCAGAAGGAGCAACCTGCGATTCATGGGTATACCTGAATCCCTACAAGGACTTGCTCTATCCGAATTTTGCGCACAACGCATTCGGGAAGCACTAGGCCTTCCAGGCTCTTGCACAGTGGAACGTGCCCACCGTATGGGGTCCTATAACACAGAACGCAAGACCCCTCGGCCTATAATCGCTAAATACCTGAACTACTCTGACAAGGCCCGTATCCTTCAAAAGTACAGACAAACCTGCTAACTCCAAATTAATGGAATAAGGGTTCTGATATTTTCAGACTACTCAATTGAGGTCTCTAAGAAACGGAAAGCCTTCCAGCAGGTTTGCACAGAACTCTTTAAACAACAAATCAAATTCACACTGGCCTTCCCGGGGCCACCCTCCGTCACAAGATCCCAAGCGGCGATCAGCTATCCTTTCAAGACCCCTCTCAAGGGGAAGCCTACCTGCGGTCTCTACATCCAAACCCTCACCCGCACACCCCATCCAAAGCTGCTCCTATCAATCGCTCCCTGGACCAAAGGAGCCCATGCAAAGATTCCCCCAAACGTTTCAGACCATCGGTCCCGGACCAGCATCGCCTCACCCCTCGCTGAAAAGGGAGTCGCAGTCTAAGTTCTTGGATAATCATTCCTTTAAGGTAGCTCATATTGCACCACTTCAGGACTTGACTCTGTCTGTGCTCATGCACTCACACGATTCTTGTTCTCCCATTACTTTTACAATCCCTCCTTGCCTCACTGTGTACCGCTTAACTCACCCTCCCCTAAACAGGGCCCGAAGTAGCCCTACAAGAACCCTCTCCTCAGCCATGGGCTCTCTAAGGTCATACCATTAGGGTCCTGTCCTGGGAGTTGACCTACACAGTGACTCCATGTGGAAAAAAGAAAAGTTCACATGTTTGAATGTCTTGTTTTCTTTTTAAGTTTTCCCCCTGACATCCTCCCCCCTCCCTTCTCCTTTTACCCTGGGGCTCATGCAAACCTCCATGCTTCCCTCCTCCACATTCTCATCATGAGAACAATATCCTACTTCCTGATATAGCTGTGACTTTACCACACCACTTACACAGTGACAAATCTATTACATCGGCCCATATCCCTCCCACGACCCCCCCCAATATGAAAATAGTCTCCTGGAATGTAAAAGGTCTCAGATCCCCCCCACAAGAAGATGAAAATTCTCAGACATCTCAAAAGAATCAAAACTGACATAGTCTTACTTCAGGAATCTCACTATCTAACCCCAGACTTTCATCGCATGAAGAAGCTTTGGGTTGACACTGTCTTATGCCGCGTACACACGGTCGGACTTTTCGTCTACAAAAGTCCAACGGACGCTGACGGACTAAAGCTGGCTGGTAATCCGATCGTGTGTGGGCTTCTCCGGACTTTCAACGGACTTTTTTAGCCTCAAATCCGACGGACTTTAGATTTGAAACATGCTTCAAATCTTTACGTCGTAACTACGACGGACCCCGAAATCCGCTCGTCTGTGTGCTAGTCCGACGGACAAAAACCCATGCTAGGGCAGCTATTGGCTACTGGCTATGAACTTCCTTATTTTAGTCCGGTGTACGTCATCACGTACGAATCCGTCGGACTTTTGTGTGGTCGTGTGTAGGCAAGTCCGTTCGTTAGAAAGTCTGCTGCAAGTCCGCCGAAAGTCCGCCGGAAGTCTGTCGGACAGGCTGTCGGACTTTTGTAGACGAAAAGTCCGACCGTGTGTACGCCCCATTAGGCTTGGATGCTGTTGGACACAAAGCGAGTGTTCTCCTGCTGATACACAAAAACCTCCCCTGCACTGTCTTATCTGTGAAATCAGACAGCCAGGGACGTTTTATCATGGCACATATCCAAATAGGCTCCAAGAAGCTAGTGATATCAAATATCTACTCTCCCAATAGCCCAGGCAAACAGTTCTACACTGAGCTATCTACTTGGCTACTTAGCAACACCCACCTCCCTCATTTGGTTGGAGGAGATTTCAACGATATCCTCCATCAGACGGATGACAGATCGTCCCCCAAGCGCCCTAAACTTAGCTCTGACACCACCGCCCCCTCATACTTTGCAACCAGCATGGAAGCCATCCACCTCCAGGATCTCTGGCGCCTCTCTCACCCAGGGAATTTACTTTCTACTCCAACCCACACAATATCCTCACAAGGATAGGCTATTTCCTTGGCTCAGACAACCTTCTCCCCATGCTCAACAGTGCTGACATTCACGACATAGCCATATCCGACCATGCCCCCATAGAGGTGACACTCAATAATCTCAACTTACCTCCCCACCCAAAAAATTGGCGATTTCCTTCCTACCTACATAACACTGACTTCCAGCAGTTCATGTCCAAATCATAGTCTGAATACTCTATGGCCAACGCTCCTCACATAGATAATCCGAACCTCTTCTGGGATGCCGGCAAAGCATACCTCAGGGGTTGGATCATTTCCTATGCCACCTCTTTTAAAAGAAACACTTTAACAAACTACAAAGCAGCCAGCACACCAAAGACTCCCCAGACACCAGAAAAGAATGGCAGGCAGCAAAAAAAGACTTCGGTACCTGGGCAGACACCCTTGAATTAACCAAAAAGGCCCACTTAGATGCCACCCTCCACAAGTTCTGAAAACTTTTAGCCAGGCTCTGCAAAGGTCCATTCCGCCCGAACCATATTACATCTCTTCGAAACACCAAAGGAAAGTCCACTCCACACCACAGCAAATTAACAAGGTCATGCTTCAATTTTACTCAGCACTATATGCCCCAGACCCCATAGATAAACAAACAGCACGCTCTTTCATCGAGAAAATAAACATGCCCAAAATTTCTCCATCACAACTAGAGGCTCTTAATGTTCCCATTTCTCTCCCCGAAATATCGACCACCATCCATAACTTAACCCTCCCCATAGCCCCGGGTCCCGACGGATTCACTAGTGAATTTTACAAAACCCTACAAAATATCTTAGAACCCACTCTCTACCAAGTCTACAATGGTATTTGGTCAGGTGGAACATACTTACAGTTGGGGAACCAGGCCATTATAAAGATACTATCTAAGAAGGGCAAAGACCCCCAGAACCCGGGCTCATATAGACTCATCTCACTTCTAAACCTGGATGTTAAAATTCTATCCAAGATCATAGCTACTAGGTTAGCAGACATCATCCCCTCACTGATTCACCCCGCCCAATCTGGCTTTGTGAAAGGCAGAACCTCCACCCTTAACATACGCAAGGTCATGCTGGCCTTAGAGCATGCTAAACAGAACCCAGGCATAGACTATGCCATCATCACATTAGATGCGGAGAAAGCCTTTGATAATGTTAGCTTTGAATGGCTCTCCATGACCATGTCAGCAATGGGATTTACTGGTCCCTTCCACCATCTTATTAATACCATGTACACGGCTCCGGCAACTAGACTGGTGGCAGCAGGCCTTCTCTCGGATGAATTTCGCCTCCACAAGGGTACATGCCAAGGTTTCCCCTGTCCCTGCTCCTCTTCAACATCGCCCTAGAGCCCCTATCCAGGTATCTAACCTTAACAGCTCTCTTACATGGCATTAAAGTTGGTAAACATGACCTACGCACCTCCCTCTTTGCGGATGATGTTCTTATATTTTCAGCCAACCCCCCATCTGATATGTCTACCATCAAAAAGGTATTTGACGAATTTCGTTCTTGCTCAGGCCTCTGCATTAACTATGTCAAAAGCGAAATCCTCCTCATAGGCACTCTCTCTAAACCACCTTGGGCCCAGCACTCCATCTTTCCAGTCGCCAAATCACATATCACCTATCTGGGAATCAAAATAGGGAAACTTCCCTCCTCCTTATACCACCTCAATTACCCTCCTTTGATTTCAAAAATCGCTCAAGAATTAACTACCTGGATGGATCTGCTCCTCTCGCTCCTGGGAAGATGCCACCTGATAAAAATGGTCAGTTTTGCTAGATTATTATACCCATTGAAAACTATTCCGCTACTTCTTCATCACAAGGATGTGAAACTTCTCAATTCAGCCATATCAAAATTTCTATGGCAAAACAAAAGACCACGTATAGCCTTTAAGAAACTATATCTTCCCAGACGCGAAGGGGGCATCAGTCTCCCTCATATTAGAATCTATAAATTAGCATGTTTACTGAGAACTAGTCTGGACTGGATAACACAATCCTCCCGCTATTCTAACTACTACTTGGAATCTGACATGGCCCATCTGTATTCTTTAGTGGCCCTTCTCCACTGCAAATGGAAGTCAGTCCCCCCTCTCTACCAACACAGCCTCCTGCTAAGAGATACAGCAATAGCATGGAGAGAAGCCAGGAAAAATCTCAAGCTATCTTCTTTCATGTCAAGCCTATGCATCAGCTTTCTAAAGGACGCATGTAAAGAAGACAGTAATGCCGCGTACACACGGTCGGACTTTTCAGCTACAAAAGTCCGACAGCCTGTCCGACAGACTTCCGGCGGACTTTCGGCGGACTTGCGGCAGACTTTCTAACGAACGGACTTGCCTACACACGACCACACAAAAGTCCGACGGATTCGTACGTGATGACGTACAACGGACTAAAATAAGGAAGTTCATAGTCAGTAGCCAATAGCTGCCCTAGCATGGGTTTTTGTCCGTCGGACTAGCACACAGACGAGCGGATTTCGGGGTCCGTCGTACTTACGACGTAAAGATTTGAAGCATGTTTCAAATCTAAAGTCCGTCGGATTTGAGGCTAAAAAAGTCAGTTGAAAGTCCGGAGAAGCCCACACACGATCGGATTACCAGCCAGCTTTAGTCCGTCAGCGTCCGTTGGACTTTTGTAGACGAAAAGTCCGACCGTGTGTACGCGGCATAAGAGGTTTCAGCCAAACATCACAGACCAAATGATCCTGGATGGCTCCTATAAAATCTCTGACATCTAAAAACCTCTTCTACATAAGACCTTTCTTCCTCTCACACCCTCCTCTGTCGACAACTGGCAGAAAGACTTCCCTGACCCGAACCTTGTGGAAAAAATTCTACAAGGCCTTAACGCAGTACAAAAATTAACCCCCAATGAAATTTGGACAGGAATGCAACTGAAGATAGTCCACCGAGCCCACATACCTTTCCTATCCTCTAAAACAGATCAGAGCAAAGCCTTTTGTCCCCTCTGCAACCTACCAAAGCCATCTCTGACCCATCGCTTCTGAAATTGCTCCTATATCTCTACCTTCTGGGATCAGGTACTATCCTACATCTTTGAAGTAAGCTTATTAAAACTACCAAAAGACCCGCTACTTCTCATCTTTGGTCACTGGGACCCCAAACTGCTGCCTTGGTCCCAATCTACAAATACAGGACTCGCGGGAATCTCAAAAGATAACCCATCCCACAAAGACTGGTCTTTGATTTCGCAAGAAGAACCATTTTTGAAAAATTGGACTTCCTCTCACAGCCCCAATATCACCCAAATCAAACAAGAGCTCCTACATCTCCTAATCAAGGACCGTCTAAACACAGACTTCAAACAGGAAAAAACTAAAGCCCGCTTTTACTCCAAATGGCATCTATTTATGATCTCAACACTCTCTCAAGAGGAACTAGCCAATTTCAGCCAATACTCGTCCGCATACTACGATACTTCCCCTCCAAACCCAAAAGAGGCAACCTCCCCATCCAAAGGGTATCTCACATCCAATGGACTTTAGCTCAGCCCACCAGCTCTGTCCTCATTACTATCTATTCAATATTGTAAAGCTTACTTCCACAATTGTCTCTACTTCAGTCATGCTGCCCCCCCTTAAGACCTACCTTACTACCCCCCCCTTCCTGTTTTGTTTTCTTATGTTTTCACCTAGGAAATCCTAGGGATTTCCTATAAACAGATCCATCCAGGTATCTCCTCTTAGTAGACAGCTTTGGAATGTTATGATCTGTTTATTTTATTTTATTCAGCCCTCCCATCCTGGTACGTATGTGTATATCCCCTAGATAAAGATATGTATGTACCTAAATTTTCCTCTGTAAAATGTCTTACAAAAGGTTGTTTACTATATTTTACGCCTTGTATATCTAAATAAAAACTTTTTGAAAAACAAAAAAAAAGCAGCCTCATCAGTGCCCATCAAAGCAGCCTCATCAGTGCCCATCAGTGCAGCCTCATCAGTGCCCATCAAAGCAGCCTCATCAGTCCCCATCAAAGCAGCCTCATCAGTGCCCATCAAAGCAGTCTCATCAGTGCCCATCAAAGCAGCCTCATCAGTGCCCATCAAAGCAGCCTCATCAGTGCCCATAAAAGCAGCTTCATCAGCACACATCAAAGCAGTCTCATCAGTGCCCATCAGTGCGGCTTCATCAGTGCCCATCAAAGCAGCCTCATTAGTGCCCATCAGTGCAGCCTCATCAGTGCCCATCAAAGTAGCTTCATCAGCGCACATCAAAGCAGTCTCATCAGTGCCCATCAGTGTAGTCTCATCAGTGCAGTCTCATCAGTGCCCATCAAAGCAGCCTCATTAGTGCCCATCAAAGCAGCCTCATCAGCGCTAATTAGTGAAAAAGAAAAATTACTTATTTGCAAACTTTTATTAAAAAAAAAAAAAATTTAAATTGTCGGTCCATTTTCATTTGCTAAGCAAAAAATAAAACCCCCAGTGGTGATTAAATACCACAAAAATAAAGCTCTATTAAAGCTCTGTATGTAACAATGTCATATGGGTTCAGTGTGACAGCGCTGAAAGCTGAAAATTGGCCTGGGCGGAAAGGGTATTGAGTTGATCAATATTAATTTTTTCTTCTGTAGATCGATGAAGGAAAGCTGTCCAGCCACAAGGAGATGTGTGAGATCGGTGAAGTCCCGTATCCCATCTACTCTGCTGTGAGAAAGTATAAAATGCATGAAAGCAAATTAGGTAATTTTTACTAGAACGGCCTAAAATGAAGTATGATTCCAATATGATGCTTCCATAATGCTTCCATAGTCTGCTCTGCCCATTTAGTTACAGCCAGATCCTACAAGCTCCTTCCCTGGTAAGTTGATGCCATCCAGCTTGAGCCCTGCCAATCAGACCCTTTGTACTGTAGCTGTTTATCAATCTAGTAGAGGGCTAAAGATGGCCATACACTAGTAGACTTTCCAATGAACATTCCTACAAATGTTTGTGTGAAAATATTCATCAGTAAATTCCATGACTTGACGAATGTATTATGAAAGTACTTCAGAGTACGTCTCATTTGTTCTTATTTGGT
This sequence comes from Aquarana catesbeiana, assembly GCA_037953035.1. Classification (NCBI taxonomy): domain Eukaryota; kingdom Metazoa; phylum Chordata; class Amphibia; order Anura; family Ranidae; genus Aquarana; species Aquarana catesbeiana. The sequence goes on along the minus strand of JBBHAA010001355.1, from coordinate 1,882,714 downwards.
TCTAAAGTAAATTTTTTTACTTTAATGCATTCCCTACGTTAAGGTAAAAAATGTTTAGGTAACAGTATCACCCCCTCAACCCCCATATAATTACCTGAACCCCTACTCGATCCAGCACTGTGCCCATCTGTAGCGGCACTCCCCGCTCTCACAGGCTTTGCTGAGGCATCAGAAACCATTGGCTTTCATTGCTGTCAGTCAAATCATTTGATGTGGGAATAGGGGGGGGTGAGCCATTCTCTCTGTCTATGGATGTAGGCAGTGGTATTCGGGAGATACTGGTACCCCACAGGAGGAGCTGAAAGCTCTGGCGTGGGAAACCAATAAGAGGAGGTTTGGAGGCCACTCTGTGCAAAACTATTATAGGGCAGATAAGCATGACATTTGTGTTCTCCCGACTTGACTACTGCAATGCTCTACTTGCTGGTGTACCAAAATCCATTATAAGTCGACTTCAATATTTTCAAAATTCTGCAGCCAGATTCCTGATTAGGTCTGGTACAAATGAACATATTACCCCTATCCCTGGAGTCCTTGTACTGGCTGCCCATCAGGTTTCACATAGACTTTAAGATCCTCACCTACAAGGCTCGTCATGGCTTGGCACCCCATTATCTTTCTGAACTTTTTTAAAACTAACTCCCCCATAACCTCCGCTCCTCAAATTCTGGTTTGCTGTGTGTCCCCCCTACCCACCTACACTCAATGGGGGACAGAACCTTCTCTTGCTATGCTCCAAAACTCTGTAATTCACTTCCTAAGAACATAAGAGAGTCATCTTCTCTAAACTCATTCAAATGAAATCTAAAAACGTTTTTCTTTAGACAAGCTTTCACTTAATTTTTCCCTTATGTTATGATATCCTGTGTATTTCTTGTGTTTTCCTTGTAAAGCTCTTTGACCTTTAACCACTTTCTTACTGGGCACTTAAACCCCCCTCCTCCCCAGACCAATTTTCAGCTTTCAGCACGCTCACTCTTTGAATGACAATTGCGCGGTCATACAACACTGTACCCAAATGAAGTTTTTATCATTTTTTTCCCCATTTTTTTCCTGGGCAGGAAGGGGGTACCTTGTATTGAAGTGGTTAAAAAAATACATTTGTTTGTTTATTCTATAGAAATTTTCTATCCTGCTCTTTCAAATGTTCTCACCACTGCAGTCAAAAATGAACATCAATTTGACCCCACCAACCATTAAAAAAAATCAGATGAATGTTTCCCAAAAACAAAAGTTTTCAAGCAAAATTCTTCTACTACATGCTTTACAGTTGCTGTTTTTTTCTTGTCCTTGATGAATCTTGGAAGGACATTGTTTGCAATGAAGAGGAAATAGAGGTGACTCTTCAGTGTGTAGAGGACACATCTCTGGGTGGACAATAACTGGAGGAAAATCTTCTCATTTCAGACGCTTGGTTTGAGTTCACTCCACACAATTCCGGATTTCCTGCTTACAAACTCTATATAAACACCGAACATCTGGGATGTAGGTTTAAAGGAGGAGCGTTATTGGAGCAGCAGGCTGAACATGACTTGATTTATCTTCAAGGTGAGCCGAATCAAAAATGGTCATTAACTAACGAAGACAAAACATCCTACCTGTACAATTTATTATAGCACCAAATCAGAATCATTTCATTGCTATAGTATCTTTATAAATGATATTGGGTCTGGGATTTCAGTCTTTGCAGGTGACATCAAGCTATGCACAGGAACACTGTCCTAACAGGATGTCTCCAATTTACAAGCCGACCTCAATGCTCTGTCTAATTGGGCGATTATGTGGCAGATGAGGTTTAATGTTGACAAATGTAAAGTTCTGCACTTGGGGGCTAAGAATATGCATCATACATGCTATGGGGAGTACAACTGGGGGAATCCGTAATGGAGAAGGATCTGGGGGTTTTGGTAGATCATAAGCTCAATAATAGCATGCAATGCCAAGCTGTAACTTCCAAAACGAGCAAAGTCCTTTCTTGTATTAAGATGGACTCCAGAGAGAGAACAAAATCCGTTCACGTAAATTCCGAGCGTGTGTGGACAATTCCGACGCACAAAGTGCCACGCATGCTCAGAATAAATTCCGAGACGGAACTGCTCGGTCTGGTAAAATTAGCGTTCGTAATGTATATAGCACTTTCGTCACGCTACAATGTTTTAAATTGTTGAATGCAGCGCACTCTTTAGATACGGTTTGATACTTCGAACAAAGGCAGACCCAAGTTGCAGCAATAAGGTGTTAGAGTGTGCACATTGCAGAGCTCTGGGTAGAAAAACAGGTAACTTGGCCTAGTCTAGCCTAGTCTAGCAACAGAATGAGCAGTTAGCACAATAGTAGGTGCTTCTTGCAAGTGAGAACTGACAGCGTCCACAATGATTCAGCTTAACTATGAGTCCATGACCTGCTCACCGCTCCCTCTCTCTTCAAGTGATTTTCTCTTATGGTTAACAACACAAATATATTATCTACAATGTTTTGATGCCAACAGATATATTCCACAAAAAGTAACAAAAACATAACAATCCAGGGTAAATGTTGAGTGATCTATACAATGATCAACAAGTCACAAAGGTACATATACAGTAGATGATTTCTTATCAACGATTCATATGCACAAGTATAGCTGTGCCATTATTGTATGAAATATTAATGCAGACTTTAACTTAAAAGTGCATCCTTTGAAATATCTCACCCTACATGGAGTTTAATACAAAAAAACTGAAAAGAGAGAATCCTGTAGAGATCAGAGGTCAGAGATACCATATGAACATCCCCAGTAGGGATGAGCCGAACACCCCCCGGTTCGGTTCGCACCAGAACCCGCGAACGGACCGAAAGTTCGCACGAACGTTAGAACCCCATTGACGTCTATGGGACTCGAACGTTCGAAATCAAAAGTGCTCATTTTAAAGGCTAATTTGCATGGTATTGTCCTAAAAAGGGTTTGGGGACCCGGGTCCTACCCCAGGGGACATGTATCAATGCAAAAAAAACTTTTAAAAACGGCCGTTTTTTCGGGAGCAGTGATTTAAATGATGCTTAAAGTAAAAAAAAAAAGTGAAATATTCCTTTAAATATCGTACCTGGGGGGTGTCTATAGTATGCCTGTAAAGTGACGCGTGTTTCCCATGTTTAGAACAGTCCCTGCACCAAATGTCATTTTTAAAGGAAAAAATCTCATTTAAAACTGCTTGCGGGTTTAATGTCATGTCGGGTCCTGGCAATATGGATGAAAATCAGTGAGACAAACGGCATGGGTACCCCCCAGTCCATTACCAGGCCCTTTGGGTCTTGTATGGATATTAAGGGGAACCCTGCACCCAAATTAAAATAAGGAAAGGTGTGGGGCCACCAGGCCCTATATACTCTGAACAGCAGTATACAGGCGGTGCAAACAAGACAGGGACTGTAGGTTTGTTGTTAAGTAGAATCTGTTTGTAATTTTGAACATTTTTAACGTGTTTAGCTCCAGCCAAAAAATCTTTTCTAAGCTTTTTGGAAAACATAGGGAAGGGTTATCACCCCAGTGACATTTGTTTTGCTGTCTTTCCTCCTCTTCAGAAGATTTCACCTCACTTTTTTGTCCCAATGAAAAATGTTTTTTGAAAATTTGGGTTTTTTTGTGGAACAAGGATTGGAAAGCATCAGTGGAAAGGAGAAATTGTTTTCCCATATTAACTCTTACAGGAGAGAATTTCCCTTCCTAGGGGTAGATTTCATCTCACTTCCTGTTGTCTCCTTCCGTTTGCAAGTAGGAGTCATTTGTAAGTTAGATGTTTGAAAGTAGGGTCCTGCCCTATATACTCAGCAGAAATTTGGGCCTTAGGTGTTGCTGTGGCCACAACACTGTAAGCCCTCACAGGGCCCTGCTGTGAAATATTAGATCAAGAATTGTAATTACATGCCCCTGTTGAACAGGAGCTGAAAAATTAGGCCTTAGGCACTGGTGCTGGTGCCACAACACTGCAACCCCTCACAGACACTCTAGTTGGAACGCAGGAACGAGCCCTGCTGCAAATTATTGCTTCAAAAATTGTAATTACACGCCCCTGTTAGACAGGGGCAGAAAAATTGGGCCTTAGGCACTGGTGCTGGTGCCACAACACTGCAACCCCTCACAGACACTCTAGTTGGAACGCAGGAACGAGCCCTGCTGCAAATTATTGCTTCAAAAATTGTAATTACACGCCCCTGTTAGACAGGGGCAGAAAAATTGGGCCTTAGGCACTGGTGCTGGTGCCACAACACTGCAACCCCTCACAGACACTCTAGTTGGAACGCAGGAACGAGCCCTGCTGCAAAGTATTGCATCAAAAATTGTAATTACACGCCCCTGTTAGACAGGGGCAGAAAAATTGGGCCTTAGGCACTGGTGCTGGTGCCACAACACTGCAACCCCTCACAGACACTCTAGTTGGAACGCAGGAACGAGCCCTGCTGCAAAGTATTGCATCAAAAATTGTAATTACACGCCCCTGTTAGACAGGGGCAGAAAAATTGGGCCCTAGGCACTGGTGCTGGTGCCACAACACTGCAACCCCTCACAGACACTCTAGTTGGAATGCAGGAACGAGCCCTGCTGCAAAGTATTACATCAAAAATTGTAATTACACGCCCCTGTTAAACAGGGGCTGAAAAATTGTGCCTTAGGCACTGGTGGTGGCGCCCAGAACCAAAAATGTTCTTACAAGCTATCAGCGTGATGATTGAGGAGGAAGAGGATAATTACTCAGGGATAGTCACTCAGCATCAGCATAGGCAGTCTTTGAAGGGATCTGAGATTTCAAAAAAAATTATTCGGTTACATCAGCATCAGGTGCTTGGTAGCTGGTGGTGATCCAAGACTCATTCATTTTTATGAAGGTCAGCCGATCGACCGAGTCGGTGGACAGACGCACCCTGTGATCGGTTACCACGCCTCCAGCAGCACTGAATGTGCGTTCCGAAAGAACGCTGGATGCAGGACAGGCCAGTAGCTCAATTGCATACTGTGCAAGCTCTGGCCAGTGATCCATCCTCAAGACCCAGTAACCCAGAGGATTTTCGGTGGGAAAGGTGTCCAAGTCTGATCTTGCCCCTAGGTATTCCTGCACCATGTAAAACAGACGCTGGCGATGGTTGCTGGAACCGATCATACCTTGGGGCTGCGGACCAAAAAATTGTCTGAACGCATCGGTCAGACGGCCACCTTCTCCACCGCTCCTTCTTTGACTGACGGAAGCCTCAGCAACACGTTGTCCAGAAACAGGAGTTTGTAACCTCCCAGTCTCTGGGAACGCGTTGCACAGACCTTTCTGCAAGGCCTCCCGAAGATGTTTCATCCTCTGCTCCCTCTGCGATGGCAAGATAAGGTCCGCAACCTTACCCTTGTAACGTGGATCAAGGAGGGTTGCCAGCCAGTATTGGTCCTTCTCCTTGATACCACGAATACGAGGATCCTTACGCAGGCTTTGCAGGATCAGGGAGGCCATGCAGCGTAGGTTTGCTGAGGCATTCGGTCCGGAGTCCTCTGGGTCACTAAGAACGACATGGTCCGCAGCCACCTCCTCCCAGCCACGTACAAGTCCATGTGTTTCTTGGGACTGATCCCTTAAAGACTGCTGCTGATGCTGAGTGCCAGGCTCCACCTCCATACTGACACAATCTTCCTCCTCCTCCTCTTCCTCCTCGTCCTCTTCCTGTGTGATCGGCGGGCACGCAGGAACACTGTCTGGATAAAGGGGGCCTTGAGAGCTAAGGAAGTCCTCCTCTTCCTGCCTCTGTTCTGCCTCAAGTGCCCTGTCCATTATTCCACGCAGCGTGTGCTCCAACAGGTGGACAAGGGGGACAGTGTCACTGATGCATGCACTGTCACTGCTCACCATCCTCGTGGCCTCCTCGAATGGTGACAGGACAGTGCATGCATCCCTGATCATGGCCCACTGGCGTGGGGAAAAAAAACCAAGCTCCCCTGACCCTGTCCTGGTGCCATAGTCGCACAGGTACTCATTGATGGCCCTCTGCTGCGTGTGCAGCCGCTGCAGCATGGCCAACGTTGAGTTCCACCTGGTGGGCATGTCACAGATTAGGCGGTTCTTGGGCAGGTTAAACTCCTTTTGGAGGTCCGTCAGCCGAGCACTGGCATTATATGACCGGCGGAAATGCACACAGACTTTCCTGGCCTGCCTCAGGACATCCTGTAAGCCCGGGTACCTGCCCAAGAACCGCTGCACCACCAAGTTAAGGACGTGAGCCAAACAGGGCACATGGGTCATTTGTCCCTGTCGGAGGGCAGAGAGGAGGTTGGTGCCATTGTCGCAAACCACCATTCCTGCCTTAAGTTGGCGTGGCATCAACCACCTCTGAACCTGCCCCTGCAGAGCTGACAGAACCTCTGCCCCAGTGTGGCTCCTGTCCCCCAAGCACACCAGCTCAAGCACCGCATGGCATCTTTTGGCCTGCGTACTTGCGTAGCCCCTTGAACGCCTACGGAGCACCGCTGGTTCCGAGGAAGAGGCCATGGAGGAAGAAGAAGAGGAGGGGGTGGAGGAGAGAGGTGTGTCACAATCAGCATTTTGGAGGCGTGGTGGCGGAACAACCTCCAACACTACTGCACCTTGTCCTGCATCCTTCCCAGCTGCCAGCAGAGTCACCCAATGCGCCGTGAAACTTAGGTAACGTCCCTGTCCATGCCTGCTGGACCATGAGTCAGCGGTAATATGCACCTTACCGCTGACCGCCCTGTCCAGCGAGGCATGGACATTGCCTTCCACATGCCGGTAGAGAGCCGGAATCGCCTTCCGTGAGAAAAAGTGGCGTTTGGGTACCTGCCACTGAGGAACCGCACATTCCACAAACTCACAGAAGGGGGCAGAGTCTACCAACTGAAAAGGCAGCAGTTGAAGTGCTAGCAATTTTGCCAAGCTAGCATTCAACCGCTGGGCATGTGGATGGCTGGGAGCAAACTTCTTTCGGCGGTGCAGCAGCTGGGGCAGGGAAATTTGCCTGGTACAATCTGACGTCGGTGTACCAAAAGCAGATTGCCCACAAGTACTTGGCTGTGACACACCTAATTCTACACCTTCATTCCTCTCACTGCAGGTCTCAGAGAGGACTGAAGGTCTAGTGGGGTTGGAAATCTCAGCTGATGAGGAGCAAGGAGAGATCCTCTTTGTTCTTTGGTGTGGGTCTTTTAGATACGCTTGCCAACGAACTGCATGGCAGGTCAACATATGTCTGGTCAAGCATGTGGTACCCAAGCGGGAGATGTTTTGGCCACGCGAGATACGCTTGAGACATATGTTGCAAATAGCAGCGGTGCGATCTGATGCACTCGTCTCAAAAAAGGCCCACACCAAAGAACTTTTTGAATAACGTGCAGAGACTGCAGCGCCCTGCACATGTGGAGCTTTGGGGTGTGATGCAGTCAATGTGCTGCCCTTAGGCTGGCCCCTGGAGGGCATCCTGCCTCGTTGGTGATGTGCCGCCGCCTCCTCCTCCTCCTCCTCCTCCTCTCTCCTATCAGGCACCCACGTTGAGTCAGTGACCTCATCATCCCCTCCCTCCTCATCACTGGAGCAAACCTGGCAGTATGCTGCAGCAGGGGGAGCATGACTGCCAGATTGCTGTCCTTCTTGGGCACCCCCTCTGTCCGTGCTCATGTTACTGCCTTCATCGAGCTCAGTATCGTCATCAGAGCCTTCCAAACGCTGGGCATCCTCCTGGAGCATGTATCCAACACTGTGGTCAAACAGTTCGAGGGAATCCTCATGAGGACATGGTGGAGCTAGGGAAGGAGTCACTGATGACATTGAGCTGAGGGAAGAGGCCGCTGCTTTGCCAGACAAAGCACCCTGGGCATGGGTGAGAGAGGATGAGGAGGATGAGGACGGCTTGGTCATCCACTCGACCAAGTCTTCCGCATGTTGCGGCTCAACACGGCCAGCTGCCGAAAAAAAGGCCAAGCGTGTCCCATGGCCACGTGCTGATGAGGATGCACCGTCTCCACGACCAGCACTAGACACAGAGCCTGCTTGCCCTCTCTTATTGGCTTGTGACTGTCTGCCTCTCCTTCTTGGCCTTCCAGACATACTAATGGCCTGTAGCTGCACTAAGCTGGGATAGAACACCTGTAATTTTCTTCAAGTAGCTTTATATACTGTAACCAGACAAGCCTGCCTGTCAGTAGGAAGATAACAGGAACGGATCTAGCTGAACACTGTGAGCAGGACGCACTGTACTAAATGTAAATAGTCTAGCTGCCTGACCGTGGTACTAATAGGATCAAATAGAACACCTGTAATTTTCTTCAGGTAGCTTTATATACTGTAACCAGACAAGCCTGCCTGTCAGTAGGAAGATAACAGGAACGGATCTAGCTGTACACTGTGAGCAGGACGCACTGCACTAAATGTAAATAGTCTAGAAGATAACAGGAACGGATCTAGCTGTACACTGTGAGCAGGACGCACTGTACTAAATGTAAATAGTCTAGCTGCCTGACCGTGGTACTAATAGGATCAAATAGAACACCTGTAATTTTCTTCAGGTAGCTTTATATACTGTAACCAGACAAGCCTGCCTGTCAGTAGGAAGATAACAGGAACGGATCTAGCTGAACACTGTGAGCAGGACGCACTGTACTAAATGTAAATAGTCTAGCTGCCTGACCGTGGTACTAATAGGATCAAATAGAACACCTGTAATTTTCTTCAGGTAGCTTTATATACTGTAACCAGACAAGCCTGCCTGTCAGTAGGAATTTAACAGGAACGGATCTAGCTGAACGCTGTGAGCAGGACGCACTGCACTAAATGTAAATAGTCTAGAAGATAACAGGAACGGATCTAGCTGAACACTGTGAGCAGGACGCACTGCACTAAATGTAAATAGTCTAGAAGATAACAGGAACGGATCTAGCTGAACACTGTGAGCAGGACGCACTGCACTAAATGTAAATAGTCTAGAAGATAACAGGAACGGATCTAGCTGAACACTGTGAGCAGGACGCACTGCACTAAATGTAAATAGTCTAGAAGATAACAGGAACGGATCTAGCTGAACACTGTGAGCAGGACGCACTGCACTAAATGTAAATAGCAGGAACGGATCTAGCTGAACACTGTGAGCAGGACGCACTGCACTAAATGTAAATAGCAGGAACGGATCTAGCTGAACACTGTGAGCAGGACGCACTGCACTAAATGTAAATTGCAGGAACGGATCTAGCTGAACACTGTGAGCAGGACGCACTGCACTAAATGTAAATAGTCTAGAAGATAACAGGAACGGATCTAGCTGAACACTGTGAGCAGGACGCACTGCACTAAATGTAAATAGCAGGAACGGATCTAGCTGAACACTGTGAGCAGGACGCACTGCACTAAATGTAAATTGCAGGAACGGATCTAGCTGAACACTGTGAGCAGGACGCACTGCACTAAATGTAAATAGTCTAGAAGATAACAGGAACGGATCTAGCTGAACACTGTGAGCAGGACGCACTGCACTAAATGTAAATAGCAGGAACGGCTCTAGCTGAACACTGTGAGCAGGACGCACTGCACTAAATGTAAATAGCAGGAACGGATCTAGCTGAACACTGTGAGCAGGACGCACTGCACTAAATGTAAATAGCAGGAACGGATCTAGCTGAACACTCTGAGCAGGACGCACTGCACTAAATGTAAATAGCAGGAACGGATCTAGCTGAACACTGTGAGCAGGACGCACTGCACTAAATGTAAATTGCAGGAACGGATCTAGCTGAACACTGTGAGCAGGACGCACTGCACTAAATGTAAATAGTCTAGAAGATAACAGGAACGGATCTAGCTGAACACTGTGAGCAGGACGCACTGCACTAAATGTAAATAGCAGGAACGGATCTAGCTGAACACTGTGAGCAGGACGCACTGCATTAAATGTAAATAGTCTAGATAGAAGATAACAGGAACGGATCTAGCTAAACTGAATACAGTGTATATATATATATATATGCAACACCTGGGATGCATATATATATACACAATACACTGTAAGTGCAGCTAACTGACTGACTGTTCTGCCTAATCTATCTAACTCAAATCAAATGACACTGTCTCTCTCTCTCTCTATCTCTCAGCACACCGGAACACACACTACACAGGGCCGCCGTGCAGGCGGCCTTATATAGTGTGGGGTGTGTACTAAATCCCCTGAGCCATAATTGGCCAAAGCCACCCTGGCTTTGGCCAATTACAGCTCTCTCTACTGACGGCGCTGTGATTGGCCAAGCATGCGGGTCATAGTGCATGCTTGGCCAATCATCAGCCAGCAATGCACTGCGATGCCGCAGTGAATTATGGGCCGTGACGCGCCACACGAATTTAGCGCGAACGGCCCATAACGTTCGCAATTCGGCGAACGATCGAACAGCCGATGTTCGAGTCGAACATGGGTTCGACTCGAACACGAAGCTCATCCCTAATCCCCAGCACCAGATATTCCTTTTATATCTGATATATATGTCCCTCGCTGATAGTTGGAGAGAAAATGCATAGTTAGAGAATATGAATGTGTATATGGTTATGTGACTAAAGAGATTATCGTACTAATGATCATTCATTTTTTTTTGCATGCTAATCTCATATATAGAAATTAGAGGTTACTAAAGTACTGATATTTCTCGTACGATAAAATAAAAATTGGGAAGTGATGTAATGTGTTGTAGTGCATTTGTATTGTATTTTCAGATGAAAACTATGCTAAATAAATGAAAATTGTGCGATCTGGTATCATATGAGAACATTTTTTGTGTTTGTCCCATCAGATAATATCAGATGAACTGTCTTAATCATCTCTCGAAAGCTGTAATTTTCATATAATTTTCTGATCATGTGCACGGGCCTTAACCACTTGCCGGCCGTGCCATAGCCGAATGACGCCTACAGCGTGGTTGGATAATTCTGGGAGGGAGTACAATGATGTCCTCCCAGAATTGCGCATCTCATGCGCCCCCTTAGGTGCTCACCTGGGAATGTCCATGACCGCTGGGTTCTCGTGACCTGGCGTGCCACGAATCGGGGTAAAGGGCCAACCCCAGAGGCCCTTCACCATGTGATTGCTCCATCCAATTGGATGGAGCAATCACTGTCAACAAACCGGCGTTGTGTCTGGTTCTCTCCCTCCTCACCCCAATCGTGTGAGGAGAAGAGGGTGAAGCTTCAGCGTGAGGCTGCTTGAGTGTGGAGTGCAGTGTGGAGCGTGTGGAGTGCAGTGTGGAGCAGTGCCAAGGAGTATCACTTCAGTGTCAAGGAGTGCCCCATCAGTGCCCAGTAGGGATGAGCTGAACACCCCCCTGTTCGGTTCGCACCAGAACATGCGAACAGGAAAAAAGTTTGTTCGAACACACGAACACCGTTAAAGTCTATGGGACACGAACATGAATAATCAAAAGTGCTAATTTTTAAGGCTTATATGCAAGTTATTGCCATAAAAAGTGTTTAGGGACCCGGGTCCTACCCCAGGGGACATGGATCAATGCAAAAAAAAGTTTTAAAAACTGCCGTTTTTTCAGGAGCAGTGATTTTAATAATGCTTAAAGTCAAACAATAAAAGTGTAATATCCCTTTAAATTTTGTACCTGGGGGATGTCTATAGTATGCCTATAAAGGGGCGCATGTTTCCCGTGTTTAGAACAGTCTGACAGCAAAATGATATTTCAAAGGAAAAAAAGTCATTTAAAACTACTCGCGGCTATTAATGCATTGCCGGTCTGACAATACACATAGAAGTTCATTACTAAAAACGGCATGGGAATTCCCCACAGGGGAACCCCGAACCAAAATTTAAAAAAAAAATGACGTGGGGGGTCCCCCTAAATTCCATACCAGGCCCTTTAGGTCTGATATGGATATTAAGGGGATCCCCGGCCAAAATTAAAAACAAAAATGACGTGGGGGTCCCCCAAAATTCCATACCAGACCCTTCAGGTCTGGTATTGATTTTAAGGGGAACCCCGCGCCAAAATTAGAAAAAAAAAACGTCGTGGGGTCCCCCCAACAATCCATACCGCAGGAAAAGAGGGGGGGAGGAGAGAGTGCCCCCCCTACTGAACTGTACCAGGCCACATGCCCTCAACATTGGGAGGGTGCTTTGGGGTAGCCCCCCAAAACACGTTGTCCCCATGTTGATGAGGACAAGGGCCTCATCCCCACAACCCTGGCCGGTGATTGTGGGGGTCTGCGGGCAGAGGGCTTATTGGAATCTGGAAGGGGACCCCCAGATCCCGGCCCTCCCCCCTGTGTGAAATGGTAAGGTGGTACTGTACCCCTACCATTTCACTAAAAAACTGTCAAAAAAGTTAAAAATTACAAGAGACAGTTTTTGACAATTCCTTTATTTAAATGCTTCTTCTTTTTTCTTTCTTCTTCCTTCATCTTCTTCTTCTTCTGGTTCTTCTGGTTCTTCTGGTTCTTCCTCCGGTGTTCTCGTCCAGCATCTCCTCCACGGCGTCTTCTTCCCTTCTTCTCCTTGGGCCACTCCGCATCCATGATGGCATGGAGGGAGGCTCCCGCTCTTCTCTTCATCTTCTTCTCTTCTTAATCTTCTTTTCTTCTTCTCTACTTCATCTTCTTCTCTTCTTCATCTTCTTCTCCGGGCCGCTCCGCATCCATGCTGGCATGGAGGGAGGCTCCCACTGTGTGACGCGTCTCCTCTTCTGATGGTTCTTAAATAATGGGGGGCCACCCGGTGACCCCGCCCCCCTCTGATGCACGGTGACTTGGACGGGACTTCCCTGTGACGTCACGGGGAATGCCACAGGGAAGTCCCGTCATGTCCCGTGCGTCAGAGGGGGGCGGGATCACTGGGTGGCCCCGCCCCCCGTTATTTAAGAACCGTCAGAAGAGGAGACGCGTCACGCAGCGGGAGCCTCCCTCCATGCCAGCATGAATGCGGAGTGGCCCGGAGAAGAAGATGAAGAAGAGAAGAAGATGAAGAAGAGAAGAAGAAGAAGAGAAGAGCGGGAGCCTCCCCCCATGCCATGGGTGCAGAGCGGCCCGAGGAGAAGAAGATAGAAGACGCCACGGTGGAGATGCTGGACGAGAACACCGGATGAAGAACCAGAAGAGCCAGAAGAACCAGAAGAAGAAGAAGAAAAAGAAGATGAAGGAAGATAGAAGAAAGAAGAAGCATTTAAATAAAGGAATTGTCAAAAACTGTCTCTTGTCATTTTTAACATTTTTGACAGTTTTTTAGTGAAATGGTAGGGGTGCATTTGTACCCCCTTACCATTTCACACAGGGGAGGCGGGATCTGGGGGTCCCCTTGTTAAAGGGGGCTTCCAGATTCTGATAAGCCCCCCGCCCGCAGACCCCCACAACCACCGGCCAGGGTTGTGGGGATGAGACCCTTGTCCTCATCAACATGGGGACAAGGTGTTTTGGGGGGCTACCCCAAAGCACCCTCCCAATGTTGAGGGCATGTGGCCTGGTATGGTTCAGGAGGGGGGGGTGCTCTCTCGTCCTCCCCTCTTTTCCTGCGGCCTGCCAGGTTGCGTGCTCGGATAAGGGTCTGGTATGGATTTTTGACCCCACGCCATTTTTTTTTTAAATTTTGGCGCGGGGTTCCCCTTAATATCCATACCAGACCTGAAGGGCCTGGTATGGAATTTAGGGGAACCCCCACATCATTTTTTTTTTTTTTAATTTTGGCGCGGGGTTCCCCTTAATATCCATACCAGACCTGAAGGGCCTGGTATGGAATTTCGGGGGACCCCCCACGTCATTTTTTTTTTAAATTTTGGTTCGGGGTTCCCCTGTGGGGAATTCCCATGCCGTTTTTATCGATGAACTTCTATGTGTATTGTCGGACCGGCAATGCAATAGCCACGAGTAGTTTTAAATGACTTTTTTTCCTTTGAAATGTCATTTTGCTGTCAGACTGTTCTAAACACGGGAAACATGCGCCCCTTTACAGGCATACTATAGACACCCTCCAGCTATGAAATTTAAAGGAATATTACACTTTTATTGTTTCACTTTAAGCATTATTAAAATCACTGCTCCTGAAAAAACGTCCGTTTTTAATACTTTTTTTTGCATTGATCCATGTCCCCTGGGGCAGGACCCAGGTCCCCAAACACTTTTTATGATAATAACTTGCATATAAGCCTTTAAAATTATCACTTTTGATTTCTCCCATAGACTAAAGGGTGTTCCGCGGCATTCGAATTTGCCGCGAACACCCCAAATTGTTCGCTGTTCGGCGAACTTGCGAACAGCTGATGTTCGAGTCGAACATGAGTTCGACTCGAACTCGAAGCTCATCCCTAGTGCCCAGCAGTGACAAGGAGTGCCCATTAGAACCCAGCAGTGCAAAGAAGTGCCCCATCAGAGCCCAGCAGTGCCAAGGAGTGCCCCATCAGTGGCCAGCAGTGCCCCATCAGTGGCCAGCAGTGCCACATCAGTGCTCAGGAGTGCCCCATCAGTGCCAAGGAGTGCCACATCAGTGCCAAGGTGTGCCCCATCAGTGCCAAAGAGTGCCACGTTAGTGCCCAGGAGTACCACATCTGTGTCCCAGCAGTGCCACGTTAGTGCCCAGGAGTGCCACTTCTGTGCCTCAGCAGTGCACATCTGTGCCCCAGCAGTGCCACAGCAGTGCTCTACAGTGCCACTAAAGTGCCCATTAGTGCCAATACAGTGTCCATCGGTGAGTGCTCATCAGTGCCACCCTATCAGTGGATCCTCATTATCGCCCAACAGTGCTGTAAAAATGTGTAAAAAATGCGTAGAAAAATGTGTTTTCATTTTCTTTCCACATCTTCCAAAAATATGTGGAAAAAAATGACATGTTCAAAAGACTCATTATGCCTTATAGATTATGTGTTGGGGTGTTTTCTTTCCAAAATGGTCCTTTTGTGGGCGTTTCCACTGTCCTGGTGCTCCAGGGCCCTCAAAAGTGCGATAGGTAGGAATTAAATTAGATGTGTAATTTATGTCCCTAGAACACCTGATGGTTCTTCCCGAATGTTGGGCCTCTGTATGTGGCCAGGCTGTGTAAAAGTGTCACACATGTGGTATCGCCATACTCAGGAGGAGTAGCAGAATGTGTTTTGGGGTGTCATTTGTGGTATGCATATGCCATTCAAGAGAAATAACCTGTTAATATGACAATTTTGTGAGAAAAAAAAAATACTTGCAAAGAATTGTGGGAGAAAATTTAAACGTGAAAAAATCACCATGCCTCTTACTAAATACCTTGGACTGTCTGCTTTCCAAAAAGGGGTCATTTGAGGGTATTTGTACTTTCCTGGCTTGTTAGAGTCTCAAGAAATGAGATTGCCGTCAGTACATCAGGTGATTGGCACCATAGCTTGTGGACTCTTTCACAAGGACCAAATAATATACACTGATTTGGGTTATTTTAACCAAAGATATGTAGCAGTATAAATTTGGACCAAAATTTATGAAGAAAAATTACTAATTTGCAAAATGTTATAACAGAAACAAGGAAAAATGCATTTTTTTACAAATTTTTTTATATATAGCCTAAACAATGAAAAACCCAGAGGTGATTAAAGACCACCAAAAGAAAAAGAAAGGACAACAATTTTATATGGGTACAGTGTAGGATGACTGAGTAATTGTCATTCAAAGTGTGAAAGGAATGAAAGCTGAAAATTGGCCTGGTTAGGAAGGGGGGTTTAAGTGCCCAGTGGGCAAGTAGTTAAAAAATACTATTAGTTCATTTACAATTCATAACTGCAATCCTCATTATATTCAGCACTAACTCAGTCTTTTTTTCTCTGCAGGATTGTGGGGCAGTGCACTCGGTTACGATTGGATTTGGTTATTCTTTCATGGTAGGTGTTCAAAATTTACTGGTTAAATCTCCCCTACAAGAAGGGATTCCTGGCTTGACAAACCATACAGCCAACCCTAACTGATTGATGCAGCAATTAATAATAATAATAGTTAAAAAACAACTAAAATCTCTATGTCAGCTTTAAGGCACCCTTTGCCTTCAAACCAGCATCGATTCTTCTAGGTAGACTTGTTTTTGAAGGAACTTGGCAGGTAGGTTGTTTCTATGTACATCTTGGAGAACTAACCACAGATTTTCTGTGGATGTCGGCTGCCTCCAATCCTTCTGTCTCTTCATATCATCCTAGACAGACTCCATGAAGTCGACAGCAGAACTCTGTGGGGGCCAAACCATCGCTTTCAGGACTGTTTGTTTTTCTTTACACTGACAATAGCTGTATGTTTGGGGTGGTTGCCCTGCTGCAGAATCACACTCCTCCCTGATGGTATGGCATGATGGATAAATATCTGTCTGTATCTCAGCATTGAGGACACCATTGATTGAGCAACATTCAGGAGTGTAGACACAGTGATCAGCCAAGGAAACATAACGCAGCAGATTAAAGGCACATCATGCTTACTTCTCTTTCACATCGAAGGATGTCCAGCACTGCATCAGCACAAAACTGGTGGAAACCAGTGGGACCCGGATACTCCCATCTACTGTCCAGAGAAGTCTGGCCAGAAGTGGTCTTCATGGATGAATTGCAGCCAAAAAGCCAAACCTCCGACATGGAAACAAGGCTAAGTGACTCAACTGTGCAGGAAAACATAGGAACTGGGGTGCAGAAAAATGACAGCAGGTGTCCTGGACTGATGAATAAAAATGTGAAATATTTGGCTGTAGCAGGAGGCAGTTTGTTGGGGGAAGAACTGGAGAGCAGTACAATAATGAGTGTCTGCAGCTAACTGTGAAGCATGGGGGAGATTCATTGCACGTTTGGGGTTGCAAACAGAGTTGGATATTTGGTCAGGATCAATGGTGTCCTCATTTTTGAGAAATACAGCCAGATACTGCACTTCTCCATTGTGCCATATCATCAGGGAGGTGTGTGATTGGCACCTAATTTATTCTGCAGCAAGACAACCTTCTCAAATATACAGCCAATGTCATTAATGACTATATTCAGTGTAAAGAAGAACAAGGAGTCCTGGAAGTGATGGTGTGGCCCCTACAGAGCCCTGATCTCATCATTATGAAGTCTGTCTGGGATGACATAAAGAGACAGAAGAACTGAAGACAGCAGACATCCACAGAACTTCTGTGCTCAGTTCTCCAAGATGTATATAGAACAACCGACCTGCCAAGTTCCTTCAAAAACTGTGTGCAAGTCTACCTAGAAGAAGGCAAAGGGGGGGCACCCCAAATATTGATTGGATTTGGATTTCTCTTTTCTCCATTTACTTTATATTTTATTAATTGATAAAAATAAACTATTAACACTTTGATTTCTGAAAGCATTCTTCATTTACAGCATCACACCTACCTAATGACTCAATTTACATTAAAATTTTTTAAAAAATGACAATTATTTTCAGCCACTGAGTGCACTGACGTTTGATTATGACAGTCACGTGGCTGAAATAAAGAGCCATATGTAGGTGGGTGCAATGTATCCTACTTGCTTTAGGTGGAGCTAGTTACTGTGCTGCTGTGTCAGAGAGTGGAGGCGGAGAGAAACATTGTTCCTCTGTAGGCTTCGTAGGAGTTAAAAGGGGAGCAGTGGTCCATTTGGGCACTGTAACACTGGATGACCTCAGCGACTATCTTTAATGTTGGCAATGCTAATAAATAGCAGTTTCCCATTGCATTTGATTCACATTCTGTGAGGAGCTAGTGTAGGAAGAGGGAAGGAACTATACTTGTCAGGGACAGTGAGATAGCCTCAGGGAAGGGTTTCTGCTTGAGGAGGGACAGATTATGGACAGAGCTGCAAGCTTCACTGTCCAACACCTGGAAGACTAAACTTCTAAGCCTCAGCAAGTCTCCTCAAGAGTTGTTTGTTCCACCAATTCACTAGTCAGCCACCTCTCTTGCAGCGCCCGGTAATGTAGGCCAGCCATGTGAGTAGGGTTGCCACCTTTTCTTCAAGCCAAACCCGAACACTTTAGCGGGTCACAGCTAAAAAAAAAAAAATTAAAGTGGAATGCTGTGAACTGTGGTGTAAAGGGGAACTTTGATGTGAGGTAGTTTCTGCTCACCAAACCTCCCACTTACATCTGAGTTCCCAAATATCCCCTTAAATCAGAGTCAACAGGGCATCCCTTACATCTGAGTCTCCCTTACCTTAATATATTCACCCGCAAGGAGGCAAGAGAGAGAAGGGAGGGTGGGGGGAAACTTTGGTTACAGACATTGGATGGAGGCTCGGGTATCGACACCTTTCATCCACAATGTATCTGCCGTTTGCTGAACTTCAGATTTCCAGCCCACACATCCCTTTCCTGAGGACCAGAACACCAGGGATTGGAGAGTGGGAGGAGGAGGAGCAGATCAAGCCCTATCTTCTCTCCTGTCCATGTGTAGGAATGGGTCATGTGCACACACCTATGCACTTGGCAGTTGTGGTATTCGGTTACTTGGGAAGCCAAAGTCCATTATGAATATTGTGTTCGGGTTTCAGGAGGTCTGAAACACACAGTTAAAAACCTGAACTGTCCGGGTGAATCCCGGACAGGTGGCAACCCTACATGTGAGACTTATGCAGTACTGAGAGATACTGTAAGCCACTAATGTTATTGTAAATGTACTTGTACCAGAATTACTGATTTCTGGTTTAAGAGCATTTGGAACTGTATTGGCAAGTGTTCCGCAGTTACTAATAGTCATTGTAGCAGTGCTAGTAATCGCAGATTACTGTTGCCTCATTGACACCTTCCTATGTTTAGGAGTTTGACCATCCTGGTACACGGGCACCTGAGAAACTGTGCAAGCTCAGTGTATATTTTAAAGAAGTACCTTGTGCAATAAACAACCTGCCTTTTTTCTCACACCACCCCCCCTTTCTTCTAATGCTCGGTTCTGTTCAAAATACATACCTGCCCAGCAGATCCAGCGCTGTCCTGCAGTGATCAGCTACTCAAGTTGCCTGCCATCTTGGTCCTTCTCAGCCAGCTTCCTCTTCTGGGTTCAGGCAGCCCGGCCTCCAATGACATGTGAGCTCCGTCCCTTAACAAATGCTCTTTACATGGACTCCCGCAAACTCTTGGAAAAAGTGATTGATGGGGGTCTTCCAGAGGGTTACAGGAGCAGGTCATATAAATATGGACTAGGCGAGGATGGTGACAGTGAATGGGGCCTCTAGGAAAAGCAAAACCCCCAGAATATAAACACTGCCTATTGTATTTTTTATGTTTTATTAAATGTATAATTAAAGATAATATAATAGAGTGTATTGCTTTACAGGCATGTACAGAAAATTAATCAAATGGCTGACTGAAGGTAAGAAGTCAACTGTAGACCTCTTGTCAAATCCAGATTAACGATAAAAGAAAAATGTCGGGTAATTCCTGTGATCACCTACCTGTCTATCCATTACATGTCGTGTGTCTGTTTTTTGCTTTTTTTTCTTATAATTTTTATTGTAAGAAAACATATTAATACACAGTTTTATACAAGCAAAAGGTGATGAAATATCATTAACGTATACAGAATTGTTGTAACATTACTTAAGAGTGTAGCAAATGAAGTAAAATAACCAAAGGTCCCCACATTCACCAGGGGTCTGCGTTTGGATATAAACAGGGGATTCACCCTAATCTCAGCCTATGAGGTGCGAAACATGTTGTAGAGGTCTCACTTACTTTGCAATCTAAGATATATATATATATATATATATATATATATATATATATATATATATATATATATATATATATATATATATATATATATATATATATATATATATATATCTTTTTCTGATTAGGTGAGGAAGGGTTAGGTCCTTAAAATGGGGTTAGATTGTGGGGGAGGCGATCTTAACTGGTCGGCTGTTTGGTGTTGGATGTAAGGATGATAGTCAATCGTCTGCGGCTAATGCATATGTGGGGCAGTGTAGCACGGGCAAGAGGGAGAACAGAGTAAGGGGAAAATGGTGGGGGATGGGGAGACAGAGAAGAAGAAGAAGAGGAAAAAGAAAGAAAGAAGGGGAAAAAAACGGGGAGGGGGGGAATCCAAGGGTCTCACCTCCTTGGTCTCCATAAGGAGCAGCGTGTTGGTATAAAGAACAGTATTGGGATCTCTTCAAGAGAGGTCTCCTTCAAAGGGTACCTCCCACGCTCGACCCTTGAGTAAGGACGGGAGGTTCTTTGCGTCAGGTCAGAAGAGTGATGTCCTAATAAGTATCAGTGGTGGTATCTTATTTAGCTATCGGGGGCTTGGGCGTATGTCTGCTTTAATCTTAAAGATTATTATATACTCACTTTTCCAGATTTTCGATGATGTTTTAAATACAGAGATTTAAAGATTTCCCAACTTGGGGAACTTACAGAGACCTACTTAAAATTTCCTTGCGGGGGGGGGGGTGAGGGTTAAGTGCTTGGGTGTAACTTTTATTTCTTTTTTTTTTCACTGAACTTTATTTTTTATCACATAAGTAACAAAAGTCCCTTGGACCCACCCTGCCCTCCATTGAGTTCAAATTGCACTCCAGTGACTCCTTCTCCTGCCACTGTAGCTGGGGAAAGTGACGGCTGGACCTGGATGTGACTTTTTAGTTGTTGCTCCTGGGTTCTTACTTGTTAGGGGAGATCAGAGAACAGAATGCAGTCTGCTGGTCAGATACAGTATGCACACATTCCTGGCTGGGAGTATGTGTAATATCCAGGTGAAGTACACCTTGTTTTTTTCCAGGATGAATCAGGCCTTCATTTGGTGGTAAATGTTACTAGATATCTCCTGCTATGGGCATATTATTTGTCATTTATGCATATGGTAAAGCCCAGAAACAATAATGTGCAATTTCCTTTTTTTGCCTAAACTACACTGACACTAAATAGATTTTTTTATAAATTCAACCTAAAACAAACTGATACTGACCTTTTGACACTGACCTCTTAACCCTGACCTTTAACCTGACACTGACACAAACCCTGATCTATATTATTTTTACTATATGTAATAAATATATAATTAAATATATATATATATATATATATATATATATATATATATATATATATATATATATATATATATATATATATATATATATATATAGATATCTATATATAGATATAGATATCTATAGATATATATCTATATATATATATCTATATAGATCTATATAGATATATATAGATCTATATAGATCTATATAGATCTATATAGATCTATATAGATCTATATATATATAGCTAGATATAGATATAGATATAGATAGATAGATAGATAGATCTCTATCTATCTATCTATCTATCTATCTATCTATCTATCTATCTATCTATCTATCTATCTATCTATCTATCTATCTATATACACACACACAGTATATATATATATATAGATATATATCTATATATATATATAGATATATAGATATATATCTATATATATATATAGATATATATATCTATATATCGATATATCTATATATATCTATATATAGATATATATAGATATATATCTATATATAGATATAGATATATATATCTATATCTATATATAGATATAGATATATATATATATTTTGCAAAGATCAATCAGCGCCACAAAGTGCTATGTGCTTAATTACAAAATAAAAAAAAATACATTGAATAAAATAAAATTATTGTGCAAATGTGCAAATAAATAAAATATTCTGCAGCTGCTGAACACTCCCAGTGTATCACTCCACCATCAAGAATATGTATTTTGTAAACAGTGATCGATCTAGTGAGAAAGCCAATTGCAGGCGATACGCATGTAGAGGGGAGGGGCCGAGCCTGTGACCTCACGCCATAAGAGTGGTGGTGAGCGAGCGGACGTCCTGTAACTTTGCGATATGCTTTTTATCTTTTTTCACTCTTGTAAGTGCAATATTTATAGGGGGATTTTGAAATTAAATGTTTGAAATAGATAGCGCTATGTTTCTTGCATTTGTATTTGCATGAAAAAGAAGCACATCCTGGAGGAAAGGGGTCTCGTCTGTGAGTTGTCCAAACAACAGGCTGGAGCAGTTGATTTGATATTGAAGTGGAGAGAAAGGAGGGAGATTTCATTCAGAGCTTTTTGGCTCATTGTTGAGATGAGCAAGCATTATGCCGCGTATACACAGTCAGAATTTCCATCAGAAAAAGTCAGATGTGAGCTTTTCATCGTATATTCCATGTGTATGCCCCATCAGACTTTTTCAGTCGAAAATTCAGATGGACTTAGATAAAGAACCTGTTCTTTATTTTTCCGATGGAACAAATTACTATCGGAAAAATCGCTTGTCTGTATGCTGTTCCGACGAGATTAGTAGAAGGAGCCCAAAGGGTGGCGCACTGGCTATTGAACCTCCTTTTTCTAGTGCCGTCATACATGTTGTACGTCACCGCGTTCTTGACGGTCGGAATTTGGTGTGACAGTGTGTATGCAAGACAGCTTAAGCGGAATTCCATCGGAAAAACCTTCAGAGTTTATGCAGAGGGCAAAACCAGTCGTGTGCACAGGGCATTACAGCTGGTGGAGGGGTGCACAGATTATTACATGGTGAGAGAAGCACTGTGGTGGAATTTATCACACAGCAATTAAGAAGTTACAGAAACTGTTTTATATTTTATATGAACTTTTGGAATATTATTTGAATTATGGACATTTTAATTTTTTTTGGTCACTGTGTTGATATTTGTTTACGAATTTAATTATATGAGTTGGTAGCGCTGCACTGTTTACAATATATATATTGTAAACAGTGCAGCGCTACCAACTCATATAATGAAATTCGTAAACAAATATCAACACAGTGACCAAAAAAAAATATTATTTTTATATATGTATATATATATATATATATATATATATATATATATATATATATATATATATAAAACATTTGTCTCCTGGGCTAGGATACAATCTACATCATCGCGATAGCACATCACAGGCTATGTGTGATCCCCTCATAACGGCCACACCAGGTGTACAGACAAAGGAACTCAATTATAGGGAATTACATAAACTGTCAGATGGTTTATCTCCTTGACATCTCCTAAACAATAAATGTCTGATATTTTTCCTGAACTAATGGTCGGGAGGTGGGAGAACCAGCTCTCGATTTTGTGAGCACTGTGATAGCCTGTGATTGGCCATCACAGTGGTCACTCAGGAAAACTCAACCCTAAACTCGATTTCTCCTTTAAATTAAAAAAAAAAAAAATACATTGTATGCATTGCAAGAGAAGAATAGAAATGTATCACCAAAAGCAGGCCTAAATAGTTGCAATGATATGCCCAGTTTTCTTAACACATTCTGAAGTTGCAAAATAATATTATTACTATTATTATGATTATTATGATTATTATTATTATTGTTATTATTATTATTATTATTATTATTATTATTATTATTATTATTATTATTATTATTATGATTATTCAGGTTTTATATATTATTATTATCAATATTATCATTTAGGATTTATATAATTGTGACTGTGATTATTATGATGATGATTAATAATAATAATAATAATAATAATAATATTATGATTATTTCAATTTAGGCTTTACATTAGTGATATTGTTATTGTTTGTGTTTTTATTATTAGTATTCAGGTTTTGTATATTATTATTATCAATATTATTATTTAGTATTTATATTATTGTGATTATTAGTATTACTGTTATTTTTTTTATTATTATTATTATTATTATTATTATTATTATTATTATTATTATTATTATTCAGGCTTTTTGTTGTTATTTTTAAAATTATTATTATTATTCTGAATTTATGTTATTGTTGTTGGTATTATTATCATTATTATTGTTATTATTAATATTACTGCCCTGCACTGTCATTCAAAAATGGTACACACCTAATGGAGAACTAGTCTCTCATTTCCCTATTAGGCTCCACCCACCGCACTATAAAAAATCCTCAGCCTGTCAGTGTGATGGGTGCAATGGTCAGGGAAGAAGGGGGGAGTGCACCGGGGAAGGAGTGTCATGTGGTCCACTCATTGCCATACACTGTCAATCAAAAGTGGGGCGGACCTGATGGGGAACTAGTCTTTCAGTTCCCCATCCAGCTCCACCCACCCACTGACAAGCCATTTCTAAAATATATGAGCTTTTCTATATTTGGGTAATGACATCACCTATATCCTAGGCCCCTTTGTTCACATTTAGGTTTTGGGTCGGGGAATCTGCGAGAGAACTGGTGGTAATTTTTTAGGAATTTATCGCTGAATGACATGAATTTGCTGCACCTGTCAGTACTGTTACCAGCACTGGCACAAATGCTTGGCTGAATTAGGTGCTGGAAATTCTTAAAGGGACATACAGGTCTGGTGGACAGATTACTGGGAGGGGCTGGGGAAGACCCGGCTGTCATGGTGCACGTTGGCACCAATGACAAAGTCAGAGGCAGATGGAGTGTCCTAAAGAACGATTTTAGGGACATGGGAGCTAAATTGAGGAAAGGGACCTACATGGTGGTATTCTCAGAAATACTAACGGTACATCGAGCCACACCAGAAAGGCAGAGGGAGATTAGGAAAGTAAATAAGTGGCTGAAGAGCTGGTGTAGTAAAGAGGGGTTTGGGTTCCTGGAGAACTGGTCCGACTTCTCAGTCTGTCACCAGTACTATAGAAGGGACGGACTGTACCTAAATAAGGAGGGTACAGATCTGCTAGGAGTGAAGATGACCAAAAAGTTAGAGGAGCTTTTAAACTAGGCAATGGGGGAGGGCCCAGAGGTAGAGATAGTCAGCGCGGAACATTAGGGGTAGGTTGACTAAAGCACCTAAACCCGAGGTAAGTATAGTAACAAGTTCTATTTGTAACCCCAGAGCACCCAATAAGGAGACAGTATGCAAACAGTCTAAACTACGTGACATGTTCACCAATGCCAGGAGCCTGGAGGACAAGATGGGAGAACTCGAGCTACTGTTGTTTGAGGAGGTTTTAGATTTTGTAGGGATTTCAGAGACTTGGTTCAACAGCTCTCATGGTTGGCTGGCAACCATTCAAGGGTATTCCCTATATCGCAGGGATAGAGAGAGTAAAAAAGGGGGAGGGGTATGCTTGTATATCAAAAATTATGTACAAGTGAATGTGAGAGATGACATCACTAAGGGAGCTAGGGAGGAGGTGAAATCCTTATGGGTAGAGCTGCAAAGCGATGAAACTAAGGGGAAAGTAATACTGGGAGTATGCTATAGGCCCCCTAACCTGAGGGAGGAGGTGGAGGCGGACCTCCTATCACAATCTGGATTAGCAGCAAGGATGGGAAGTGTCATCATAATGGGGGATTTTAATTATCCAGACATAGACTAGGTGGAAGGAACCGCACATTCATCATTCATGTCTTTGTCACGTACCTTGAATCAGAGCCTAATAGTAGAAGGAGACCTCTCTTACAGCCCTGGCTCGGGGGCCACTGGGGTAGCAATAGTGGTCGCGAGAGCACAGCGAGGTAGGAGTGCTTGTTGGTTGGCAACAGAAGATCAAACAGGAACTGGTATAGCAGGGTCAAGGCAAGCCGGGTCAGTATAGGAGAAGGCAGCAGTAGTCAAACAGAGCTGGGTCAGTAAATATCACAGGCAGGTACAGAATCAGGGTTCAGGTAAAGCTGCAGATCAGGCAGCACTTTACTAGCGCAGGTGCTGTCCTTTTAAAGGGTCATTGGCGCAAAGCAGAAATTAGTGCCCAGGCACGCGTGCCTGCTGGGTGTTCCTGTGCACGCGCACACACACACGCGCCACTGCCCAGCCCGGCAGGCATTCATAGGAACTCATTTGCGCATGTGCGAACGTCCGAGCATCTGCATTGCTGCAGGGTATCCCTGACAGTCTTGAAGGACAATTTCATGGGTCAGATGGTAAACGCACCAACTAGAAACAAAGCGTTACTAGACCTACTAATTACCAACAATACAGACCTGATCACAGATGTAGAAATATGGGGCAATTTAGGAAACAGCGATCGCAAGTCAATTGGCTTCAGTATAAATCACACAAATAGGAAACATAAGAGGAATACAAAGACGCTGAATTTCAAAAGAGCCAACTTCCCTAAATTATGAGCCTTACTAGAAGATACTAATTGGGATTAAAATCTTAGGAACAAAGAACACGGAGGAGAGATGGGTATGCTTTAAGAGCATATTAAATAAGGGCATTAGCCAGTGCATTCCAACGTGAAATAAATTTGAAAGGGCTAATAAAAGTCCTAGGTGGCTTAACTCCAATGTAAAAATGCATATAAAAGCAAAGGAGAAGGCCTTCAAAAAATACAAGGCTGAGGGATCATCATCAGCATTCCAACTTTACAAAGATCGCAACAAGAAATGTAAGGGTGCAATCAGAGCGGCTAAGATAGAACACAAAAGGCACATAGCGGAGGAGAGTTATAGAAATCCCAAGAAATTATTTTAGTACATAAATAGTAAGAGAGGGAGGTCAGATCATATTAGTCCCATAAAGAATGAGGAAGGACATCTGGTTACAAAGGATGGGGAGATGGCAAAGGTATTGAATTTATTCTTGTCCTCAGTCTTCACTAGGGAATCGGGAGGCTTCAGTAACCAAAACTGCAATGTTTATCCTCATGACATGTCACAGGAAGCACCCTCATGGCTAACAGAGGATAGAATTAGAAATAGACTTGAAAAACTTAACACTAATAAGTCACCGGGACCAGATGGCTTGCACCCGAGGGTACTTAGGGAACTCAGTCAAGTAATTGCCAGACCATTGTTCCTAATTTTTACGTACAGTCTACTGACTGGAATGGTACCAGCTGATTGGAGAAAAGCCAATGTAGCACCAATATTTAAAAAAGGGCCAAGATACATTCCCCGTGGAAATACAGACCAGTTAGCCTAACATCAATAGTATGTAAACTCTTGGAAGACCGATAAGGGACTATATACAAGATTTTAGTAATGAGAATGGTATCATTAGCAGTAATCAGCATGGATCCATGAAGAATCATTCTTGCCAAACCAATCTATTAACCTTCTATGAGGAGGTGAGTTGCCATCTAGATAAGGAAAGGCCAATAGACGTTGTGTATCTGGAATTTGCAAAAGCATTTGACGCAGTTCCCCATAAATGTTTACTGTACAAAATAAAGTCCTTTGGCATGGATCATAGGGTGAGTACATGGATTTAAAACTGGCTACAAGGGCGAGTTCAGAGGGTGGTGATAAATGAGGAGTACTCAGAATGGTCAGGGGTGGGTAGTGGGGTTCCCCAGGGTTCTGTGCTGGGACCAATCCTATTTAATTTGTTCATAAACGACCTGGAGGATGGGTAATAACTTCTACGCAGAATGTGGAAACCTTTCAAGAAGATCTGAACAAATTAATGGGGTGGGCAACTACATGGCAAAAGAGGTTTAATGTAGAAAAATGTAAAATAATGCATTTGGGTGGCAAAAATATGAATGCAATCTATACACTGGGGGGGGAGAACCTCTGGGGAAATCTAGGATGGAAAAGGACCTGGGGGTCCTAGTAGATGATAGGCTCAGCAATGGCATGCAATGCCAAGCTGCTGCTAACAAAGCAAACAGAATATTGGCATTGAAAAGGGGATCAACTCCAGAGATAAAACGATAATTCTCCCGCTCTATAAGACTCTGGTGCAGCCGCACCTGGAGTATGCTGTCCAGTTCTGGGCACCAGTCCTCAGGAAGGATGTACTGGAAATGGAGCGAGTACAAAGAAGGACAACAAAGCTGATAAAGGGTCTGGAGGATCTTAGTTATGAGGAAAGATTACGAGCACTGAACTTATTCTCTCTGGAGAAGAGACGCTTGAGAGGGGATATGATTTCAATGTATAAATACTGTACTGGTGACACCACAATAGGGATAAAACTTTTCCATGTAAGGGAATTTACCAAGACACCTGGCCATTCACTAAAATTAAAAAAAAAAGAGGTTTACCCTTAAACTGCGTAGAGGGTTCTTTACTGTAAGAGCGGCAAGGATGTGGAATTACCTTCCACAGGCGGGGGGCATCGATAGTTTCAGAAAACTATTAGATAAGCACCTGAACGACCACAACATACAGGGATATACAATGTAATACTGACACATAATCACACACATAGGTTGGACTTGATGGACTTGTGTCTTTTTTCAACCTCACCTACTATGTAACTATGTAACTATGTAATACTGCCAGATAACCGGTGCTCCGATCATTCTGAATTCCCCTCACAACATTAGAAATCTATCCTGCTCCTTTGAATTTTCTGGTCATTTTATCAATTTAATCCAACTAACACTTGGAAAATCAAACAAACGTTCTTAAAATGTAAAAATTGGATAAACATTCTAGTACAGTATAGTGAGCCTAATGCCTGCAGATTGCTTCCCTCTTCCCTCATCCTCAGGATCTCCTCCTCCAATGTTCTCCTCCATTCATCTACACATAAAATTGGTGTGAGATAAGAGAGAAGAACTGGCAACTCCAAAGTTCTTGATGCAAAAATGTATTGCTACATACTGTATGAGCATTAAAAAGCAAACAGCTGACACTTTTCGGCATGAGCCTTACTCATCTCTCTACTTTTATTTTTCTCATCCAACAGTAAAAAATGGAAGTGTGAGCTTCTTCAAAAGTAAGAAAAGTTTTTTTTTTTTTTTTATATCATGTGTTTATTTTCTGATCTCCATTATAATTAATTAAAACTAGAACAAGCATAGATACATATTGTTAAATTTCTAGCTTGGACCAATCAAACTCTTTCTCGACCATGATCATCCAACAAAGGAATGCAGAGCCCCACACAAAATCTCAGCCTGGTGACATTGAGCCTCAGGAAAGGTAAAATGCGTCAGTGAGGCATGGGTATGGGAAGAGACCAGCTGAAGCCAATCTTTCATATGAATAATCGCCAGGCTGACATTTTGTGTGTGTCTCCTCTTTCTTTCATTGGATGATTATTCTATAGAGCTTAACGGTCTCAGTTCTGAGTATTGGCACCTTGTTTATAGTTGTGGAGTCACCAGGTGGAAGGTCCACAGAGGTTTAGAGTGGTACTTTCCTTATGTGGTCACCATGCATATACAATGCCTGTGGCATCCCTGGAAGCTGGCAATCAATGAGGTACACATTATTACTACATTGTTACTCCAGCGAGCTCCACTAGCTTCTGGGTTAAGCAATTAAAAGGGGTTAAAACTGGTTGGACAATTTTATGACTAACGCCCCGTACACACGATCAGAAATTATGCCAGAAAAAACTTGGATGGTTTTTCCGACGGAATTCCGCTCAAGCTTGCCTTGCATACACACGGTCACACAAAAGTTCTCTGAACTTTCGACCGTCAAGAACGCGGTGATGTACAACACTACGAGGAGCCGAGAAAATTATGTTCATTGTTTCCGAGCATGCGTGATTTTTTTGCGCGTCCGAATTGCATACAGACAAACGCATTTACTGATAGGAACTTTTTCAAACCGAAAAATAGAGAACCTGCTCTCATTCTTTTGCTGGCTGGAATTCTGCCATCAAAAGTCCGATGGAGCATACACAAGGTCACAATTTTTGACCAAAAGCTCACATCAGACTTTTGCTGGCTAAATTTCTGATTGTGTGTACGGGGAATAACAACAAGAAACATCCTCAGTGACAGTAATGAAGAATGTGGTGGCCAAAATGTCTTTGTC
Organism: Aquarana catesbeiana; assembly: GCA_037953035.1. Classification (NCBI taxonomy): domain Eukaryota; kingdom Metazoa; phylum Chordata; class Amphibia; order Anura; family Ranidae; genus Aquarana; species Aquarana catesbeiana. Next base: position 1,853,076 of record JBBHAA010001355.1, on the reverse strand, counting down.
CTCCCTCCCACCACTTCTCGGCGGTTTCCCAGGCTTACCTTACCTGATCGGTGAGCCCAAGACTCTATTCGACGTCAGCCTGCCATAAAAATTAGCATTGACAAGATGGCCACCGCACATCTCTATGCCCTTGGAAGACCGGAGTGACGTCATGACACCACTTCCGGGTTCTCAGGCCATGAAAATATAATTTTTTTTTTCTTAAAGGTTGACTCCACTTTCATTGGGAAAAAAATAGCAAATAAAGAAAAAATAATATAGCGCATATGATTGCGACACTAATCATATTATATTTGAATGTTATTAAAAATGACCTTTCCTTTTCAATCTGCAGCTGCTGTAATTTTCTGAGAATGCAATGCAATGTGGCTATCTGGAGTTGTTCTGTACACAGAGTGTGTACTGACCATTCCCCGGAAACATCATTTCCTGCTTGTGTGATTGGCTCACCAATTTTCCCAGAAGTCTGCCTAAGTCAGATTTCAGGCATCCCCTGCAACAAAAATGTCATTTTTTGGAGAGATAATCCCAATAGGAACACGTCTAAAGGGATGCAGGCCCAGCAGATTTCCTCATTAGAGCCCTGCTGCTGCACACCTGACAGTTAATTCTGAAACCCCTCCCATTAGACCCACTCAGACTAGGGGCACAGACAAACACACAGGGATTTCTTTAGAGTAACAAAAGGTAGGAATCTGCAACAAAGTTTTTTTATAAACTTTGCAATGTACATAGATGACCCAGGGGGATGGTTTTTTCAACAAAAGTGGAGTTACGCTTTAAAGCAAAAGATTATTATTTTTTAAATTTTTTTGATCTTTTGCTTCTAAGGAGAGATTTGGGGTTTTCTGTCATGCTGTATTATTATTGCAAGGGATGCATACATTCCTTTCGATAACAATAAAAGTGATCGAAATTTTTTTTATTTTTTTTAAGGGACAGTGTAAAAATGTAAAAAAATATATAAAATATATAAAATAAAAAATAGAAAGTTAAAACGCCCCCGTTCCTGCATGTCTGCGTGCAGTAGGGAACTAATACTGTACGTAGGTCACATCCACATATGTAAATGGTGTTCGCACCACACATGTGAGGTATCGCCGGGAATGTCAGAGCGAAAGTAATATTTCTAGCACTAGACCTCCTCTGTAACTCTAAACTGGTAAACTGTTGACATTTTTAAAGCATCGCCTATGGAGATTTTTAATATCCCTAGTTTGGCACCATTCCTTAAATGTGCACAATTTTAAAGCATGACGCGTTGGGTATCTATTTACTCAGCATAATATCATCTCTCATATTATACAAAAAACACATTTTTTTTTTTTTTCATTAAAATTCATTTTCTCCCCAAAAAATTGCTTTAAAAAACTGCTGCGCAAAAACTGTATGATGTAAAAAATTTCAACAACCGCCATTTTATTCTCTAGGGTCTCTGCTAATATATATTTTATATATATATATATATATATATATATAGATAGATATATGTGTATATATCTATCTATATATATATAGATATATATCTATAGATATACACACACACACACACACACACACAGTATATATAAATATATATATATATATATATGTAGAGAGAGAGAGAGAGAGAGAGAGAGACAGAGACAGAGACAGAGATAGATATATATAATATTTGGGGGTTCTAAGTTATTTTCTAGCAAAAAATACAGATTTTTACTTGTAAAAACCAAGTGTCAGAAAAAAGCCTGGTCCTTAAAGCGGAGTTTCACCCAAAAATGGAACTTCTACTTTTTGGAATCCTCCCCCCTCTGGTGTCACATTTGGCACCTTTCAGGGGGGAGGGGGGAGCAAATACATGTCTAATACAGGTACCTGCTCCCACTTCCGGGCATAGATCACCTCGGCGACCTACGCCACATCTGGCACCTACTCTCCCCCCCCACTGTCTTCTGGGAGACACACAGGTCCCAGAAGACAGCAGGGACCAGTGGGATTGTGCAGCGTGACTCGCGCATGCGAAGTAGGGAAACAGGAAGTGAAGCCGCGAGGCTTTACTTCCTGATTCCCTTACCGAAGATGGCGGTGGCACCACCCGAGAGCCGAGGGACAGATCAGCTTCAGGTGCCGACATCACGAGTGCCCAGGACAGGTAATGCCCCGTACACACGAGCGGAAATTCCGCCAGCAAAAGTCTGAAATTAGCTTTTGGTTGGAAATTGCGACCGTGTGTATGCTCCATCAGACTTTTGCTTGAGAATTCCAGCCAGCAAACGATTGAGAGCAGGTTCTCTATTTTTTGGTCGGAAAAAGTTCCTATCCGAAAATGCATTTGTCTGTATGTGGAATTCCCTTCCACAGGCGGTGGTCTCAGCGGGGAGCATTGATAGCTTCAAGAAACTATTAGATAATCACCTGAATGACCGCAACATACAGGGATATACAATGTAATACTGACATATAATCCCACACATAGGTTGGACTTGATGGACTTGTGTCTTTTTTCAACCTCACCTACTATGTAACTATGTAACTACGTATGCAATTCGGACGCGCAAAAAAAACACGCATGCTCGGAAACAATTTGACGCATGCTCGGAAGCATTGAACTTAATTTTCTCGGCTCGTCGTAGTGTTGTACGTCACCGCGTTCTTGACGGTCGAAAGTTCAGAGAACTTTTGTGTGACCGTGTGTATGCAAGGCAAGCTTGAGCGGAATTCCGTCGTAAAAAACATCCATGGTTTTTCCCACGGAAATTCCGCTCGCGTGTACGGGGCATTAGTGTCCTAATATTAAAAGTCAGCAGTTGCAGTATTTGTAGCAGCTGACTTTTAATATATATCTTTTTTTCCTCGGCGGAAGTCCGCTTTAAGTGGTTAAAAAGAAACAAAACAAATACCACATGATGGCCAATAGATGGCGCTTATACTCATACAAGAGTTCTATAACACAGGATATGGCAATTTCGTTGGAGCTGTGCAAATCTGTGTCATGCACTTTTTATACATAGACCCCCTATGAGGAATCCATAGTTCCCAACTGTCCCTGATTTCAAGGAACTGTCCCTGATTTGGAACAATGTCCCTCTGTCCCTCATTGCTCCTCTTTTGTCCCTCATTTTGGTCTGATCCATAAAGATGTATATAAAATGCATTTTTTATCTATAAAAAAGTGTTTCCCCCGGTGCTAAACCTTTCATCCGATTTCTAAATTGCTGCATTTGTAAATTCCAAAAGCCAATCTAAAGGAATAGGAGTGGTAAAAAAAGCACTTGTGGGTTTAACCAAGCTTGTTTTTTTTGTACAATTCTCCTTTAAGGGGGCGTGGCAAGGGGTGTGTCCTATGCCTGCATACTTTTTCTGATAGGTGTCCCTTATTCCCATCTCAAAAAGTTGGGAGGTGTGGGAATATAAAATATATATAACTTAATATTAAATTCAACGTAATATTTTTTTTATTTTTTGGCCTGTATAAAAAGCGCCCCTTGATCCAATCATACACGGGATGTGAAGACACACAGACATCTCTCATTCTTGGTGTCAGTGTTATATACAATTCCTACAATAAGTGTTTCCATTCATTTTTTATCCAGGAGCCTGGAATTGGATTTCCCGTAAAAAGGACGGTAAGGAGACTTCATCTTCTGCAATATATAGAGCTTTACACAGCAGTGGATTCACCAAGTGTTTTCTGTCATTAAGAAGATACAGCCAGAGAGGGAAAGTTTTATAACTGTTTTATAAAACTATATATATATATATATATATATATATATTTTTTTTTTTTTCTTAAAATTATTACAAACGATAACTAAAAACAATAAAAACAAAAAAAAAAACGGTTTATACTTACCTGTTAAGGTTTAAGGTTTGGCACAGAGCAGCCTCAATCCTCCTCTTCTCAGGTCCTCCTCTTTTTATAGGAAAAAGGTTCCTATGGGGGCCCACCTGTGTGCTCACTCCCAAGCCTCTCTGTTTGCGTCTGTAGACACAGACATTGGGACTTCGGCACTGACTTTGATTGACAGCAGAAGAAGCCAATGGTTCCCTCTGGTATATCTGAAAGAGACAATGGTTCAGGTGAGTATTGGGGGGGGGGGGCTAAATCCCAAAGGTTTATTTTACCTTAACGCAAAGAATGAATTAAGGTGTAAAAAAAAAATAAAAATAAAAACCCTTTAACCTTTACAACCACTTGAAATATGTGGTGAGATCACAATGTTGTGGAATAAAGACCAAGGCGCTTCCGTGATTGACGTTGGATATAGATTGTGGGATTTTTTTTTTTTTCCAAATAACCACCTAGCGCCCGCCGTGTAGGGAAATGATGGTGGGAAGGATCTCCTCTCAGTTTGGGAGGAGGTCATATGACGTCACCCCAGTGTCACTGCTCTTGTGCGCCTGCATCATTGGCTCTTTACCGAGATTGAAAGAAATATAGAGAATGTGCAGTGATAACAAATGACCAATATCAAAAACGTGAAATTGACATGTGAAAAGATATTGACATTTACAAAAATATTATTACTATAAATATATTGTGACATATACTAAAAAATAATGTCCATATATAAGCATAAGGGACCACAGAGAGGTCCTATTGTGTTCCAAAATGTGTAATCCAATATAGTAAATGACAGTCACTGAAATCTTGAATGACGTAAAGAATCCACCTCCAGAAGCACCAGTCGTTTACCGGAGAGATTGAACTCATACAGATATACACCTGATGAGTCAATCAAACTTTATGAGATGACCAGAAAGGCTCAGGTTCACTGTATGGACACAACCTCCAAACAGACTTTAGCTGAATTTAGCAGGTTAAATATATATAGGCAAGTCAGCCCAACCATGAGGATAAAAAAGCAGAAGAAGGGGGGCACATAGCGTTATTCTGTGAGGAATATTTATTGTATAAACATAAGAGATACACTTACATTTCCAATGGTTAAAAACAAGTGCTTCAAAGAGGACAGTAACAATGGGATCAGCGTAGCAACCCGACGCGTTTCACCTGAACAGGCATCATCTGGGGTGCTGATCCATAGTGGTTACTGTCTATATATAGATAAAAGAGCCCCCATAATAAGCAACAGCTCTAACATTCGTTCAAAGGCAATTCCAGGATTACTTCTGGTTTTGGGCAAGATGGTGCCGCCGCGTGTGTCTCAAGCCTCATTGTGAAAAAACAGAAGTGTAACCAGAAAATTCACAAACCACTTCCAGTTTTAGGCAAGATGGTGCCGCCACTTGTGTCTCAAGCCTCATTATGAAGTACCTGAAAAGGAAGTGACATAATGTCATACAGAACGGCCTGAAAAAAAAAACCTAAAGAAGGGAATACCGCTGATAGAGACACAGAACTGGAAAAGACTGTGTTAAATATCAGTGTAGATTTGGATATATAGTCATTTTCATTCCAAACTACACTGATGTGGGTCATAACTGGAATGTAAATTTGAAACTAAAATGTAATAATAACCGAAAAAATGGCGTCCGTCCTAAAGTAGATTTGAATCTCAACATACAGTTTTAAAGTGACACCATAGATAAAATAAAATTAAAAATAAATATCATTGTATAATGGTAATTCTGGTGAAAAATTACAACTACATGAGGATAATTTGAAGATAAAAAGTGTAATTGATGAAAAATATACATTAGAGCTGGTGCTCACAGTGGTTGCCCATACGATAATTTAAACAATAAAATTGTGTTTAATAAATTATGAATATATAACAATACTGTAAATATGTACAGTTATAGTATATAATAAAAATAAAAAGTAACAAATAAACAGTAAAAAAGATGGTAAAAAAAGGAGACGTAATAAGGGTCAATCGATTGCACCTAAGATAACCGATCAGAACAAGAACATGTTAACCTTGATTAATAAAAGCATTTATATCCCACTCTATGTTTAAACCGAAGGGGGAATAAGTCTGGAGCTGGTATTTCCAGTAAGTTTCTAAACATGAGACACTCCTAGTCAAAGCCCCCCCCTCTCCATGGGGGGAGTGTATTTGTCAATAATGACAAATTGTGAACCACTGGGGTCTCGACCATGATGTTTTCTATAGTGTCTTGGCAAATTATGTTTAATATTGCCACCCTTAATCCTGGCAATATGTTCACCTACCCTTACGGAAAATGAACGAATAGTACGTCCCACATACTGTTTTCCGCAAGGGCAGGTGATTGCCCCATGGAGAGGGGGGGCTATGACTAGGGGTGTCTCACGTTTAGAAACTTACTGAAAATACCAGCTCCAGACTTATCCCCCCTTCGGTTTAAACATAGAGTGGGATATAAATCCTTTTTTTTTTTTTTTCAAACTTAACATGTTCTTGTTCTGATCGGTTATCCTAGGTGCAATCGATCGACCATTATTACATCTCCTTTTTTACCATTTTTTTTACTGTTTATTTGTTACTTTTTATTATATACTGTAACTGTACATATTTACAGTATTTTTATATATTCATAATTTATTAAACACAATTTTATTGTTTAAATTATCGTATGGGCAACCACTGTGAGCACCAGCTCTAATGTATATTTTTCATCAATTACACTTTTTATTTTCAAATTATCCTCTTTTAGTTGTAATTTTTCACCAGAATTACCATTATACAATAATATTTATTGTTAATTTTATTTTATTTATGGTGTCACTTTAAAACCATATGTTGAGATTCATGTCTTCTTTAGGACGGACGCCATTTTTTTGGTTATTATTACATTTTAGTTTTTATTCAAATTTACATTCTGGTTATGACCCGCATCAGTGTAGTTTGGATTGAAAATTACTATATATCCAAATCTACTCTGGTATTTGGCATAGTCTTTTCCAGTTCTGTGTCTCTATCAGCGGTATTGCCTTCTTTAGGTTTTTTCAGGTTGTTCTGTATGACATTATGTCACTTCCTTTTCGAGTACTTCATAATGAGGCTTGAGACACAGGTGGCGGCGCCCTCTTGCCTAAAACCGGAAGTGGTTTGTGAATTGTCTGGTTACACCTCCATTTTTTCACAATGAGGCTTGAGTGGCAACGCGGCGCCGCCATCTTGCCCAAAACCGGAAGCAATCCCGGAAATGCCTGGAACGAATGTTAGAGCTGTTGCTTATTAAGGGGGCTCTTTTATCTATATATAGACAGTAACCACTATGGATCAGCACCCCAGATGATGCCTGTTCAGGCGAAACGCATCGGAATGCGATACTGATCCCATTGTTACTGTCCTCTTTGAAGTGCTTGTTTTTAACCATTGGAAATGTAAGTGTATCTCTTATGTTTATACAATAAATATTCCTCATGGAATAACGCTATGTGCCCCCTTCTTCTCCTTTTTTATCCTCATGGTTGGGCTGACTTGCCTATATATATTTAACCTGCTGAATTCACCGCCCTGGAAAGTCTGTTTGGAGGTTGTGTCCATACAGTGAACCTGAGCCTTTCTGGTCTTCTCATAAAGCCTGATTGATTCATCAGGTGTATATCTGTATGAGTTCAATCTCTCCGCTAAGCGACTGGTGCTACTGGTGGTAGATTCTTTACGTCATTCACATTACTTTTTGATGCACACTCAAGATTTCAGTGACTGTCATTTACTATATTGGATTACAAATTTTGAAACACAATAGGACCTCCCTGTGGTCCCTTATGCTTATATATGGACACAATTTTTTATTGCGTATATGTCACAATATATTTATAATATTAATATTTTTACAAATGTCAATATCTTTTCACATGTCAATTTCACGTTTTTGATATTGGTCATTTGTTAGCGGTGCACATTCTCTATATTTCTTTTTGTCTATTTTTACACTGTTGTGCTGGCTGCTTGTGTGTGTTTATATTTGTCTATCTACTTTACCGAGATTGGGATCACGCAGTGTCCAAGGGCGAGAGGAGAGCACGCCCACCATCATTTCCCTATATGGCGGGTGGAATCTCCTCTCAATCTAGGACAACATCGCCCCAGTGTCGCCGCTCTCACGTGCCTGCGGGGGGCACGCAGCGCCGCCATCACAGGCGGTATGTCCTTAGCAACAGCGCGACCCCAATCTCAGTAAAGAGCCAATGATACGGCTCTTTACCCATGTGATCGGCTGGTCACATGTAAATGTGAAAGTGCCATTCATCGACTCTCCTCACCTCACACTGACAGATTGTAAAGGCCAGGAGAGCCGATCAGTGGAATCTCCCTACAGGGGAGATCTGTACAGGTAATCAGGGCACTGATCATCAGTACAGCCCCAACAGTGCCCAGGAAGTGATGCCAGTCAGTGCCCATAAATTACACCAATCAGTGCCCATCAATGACACCAATCAGTGCCCATCAGTGACACCAATCAGTGCCCATCAGTGACACCAATCAGTGTTCATCAATAACACCAATCAGTGTTCATCAGTGACACCAGTCAGTGCCCATCAGTGACACCAGTCAGTGCCCATCAATGACACCAATCAGTGTTCATCAATGACACCAATCAGTGTTCATCAATGACACCAATCAGTGTTCATCAGTGACACCAATCAGTGTTCATCAGTGACACCAATCATTGCCCATCAGTGACACCAATCAGTGCCCATCAGTGACACCAATCAGTGTTCATCAATAACACCAATCAGTGTTCATCAGTGACACCAATCAGTGTTCATCAGTGACAGCAATCAGTGTTCATCAGTGACACCAATCAGTGTTCATCAGTGACACCAATCAGTGCCCCTCAGTTACACCAATCAGTGTTCATCAGTGACACCAATCAGTGTTCATCAATAACACCAATCAGTGTTCATCAGTGACACCAATCAGTGTTCATCAGTGACACCAATCAGTGTTCATCAATAACACCAATTAGTGTTCATCAGTGACACCAATCAGTGTTCATTAGTGACACCAATCAGTGCCCCTCAGTTACACCAATCAGTGTTCATTAGTGACACCAATCAGTGCCCCTCAGTTACACCAATCAGTGTTCATCAGTGACACCACTCAGTGTTCATCAGTGACACCAATCAGTGTTCATCAATAACACCAATCAGTGTTCATCAGTGACACCAATCAGTGTTCATCAATAACACCAATCAGTGTTCATCAGTGACACCAATCAGTGTTCATTAGTGACACCAATCAGTGCCCCTCAGTTACACCAATCAGTGTTCATCAGTGACACCAATCAGTGTTCATCAATGACAACAATCAGTGTTCATCAGTGACACCAATCAGTGTTCATCAGTGACACCAATCAGTGGCCATCAGTGACACCAATCAGTGTTCATCAATGACAACAATCAGTGTTCATCAGTGACACCAATCAGTGCCCATCAGTGACACCACTCAGTGTTCATCAGTGACACCAATCAGTGTTCATCAGTGACACCAATCAGTGTTCATCAGTGACACCAATCAGTGTTCATCAGTGACACCAATCAGTGTTCATCAGTGACACCACTCAGTGTTCATCAGTGACACCAATCAGTGCCCATCAGTGACACCAATCAGTGTTCATCAGTGACACCAATCAGTGTTCACCAATGACACCAATCAGTGTTCACCAATGACACCAATCAGTGTTCATCAGTGACACCAATCAGTGTTCATCAGTGACACCAATCAGTGATCATCAATGACACCAATCAGTGTTCATCAGTGACACCAATCAGTGCCCATCAGTGACACCAATCAGTGTTCATCAGTGACACCAATCAGTGTTCATCAGTGACACCAATCAGTGTTCATCAGTGACACCAATCAGTGTTCATCAGTGACACCACTCAGTGTTCATCAGTGACACCAATCAGTGCCCATCAGTGACACCAATCAGTGTTCATCAATGACAACAATCAGTGCCCATCAGTGACACCAATCAGTGTTCATCAATGACAACAATCAGTGCCCCTCAGTGACACCAATCAGTGCCCATCAGTGACACCAATCAGTGTTCACCAATGACACCAATCAGTGTTCATCAGTGACACCAATCAGTGTTCATCAATGACAACAATCAGTGCCCCTCAGTGACACCAATCAGTGCCCATCAGTGACACCAATCAGTGTTCATCAGTGACACCAATCAGTGATCATCAATGACACCAATCAGTGTTCATCAGTGACACCAATCAGTGTTCATTAGTAACACCATAAGAAACAAAGAAAGGAGGCGCCTCTGGGTGAAGACTTAAAAACAATTTTAATAAAAATAGCGGCAACAGAGATTGTACTCACATTTGTGTTGAGTTAAAAAGGCATATGAGAGTCCCGGATGTACCTGGGGGGTCCGTGAGGTCGATCATCCCTGCCATGGATGTGTAATCAGACTGGTCTTTCAGATGCACTGTGTCCACCGGCCGGCACTCATCACTCCTTGGACACATGTACCACCAAGGATCATTCCACAACCAAGCATCAATACACAGTGGGCCAGGCCCTGCGTTAATAGGAAAGGGCTCAGTATCACCTGTTATCAGTCCAAGATGGACACAGTGCATCTGAAAGACCAGTCTGATTACACATCCATGGCAGGGATGACCGACCTCACGGACCCTCCAGGTACATCTGGGACTCTCATATGCCTTTTTAACTCAACACAAATGTGAGTACAATCTCTGTTGCCGCTCTTTTTATTAAAATTGTTTTTAAGTCTTCACCCAGAGGCGCCTCCTTTCTTTGTTTCTTACAATGCTTTTTGGGATTATGGTTTCCATGCCCATTAGAAGGCTTCCGTGAATGTGGGCTTTATACCTCATCATCAACTTTATGCAACACCATCATAGACTATTATTATCATCTTTTCTTATCTCTTGTTCCAGTTCATCATTTATATGCATAATATTGTCATTTATGTGGATGATTGCTTTTAACCTTTGCGCAAAAACACTTGTTATATCATCAGTGACACCAATCAGTGTTCATCAGTGACACCAATCAGTGTTCATCAGTGACACCAATCAGTGTTCATCAGTGACACCAATCAGTGTTCATCAGTGACACCAATCAGTGTTCATCAGTGACACCAATCAGTGTTCATCAGTGACACCAATCAGTGTTCATCAGTGACACCAATCAGTGTTCAATGACACCAATCAGTGTTCATCAGTGACACCAATCAGTGTTCATCAGTGACACCAATCAGTGTTCATCAATGACAACAATCAGTGTTCATCAGTGACACCAATCAGTGTTCATCAGTGACACCAACCAGTGTTCATCAGTGACACCAATCAGTGTTCATCAGTGACACCAATTAGGGCCCATCAGTGACACCAATCAGTGTTCATCAATGGCACCAATCAGTGTTCATCAGTGACACCAATCAGTGTTCATCAGTGACACCAATCAGTGTTCATCAGTGACACCAATCAGTGTTCATCAGTGACACCAATTAGGGCCCATCAGTGACACCAATCAGTGTTCATCAATGGCACCAATCAGTGTTCATCAGTGACACTAATCAGTGTTTATTAGTGACACCAATCAGTGCCAATCAGTGACACCAATCAGTGTTCATCAATGACATCAATCAGTTACCCTGTCACCTGACTGTCTGAAGCGACAGGCGCTGCGATTGGATGCCTATCAGGATGAGAAGAGGACAGGAGAAGACATGAGGACTCGGAGCGTGGAGGATATCGCCAAGACAGGTAAGTACCAAGTGGGGGGGCACCCTGGCAGCAATTGATGAGGCACACTAGCAGAAATGAATGGGGCACAGTGGCAGAAATGAATGGGGCACACTGGCAGCAATTGATGGGTACAGTAGCTGTGTTGGATGGCACAGTGGCGGCAATTGATGGGTACAGTAGCTGCGTTGGATGGCACAGTGGCTGCGCTTGATGTTTTTTTTTTCAGTTTGTTTGCGCCCCCCCAAAAAATTTTGAGCACCAGCCACCACTGATAGACACGCTGAGGCCCCTCATCCTGCATACGTGAGAACCCTGTATGTCCCCCTTGTGACACCATGACATGGCCCTGACACATTATCTGGATAGATAGACTCTATCTGAGCAGTAATCAGACTTAACTGGCAGTCATTTTATTTGATTAAATGATGTTTAAAAACTGCGCTGTGAAATCTGAACTGCACTTGAATAGAGGCGATGATATTTATTGTGTACATGTTATCTGTGTGCTTCACTTTATGTAGATGAGCCAAAGGGGGAGCTCCTTGGAAGAGCGCTAATTAATTCAGGTATGTAATGTTGTGGATGACTTGGCGATTGGAATGGAATCAAAAATAATGTGGCCATTGGCATGAATGGAGTTGTGTGGATCTGTTGTGAATAATGTGACTATTGACCTATCACAGAAATCTCCACAAAGTGATAACCTGGGGCAGAGATATGGGGGATGCAATGTAATAATAGATCACCAATAAATGGCAATTCATCCATCCAAAGTCCTGGAATAATGAAAACGTTCTTCACCAGACTAAATGTTGACTCTTTTGGTGTGCACCAATTTATTCAACTATTCGACTCACTTTGTATATCAAAATCATAATCACACCAATATCCATTACCACATATGAGGCATTTGATTATTTTTACCTTAACTAACCTTTTTTTTTATTAATGTGGTTTTAACCATTTCAGCCCCGGAAGATTTGGCTGCTCAATGACCAGGCCATTTTTTGCGATACGGCACTGCGTCGCTATAACTGACAATTGCGCGTTCGTGTGACGTTGTACCCAAACAAAATTGACGTCCTTTTTTTACCCACAAATAGAACTTTCTTTTGGTGGTATTTGATCTTCTCTGCAATATTTTTTTCGCTTTAAACAAAAAAAGAGCGACAATATTGAAAAAAAAAAAAAAAACACAATATTTTGTACTTTTTGCTATAATAAATATCCCCATTTTTTTTTTTTAAAAAAAGCAAAATTTTCCTCAGTTTAGGCCGATATGTATTCTTCTACATATTTTTGGTAATAAAAATCACAATAAGTGTATATTGATTGGTTTGCGCAACGGTTATAGCGTCTACAAAATAGGGAAAAGGTTTATGGCATTTTTATTATTTTTTTTTTTTACTAGTAATGGCGGCAATCTGCAATTTTTATCAGGACTGCAACATTATGGCGGACACATCGGACACTTTTGACACTATTTTTGGGCCATTGACTTTTATACAGCGATCAGTGCTATAAAAATGCACTGATTACTGTGTAAATGTCACTGGCAGGGAAGGGGTTAACACTAGGGGGGCGATCAAGGGGTTAAATGTGTGTCCCTGTGTGTGTTTCTAACTGTAGGGGGGAGGGGACTGACCTAGAGGAAATGACGGATCGTGGTTTCTAGCTATTAGGAACTCACAATCTGTCTGTCCTCTCTGGACAGAACAGGGGTTTGTCTGTTTACACACACACGTCCCTGTTCTGCCGCTCGTGCCTTCGATCGCTCGTGAGCAGCAGTCATCGCGACCGCCGGTCACGAGCAGTGGGCGCGTGCCTGCTATCCCGCTTAAAGGAGGAGCCGACGTACAGCTATGACGGCTCGCGAGATCGCGCCGACCTGTAGCAGTATAATGACAGCTGACTTCAAAAGATGGACAAGAAGGGGAAAGGAGGGCTCCAGCACACAGCTTGTGATTGATAGCCTTAGCTGTGCATGTTTTACTAGGTGCTGTGTAAAGGGATGTGTGCCCACTCAGAATTCAGGTTACAGTCCTCTTCCTGCTCTAGGCTGTGCACTGTGGGACATTCAATCCCAACCCCTTGCATTCTACTGCTGAGAAGTAGCCATTGATCTGTGTGTTTTATACGCTTTTATAGGAGAGAGGTCTTGCAGATAAACAGGTACAACTCATGTAGGAGGATTTGTTTTATCCCTGTGTTTCACCTGAGGAGAGCCTACTTCATTGGGTATATGTAAGGGTTTACAACCACTTCCAGCAAATAAATGGACAAAAATGGGAAATATGCAGTTTTTGTTTAACTAGCTTAAGACACGACATGTTATACACATCCAGAAAAACATCATTATAGTACAGAGGATGTGTGCAGAACATTCAGTCCTTCCCACCTTTTCTGAATCCCCTCCTCTTACTTCCCGGCAATTCTCAGTTTTGATTAATCAGATCCTAACTTGTCGTGTACAAAGAGCAAGTCTATAAGATGCTGCTATAAAAAAAAGCTGTCTAATGCAATATTGATCAGACAGGAGGTAGAGAGATACAAAGTAACATTGTTTATAAACATTGATCAGACAGGAGATAGAGAGATACAAAGTAAAATTGTTTATAAACATTGATCAGACAGGAGATAGAGAGATACAAAGTAACATTGTTTATAAACATTGATCAGACAGGAGATAGAGAGATACAAAGTAAAATTGTTTATAAACATTGATCAGACAGGAGGTAGAGAGATACAAAGTAACATTGTTTATAAACATTGATCAGACAGGAGATAGAGAGATACAAAGTAAAATTTTTTATAAACATTGATCAGACAGGAGATAGAGAGATACAAAGTAACATTGTTTATAAACATTGATCAGACAGGAGATAGAGAGATACAAAGTAACATTGTTTTTATGTAACTATACATTTATAGATAAAGTTGATCCAGGGAAAATCCAATTGCCTCTCGGTGGAACAGGGAGGAATTTTTTTTCCTCTATAAAATTAGATCATGCTTTGGTGGGGTTATTTCAACTTCCACTGGATCAACAGTGGGTATAGAATTGTGTAAATGGGATTGTTTGATTTTTTTTTTCTTTCTCTTTCACTTGTTTTTATTTATTTATTTATTTCAGGTACTTATATAACGCCGTCAATTTACGCAGCGCTTTACATATACATTGTACATTCACATCAGTCCCTACCCTCAAGGAGCTTACAATCTAAGGTCCCTAACTCACATTCATACATACTAGGGACAATTTAGACAGGATCCAATTAACCTACCAGCATGTCACTTGTTGAACTAGATGGACTTGTGTCTTTTTTCAACCAGACTAACTGATCAGACAGAAGCTAGAGAGATACAAAGTAACATTGTTTATAAACATTGATCAGACGGGAGATAGAGAGATACACAGTAACATTGTTTATAAACATTGATCAGACAGGAGATAGAGAGATACAAAGTAATATTGCTAAAAACATTGATCAGATGTGAGATAGAGAGATAAAAGTAACATTGTTTATAAACATTGATCAGACAGGAGATAGAAAGATACAAAGTAACATTGTTTATAAACATTGATCAGACGGGAGATAGAGAGATACAAAGTAACATTGTTTATAAACATTGATCAGACGGGAGATAGAGAGATACAAAGTAACATTATTTATAAACATTGATCAGACCGGAGATAGAGAGATACAAAGTAACATTGTTTATAAACATTGATCAGACGGGAGATAGAGAGATACAAAGTAACATTATTTATAAACATTGATCAGACGGGAGATAGAGAGATACAAAGTAACATGGTTTATATACAGTGTTCATAGGTAATATGTTTGCCTGTTTGGCATGCTTGCTCATTATGTATTGCTGGTTTATAGTCCACATATTTGCTAATATTTTAGAGCTATCTATTCCAACCTGTATACAGCTTTAGCCGTCATCAGTGCAGTGTATGGAGGTCATGGATTCTATGGATTTGGGCTTGTGGATGGACACAATAGTACAACCATGGAAGTCATGGTGGGCTACAAGTAACCAATATCCCCCACTGGTGACGGCCAACTAGAAGCTGCTTGACTAATCCTGTGTGAGGATCATTTAAAGCTGATGTTTATTTTGCCTTCTCCGGTTCCTCCCACCCGGGATGATTCATATAGGAGAAGAGGCTGGATTTTTAATTTACTATAACTGTCAGGAACCGCGGCGTGGAGGATTACTTCACCTTCTTAAAAATTAGTAAATAGTCCCCTCTCTGTCCCCGGACCCTTCTAATAAGCTGATAGGGTCCAGGGATACCCGCGATCATCTGATGGAGAGGAAGAACGGGGAGATGCTGATGTAAACAAACATTTCCCCGTTCTGCCTAGTGACAGTGTCACCTGTAATCGGGAGCGGTCATCAGTGTCATGTCACACACCGACCCTCCCCCCACAGTTAAAATCACTCCCTAGGACACGCTTAACCCCTACAGCGCCACCTAGTGATTAACCCCTTCACTACCAGTCACATTTTTACAGTAATCAATGCAATTTTTTAGCACTGATCGCTGTAGAAATGTGAATGGTCCCAAAATCGTGCCAAAAGTGTCCGATGTGTCCGCCATAATGTCGCAGTAACAATAAAAATCGCAGATCGCCGCCATTACTAATAAAAAAAAATTAATAATACAGATGCTATAAAACTATCCCCTATTTTGTAGACGCGATAACTTTTGCGCAAACCAATCAATAAACGCTTATTGCGATTTTTTTTTTACCAAAAATATGTAGAAGAATACATATCGGCCTAAACTGAGGAAAAACAATGTTTTTTATAAATTTTTGGGGGGATATTTATTATAGCAAAAAAGTAAAAAATATTGCTTTTTTTTTTTTTAAATTGTCGCTCTTTTTTTATTTATAGCGCAAAAAATAAAAACGGCAGAGGTGATCAAATACCACCAAAAGAAAGATCTATTTGTGGGGAAAAAAGGACGTCAATTTTGTTTGGGAGCCACGTCGCACGACCGCGCAATTGTCAGTTAAAACCAGCTAGCCGGGGCTGAAATACCATGTAATATTGTCATCACAGCTAAATTACACATTCAACTTTCAGTTATATTTTATATAATGTATCATTTTTTTTCCAATATGTTGATTAAACATCGTGATGGACAACAAGAGTTTGAACTGCAGCCATATATCATGAAGCTTTGATATTGTAATCATTATGTCAGCTACATTTTCTAAGGTTACAGTATAGAACATTCCATCATTCTTCACATGACATGTGATGAATCTTCCCTCCATTCAGAAATACATTTCCACAGAAATCTCTTATTCTTCTGTACATGTGACATTTGGGGTGATACTGATGACATCTTGTTTTATTTCATCCAGAAATAACAAAGGTCCCGCAAATTCATAAATCCTGGTCTGAATGTATGAAAGGTATGTAATGCAGGGGGTCTGATTTATAAGATGAGGTGATTGTAAAGTCATCTTGTTCTATCTAGAATGGGGGTCTCCACATTTTCATTACAAGGGCCACATCTTATATTTTACGAATATTTACATGCTGAAAAAATCCCCATCAGCGCCCCCCCTTAAATCACCATGTATAATACATAAGGGGGATATGATCACCATGTATAATACATAAGGGGGATATGATCACCATGTATAAATATATAAGGGGGGATATGATCACCATGTATAAATATATAAGGGGGATATGATCTCCATGTATAAATACATAAGGGGGATATGATCTCCATGTATAAATACATAAGGGGGGGGATATGATCTCCATGTATAAATACATAAGGGGGATATGATCTCCATGTATAAATACATAAGGGGGATATGATCTCCATGTATAAATACATAAGGGGGGGGGATATGATCTCCATGTATAAATACATAAGGGGGGGATATTATCTCCATGTATAAATACATAAGGGGGGATATGATCTTCATGTATAAATACATAAGGGGGATATGATCTCCATGTATAAATACATAAGGGGGATACAATCTTCATGTATAAATATATAAGGGGGGATATGATCTCCATGTATAAATACATAAGGGGGGATACGATCTTCATGTATAAATACATAAGGGGGATATGATCTCCATGTATAAATATATAAGGGGGATATGATCTCTATGTATAAGTACATAAGGGGGATACGATCTTCATGTATAAATACATAAGGGGGATACGATCTTCATGTATAAATACATAAGGGGGGATATGATCACCATGTATAATACATAAGGGGGATATGATCTTCATGTATAAATACATAAGGGGGATACGATCTTCATGTATAAATACATAAGGGGGGATATGATCTCCATGTATAAATACATAAGGGGGGATACGATCTTCATATATAAATACATAAGGGGGATACGATCTTCATGTATAAATACATAAGGGGGGATATGATCTCCATGTATAAATACATAAGGGGGGATACGATCTTCATATATAAATACATAAGGGGGATACGATCTTCATGTATAAATACATAAGGGGGGATATGATCTCCATGTATAAATACATAAGGGGGGATACGATCTTCATGTATAAATACATAAGGGGGATACGATCTTCATGTATAAATACATAAGGGGGATATGATCACCATGTATAAATCATAAGGGGGGATATGATCTCCATGTATAAATACATAAGGGGGGATATGATCTCCACGTATAAATACATAAGGAGGGATATGATCTCCATGTATAAATACATAAGGGGGGATATGATCTCCATGTATAAATACATAAGGGGGATATGATCTCCACGTATAAATACATAAGGGGGGATATGATCACCATGTATAAATACATAAGGGGGATATGATCACCATGTATAAATACATAAGGGGGATATGATCACCATGTATAAATCATAAGGGGGGATATGATCTCCATGTATAAATACATAAGGGGGGATATGATCTCCATGTATAAATACATAAGGGGGGATATGATCTCCATGTATAATACATAAGGGGGGATATGATCTCCATGTATAAATACATAAGGGGGATATGATCTCCATGTATAAATACATAAGGGGGATATGATCTCCATGTATAAATACATAAGGGGGGATATGATCACCATGTATAAATACATAAGGGGGATATGATCACCATGTATAAATACATAAGGGGGATATGATCTTCATGTATAAATACATAAATGCCTCCTCTGCACTTTTTCCAGTTCTCTGATGTCCCAAAACTGAACTGCATATTCCAGAGGAGGTCTTACTAATGATTTGTACAGATGGTGTCGCTCGCTCTATGGAGTCCATATCTTTTTTAATACAAGAAAGAATTTTGAACGCTTTATACTATAATTAAGCTTATGATCTACCAGAGCAACCAGATCCTTCTCCACCATTGATTCTCACGGCTGTTCTCATCTTGTATTGTATAATTATTAGGTCTAGTTTGCTTTTAAGAAAATATTTTGTTGTTTTCTCTAGATATGTACGAAGATGCTATAGTGGTGAAGAACATCGCATCTTGTTTTGTGAGGTGGAAATGGGGAACAACAAACAATTTCCTCTACAAATGCAAAGGTGAGCATAAGAGTGACATTGTAACAAAGAAACGTTCTCTAAATCAGAAATTGTTTAAATTATAAACCAGATAGGATCCATCATTCTAGATGTATGACCTCCCTGACCTTCCCATCTGCAGCTCCAGTAAGGTGAGATATTCTGGCAAGATACTGTACAGTACATGAAATTGTCTATTATAGAGATAAGATGGCGGACAGTCACTTTAATGCTTTCATACTTTTTAGCCAAATCTTTTTCCCTAGTTATGGATAGCGTAGGGCAGTGTTTCCCAACTCCAGTCCTCAAGGCGCCCCAACAGGTCGTGTTTTCAGGATTTCCCTCAGATGAAACGGCTGTGGTAATTACTAAGGAAGTGAAACTGATCAAATCACCTGCGCAAAATAATGGCAAGCCTGAAAACATGACCCGTTGGGGCGCCTTGAGGACTGGAGTTGAGAAACACTGGAGTAGGAAAGTATTAGTACCTTTGTAATGTGCCCACTTGGGAGATTGATAGTTACATACAGTGTCTTGAAAAAGTATTCATACCCCCTGACATTTTTTCCACATTTTGTCATGTTACAACCAAAAACGTGAATGTATTTTATTGGGATTTTGTGTGATAGACCAACACAAGGTGGCACATAATTGCGAAGTGGAAGGAAAATGATATAAATAAATATATGAAAAGTGTGGGGGACATTTGTATGGCGCCCCCCGGAGTCAATACTTTGTAGAACCCCCTTTTTTTTCAATTACAGCTGCAAGTCTTTTTGGGGATGTCTCTACCAGCTTTGCACATCTAGAGAGGGACATTTTTGCCCATTCTTCTTTGTAAAATAGCTCAAGCTCTGTCAGATTGGATGGAGAGCGTCTGTGAACAGCAATTTTCAAGTCTTGCCACAGATTCTCAATTGGATTTAGGTCTGGACTGTGACTGGGCCTTTCTAACACATGAATATGCTTTGATCTAAACCATTCCATTGTAGCTCTGGCTGTATGTTTAGGGCCGTTGTCCTGCTGGAAGGAGAACCTCCGCCCCAAATCTTTTGCAGACTCCAACAGGTTTTCTTCTAAGATTGTCCTGTATTTGTCTCCATCCATCTTCCCATCAACTCTGATCAGCTTCCCTGTCTCTGCTGAAGAATAGCATCCCCACCACATGATGCTGCCACCACCATGTTTCACGGTGGGGATGGTGTGTTCAGGGTGATGTGCAGTGTTAGTTTTCCACCACACATAGCATTTTACTGTTAGGGCAAAAAGTTCAGTTTTGGTCTCATCTGACCAGATCACCTTCTTCCACACGTTTGCTGTGTCCCCCACATGGCTTCTCACAAACTACAAATGGGACTTCTTATGACTTTCTTTCACCAATGTCTTTCTTCTTGTCACTCTTCCATAAAGGGCAGATTTGTGGAGAACACGACTAATAGTTGTCCTGTGGACAGATTCTCCCACCTGAGCTGTGGATCTCTGCAGCTCCTCCAGAGTTACCATGGACCTCTTGGCTCTTCTCTGATGAATGCTCTCCTTGCCCGGCCTGTCAGTTTAGGTGGAAGGCCGTGTCTTGGTAGGTTTGCAGTTGTGCCATACTCTTTCCATTTTCCTATGATGGATTGAACAGAGCTCCGTGAGATGTTTAAAGCTTGGGAGATTTTTTTATAACCTAACCCGGCTTTATACTTCTCCACAACTTTATCCCTGACCTGTCTGATGTGTTCCTTGGCCTTCATGATACTGTTTGTTCACTAAGGTTCTCTCACAAACCTCTGAGGGCTTCACAGAACAGATGCATTTATGCTGAGATTACATTATAAACAGGTGGGCTCTACTTACTAATTAGGTGACTTCTAAAGGCAGTTGGTTCCACTAGATTTTTCATTATGGGTATCAGAGTAAAGGGGGCTGAATACAAATGCCCCCCACACTTTTCACATATTTATTTGTAAAATAAAATTGAAAAGCATTTATCATTTTCCTTTCACTTCACAATTATGTGCCACTTTGTGTTGGTCTATCACATGAAATCCCGATAAAATACATTTATGTTTTTGGTTGTAACATGACAAAATGTGGAAAATTTCAAGGGGTATCAATACTTTTTCAAGGCTTTGTAATTACATGGATTCTTCCTCCCTATCTGTTCTAAAAACCATTGCAACTAGAAGAAAAAAAGTAATTAGAATTTCAACATTTGTCAAATGGGGACACCAGCTCCAGTGAGGGGATTTTTCTTGACTTCCTGTTGTGTCTCTGGACAGGAAGTGACGAGAAACACCACCGACAAGAAAAAAAAAAAAAAATTTTATCCCCCCAATAAAGTATTATCAAGGGAAACATTTTTTTTTCCAGTGAACTGATATAGAGGAGGTATTGAACCTCTACAACACTGCATTGTTCTTAACACATTTTTACCCACCCAGTGCTGCCCTTTAACCATGTCTTAAGGAGGGGGCGGGATGTAGTTCTTGATCATGCCATCACTGTGATTGGCTGTTACAGTGGTCACTTGATTGGGATCCGGTTCTGTCACCTCCTGCTCATAACTAAACTAGGGATGATCCAAAAGTTCAGTCCGAACTTTGGCTGTTCTGGCATTCGGATAAACCCCAACACTTTTTTTGTCTATCCAGTCAACTTTTCAGGAGGAGCTGAACATGGTATATGACAGCTTCCAACTGTCAACAGTTGCTAAGAAGCATTCACAGCAAAAATTGTTGTCACCGTCAGCACCATTGACTTACATGGCCAAGAATCCCTGATCATGTAAGCAAAGGAGAGCGGATAGCAGTGATACCACTGCCCAAATATGGCCACTTGCATTGACCAAATATGACCATGGCCATATTTGGTCATTGATGTCACCACTATCCCTGACCCTTCCGTTTTATACAAGATGTGAGTATTTGGCAAGCACTACCATCATGATTGGTTTGACATTTCGGCGGGCATTATGACTGATGATGGAGAGACTTTTCGGGGGATTTTTTTTTTTTTTACGTAGCCTTCCTGACGGTATTCCCGAGTGTGGCTCGGGGTTAAATTTCAGTCCCATTAGCGGTAACCCCGAGCCACACTCGGGATTACATTGCAGGATCCTGGTGCGGCGTTACTTACCTTGTCCCCAGGATCCTGCGATGTCCCCCGCTGTGTCTGCGGGCTCTGTCTCCTCCGAAGCCTCTCCGTGCCAGGCTCCGTTCCCTGCGAGCGTTGCGATGTACGGGGCGGAGCCTGGCGGCAAATTCAAAAAAATCTACAAATCATAACACATACAGTACTGTAATCTTACAGATTACAGTACTGTATGAAATTATTTCACATCCCTTTTGTCCCCAGTGCTTTGTCCAGTGCACTGCATGCAGTTTTATATGATATACACTGTTCTTTCTGCCTGGAAACTGGAGATTGTCCATAGCAACCAAAAAATGTCCCTTTATGTCAAAAGTGGCTTTAGACCAGCTAGAAAACAGCGATAGTAAATTAGAACACTTGCAGAATTGAGTGATAGTGAATCGTGGGGAAATTTATTTTATTATTATTATATTATTTTTTTTTAATTATTTATATTTATTTATTATATTATAATTTATGTTTTTGTGTTTCAAACTTTATCATACCCGGGATATCTACTAGACTCTGGTTTGGACAGATTTAAGTGTGTTATTGTTAAGAATTACAGACCTACAATATAAAACGCCAAATTTCCATGCAAAATAATTGTACCGCTTTCAGCACCTAAAATCCGAAATAATCATACCGCCAGGGAGGTTAAGGACTTATCAAACATTTGGGTGTCTTTATTTCTAGGTTGTATCTTTTTTTTTCTGTGAATGGGTAGGGGTACTAAGTACTCCATACTCGTTCACGTGGGAAGGATGCCACAGTACCTGGAGGTCCCTTTATTGTTAAAGGGGCTTCCAGATTCCAATAGGCTTTCTGCTACTAGACCCCCACAACCACTGGGTCAGGGTTGTGGGAAAGCGGCTCTTATCTTCAACAATATGGGTGCAAGGTGGTTTGCCTGGGGGGGGTCCGCCTGTCAGGGTACCCCCCCATGTTGTGGGTATGTGGCCTGGTATGGTTCAGGGAGGTCACATGCTCATCCCCCTTCATACCTGATCAGCCAGGCTGCATGGTCGGAATTTGGTTCTATTTCCAAATGTTTGGGGCGATTAGCAATCTCTTTTCACCAAAGTGGGTGGGTTCCTCTTTTACCTATGAACATCACCTTAGGCCTTTTTGTAGTTCCTGCATTGCATTTCTCTGGGTAAGTTTCAGAATAGTGACATATATGGAACACGCCTGTCCAATGGGCTTTAGCATGGTTGTTTGTAGCCTTTTTTGTGAGGGAGTGCAACAAGGGAGCAGCATTGGGAGACGGAGTGTTGTCACCCTAGTATAGGAAGAGCCTTCATAAAGACCTTTATGGCAGGATCTCCAGAAAATATTTCAAAGCAGAACTATATTTACCTGCACTCCAGCGATGTGGTGTTTAGGAGCTTTAACGCTGCCTGCTGACATCCTCAGTTGGTCTTTTTCTGGTTTCCGATCTTCAGCCATTTTGATTGGCCAGGCCAAGTTCATCTTGCCACATGCCAAAACTGTACATTAAGCTGCATGTGCACAAACAAGCAGTTAAGAATACTTTAATACAAAAGAGACAAAAGGGTCTGTGTATGAAATGTTCACTGTGCGGATATGAAAAAACATTCACACCAACAGGATGAAAATCTCTGTATTTTCTCTAATGTGTGTATATTGTCAGCACCACCTAGTGGCCATAATGCAATTTTTGGGGAAATTCTTCAATCAGGAAACAAAAATATATTGTGGCAACTAGATGATGATATAGGATTCTATAATAGGAACCGCACATAATAGAGGAAGTGTGGAAATGTTCATCCTGATTGTACCAATGTTTATCCTATTCATTCAACAAACATTTTATACATCGACCCCTTAGTGCCTCTTCTACATTAAAAAGCCTCCCTGTTCACACTTAAATAAAAGCTGTAGAATAAAAAATCTTGTAAATTACATTAACAAATCAAAATTTGGCTGAGATTTTAGTGTATGGTTTCACATATTCTATAATCAGGAAATTGTGAAAATATTTCTAAAAATGTCTCTATTTTTTTACCTTAAAAAAAAATGATAAACCAATAGAATGGTCACAAGTGCACCTGTATATGTTTTGACTTTATTTTGTGTGTCTTTAATATTTTCATTGATTTATTTCATAGATAAAATCTTGGAAAACTGCGACCTCCCATATAAAAAGCACATCAGTCTGGTGGACGCCGGGTTTGAAATTAATACTCCGTACCCGTTAGTGTTACCTCCTCATCGCAAAGTAGATCTGATTTTGTCTTTCGACTTCAGTAAAGGAGATCCATTTGCGGTAACCACATTTTATGGTCACTCGATTCATCTCACCAACAGCAGATACTGTATAAAACAGATTAAAAAACACAAGTGATTAAATAATTATGGGGAACGAGCTGCCCAGAGTTCAGTTCAAGTGTTGTTCTGCAAACGTCAAAAGGGTTCAGATGCCGAACCCTAACCCCACTGAATCAATGGGAGCCAAAGCTGTCAAAAATTTGCATGGGGGGGGTTGGGGGCTACTGCCCTGGGGAACATTGATATCAATGCAAATTATTAAAAATGTCCAATTCCTTTAAATAACATGCCGGAGGGGGTCATAATCCTGCCTATGAAGACTTTATTGTAAATTCCCACAGACTGTATAGCACACAAGATCAGGTGAGGCTGATCACATTATCGAATACAATGCAAACTGTAGACAGGACTATAATTAACATAGCTAAGGAACAGACTGTTCGGCACCAAGCCCACAACCCTGGATACGCAAAGTATCACATTATCTTAAGCATAGGAGAATCACTAGTATTGAGTAGAGGAAGGAATAGACTTTATAGGCATGGTTAAAAACAATGCTGTAAATGTTTATTCATGTACTCCGTAGGGACAGTCCTTTAGTATACAGATCTTATCATAAGCATACCCACATAAACATCCCACAATATTTCTATAACAAGGTAAAGTAGACACACTATTAATCACATCTCCAAGAGATGAGCAGACAGACAGAAACAATAGGTTACTCAATTAAAAATGGGTATGCACATCTAGGAGGCACACAATGGGAGACACATACTCAACAATAAACACATAACGCCTTAATAAACAGACTATAGCAGGAGACCCCAGTGTTAGGTTGGTTTGAGCTCATCATATTAGCATCTTTTCTGAGTCTCACAGTCTAAAGCAGTTATTGTTGGTTTGGGCACACATGACCCAAATCTGTATCCTGAGCCTAGGTTCCCAGAGCATGTGTTTAGGGGAGACAAGCCCAAATCCGAAACAAGACTCCAAGGGTCCTCCAGGCACACACCTCCCAAGAATAGATCCCCCCAAAAGCCAAGGCCCATAGTCAGTAGGCAAGAGGCTACCCTGCTATCCCCTCCAGAAGCCCCTGTCCTGGTTGGGTCTGTCACATTTATCCCCCATCAAAATTAGACTAACCAGGTTCCAGACCTCCACCTGGTCTGGACATGCATTAATCAGACAGAGTGAACCCACATAGTCAGTCCACATGATCTCCATTCTTGGTCATCTGTAGGTGTGGGACAGAGGACTCTCTGTTCGGCTGCCAGCGCTTCAGCTGGCTGGTCTTTACTGTTCCAGTGCTTGGTCTGCTGCTGGGGAGAGGGGCTGATTGCCCCGGCTCCCTGAAGCTGTGGAGACACTGTATGTGCAAGGCAAAGGCCAGAGGCACTCTGCCCTGTTGCCAGCGCTTCAGCTGGGAGTAGGAGTGTCACTACATCAGCTTGTAACTGGGGAGAGGGGCCACCTGCGCTGGGTCCCTTGAACTCCGGAGTTGTTGCCGCTGCTGGCAAGAGGTTGGTAGCACTCCGTCCTGATGCCAGCACATTTGCTGGGGACCCCACACCATCCACTCCAGCTAACTGTTGGAGGGGCAGCTTCCTCCACTCCCAGACTGTGGATCTGCCGCTGAGGAGGGAGGGTGACCACCTCTTCTCCCAGCCTGTATATCTGCTGCTGGGGAGTGAGGACTGCTTCCTCTCTTCCCTGGTCCTTGAACTGATGCTGGTGAGATGAGAGGGCTGCTCCATCTCCCATACTCTCATCCAGCTGCTGGAAATACTTTTCTCTGCTACTGACTCCCAGGTTCACGGATCCTTGATGAGGAGGGAAAACTACTTCCTCTGCCCTGGCAAGCTGTTGGGGAGGGAGCATGACCACCTTCTCTCCTGAACTAGATATAGAATAATTCTGCGCTACCCTAAAACGAAAGACAAGGAAGCAGCCAACACGACCAACAAAGTGTAAAATGGAAAAACAACAAAAAAGTGTGGCGCTGAACAATGTCATATAAAACTGTAAACAAGTCAATAGACAGTAAGGAGGATCAATTGTATCTGCTTTTAAGCATATAGTCCTCATATGAACTTCAAAGATACATAGTCTATATGGCAATATGTTAAGACAAAATATTGAAGACTTATATAGACATCTTGACTGAAAATCCGCTCACTACCACCAAGAGTTGAGGAGGCTTACCAGATGAGGTGGACCCAATGGGGCATACGCCGGATTGGGTCGGACAAGGCTTAGGTGGTGAGTGGCTGTATATACTCCAAGAAGGATGCGGTCTCACGAGTTTGTTGTATTCATCCAGATAATACCAGGAACTTGAGAGGTGTGCGCAATCTCCCGGATGTGGAAGGTCATGTAGATCTTAAGGAAGTGGTGGGGTGTTCCATAAGCAAACCCCTGGTTTCACAGTGACATCCTCTGTGCAATTGCTGGTTGCAATGAGAGAGTCTGTTAGAGAATGTCTCTGTCTTCGCTTTCATTTAAACCATTATCTGAAAAGATACAGGGCTTTCTGGGTGGCATATGTATTGTTTCTCAACCAGAAATCCTGTGACCCCCTTGCTCAGGGAGGTCATACAGAGAGCAAGGGGGAGCACCTCCCTGAGCAAGGGGGTCACAGGATTTCTGGTTGAGAAACAATACATATGCCACCCAGAAAGCCCTGTATCTTTTCAGATAATGGTTTAAATGAAAGCGAAGACAGAGACATTCTCTAACAGACTCTCTCATTGCAACCAGCAATTGCACAGATGATGTCACTGTGAAACCAGGGGTTTGCTTATGGAACACCCCACCACTTCCTTAAGATCTACATGACCTCCCACATCCGGGAGATTGCGCACACCTCTCAAGTTCCTGGTATTATCTGGATGAATACAACAAACTCGTGAGACCGCATCCTTCTTGGAGTATATACAGCCACTCACCACCTAAGCCTTGTCCGACCCAATCCGGCGTATGCCCCATTGGGTCCACCTCATCTGGTAAGCCTCCTCAACTCTTGGTGGTAGTGAGCGGATTTTCAGTCAAGATGTCTATATAAGTCTTCAATATTTTGTCTTAACATATTGCCATATAGACTATGTATCTTTGAAGTTCATATGAGGACTATATGCTTAAAAGCAGATACAATTGATCCTCCTTACTGTCTATTGACTTGTTTACAGTTTTATATGACATTGTTCAGCGCCACACTTTTTTGTTGTTTTTCCACCTTCTCTCCTGAACTGTGGATCTGCTACTGGGAAATAAGAACTGCCACCTTCTCACCCTGGGCCTCCAGGAACTGCCATGGGCATGGGGCAGAGGTCTGTAGCTCTTGTCCAGCTGCATCTCTGTCTTGAACAGCCTGCTTAACTCAGCTTTCCACTCCTTGTGCAGTTGTTTCCCAATAACAGCTACCGCACTTTGTACTGCAACCAGTGCCTTTCCTGGATGGAGGGGAGAATATTTCCCTGGTGGCACTGTTCTCAGCTCAGCTCTTCCTTCCAGAGTTGCTAGTGGACACATTTATACTATCCCAGCAGGACCTGCATTGGCACTGGTCCCCTCTATGCTGCCCCTGAATTTCTCACAGCGTCCTTACCATTTCCTCTTCCATGGCTGCTGGTATCTGTACCTCTCCTCTTCTGCTATCCGGACCTCAGATCCCGGTGGTGATTTGGATGTTCCAGACTGCAGGAAGCATCCCACCACTTGCCACCAAATGTGACAGAACATCCAGCACTTGGCTTGGGTGCTTCTGTCAAGATATAGCTTCCTCCAGTCTGGAACCAGGAACCCAAGATCTAGACGACACTAGCTTAAGTACAAACTGGAATTAAAACTTTAATTTTACACAGAATATATAGCACACAATATCAGGTGAGCCTGATCATTTTATCATATAAAATGCAAACTGTAAACAGTACTATAATTAACATAGTTAAAATAGTTAAAATAGCGTAAATTTTTCCATTGTATTTTCACACAAGGAGATGTTTACTCCCAAAACAAACAGATTTCGTATGCAAGTCTGAAAAATCACCAACACTGTACTATAAAATGATATATAAATATATATACAGTGTATATATATATTATATGGCCTTTTACACTGAGACTGCAGGGGAGCCATTTTTCAGGCTCTTTACAGGCGCTATTTTTAGCCCAAAAGCGCCTGACAAACGCCCCAGTGTTAAAGGGGTCTTAAAGTACAATGGGCACTTTTTTTAAATATTTTTTTTTGTTTATTTAGACAGTGAAAGAAACAGCTAAATACTGTAAGGAGCAAAATGTTCCCTTTCCGAAAAACATTGAAGAAAGTTATGAGAGCCCTCCAACAAAATCATGCTACATCTTCGAAGGAGATGGAAATGGGACACCTGATGTGATGCACTTTCCTCAGTTCAATACCCAGACTTGTGGAGGTGAGTTTACAGAGAAAAGTCCTGTAATGAGGCTTGTGTGTTTTTTGAGTGTCAGTACTGGGATCTTAACCCGCGACCTCTGCTCCACCTGGTGGTGATTCTTTTGGCTGAGCCACTTTAGATGCTGGACAGCTACTTGTCTGATCTCTTAGAACAATCTTGCCTTCTTTTTTTGGCAAGATTGTACTCTTTGCTCCTCCCATGAACTTCCTAATTTAAGCCATGTCTCTGTACTTCCTATTTGGCAGATTATTGAGCTCTCTTTACCCAATATCTTGCTCCTTATCATCACTACTATATGTTATCTATTTTTGAATTTTTTCTTGACTCTGCTTCCACTTGATCCCAACCTGCGACCACTTGTTACTGACCTTTGGCTTGTTTCCCGACTACCCTTCTGCTTGATCCCTACTTGCTATATTTGCTACTGGACCTGGCTTGCTCACCTCCTGGTGGGGTGATCCTGAGGACCATAACCTGGTACTAACACACAGAAAAACCAATCTCTACCATAAGGAGCTCTGGTGAAAACCAGTTAATGCTTAGACACCGATGAGCCTGTGTCATTCATTAGGCTGCTATAGCTACTAGTCTCTGAGCCAGACCTCTGACTGGGACATTGAATTGTTTCTCTATATTATGAGCTTTGCAGATGTTTAACCACTTGCTTTTCAAGGCAATTTTTACATTTTTACATACACATGTTAAAATGTGATAGCTTTGGTTAGGTGACAGCTAATCTTTCTGGAGACACCAGGTGTCTATTAGACCCCCAATGTCTTCCTTGCCCTCAAAAACAGAGATAATGCTTGATTAGCTGCTTCTCTACTTGAATGATGGCTTTGAAATCAGAAGTGACAAAATCATGGTCAATTTTGGCTTCATTAGCCACAGAGGAGTTGGGGAAATGGATGTTCCTCCTCTGTGTTTAGCTATCGTGGAATTTTGCCAGTCCTGGACTCCCCAGAGGAATGGGGGAGCCCGGGAACCATTGCGGTCAGAGGTGGAAGGGAGGTTGGGATGTGTTGACACATCCTCTTTGTAATTATCTTAACTCAATCACTGTCTCAAACCTGTTGCCTCCAGAAGCGGTAGTGGCTCATGTTGTGGTCCTTCCAAAAGTTGGGAAGGATCCACAACAATTATAGGCCCATATCCCTTCTTGACTCAGATACGAAAATCTTTTCAAATTTATTGGCCCTTAGATTACAAGATCATGTGATGAAATTAATTCACCTAGATCAGACTGGCTTCATGAAGAATCGAGAAGCCAGAGACAATACAATCCGAGCTATTCATATTCTACACTGGGCTCAAAAAGGACCCGAATAAATCCCATGCGTAGTAATATCAACAGATGCTGAGAAAGCTCTTGATATGGTAAATTGGGCCTTTATGAGAGAGGTGTTAAAGAGGATGGGCCTAAGGGACAGAATGATGGGCTGAGTCTCAGCATTGTACAATGGCTCTAGAGCAAGAGTAAAAGTGAATCTTGGACTATTTTGGCATAAGCAATGGGATGAGACAGGGGTGCCCTTTATTCTCATTGCAGTTTGCCTTGGTCTTGAAGCCCTTTCTCTGTATGGTCAAGGGAAGAGGGGAGATCTCGGGGATTCGTATCGGGGCAGTGGAACATAAGGTGTCAGCTTACGCAGACAATTTTTTATTTTTCTCTCCGACCCTCGGGTGTCATTAGCTGTTTTGATGTCTGAGGTTGAGAGATATGGACTTATGTCTGACTTCAAGATAACTTTTGAGAAATCTTTACCCCCAGACATGGCAATATACCTGCAAGGTTCCTTTCCTTTTATTTGGCATTTAAATTATTTATTGTATTTGGGAGTATACATCTCTCCAGATGGAGGGGAGGAGAAAGGGGGGAAGAATACGAATATAACATTTTTATTTTTGGAGGGTTGTGAAAGTTAAGGAACATGCAACTAAATAATGATCACTTGATTTTGAATTGTTATGGTTTTATTGTTAATTGTTGTTGATGGTCTATAATATGGTAGGTGCGATAGGAATATAATACAGTGAAGCTATAACACACATATGAGGAATATCTGAAGAACTACGTTCTTCCCTAAATAGAACAGTTTTTTTTTTTTGGGGGGGGGGTCGTTAAAGTCAAGGAACATGCACTAAATATTAAGCATCTGATTTTTAATTTTTTTTTTGTTACGGTTTTATTGTTAATGGTTGTTGAAGGCTATAATATTGTAGGCTAGACAGGAATAGAATATAAAGAAGTAATAATACACATTTGAGGAGCATTTGATGAACTGCGTTCATCCTTAAATAGAACACCTTTTTTTTTTTCTTTTCTTCCCATCTCGTCGCTTATCTTCTTCCTGCCTCTCGCTCCCTATCTCCATCTGGCCATCGCCACCCCTCACCTTCTTTCAACACCCTCTTGTATTGAAGAGAGGTGAATTTAATGCTGGGGACTACGGGGTTGTTGTTTTTTTTTTTTTTTATTTTTATTTAATTTTTTGTTGGGTCTGTTTAAGTGTGTAGTCTTATATAAGTAGAATAAAAGAAGCAATGCATAAATATTAAATTAGTATTGATGTAAAAGTAAGAAGTATACATGCTGATAATTGTGAACTGTGAATGTGCTCCCAGGAGATGTTTTTGTATCAATAATTAGTTTCAATAAAGAGAATTAATATATAAACAAAAAGTGATCACATGACTGTAGAGCTACCCAGATCACTTTTACTAAACAGCCTATCAACAGATGTAAAAAAATGACACCAAGATCATGGCTGTTATAACTACTTGCTGACAGGGTGTACAGTATATATATATGTAGAGTGCTCAGCAAGTGGTTAGAGAAGAATTCCAGCTATGGGTATTTTACATAGTTACATTCAACTTGGACCAACTCCGTATATACCATACCTGTGGGATTCCTCTAGAACAGTGACGGCGAACCTTGGCACCCCAGATGTTTTGAAACTACATTTCCCATGATGTTCAACTACACTGCAGAGTGCATGAGCATCATGGGAAATGTAGTTCCAAAACATCTGGGGTGCCAAGGTTTGCCATCACTGCTCTAGAAGCTGGAAATCACTGTAGTAGCCACCGCTAGACATGTGCTATTCGTTTCGTTCCGAATTTGTTTTTTAACGTATTTCGACAAATTTCGAAAACCCGTTTAATTAATTTTTCCGAATATTCGTAAATTCTAAAATTTGTAAATTCGTAAATTCGTAAATGCATACATTCGCACATTCGTAAATTCGTACATTTGTTAATTAACGAAAACCCGTTTAATTAATTTTTCCGAATATTCGTAAATTCGTAAATTCGTACATTCGTAGATTTGTAAATTCGTACATTAGTAAATTAGTAAATTAATGAATTTGTAAATTCGGAAATTCGGAAATCTGAAATAATAATTAACTAATAATAACTTAACTATTACTAACTATTAAATTATAGGTATTGTAATTTCCTTTCAAATTTGGCTGTTAGTGAACGTAACACATACAAATTTATCCGAAGTTACGAATTATCCAAAATAACGAATACCGTATCCAAACAAATGGAACATAATGAATTAATAATAATAAATAACAATAATAATAATAATAAAAACTTTTTATTATTATTATTTATTATTAATTTGTTCCGTTCCATTTGTTTAGATGCAGCATTCCTTATTTCGGATAATTCGTAACTTCGGATAAATTCGTATTTGTTACGTTCACTAACAGCCAAATTTGAAAGGAAATTACAATACCTATAATTTAATAGTTAGTTACTATTTCAGATTTTCAAATTTTTGGGTTTTTGGATTTTCAAATTTCAAATTTACAAATTTCCGAATTTTTGAATATACAAATTTTCTAATTTACAAATTTACGAATGTGCGAATGTACGAATTTACGAATGTATGAATTTATGAATGTGCGAATGTGCAAATGTGCGAATGTGCGAATGTACGAATGTACGAATTTACGAATTGTGATCATAATGAATGACCCAAAAAACGAAAAAAAAATGAATAAACGAATGAAACGAAAACTAAAACGAACAAATTTTTTGGCAGTGCACATGTCTAGCCACCGCTACAATTATTAAAATAAAGAAAATCTTGATCCTGTGCCAAACGTGTGCTAATCTCCAGCTGCAAGCGTAGATCACATTTCATATACCGTGCAAGTTATAATAATGAAAAAAATGCGCTGTGCTAGAATGAACCCAGTACTTCTATGTACTAAAAGTGAAAATTAATTGAGAATATTCAAAACTTATAAAGACAATAGATATGATCCGATAAGTTTAATGTGTAAAAGTGCAATGTGCATATAAATAAATAAATAATGATAATAGTAAATATAAAAAAAAGTAAATATAAAAAACATCAATAATCCATATTGCAAATGGTGAAGTGCATAAACAAATGCAAAAGGTGCTTAGTGCTCCGTAATAGACATCACAGATGCCATAATACTTGATCACAAAGTGATGAGTGAAACAGTCTCATATAACAATATTAAATCTGTGCATAAAACTAGTGTCCATATGTGGTGTCATCCGTCATGCTCATACATCCTAGGCGCTGCAAACCATGCTCCTTAGGCTAATATGCTCACCTCAGAGCGTGTGACCCAGCTTTGGAGCCACACCCGGGCTCAATGCTGATACCAGACGTAACTCTCCAGCTCGATTCAATGTAACACCATGTATAAATAAGAGAAAAGACTATATGGTGTAATATTGTTGGGTAATTTATTAATAAAACACTTCCCACAAAGGGGTACTCACATAGTCCTGGTGTGTAAGTACACCACTCTGTAAACAGCCTCACAAAGTAATAAGCCAAAATCCCTGGACGTTGTGGTATGCTTCTCCTGTGTGGATACTGTGCTGCTCCCTCCGTCCTGGCCCCTCCCCTACGCGTGTTTGACACAGGGATCACGTGTCTTCATCAGGGGGATATGATTGGACGGATGCTCTATGGGTTTAAATACAGGTGACCGTGGCCATTTTCCCTTGGATCAATGACATTCTAGTGCTGGGCTACAGCTTACATCCAAGCTTAGAAGCACAAGCCTGCCTACGAACCTTAACTAATGGCCAGCAGACGAGTGTCAAACAATATAGTTACAACGTCTAACAATTGTCAATCAATGCTTAGCTGACTAGATGGTATCAGCCGACCTTATACTAATAATAAAAAATCCCAGGACGGAGCTCTGGTGTCCCGCATACCACAACACACCTCAATTAACATTATACGTAAAGATACCAAAATAAAAGCATATATATATATATATATATATATATATATATATATATATATATATATATATATATATATAATGATAGGACAGGTCAAATATATGCAGTAAATGGCCATAATGTATCATTAAAAACATTATTAAATAATATAATAAACATGGCGATAAACGGTCATCAGTCAGTTCGCCCATCGTCGTGTATGTTAATTAAAAATAAATCACTATGCCATATTGACCAACCTGGTAAATATAAATGTACCCTAAATGCAATATATATATATAGGGGAATTAAATAAATAAAAAAATAACTATATTGAATACATTATTGAACCCATCATAAATTAAAAATCTTTTTTTTAAATTAAATATATATTTATTGGATAAATATATATATAAAACCTCTACAATTAAATGGCATATTACCAATTGCGTGCACGATCACAATAAATTGCCTAGTATGTAGGTCTATTAAACTGTGTGTGAATCTAAATTACACACCTACAATGTATTATGCTGAAATATACTACGCAATGTAAATGTCCCAAACATGACTCCCTGTATAAGGTATTCAAAATCCCAAACATCAAAAATGGCCAAAGAGGGTTGCAAACAAAGTGCTAAAAGAGAGTACCAACCATGTTTAAAAATTGCACCTGAGATCGAATTCCTTATTCAACCCCCCCCCGGTGAAAGAGAACCAAGCTGGTGTATCCACCATGATTCACGTTTACTGATTTCTCTAATATAATTGGAACCTCCCCAATGACGTTTAGGTGCCTCTAAACGTGCCTCTAAAGGCAATGTTTTCTTGTTCCAAAGCTTCCCTAGCTCCAGGTGAAAGGCATGGGGATGGGGGCATGTTGTGCCCCATTGTACACCAAATTGTACCTGGGGGAGAGGGAGCAAGACTCCCCCCCCATATGAGGACTTGTCAATATACATGCCACACTATGATGTGGCACCAGTATATTGACGACATATTTTTTGTCTGTGAAGGAGCAAAGAGTTATTGGGAGACATGGGGCAGAGGTGACAGCTGGTAGAGGAAAGGAGGAGGCAACAGGCAGAAGTGACTGCAGGCATGGTACAGGAGACAGCCAGAGACTGCAGGCATGGTACAGAAGACAGCCAGAGACTGCGGGCATGGTACAGGAGACAGTCAGACACTGCAGGCATGGTTCAGGGAGACAGCCAGAGACTGCAGGCTTGGTACAGGAGGCAGCCAGAGACTGCAGGCATGGTACAGGGGGACAGCCAGAGACTGCAGGCATTGTACAGGGAGACAGCCAGAGACTGCAGGCTTGGTACAGGAGACAGTCAGAGACTGCAGGCATGGTACAGGAGACAGCCAGAGACTGCAGGCATGGTACAGGGAGACAGCCAGAGACTGCAGGCATGGTACAGGGAAACAGCCAGAGACTGCAGACATGGTACAGGAGACAGCCAGAGACTGCAGACATGGTACAGGAGACAGCCAGAGACTGCAGACATGGTACAGGAGACAGCAAGAGACTGCAGGCATGGTACAGGGAGACAGCCAGAAACTGCAGGCATGGTACAGGGAGACAGCCAGAGACTGCAGGCATGGTACAGGAGACAGTCAGAGACTGCAAGCATGGTACAGGAGACAGCCAGAGACTGCAGGCATGGTACAGGGAGACAGACAGAGACTGCAGGCATGGTACAGGAGACAGACAGAGACTGCGGGCATGGTACAGGAGACAGTCAGAGACTGCAGGCATGGTACAGTGAGACAGCCAGAGACTGCAGGCATAGTACAGGAGATAGTCAGAGACTGCAGGCATGGTACAGGGAGACAGACAGAAACTGCAGGCATGGTATAGGAGACAATAAGAGACTGCAGACATGGTACAGGAGACAGCCAGAGACTGCAGGCATTGTACAGGGAGACAGCTAGAGACTGCAGGCATGGTACAGGGAAACAGCCAGAGACTGCAGGCATGGTACAGGAGACAGCCAGAGACTGCAGACATGGTACAGGAGACAGCCAGAGACTGCAGGCATAGTACAGGAGATAGTCAGAGACTGCAGGCATGGTACAGTGAGACAGCCAGAAACTGCAGGCATGGTATAGGAGACAATCAGAGACTGCAGACATGGTACAGGAGACAGCCAGAGACTGCAGGCATGGTACAGGAGACAGCCGGAGACTGCAGGCATGGTACAGTTAGTAATAAGAACGGTACCATTAGCAGTAATCAGCATGGATTCATGAAGAATCGTTCTTGCCAAACCAATCTATTAACCTTCTATGAGGAGGTGAGTTGCCATCTAGATAAAGGAAGGCCCGTAGATGTGGTGTATCTGGATTTTGCAAAAGCATTTGACACAGTTCCCCATAAACATTTACTGTACAAGATAAGGTCCATTGGCATGGACCATAGGGTGAGTACGTGGATTGAAAACTGGCTACAAGGGCGAGTTCAGAGGGTGGTGATAAATGGGGAGTACTCAGAATGGTCAGGGGTGGGTAGTGGGGTTCCCCAGGGTTCTGTGCTGGGACCAATCCTATTTAATTTGTTCATAAACGATCTAGAGGATGGGATAAACAGTTCAATCTCTGTATTTGCAGACGATACTAAGCTAAGCAGGGCAATAACTTCTCTGCAGGACGTGGAAACCTTGCAAAAAGACCTGAACAAATTAATGGGGTGGGCGACTACATGGCAAATGAGGTTCAATGTAGAAAAATGTAAAATAATGCATTTGGGTGGCAAAAATATGAATGCAATCTATACACTGGGGGGAGAACCTCTGGGGTAATCTAGGATGGAAAAGGACCTGGGGGTCCTAGTAGATGATAGGCTCAGCAATGGCATGCAATGCCAAGCTGCTGCTAACAAAGCAAACAGAATATTGGCATGCATTAAAAGGGGGATCAACTCCAGAGATAAAACGTTAATTCTCCCACTCTACAAGGCTCTGGTCCGGCCGCACCTAGAGTATGCGGTCCAGTTCTCGGCACCAGTCCTCAGGTACTGGAAATGGAGCGAGTACAAAGAAGGGCAACAAAGTTAATAAAGGGTCTGGAGGATCTTAGTTATGAGGAAAGGTTGCAAGCACTGAACTTATTCTCTCTGGAGAAGAGACGCTTGAGAGGGGATATGATTTCAATTTACAAATACCGGACTGGTGACCCCACAATAGGGTTAAAACTTTTTCGCAGAAGAGAGTTTAACAAGACTCGTGGCCACTCATTAAAATTAGAAGAAAAGAGGTTTAACCTTAAACTACGTAGAGGGTTCTTTACTGTAAGAGAGGCAAGGATGTGGAATTCCCTTCCACAGGCGGTGGTCTCAGCGGGAAGCATTGATAGCTTCAAGAAACTATTAGATAAGCACCTGAATGACCGCAACATACAGGGATATACAATGAAATACTGACACATAATCACACACATAGGTTGGACTTGATGGACTTGTGTCTTTTTTCCTTGTCAAAAGAAGTTTATTGAGTATACAATGTTATAAAGATACATAAAGTAAGTTTACAAGGATCTATAAAGTAAGCTCATTGTTTTACAGTAGGGTTTCTATAGGTAAATATAATGAAATTTCAAATATTAAACATTGGGTTTACGTAAACCTAAATTAAAGATATATATCATTTCCTTAGTTACTTTTGTAGGTATTTAAATGATTTATACCTACTATACATATTGTTAACAAGTAGAGTGTATATAGGTCAAATAAATTCTGATAATGAGCTTTAATCGTAAGGTGGAGAAAAGGAAAGAAAAAGAAGAAAAAGGGTTGAAAGGTAGAGGAATGGTCCACAAGGTTGTCCCGCTCGTCAGTTTATTATTCTTTTTAGTTCTCTTTGAAGCCTTAGAATGGGTGTCTCTGTAAGTCATTTAATCTGTTACCATGGCAACAGGACAGAGTCATTGAAGTTTGACAGGAACTGTTGTTTTATCCAAGGATGCCAAAGTTTTTCAAATTTTGGAATTTGATTTTGATCGATGGCTACCATCTTAGCATGGGACATTGTATTATTCATTCTGTGAATTGTTTATGCTAGTACCAATGTAGGAGATTTCCATGCCTTGGCCACTGTTTGTTTTGCAGCCGTTATTAGTTGGATCATAAGTTTGAATTGAGAGAGTGTTAACCATTCCGGTTTTAGATTAAGTAAAGTTAAATATGGATCTGGTTGTATTATTTTTTTAAATATTTTAGATGCAATCACGAAGACTTCCTTCCAGAAGGTTTGGATTACTGGGCACGTCCACCATATGTGTAAATATGTGCCTATTTCTGGGCATCCTCGAAAACAAAGAGCTGAGGTATTAGGTGAATATTTTGCCACTCTAGCGGGTACAAGGTACCAGCGAGTTAGGACTTTATAATTTGTCTCCAGTACTAAGATGTTGGGTGAAGATGACTTAGATGTGAGCCATATGTTAGACCAGTCCGTGTCTTCTAAAGTTCGTCCCAGGTCCTCCTCCCACCTCTGAACGTAAGAGAGTCTATTAAGATTTGCTACTCCATATAATTGATTATAAAGTGATGAAATTGTACCTTTAGCAAATGGATCTTTTGTACAGATTGATTCAAAAATGGATAATTGGGATAATGGTGTATCCCCCTTTAGGAATGGTGTATAGAAATTTTTGATTTGGAGATATCTAAATATCTCAGAGTTTGGTAGATCATATTTTTCTCTAAGCGATGGGAATGAAAGGAATGATTTAGATGCTATGAAGTCATTTAGTGTCTGAATGCCTGATGTTGTCCAAGCTTTAAAAGAATTTGGGTAGATCCATGCCGGATAAAAGGCCGGATTTCTGATAAAAGAAAGGAGAGGATTGTGTGGAGATTGTAACTGATATTTGGTTTTTAGTTTATCCCAGAGAGATAAGAAGTGTTTAGTTATGGGATTATGAATTTTAAAGCGGTCTTTAGGATCAAGCCATAATAAATTTGATATTAATAGAGGGTCATTTTCTGAAGCCTCTATAAATACCCATAATGGGATTTCCTGTTTTGCATGGTATTTGGACAGACTGGCCAAATGTGCTGCTCTGTAGTAGTTAGTAAAATTAGGGTATCCCAGGCCTCCTTTATTTTTGGGAAGATGTAGTGTGTGTATAGGTATACGTGGTTTAGAAGAGCCCCACATAAACGAAGTTGCGCTTTTTTGTACTATTCTCAAAAAATAGGAAGGAATTGGAATAGGGAGGACTCTGAATAGATAAAGCAATTTGGGTAGAATAGTCATTTTGATTGC
This sequence comes from Aquarana catesbeiana, assembly GCA_037953035.1. Classification (NCBI taxonomy): domain Eukaryota; kingdom Metazoa; phylum Chordata; class Amphibia; order Anura; family Ranidae; genus Aquarana; species Aquarana catesbeiana. The sequence continues at coordinate 1,813,540 of JBBHAA010001355.1, read as the reverse complement.
ATTAATCTTCCCTTTCCAGGATAAAGGAAGTTGCGACCATTGTTTTATTAGATTTGTGTTCTGTCTTAATACAGGAGGATAATTGGTTGAGAATAAGTCAGAATGAGATGCTGTTAAATGAATTCCAAGATATGGGATTGATTTTTCTGCCCATGTGAATGGGAGTGCAGCCCTAGCCGGGATCAATTCCATGTTTGTGAGTGAAATATTAAGCATTAGGCATTTCTTAGTATTAATCATAAGGCCGGATAGGGCTGCAAATCCATCAAGAGCTGGTATTAAGTTAGGACCAGAGACCTGTGGTGATGATAGAAAAAGTAATATATCGTCTGCAAATATACATAATTTGTGTGTAATACCTCCTACTTCAATGCCAGTTATAGTTTGGTTTGTTCTGATGTATTGGGCCATGGGTTCGAGTATAAGGGCAAATAATAAGGGAGATAATGGGCAACCCTGTCGGGTACCTCTTTTGATATTAAAGGCTTCAGATTTGTATCCAGCATATTTTATATAGGCTTTGGGTTTATTATATAATGTTTTGATCCATGTTAAAAAGTGGGGTCCAAAACCCCATTTTTGTAATGAATATTGCATATATTGCCAGGATACTGTGTCAAATGCCCTCTTAATATCGAGAGATAGAAAACATAAAGGGATTTTCCGTTTTTTAGCAATATGTGCCAATAACACTGCCCTGCGTATATTATCGCCTGCCTGTCTATTTGGCATGAAGCCTACTTGATCTCTATGTATTAATTTTCCTATAATGCTATTAAGCGTTTTGCTATTATTTTTGCTAATAATTTAATATCGAGGTTTAACAGAGAGATAGGCCGATAATTCACACAGGAAGTATCATCATAAAGGGGTTTTGGGATCATACAAACAATTGCCATTAGTGTTTCTTGCCGAAAAGAATGTCCATCTAGAAGTTTGTTAAACGTTTCAGTGAGAATAGGAGAGAGTATTTCTGAGAATGTTTTATAGTATAAAGCCGAGTAGCCGTCTGGGCCTGGTCTTTTGTTAAGTTTTAGGTCTTTTATGGCGTTAGCAACTTCATCTATAGTTATAGGCTCATCCAAACTGCTTTTTTGATTCTGAGATAACTCAGGTAAGGTTATTTTTGAGAAGAAGAATTCAGCTTCTGTAGGATTAAATTCATTGTTTGTCTTGTATAAAGTTGCGAGATGTGAGTGAAATTTATGGACTATTTTAACTGGATTACAAGTGTAAACATTTTTTGATAATTTCAAACGTATTGGTTTGAAAGATTTGTTAGTTGAATTTAATGCCTGAGCCAAATATGTACCTGGTTTGTTTGTATTCATGTAGAAATTGTGTTTGGAGCGTTTGAGGGATTTATCAACTGACTCAGTGAGAAATAGATCGTATTCCAATCTAGATTTTTCCAGATGAGATTTTGTACTCTGAGATGGATTATCTTGAAATGATATGTAGGCTGCATTAAAATTGAGTTCTAGTTTTTTTGCTAGATTTTTGCGTTCCCGTTTAAATAGTGCCATTTGTCTTTGTATTGTACCACGCAAGACAGGCTTATGAGCTTCCCACAGTGTTATTGGGGAGATGTCTGTTGTATTATTAATTGATATGTATTCCTTTAAAGCTTGTTCAATGGCCATCTGATGTAGTGGGTGTTTGAGCATTATGTCCGGTAAGTACCACGTTGGGTCATGCGCTTTTGGTATGGCTGAGGCTATAGTAGTGTATACTGCATTATGGTCAGACCACGGAATCGGAATTATATCTGATGCAATAATTTCTGGTATCATTCCTATTGTTAGAAAAATATGATCTATTCTGGTGAAGGTTTGATGAGGGTGCGAGAAATAAGTGAATTTCTTTTTCATTGGGTTACTTTCTCTCCACGAATCTACCAGATTGTATTTGGAAAGAAGTTGAGAAAAAGGTAATCTAGAAGTTATTTTGGATGGTGTAAAAGGTGATTTATCTAGAAATGGGAGGAGGACCTGGTTCGAATCCCCACACATTATCACTGTTCCTATTTTGTGTGTATTAATCACTTGTAATATATGTGAGAGGAATGGTGTAGGTTGTTTGTTAGGAGCGTAGTAGGAAATCACCGTGATTGCTGTATCCATTATATAACCCATGAGTATCAGGTATCTACCTTCTGGGTCTTTAATTTCTGATGATAAGGTGAATGGTGTGGATTGGTGAAATGCAATTAGAGTTCCCCTTTGCTTGGTACAGGCAGAAGCCGTGTAAATTTGTTGATAAAAAGGAGAAATATATTTTGGAGTAGAATCTTTGGTGAAGTGTGTTTCTTGGAGGCATACTATGTGAGCCTTCTTGTTATGGAAAGTACGGAAGGCTTTGGTCCTTTTTTGAGGGACATTTATTCCCTGAACATTCAGGGAAAGTATATTCAGTGGTGCCATGGCAATAGATCAAATAGTTTTGACTTACTTTTTGTTATGCAGAGCTGACTGCGCAGATCAACCTGTGTGGACTGAAGAGATGAATAGATAGAAAAGAAACCAGTGAATTCTGGAGTAAAGAGTAAACAAAAAACATATGAGATTAGATGATACATTGTATAAATTATTTTTTGCAAGTAATCACAATTTACCCGTGAAAGAGAATAAATATCTCTCTCGGGGGAATAAGTGCCTTCGTCACACTCCCACATAATATGGTTGGGAGAATGAGGAGGGCTAATGGGGGTACACGGATCTTCCGCTTACAGGAGAGAAGTGCTATGTCAAAAGACATCAAAATGATGTTTCATTAATTGGAGTGCAGAATATAGTTTTTGTTGAAATTATTTATTCCAGGGTGGTTGTATATGGTTAGTCTTGCCCTAGGCTAAATAATTCAGTTAGAAAGGTACTGTTAATAACTTTGGTATTGATGAAGATAGTTTGAATTATTTTGGGATTTTAACCCTTTTAGAGTAAACAATTACATATTTTATTCATATGCAACTGTTTAGATATGTTAACTCATAAAATAGAGGTTGTATTGCTTCAGATTAGAATAAACAAAAACATAATTCTAGGAACTAGTTAGGTACTAATATATTTGTTTTAAGAAAAGAAAGAAAAAGCTTCCATTACTTCTGGATTATTGAACATATTTGTCCTAAAAAGTAATAAATCTATTGTTATTACCTGATAATATATAACTGAACAAGAATTTCCTTATTTCACTTATATATTCTAAGGCTATATGAATCAGAAGTAATAAGAAATATAAATGGATATGTGAGAACCAGTGCGCAAAACCACAATATGAGTAAAGGATTAGTAAAACTGACGGTAAAATACCCGATGGAGAGCCGCTCACATAGATAGGTTCACTCAGTTCCCCAAAAAACAACTAAAAAGTAAAAATATGTGGCGCTATTCCATCAATCAGTAACAGTACAAAGTGTGGTAAAGTGGGCAGAGTATAATCCACCTCGTGTGGTAATATGCCAAGCAAACGTGAATAATGGCCACGGATTGATGCCACCATACAAAAATGGATCAAATAAAAGCGGATGCACTTCTGCGATAAGAAAAATATAGTATAAAATATATATAAGCAATTAAATAGAAAGTGCCACAGTGCTAGATGAAATAAACAATCACCCCTCAATAGGTGAAAGAAAAAACTGCAGATATGGACAAATGACTTCCCAAGTGAATGCTCACAACCAAAATTCATATATAAAGTGAGAGCAATTAGATGTAAAGTGACTCAGTGCTTAATGAAATATAACTGTGAATAAGAAAAAATACCTTCCCAAATCAATTGCTTATAACCAAAATTCATACACAAGTGATGCCGGTGACTCAAAATTAATCGCTAAACATAAATAATAATAAATAATGACGCTGATACAGAATAAATAAAGTCACTTCTTCTAAGTGAACTAAAAAATGTATCTAGGCAGTGATAAAGTGACATATAGTGCAGTATAAAATATTAAGATCAGCACCAAATGTGTGCATAGATTGCAAAATAGTGTATAATAGCGACCAAATTGAATAGTAAAATCATGCCATAAAATACAATAATACAGTAATGAAATAGTCAATGATAATAGGACAGCTAATCCCACAAAAGAGATGCTGTCCCAGATAGTGACAATAGTGCAATAATGTCCATACAAAAGTGCAGTAGTGATGAGTGATTTCCACAAAGAGTCTTTAGACACAGTGCAAAAAAATGTGCAGTGACTGATAATTTTTCTTCTATGCACGTTCTAGTGCATCTCCCAGGTGTTTCCCCCAGCCTCTCACCTCCAACAGCGGCCCCCAATGGGCCTAGTAGGGCGGGTGGATAATTCTAGGAGAGGATGTATTTCCTGCAGCGTGTCTTTCAAACATCCAGTAGGTCTGTCTCTTTGCAACTCATCCCACAGCTCTCAGCACTCTCAGCGGTCCCAGCAGTTTATTAGGAGCAAAGAAAAGATCTCATGGTGTAGTATTTAAAAGCCCATTTATTAAAAAAACATAGTAACTTACATAGAGATAAACAGCAAACAGTGGATGTGAGGGAAGCTTCCGGGTTCGGCCGTCCCCGAGAAGCGTCGGCACCTGACTCCTCCTACCCTGACGCGTTGCGTCACAGCACGTGACTTTATCAAAGGGATGAGGAGTCCGGTGCCAGTCATTCCATTTATATATGCGCCGTTGACATAGCAACGGATCAACAATAACAAAAGCCGAGCTTCTGTGTGCAATGCCGCATCATAGGGGGATGGCAATGATAAATTATTTAAAACCAAGGATTACATGATCAGTGAACAACATCTCTTCATTTAGACTGTAATATTAAAAACATCTTACAAGTAACGCTTGTTCGAGCCATTAACATTATAAATTCTTGTGTTTAAAACAAAGTATTGGATAAACTATAAGGCCATTATCGCCATCTTGTGGTGACTAGGAAATTAACCTTGTTAGCCATTCTAATTCCACAGAGAACCATATAGTAAGAACAGAAATATTCCAATAAAAACGCTGGTCACTCTGTCAATATCCAAAACCATAGACAACCAGCTTATCAGCTAAAAATCCACAAAGCTAATCAATTAAAAAGTATGTATCATAAACAATTATGTAAAAATAATATAAGTTCAAATAATGCAATGAAGATGTAATAAAAAAGGGGAGAAATACATAAATCTTCAGTGAATACCCACATAAATAAAATGGAGATTCACCTGCTATTCAGAATGTCTAGGAAGGAGGAAAAAGGAGGCCAGAAGCATACTAGACTAAAATAGGAATAGGTGTTAAGGCCACTAAAAATTAGAGATAAAACAGTTTAAATCAAATTCCACGTTATGTCCTAGGGGCGATAAAGTCTGTAATTCATGAATCCATCTGGATTCAGCCTGACTAATTTTAATAATTTTATTATCACCCCTCCAATGAGGTTTATACTTTTCAATTCCGCATATTTTCAGTGATGAAGGGTCACTATTGTGGTATTCTACATAATGTCGAGATAGACTGTGCTTATCAAATTTTTTCTTGATATTTTGTACATGTTCTTTCAATCTAATCCATAGTGCCCTCTTTGTTCTGCCAACATATTGGATATGGCAGGGGCACTCCAAGAGATAGACCACTCCTTCACTCCTACATGAAATAAAATCCTCTATTTCGTAATTCTGTGTAGTAACAGTGGACGTAAAGCTTGATTTTTTCTTTTTATTTTCTTTTGTATGTCTGCAAGCATAGCAGTTTTTGCATGGGTAAAACCCCTTACCCTCAAAGAAGGAGAATTTTTTCTTCTGGGGTGGATCTAAAACGTTTTTTGCTAGACGATCCCGCAATGTAGGGGCCCTCCTGTATATAAATTTAGGTGTTTTTGATAGAATAGGGCCAAGATGGCGATCTGTCTTGACAATGTCCCAGTATTTTTTAATAATTTTTTCAATTTGTTTGTATTGCATGTTATAGTCCATAATAATGGGTACATTGTCCTCTTGGATAGGGTTTTTTTCCTTTTCATCTTGTATCAATTTATCTCTCTCCAGACGTATAACATCAGTAATTTTTTCTTCGATGAATTTAGCATCATATCCTTTCTGGATAAACCTTTCTCCAACCATTTTAGCCTGTTCCATAAAAACTTCTTTTTTAGTGCAATTTCTCCTTAATCTTACTAATTGTCCCTTAGGTATGTTATTCAACCATAGTGAGTGGTGACAACTGTCCAGAGGTAAGTAACTGTTTCTGTCGACTGCCTTGAAATAAGTTTGAGTACATAATTTAGTTCCTTCTTTTTTAATTTCGAGATCAAGGAAATTAATTTTCTCATTATTGATCTCCCAAGTCAGTTTGATATTTTTATTGTTATCATTCAAATAAAAACAAAAATCACTAAGGCTTTCTCTGTCTCCCTTCCAGATAATAAAAATATCATCAATAAAACGTTTGTATACTAACAATTGGTGCGGTCTATTGTTATACAGTACTTCTTCCTCCCACTCAGACATATACAGATTAGCCACGCTAGGTGCGTATTTAGCACCCATTGCAATTCCCCGTATTTGTTTGTAATAGTTCTTATCATGCCAAAAATAACTGGATTCCAGACTATATTTTAGACAGTCTAATAAAAATCTTCTTTGTTTACATTTTAGACTGCTAAATTTCCTTAGGGCCCATTTAGTTGCCTGTAAAGCTTCCTCATGATTGATAATCGTGTACAAGGACTGTTTATTATTGAGTAATCCAACATCAAGCCTCAAAAAAGAATTGGCAAAAGTCATTCAAAAAGGGGTTAATAAGGGCCTCTTAAACAAAAAGGAGGCTCTTTACTTACAGCCAAAAACTTGCAAGATACCCATAATCTATACGCTCCCAAAGATCCACAAGGATAAGGACAAACCCCCAGGACGACCTATAGTGAATGGGATCAATTCAGTAAGTGCAAGAATAGGCGAATACATTGACTGGTTTTTACAACCAGTAGTGAAGATGACAAAATCATACTTGAGAGACACTAAGCACCTTATCCAATTCCTCAATGATGTGACCTTGAGTGATGGACCTATATATTTGGCAACAGCCGACGTCTCGTCCTTGTACACGATTATCAATCATGAGGAAGCTTTACAGGCAACTAAATGGGCCCTAAGGAAATTTAGCAGTCTAAAATGTAAACAAAGAAGATTTTTATTAGACTGTCTAAAATATAGTCTGGAATCCAGTTATTTTTGGCATGATAAGAACTATTACAAACAAATACGGGGAATTGCAATGGGTGCTAAATACGCACCTAGCGTGGCTAATCTGTATATGTCTGAGTGGGAGGAAGAAGTACTGTATAACAATAGACCGCACCAATTGTTAGTATACAAACGTTTTATTGATGATATTTTTATTATCTGGAAGGGAGACAGAGAAAGCCTTAGTGATTTTTGTTTTTATTTGAATGATAACAATAAAAATATCAAACTGACTTGGGAGATCAATAATGAGAAAATTAATTTCCTTGATCTCGAAATTAAAAAAGAAGGAACTAAATTATGTACTCAAACTTATTTCAAGGCAGTCGACAGAAACAGTTACTTACCTCTGGACAGTTGTCACCACTCACTATGGTTGAATAACATACCTAAGGGACAATTAGTAAGATTAAGGAGAAATTGCACTAAAAAAAAAGAAGTTTTTATGGAACAGGCTAAAATGGTTGGAGAAAGGTTTATCCAGAAAGGATATGATGCTAAATTCATCGAAGAAAAAATTACTGATGTTATACGTCTGGAGAGAGATAAATTGATACAAGATGAAAAGGAAAAAAACCCTATCCAAGAGGACAATGTACCCATTATTATGGACTATAACATGCAATACAAACAAATTGAAAAAATTATTAAAAAATACTGGGACATTGTCAAGACAGATCGCCATCTTGGCCCTATTCTATCAAAAACACCTAAATTTATATACAGGAGGGCCCCTACATTGCGGGATCGTCTAGCAAAAAACGTTTTAGATCCACCCCAGAAGAAAAAATTCTCCTTCTTTGAGGGTAAGGGGTTTTACCCATGCAAAAACTGCTATGCTTGCAGACATACAAAAGAAAATAAAAAGAAAAAATCAAGCTTTACGTCCACTGTTACTACACAGAATTACGAAATAGAGGATTTTATTTCATGTAGGAGTGAAGGAGTGGTCTATCTCTTGGAGTGCCCCTGCCATATCCAATATGTTGGCAGAACAAAGAGGGCACTATGGATTAGATTGAAAGAACATGTACAAAATATCAAGAAAAAATTTGATAAGCACAGTCTATCTCGACATTATGTAGAATACCACAATAGTGACCCTTCATCACTGAAAATATGCGGAATTGAAAAGTATAAACCTCATTGGAGGGGTGATAATAAAATTATTAAAATTAGTCAGGATGAATCCAGATGGATTCATGAATTACAGACTTTATCGCCCCTAGGACATAACGTGGAATTTGATTTAAACTGTTTTATCTCTAATTTTTAGTGGCCTTAACACCTATTCCTATTTTAGTCTAGTATGCTTCTGGCCTCCTTTTTCCTCCTTCCTAGACATTCTGAATAGCAGGTGAATCTCCATTTTATTTATGTGGGTATTCACTGAAGATTTATGTATTTCTCCCCTTTTTTATTACATCTTCATTGCATTATTTGAACTTATATTATTTTTACATAATTGTTTATGATACATACTTTTTAATTGATTAGCTTTGTGGATTTTTAGCTGATAAGCTGGTTGTCTATGGTTTTGGATATTGACAGAGTGACCAGCGTTTTTATTGGAATATTTCTGTTCTTACTATATGGTTCTCTGTGGAATTAGAATGGCTAACAAGGTTAATTTCCTAGTCACCACAAGATGGCGATAATGGCCTTATAGTTTATCCAATACTTTGTTTTAAACACAAGAATTTATAATGTTAATGGCTCGAACAAGCGTTACTTGTAAGATGTTTTTAATATTACAGTCTAAATGAAGAGATGTTGTTCACTGATCATGTAATCCTTGGTTTTAAATAATTTATCATTGCCATCCCCCTATGATGCGGCATTGCACACAGAAGCTCGGCTTTTGTTATTGTTGATCCGTTGCTATGTCAACGGCGCATATATAAATGGAATGACTGGCACCGGACTCCTCATCCCTTTGATAAAGTCACGTGCTGTGACGCAACGTGTCAGGGTAGGAGGAGTCAGGTGCCGACGCTTCTCGGGGACGGCCGAACCCGGAAGCTTCCCTCACATCCACTGTTTGCTGTTTATCTCTATGTAAGTTACTATGTTTTTTTAATAAATGGGCTTTTAAATACTACACCATGAGATCTTTTCTTTGCTCCTAATAAACTGCTGGGACCGCTGAGAGTGCTGAGAGCTGTGGGATGAGTTGCAAAGAGACAGACCTACTGGATGTTTGAAAGACACGCTGCAGGAAATACATCCTCTCCTAGAATTATCCACCCGCCCTACTAGGCCCATTGGGGGCCGCTGTTGGAGGTGAGAGGCTGGGGGAAACACCTGGGAGATGCACTAGAACGTGCATAGAAGAAAAATTATCAGTCACTGCACATTTTTTTGCACTGTGTCTAAAGACTCTTTGTGGAAATCACTCATCACTACTGCACTTTTGTATGGACATTATTGCACTATTGTCACTATCTGGGACAGCATCTCTTTTGTGGGATTAGCTGTCCTATTATCATTGACTATTTCATTACTGTATTATTGTATTTTATGGCATGATTTTACTATTCAATTTGGTCGCTATTATACACTATTTTGCAATCTATGCACACATTTGGTGCTGATCTTAATATTTTATACTGCACTATATGTCACTTTATCACTGCCTAGATAAATTTTTTAGTTCACTTAGAAGAAGTGACTTTATTTATTCTGTATCAGCGTCATTATTTATTATTATTTATGTTTAGCGATTAATTTTGAGTCACCGGCATCACTTGTGTATGAATTTTGGTTATAAGCAATTGATTTGGGAAGGTATTTTTTCTTATTCACAGTTATATTTCATTAAGCACTGAGTCACTTTACATCTAATTGCTCTCACTTTATATATGATTTTTGGTTGTGAGCATTCACTTGGGAAGTCATTTGTCCATATCTGCAGTTTTTTCTTTCACCTATTGAGGGGTGATTGTTTATTTCATCTAGCACTGTGGCACTTTCTATTTAATTGCTTATATATATTTTATACTATATTTTTCTTATCGCAGAAGTGCATCCGCTTTTATTTGATCCATTTTTGTATGGTGGCATCAATCCGTGGCCATTATTCACGTTTGCTTGGCATATTACCACACAAGGTGGATTATACTCTGCCCACTTTACCACACTTTGTACTGTTACTGATTGATGGAATAGCGCCACATATTTTTACTTTTTAATAAGAAATATAACTGGAATGTAACATGATCCCACACAGTGTGTGACTATCAGAATGCAGTTACATTCAGTTATAAATACAGGTTTTTTTATAGAGAACCATCTCTTAGTATAATAAATGAAGAGATATCAGGAATTAGGATGTCAGTCCATTGAATCTTCTTGGTCCATGGATGATGTGGCATAACGGCCTCTTTTGTGAGAATGAAGATTCCCATTTTGTTCTGAAATTTTCTGGGTGCTGCCTGAAGGTGAAGATGACGCCATTCTTCTGCGTGTGGGAGTGTTGCTGCTTGTGGGTTCTGTCAGATTTAATTTTAAAAGGGTTTGTTGTAGTTCATCTGCTGATCTGCTTCTGTAAATTGTACCTTGGTAGTTAAATCTGACTGAAAAGGGGAAGCCCCATTGATACATAATGTTGTGGCGTTGCAGTTCCATTAGTTGGGGTTTCATGGATCGTCTTTTAGTAATAGTAAGTTGGGATAGGTCAGCAAAAATTTGATAATTTTGTCCTTGAAAATTAAGTTCCTTTTTTTCTCTTGCAGCAATTAGTATTTGTTCTTTCATTCTGTAATAATGAAATTTTGTGATTATATCACGTGGGGGTCCATCTTTCTTTTTGGCTGTGAGGGCTCTGTGTACTCTGTCCAGTTCTAAACGTTCAATAGGGATATCTGGCTTTAGTTCTTGTAATAGAGCAGTAATAGTAGATTGCAGGTCTGTCACAGTTTCAGGTATTCCCCTTATGCGCAAGTTTGAACGTCTGGCTCTATTTTCGTAATCTTCGAGCTTAGTTTGAAGTATTAAATTCTCTTTTTTTAATTGTTCCAATTCTGTTATATTTTCTTGGGTTGTAATTTCAATTTCATCCATTTTTATTTCTAAGGCTGCGGTGCGGTTTCCCAGCTCTCTTATTTCTTTGGTTAGGCTTTTTGTTATTTGGTCTGAGGTTTGTTTTAAAGCCTTATGAAGCATCTTTTCAAATTGTAATAATATTACTGGGGATGCTGAGGAGGTTTGTGGAGAAGTTTGTGAGAGGATTTGTTCTGTATCTGACTCAAATGGAGAGTCTTGCTGTGACATTTTCTGTCTGTGAGAGCGCTCTGATGCTGTATATTGTGAGGTGACTGGAGCTGCTTTAGTTGCAGTGAGTGCCTGTGAGCTCTTTGTGAGGTGATTTTTATTTCTGCCACGGTTTCCTCCCAGTACCATATTTCCTGCCCAAACTTTCACAGTTTGTTCCCAGGGGCAAAAAGGTTCAAATGGATACCTTTTGAGCCTGCAGGCTCCGCTTTGTCCTTCTCTTCTCTCCTCAGCGGTGTGGAGCTCTAACAATGCATGTCTGCTCCGCTAGGCTCCGCCTCCAACCGTTCCCGACTTGTGTCTTTTTTCAACTTCACCTACTATGTAACTACAGGGAGACATGCAGAGACTGCAGACATGGTATAGGAGACAGCCAGAGACTGCAGGCATGGTACAGGAGACAGCCGGAGACTGCAGGCATGGTACAGTTAGTAATAAGAACGATATCATTAGCAGTAATCAGCATGGATTCATGAAGAATCGTTCTTGCCAAACCAATCTATTAACCTTCTATGAGGAGGTGAGTTGCCATCTAGATAAAGGAAGGCCCGTAGACGTGGTGTATCTGGATTTTGCAAAAGCATTTGACACAGTTCCCCATAAACGTTTACTGTACAAGATAAGGTCCATTGGCATGGACCATAGGGTGAGTACATGGATTGAAAACTGGCTACAAGGGCGAGTTCAGAGGGTGGTGATAAATGAGGAGTACTCAGAATGGTGAGGGGTGGGTAGTGGGGTTCCCCAGGGTTCTGTGCTGGGACCAATCCTATTTAATTTGTTCATAAACGATCTAGAGGATGGGATAAACAGTTCAATCTCTGTATTTGCAGACGATACTAAGCTAAGCAGGGCAATAACTTCTCTGCAGGACGTGGAAACCTTGCAAAAAGACCTGAACAAATTAATGGGGTGGGCGACTACATGGCAAATGAGGTTCAATGTAGAAAAATGTAAAATAATGCACTTGGGTGGCAAAAATATGAATGCAATCTATACACTGGGGGGAGAACCTCTGGGGTAATCTAGGATGGAAAAGGACCTGGGGGTCCTAGTAGATGATAGGCTCAGCAATGGCATGCAATGCCAAGCTGCTGCTAACAAAGCAAACAGAATATTGGCATGCATTAAAAGGGGGATCAACTCCAGAGATAAAACGTTAATTCTCCCACTCTACAAGGCTCTGGTCCGGCCGCACCTGGAGTATGCTGTCCAGTTCTGGGCACCAGTCCTCAGGTACTGGAAATGGAGCGAGTACAAAGAAGGGCAACAAAGCTAATAAAGGGTCTGGAGGATCTTAGTTATGAGGAAAGGTTGCAAGCACTGAACTTATTCTCTCTGGAGAAGAGACGCTTGAGAGGGGATATGATTTCAATTTACAAATACCGGACTGGTGACCCCACAATAGGGTTAAAACTTTTTCGCAGAAGAGAGTTTAACAAGACTCGTGGCCACTCATTAAAATTAGAAGAAAAGAGGTTTAACCTTAAACTACGTAGAGGGTTCTTTACTGTAAGAGCGGCAAGGATGTGGAATTCCCTTCCACAGGCGGTGGTCTCAGCGGGGAGCATTGATAGCTTCAAGAAACTATTAGATAAGCACCTGAATGACCGCAACATACAGGGATATACAATGAAATATTGACACATAATCACACACATAGGTTGGACTTGATGGACTTGTGTCTTTTTTCAACCTCACCTACTATGTAACTATGTAACTACAGGGAGACATGCAGAGACTGCAGGCATGGTACGGGAGACAGTCAGAGACTGCAGGCATGGTACAGGGAGAGAGCCTTGCTGTTCAGTACAACAGGATACCGCCCGTAGAGTGTATTCATACAGAGCACCCTGTTCTCTGCCTCAGCATCCAGCCAGGGAGAGCCCGGATCCAGTGCTCTGTGTGGACGGAAGTCAGAGCTGGAGGAGGGAGGTGTGCAGCGAAGAGACGGGGCTTGTGGGCTGTTAGTCTGGGCGGGCCTGCACCTTGCGATGCCACTGGGAGAAGGAGGATGTGGGGATGGCACTGTCCGGAAGGGAGGACGTCTTCCAAGTGACGTCACTTCCGGTATCGGTTTCCGGTATCGGAGCATTTTCGCGAGTACCGATACTCGCGAAAATGGCTAGTATCGGCGCCGATACCGATACCAGTATCGGTATCAGTGCATTCCTACTAGAAAGGATGAGCAAAAATAATTTACATGTATTTTTCCCCATGTATTATGACCTCCAGGATGCTGACTTTCTGGATATATCGGTATATAAAAAATAATGGGGTCACTTGAAAGCTGGAGGCAGTAATGACTCTACATTTCTGGTAAGGATGTTGTGCATTCCACTCAGACACCCACTCAAAGTGGAAGGCAACATAGCTTATCTATATTTACAGTCTCATTACTAAAGTGAAAAAATAAGCATAAATTTTAATTCTGATCAAAAGTTAACTGTGTCACACTCCAACCGAGTGAATAACTTAAATAGGTATAGTTATCAACAGGCTTACTAACAGGATATTGAGGATTAAAGTATTTTTCTTCATAAGACCATTCAGAAAATCATAGCCCTAGAATGCAGCTTGTAGGACTAAGGCATAGCTGACATGTGGTGTTGAGGATTCTTATCAAGGGCAGGTTGAAATACCGACCTCCGGAGAGGGGTATCTCTTAAACTCATGGAAAATCCATGTCGGGTAGATGTTTTTGGGGTTGTCAGAGATAAAGGTCAAAGAGGCCTAAATGGGAAGGAGTGAAGAGAAAAATTAGTGGCAAAAATGGGTCAAAGGTAGTGAAAAGAAAGAGAGAAAAAGGGAAGAAGCATTGGAGAAGAATAAAGGGGAGATTCCTATGTGAAATATGCTAATTCGGTACAATCAACCTTTAAAGAAATATAAGGCTTGTTAAATTATAGGGACACCTTCATGTAGGAAACCCAAGGTTCCCAGGTCAGTTCATACTTCTCCTTGGTGTTTGTGGAGCATGCTTACAGTTTGGGGCATCATCCATGAAATTTGCGCTTAGCCAGCGAGAAGGAGACCGTAGGGCTCTTCCAAGCACGGGCTATCGGAAGTTTAGCCCTGAGTAATATATAGAATATCAGAGCCTGGGTATATTTAGGAATTTTAGATATATGTTGATTTAGAAGGGCTTTCTCTGGCGCCTGAGACAGAGATACGCTGGTAATTTTGCGGATCAGGTGGAAAGTTTGGTTCCAAAACCCTCTTCTACTGGGGCATTGCCATCCTGATTTTCTTTAAAAAAAACGTATAGCCAGGTGGCACTATATCCCTCTGCAGGGGCGGACTGACCATTGAGCCACTCGGGCACTGCCCGAGGGTCCTGCACCACTAGGGGGCCCCATCAGGGTTGCCAACCTCAGTAAAACCAGGGACAGTATGTATAAATCTGTGTTTTTTTTTACATCTGTCTGTGTATACTGTGTGTACATGTATGTGTATACTGTGTGATTGTATACTGTGTGGCACCATAATCTCTGATTGCCTGGGGGCCCCATAATCTCCTATTGCCCAGGGGCCCCATGAGTTATCAGTCCGCCCCTGTCCCTGTGGAAGAAACATTATTGTGAATAATTCAAAACACGTTGGATGTCCCATTCCATTAAGATGGCTTTAATTGAAAACATCATGACTGTTGATTAAGTATATACAGTATATTAGACTCATCGTTAAGCATTTATGTGTAATTTAATGGGTGTCATGTGAAATCATTTATAAAGTCTTTTAAATATTTTTCAATTAAAGATGGAACTTTTAAATGCCTTAAAAATCCCATAGAGAATAAAACTGATAACTTGTGAAAACAAACCATAAGCTCCGCCTACTGGTTAGATATATTATTACATGATATTCACATAATTTAATTTAAAAACATGAACAAACCAACAATACATTCCTTTTGTGAATAAATTGTAAATGTTCTAAAACAAACAAAAGGTGGTCAGACTCTACATGTAGACATGTTTGTAAGATACCGGAGAAGTCATTTTATAAAAAAAAAATCTCACTGATAATTCAGTCATTGCTATATTTTAATTCTTGAAAAAGTCACGTGTCTTGTGACGCAACGCGTAGGAGGAGTCAGTGACGTGCAGTATTGTGGCCGGTCAGCAGTGTGGCTCGAGCGGTGTGAGGATTCACTGCGCCTCAAGTGGCTGATTGTTGTTTTTCGGAGGAGCCAGTGACGTGGAGTTGTGAGGCCGGGTAGCAGCGTGTTACAAGCGGTGAAAAGACTCACCACGCCCCAAGTGGCTGATTGTTTTTTTTTTACTCTTCATCCAGGCTTTTACCATCCAGGTTTATGTAAGTGCATCCAGTGTAGTGTTACTATTTATAAGTAATTAGTTACTGCGCAATCATGTTTTTTCTGCTTACTTCACATGTTTGTTATCCTGAAAACTTTCATCTGGAAATCCGCAGAATATAGAGAAAATTGGGAGATCTGTGTGAGATCTATCTCATGCCTTAATATATAGAAGACTATATATAACTAAAACGGCTCTCTACAGACATTCATAATTTTTTTCTATATATACAAATGAGAACGGCTTTTAATAGACATTTTTCTACACTATATGAATATATTTATATATTTTTATATTGGTTTATTTACATTATTTATTATTTCATATTTTTATTTATATAGATCCAATATCACAGGCGGGTTGTTTGTTACTCAGATTATGGATATTGTGGATATTGGATCACTGTTGTTTTGATTTAATGCTTCTGACCTAACCAGACCCGTATTTATTTTTAATGTGGAGGGATTATCACCAATTGTTTAGAGAGTGACTGGGTTAATATTAGCGCAACTATTATTTTTATGATATATTTTAATTCTACAATCTGATACACGTGTTTCTTTCAGATGCCAAAAAAATAGGGAAATTAGTTGAGAAGTATAAGACACGTGTTTGTTCCTATGATGAGTATATGATGGAAGAACTGCTAGACATCGCTAAGAAAAATGTGAAGAGCAGCGAAGAACACATACGAGTCAAAATACAACAATGTGTTCAGAGGTGTAATAAAAGGGGGATGTCACAGACATAACAGGCAAGGACGAATGAAAATGCCGGCAACTTGGATAAAATACAATGAGGGCTCAAAAGCCAATCTTCTTGTGCACAGTGGGCCGCCGTGCTCCACCACTCGTTATGTACCGCTCTTCTGTAATGGTGGCCCCATAACCCCACTGGCACCTTTTGTGATGTCACCTTTGATGTTTAGACGCTCTCTTATTGATGAAACATTCTTTCTCTTCTCTTTGCTATTTTAAGAGGTGTACCCGGCATTTGCTCATTGGTTTATTTTTTCTTGTTAGTTTATGTTCTTTTTTGTAAAATTTTTGAACAGTGCAACTTCTAATGATCCGATTGTATGTCGAATACTTGAAATACAGTAAACACAATTCATTGAAAAAAAAAAATACAATGAGGGCTAAAATATTTTATAGATAATCATTAGTCATTCTTAAAAGGAGGTCAGCACCTCAACCCTATGTTTTCGGGGGTGTGGACAGGAAGGTGATGTGTATCATGTCTGGTGGTCTTGCCCGAGGGTCCGACTGTTCTGGATCAGAGTGTTTAACTTAATCTACTCGGTGACTGGACAAAATATATCCCGAAAAGCCAAAATGGGGTTGTTTAGCGATCTCCCGGAGGCGATCCCTAGACATCAGGGTACTCTTATATTCTTCATTCTTTTAGCGGCTAAAATAACCATTGCACGTGCATGGAAATCGCCCGTAATCAATATTGCTCTGGTGAAACACAAAATATCATAGATCATGATCAACGAGAAACTGACTAATATTCGACAAGATAGGCAAACTAGGTTTGAAAAAGTGTGGAACCCTTGGATCGCTTATCTCCAGGCTCCTTGAGAGAGTGGCTGGTTTGTGGGGAAATACCTGGAGTGAAGAGACTTACCCAACCCTACTCTTTTCTAACCCCCCCAAATAAACGTATTCTCCCCTCCTTCCCCTTTCCGTCTCTTTTTTCCTCCCTCTTTTTATTTTATTTACTTGTTCTCAGTTCTGTAATGCCAAATGGCAAACGTCTGACAGGATGCTGTTAGGGGACGATAAAGTCTCCTTAACTTTGTTATATTTGTGATTACCATGTTTTAGTAAGGTTTCATGGATCAAGAAAATTGATCATATAGGATAACGCATCCCTGTTGTAACTATTACATGATGATTAATGAAACATAAACATCTGTATGTTGACTTAAACCTGTAATAAAAACCAATGAAATAAAAAAAAGAGGTCCAGAGAGCAATAGACCCTGTACACTATATGCTATACCCGGGGATCCTTGGAGAGGGTAGCTGGTGGCTTTTCCCATCTCCTCCCCACATAGTCCCCGGGCGGGCCTCACCTCTACTGGAGGTGCGCCTCCCCCTCCTCCCCTTCCCCACCCAACCCTTCTTCCCTGTTCTTTCTTCTGCTCTTTCTTCCCCTCACCTTTTTCCTTTACAGGGACTCTCCTCTAGGAGAGAGCTGGGATGGCGAGATGACCTAGAGTCGGTCACTATCCATCTTCTACTAAGGATTAATAGTACGACCAAACGTAGCTTTCTGCTCCCTTACTGGCCCTCAATGCACAGCACCACCTTCAATAAGCTACAGTGCATTGCAACAACATCACCCTACTTGGGGGGAAGAAAAAAAAAAGAAATAGAAATAAATAAAGACTCTGCCACAACCACTAGAAATCAAAGGGCTAATTCCCTACTAGACCGATTAAAGAGGGCACGTGAGGAGCACTAAATGTTGTTGCATTAGTTTATACTTGTTGATGCGGAATGCACTAATTATGGTATGTTTTGAAATGTACTTTCTGTATTTCCTACGAATCTTTTCGAAATAAAAACTTTTTGTGGAAAAAAAAAAAAAAGGAGGTCAGCAATAGTACCTTCCCATTGTTCCCTCATGACCATTTGAGGACATTGAACAAAAGAGATACGTTCTAAAAAATTCAATGATGTTTCAAGCCGGGTTCACACATGTGCGGTGCGAATTCCAGCTCAGTTTTCTCAGCTGTTCAGCGGTTCCTCTCCGTTTTAGCTGCGGATCAGTGAGCAGGGAGAGGGGGGAGGTGTAGTGAGGAGAAGGAGAGAATTCATGTTCACAACGGAATGCATGTGTGAATCAGATGCGTTCCCATAGAAGATAATTTTTTTTGGGGCAGTTGCAGTGTCCTGCAAATTGGATGCGGTGTATCTAATTCTCTAATTCACATAGGTGTGAGCGGAGCCTTAAGGATGTATCTCTAAGGGCTGTCTCCTCTCCCTGTAATGTGGATTCCCCTCCCCCACTGCTATTACTATAAATTACTTTGTATTATACAGCAGGAGCGGCTGCATTTTGCCTGTATAAAATGACACTTGCAGATAGTCTGTGTCATAAGGTAAATACAATTCAACCACTTCAGCCCCGGAAGGATTTACCCCCTTCCTGACCAGAGCATTTTTTTGCGATTCGGCACTGCGTCGCTTTAGCTGACAATTGTGCGGTCGTGCGACGTGGCACCTAAACAAAATTGACGTCCTTTTTTTGCCCACAAATAGAGCTTTCTTTTGGTGGTATTTGATCACCTCTGCTTTTTTTCTGTTAGCGCTATAAACAAAAAAGGAGCGACAGTTTTGAAAAAAAAGCAATATTTTTTACTTTTTGCTATAATAAATATCCCCAAAAAATATATAATTTTTTTTTCCCTCAGTTTAGACCAATACGTATTCTTCTACATATTTTTGGTAAAAAAAAAAATCACAATAAGCGTATATTGATTGGTTTGTGCAAAAGGTATAGCGTCTACAAAATAGGGGATAATTTTATGGCATTTTGTATTAATATTTTTTTTTTTTACTAGTAATGGTGGCGATCAGCGATCTTTATCGGGACTGCGACATTATGGCGGACAGATCAGACACTTTTGACACTATTTTGGGATCATTATCATTTTTACAGTGATCAGTGCTATAAATAGCCACTGATTACTGTATAAATGACACTGGCAGGGAAGGGGTTAACCACTAGGAGGCAATAAAGGGGTTAAGTGTGTCCTAGGGAGTGATTCTAACTGTGGGGGGGATGGGCTACAAGTGACACGACACTGATCACCGCAGTAGATCACTGTCCTGTCACTAAGCAGAACAGGAAAATGCTTTGTTTATATCTCCCCTTTCTGCCTCTCCTCACCGTAATCACGGGCCGCCAGTGGACATCGAGTTTCCCAGGACCGCGAGCACACTCCCGCTAGGCGGCAAACTCAAAGGGACGTACAGGTACGCCAATTTGCCTGCCCATGCCATTCTGCCGACGTACATCAGCGTGCGGTGGTCGGAAAGCTGTTAACAATGTTACGTTGTATTTTTTATTTGCATCTACTATTTCAGTCATTTGTTGATCAAAGGTGTGACCTCCCATCTGTGTGACATCACTTAAAGTGGCTGCAAATCCTTCCATATCCCCAGATAAGAGACTGGCCTCAGGTGATACACAGAGATGAAACAAATCCTCCTACATAAGTTGTACCTGTTTATTTGCAGCTCTCTCTCCTCCACAGACTTCTAAAACACTCAGATCAAAGGCTACTTCTCAGCTCCAGCAGGCAGGGGGGCGGGGATCTGATGTTACACATTGCACAGCATAAAGCAGGAAGCTGAGTGTAATCTGAGACCTGAGGAGAGGGAATCAGCACACCCCCTCCCTATACAGTCTGATAGGGAAATATGCACATCTACAGGTGTCAATCATCTTCTGTGTGCTGGAGGGGGCCCCCCCCCTAATGTCACATGCTGTACAGCATAAAGCAGGAAGCTTAGTGTAATCTTAGACCTGAGGGGAGGGGATTGGCACAACCCCTCTCTATACAGTCTGATAGGGAAATATGCACATCTACAGTAGGGATGAGCCGAACACCCCCCTGTTCGGTTCGCACCAGAACATGCGAACAGGAAAAAAGTTCATTCGAACACGCAAACACAGTTAAAGTCTAAGGGACACGAACATGAATAATCAAAAGTGCTAATTTTAAAGGCTAATATGCAAGTTATTGTCATAAAAAGTGTTTGGGGACCCGGGTCCTGCCCCAGGGGACATGGATCAATGCAAAAAAAGTTTTAAAAACGGCCATTTTTTCAGGAGCAGTGATTTTAATAATGCTTAAAGTCAAACAATAAAAGTGTAATATCCCTTTAAATTTCGTACCTGGGGGGTGTCTATAGTATGTCTGTAAAGGGGCGCATGTTTCCTGTGTTTAGAACAGTCTGACAGCAAAATTACATTTCGAAGGAAAACCCCCATTTAAAACTACCCACGGCTATTGCATTGCCGACAATACACATAGAAGTTCATTGATAAAAACGGCATGGGAATTCCCCACAGGGGAACCCAGAACCAAAATAAAAAAAAAAAAATGACGTGGGAGTCCCCCTAAATTCCATACCAGGCCCTTCAGGTCTGGTATGGATATTAAGGGGAACCCCGGCCAAAATTAAAAAAAAAAAAAAATGACGTGGAGTTCCCCCTAAATTCCATACCAGACCCTTATCCGAGCACGCAACCTGGCAGGCTGCAGGAAAAGAGGGGGGGACTAGAGTGCGGCCCCCCCCTCCTGAACCGTACCAGGTCACATGCCCTCAACATTGGGAGGGTGCTTTGGGGTAGCCCCCCAAAACACCTTGTCCCCATGTTGATGAGGACAAGGGCCTCATCCCCACAACCCTGGCAGGTGGTTGTGGGGGTCTGCGGGCGGGGGGCTTATTTTTTAACAAGGGGACCCCCAGATCCCGGCCCCCCCCTGTGTGAAATGGTAAGGGGGTACTTACCCCTACCATTTCACTAAAAAACTGTCAAAAATGTTAAATATGACAAGAGACGGTTTTTGACAATTCCTTTATTTAAATGCTTCTTCTTTCTTCTATCTTCCTTCATCTTCTGGCTCTTCTGGTTCTTCCTCCGGCGTTCTCGTCCAGCATCTCCTCCGCGGCGTCTTCTATCTTCTTCTTCGCACCCATGGCATATTTTTTTATATATTTTTTTGAGATATTTATTATAGCAAAAAGTAAAAAATATTGCTTTTCTTTTAAAAAAAAATTGACGCTCTTTTTTTTTTTTAATAGCGCAAAACAAAAAACCTCAGAGGTGATCAAATACCACCAAAATAAATTACTATTTGTGGGGAAAAAAAGGACGTCAATTTTGTTTGGGTACAACGACGCACGACCGCGCACTTGTCAGTTAAAGTGACGCAGTGCCGTATTGGAAAAAATGGCCCGGTTTTCTTTTGAATAGCACATATATGCTGGAACAACAACAACAATAATAAAGTAACGTAGGGGCAGCGCTTGAAACTCAAAAATCAGATTGTCAGTCCAAATAGCGTAATCTTAGTCAGTCCATGTAGAGACACTAGATGATAGCAGTGATTAAGATAAAGAAGTATCCAGAAAGGGGCCATCACCATCACCTGTTGACACTGCCCCTCTTACCCCTCAATGTGGACCCCCACTACAGAGGTCAGACAAGCCTGTTCATAATGATCTTGGGATGTTGTCACTGGATTGTGACCCCAGCTGCTCTTTAGATATAGCTCCACTGCCCACAATATCCTTGTAAAGCATCCAAATAAGGAGGGATATAAAAGGGCATATCATAGTGTAGTATGTTCAATGAATTTATTATGCATCTTAAAAGGATTGCACTCACTTGGTATAAAACAATACAGGCATCAGTAAAAAGGAAAACCAAATGTCTCCAACCAAAAAAATGTCCCAGTACGCGATGACGTCACATCGAAATTTCTCCAACCATATTACTTTCTCTCCAACTACTAGTAAATATATCTATACCAAAAATAAAGTGCCTTTGGGGTTCCTATTATGGTGTGAAGCATAATGATTGGAAACACTGTGGTTTGGGTAACCTTTCTTGATAAC
The DNA here is from genome assembly GCA_037953035.1 of Aquarana catesbeiana. Classification (NCBI taxonomy): domain Eukaryota; kingdom Metazoa; phylum Chordata; class Amphibia; order Anura; family Ranidae; genus Aquarana; species Aquarana catesbeiana. The sequence continues at coordinate 1,791,089 of JBBHAA010001355.1, read as the reverse complement.
ACATAACTCCAGGCACATGCACAGCCCGAAACTGTATTGTTATGTAAACAATGTAACACAAAAACTAATTAAATGCACTACTGGGGGGAGAGTGTACAGTGTACCGTCTAATCACAGCTAAAAACTACAGCAATGTTGTTAGAATGAAAAAGACATGTTTTTTTTAACCAACAGGAGATCCCAGACTACAAGGAGAGAATTTCTGAAACGCCAAATTCTCGGTAAGGCCCCTTGCTGCCCACTCCACAGGCCAGCGACCTTGGCAACCACTGTCCTTGAAAATATGCCTGTCAGGAAATGTTCCATCCACTGGTAATATCTGTTATTCGGCATGCAGTACTGAGGTCCACCAGCAGGTGTCTCCTGGCAGTTTGGAACTGTCAGGAGAGCTTTTCCCTGTTAATGTTATGTCATCTTTGGGCCGCAGTACTGGCGTCCACCAGCGGATGGGTCCTGGCAGTATGGAGCAGGTATTCCCCTCTGCAGACAGGTGTCACCTGACGTTAATTAGCAGAGTTGCAGTATAAATACCTGGCAATTGCACACTTATGTTGCACTGGTATTGTCCTTGAGCCCTGATCTGTATCCTGTTAACCTGAACCTGAACCTGAACTTAAAGCCTGATTCCTGGAACCTGGAACCTGTTGTTCCTGTTTCCTATCCGTTACCTGAACCCTGGACTCTGGACTCTGAGCCTTGTACCTGACCCGTCCCTCCTGTATCCATCCATCCTCTCTTGTCCTGTTTATCTCCCTTCCCAGCTACTGATTCCGTGTTTATGACCCCGGCCCGGCTTGACTACTATTCTGGTACTCCCTCTTGCTACCTATGCTGGTTGGTTTTATATCACTGATTGTTTGGTTGTTCACTTGTATTGGTGGTGTGTTCACATATGCATCCCTTAAATAAACTTACTTTCACCTATTTATGTCTGGTTCACTCTGTCGCAGTCACACAGTTCTGGTCACATCTGGTCTATGACAATGCCCTAAAAACCCACATCCCCAAATGCGTCTGTGAAAAGTTGCAGTTTAGAGTTTGATGGGGCTGAAGACTGCCACAAATTTGACTACCATTGTACATAGCAAGGAATAGTAGTTAAACTTTGAGATGTTCCCAGGCTTCCCTAGTGATATGTATAACATGGTGAGGCCTGTTGACTCCTGACATCAAAAAGGCCAGCCACCTGCAGTGAAGAGATAGAAGTGGGCCAAGACCAAAATACCTTTCCTTTTACCCCTTTACCAAATATAAATGACTAAGCCCACAGCATAATAGGCATGTGCCATTGCGTTTCGTTCCAAATTTGTTTTTTTAACAAATTTCGACAAATTTGTTAATTCGGAAATATCCGAATTAACGAAAACCCGTTTAACGAATTTTTCCAAATATTCGTGAATTCGAAAGATTTGTAAATTCATACATTCGTGAATTCGTACATTCGTACATTAGTAAATTAGTGAATTCGTAAATTCGGAAATCTGAAATAATAATTAACTAATAATAACTTAACTACCATTACTAGTAACTATTAAATTATAGGTATTGTAGTTTCCTTTCAAATTTGGCTGTCAGTGAACGTAACACATACAAATTTATCCGAAGGTTACGAATGATCCGAAATAACAAATGCCGTATCCAAACGAATGGAACGTAATGAATTAATAATAATAAATAACAATAATAATAATAAAAACTTTTTATTATTATTACTTATTATTAATTTGTTCCGTTCCATTTGTTTAGATGCGGCATTCGTTATTTCGGATAATGCGTAACTTCGGATAAATTCGTATTTGTTACGTTCACTGACAGCCAAATTTGAAACGAAATTACAATAATTATAGTTTAATAGTTAGTTACTAATTCAGATTTTCAAATTTTCTGGTTTTTGGATTTTCAAATTTCGAATTTACAAATGTACGAATTTATGAATGTACGAATTCACAAATGTACAAATGTATGAATGATTGAATGTACGAATTCACGAATGTACAAATGTATGAATGATTGAATGTACGAATTTAGGAATGTACAAATGTATGAATGATTGAATGTACGAATTTAGGAATGTACAAATGTACAAATGAACAAATGTACGAATTTACAAATGTATGAATGTACGAATGTACGAATTTATGAATGTACGAATTTATGAATGTACGAATTTATGAATTGCGATCATAACAAATGACCTGAAAAACGAAAAAATAAATAAACTAATGAAACGAAAATGAACAATTTTTTTGGCTGTGCACATGTCTACAGCAAAATACTGACACATTTGAGGATTACTACGGGGTCTTTATATAATTTGAAGGATGACCGATGCTGACCTCAACTCTCCAACTCCTGCAATATCTACTTTCTTGTCCCACTTGAAACTCTCAACTTTCTCTGATTACAACCTTCACAAACTTAATTCACCATTTTTAATCCCTGAAATTGCCTGTGTCATTGAAATAATCAAGTTATTACTGTAATAATAACGATAATTCAATAATTCATATTGATGAGGAAAGTTCCAAGAAAATCCATTCAGTTCTCATTTAACCGGTTCAATACAGGGCAATTTTACCCCCTTCCTTCCCAGGCCAATTTTTAGTTTTCAGCGCTGTCGCAATTTAAACGTCAATTGCGCGGTCGTGTGACGTTGTACCCAAAAAAAATTGACGTCCTTTTTTCCCCACAAATAGAGCTTTTTTTTGGTGGTATTTGATCGCCTCTGCGGTTTTTATTTTTTGCGCTATAAACAAAAAAAGAGCGACAATTTTGAAAAAAACACAATATTTTTTACTTTTTGCTATAATAAATATCCCAATTTTTTTTTTAAAAACACATTTTTTCCTCAGTTTTGGCCGATACGTATTCTTCTACATATTTTTGGTAAAAAAAATCGCAATAAGCGTATATTGATTGGTTTGCGCAAAAGTTATAGCTTCTACAAAATACGGGATAGATTTATGGCATTTAAAAAAAAAAAAATGTTTTTTATTTTTTTAGGGGCGATTGCGATTTTTTTTGGTGACTGCGACATTATGTCGGACACATCGGACACTTTTGACACATTTTTGGGACCAATCACATTTATACAGCGATCAATGCTATAAAATTGCATTGATTACTGTGTAAATGTGACGGGCAGTGAAGGGGTTAACCACTAGGGGGCGGGGAGGGGTTAAGTATGTTTCCTAGGGAATGATTCTAACTGAAGGGGGAGGGGACGCACTAGGGGAGGAGACCGATCTGTGTTCCTCCGTTCTGGGAACACAGATCGCTCTCCTCAGAGCTGACAAGCTGTGGATCTGTGTGTTTACACACACAGATCCACATGCCGGCCCGGTTAGCGGGCAATCGCGGGTGCCCGGCGGACATCGAGGCCACCGGGCACACGCACCGGGTCCCGAGGAACGCGGCGGGCGCGCGCGCGCGCTCCCGGCGGTGCGCGCGCACCCCCTAGACGGCCGGGAATCCCAGGACGTCATATGACGTCCACCCAGGATGGGAGATCCCATCTGTGGACATCATATGACTATGGGCGGGTACTGAAGTGTTTAAAAACTCAAAAGTTGATTTAATAATAAAAATAGCAAAATATTACAAAAACAATGTCAAAATGTAGAATATAAAAATAGCATCATTAAGTTTCTTATTCTTGAAATGAAGATTGTATAAATGCATCTTTGTGTGTGTGTGTGTGTGAGAAGGTTTGTCAGCCTCCTTCAATGTCCCTCGTGTCTGCTGAAGTGAATCTCTCCTGGAGAAACAGCCTGTCTGTACTTTTTACTAACTTCCTACCCCTACAATTAACCCCTCCTTTTCCCATAAAGGCTGGCTGAAAGGTTCTGCTGAGTCTTATGCCGCGTACACACAGACTTTTCGTCTACAAAAGTCAGACGGACGCCGACTGACTAAAGCCGGCTGGTAATCTGATTGTGTGTGGGCTTCCCCGGACTTTCAGTGGACTTTTCCAGCCGCAAATCTGACGGACTTTAGATTTGGAACATGCTTCAAATCTTTACGTCGTAACTCCGCCAGACCCGGAAATCCGCTTGTCTGTATGCTGGTCCGACGGACAAAAACCCACGCTAGGGCAGCTATTGGCTACCGGCTATCAACTTCCTTATTTTAGTCCGGTCGTATGTCATCACGTACGAATCCGTCGGACTTTTGTGTCATCGTATGTAGGCAAGTCCGTTCGTAAGAAAGTCTGCTGCAAGTCCACCAAAAGTCCGCCAAAAGTCCGTCGAAAGTCTGTCGGACAGGCTGTCGGACTTTTGTAGCCAAAAAGTCCGACAGTGTGTATGCGGCATTATTGTTCCACAGAAAAACCGGGAACTTACACAACGGTGGGAGTAGACATTCCCGAGGTGTGGGCTAAGAGGAGCCATGTGTAAAGCCTTTTAACTAAGGCTGACCATACAATATACGTTTTCTTTCTTCTCTAAATCATACTAAATCATACTACATATATATCAGTATAAAAGCTGAATTTTAACTACTGGTCAATCTGGGAAAACGACACAAAGTCAAAATAGCGGCGCTAAATGTTTGTGCACAAGGAGTATTAAATCCCCTAAAGTGACATGTGACTCACAATTTACAAATGAGAATATAACTGACATGTGCTAAAATATAATAAATGCTAAAACACTAAATTGACAAATAACACTAAACACCCTGTGACAAGTGAAGTGATATGATGTAGCTAGTGACGCTACAAAAGAACGAAAAAAAAAATTATCCAAAATATAAAAAATAAAGTCCATAAAATATTGAAGAGGATCTATAGTCGATGTGAAGGTCTCTTAATCCATTCACCACACCAATGTGTCTGTGATTCCACTCCCCTAAAGAAACGCACTCACCGAATTCCAATGCCTACATTCTCATGTTAGGCTAAAGCGCATTTACACCACATGGATAGGGTTTTAGAGCAAGCATCCAAACTCCGGCCGTGCGTCTCATATAATCTCCACATGTGAATAAAAAAGCGTACCAACAGTGTAATACCGTAAACAAAGCTTTAATGAAAACACTAAACAGCCTTCAAGATTTAAACTCACATGGTACAAGTTAAAAGACAGCAAAAGTGACTAAGCTAAGCCTTTCAAAGCCTCCAGAGCAGCGGATAAAATGGCCACGGCGGACCCAAGGTGTGCAGACATAAGGTTGAATCTCACCCCTCCCTTGGTCCTGGATCTAAACCTGCTCGTCAACTTGCTGGTGTGTCAAGCAACGTCCTGCCTCAATGATGTTGATTGCCGTACAGCCACGCCCCCGACATGTTTCGTCACAAGGACTTACTCATGGGATTGGCTGAACGGCCCGACAATCAATCCTTATATATCCTAGTAGTAAGTGGAGCGCAGCTCACTGAACTGAGCATGTGCGCGTCTCATGACCCCGCAGGAGGAATATTCAGACATTTAACTGGACAGGGCGGCTGCCGAAAGGAGCTTACACAAACCCAATGTATAAAACCACACATGAACAGACTCGTGGCGGGAATGTAGATTTGAATGGTCGCCCTAATAAGATATATAATAATAACAACCTATACATCAATGTATCAAAACCTGACGTACTGTTGCCTTCTATACTGCGCATGTGCACACCTCGTGTCACCGCAGCCGCATTATCCAGTCAATAATGCAACCAACATTATCTATAAGAGGGCCAAAAAAAATATTTTTTTACATGACAAATAAACATCCAACAAGGAGTCGGCACTCTAGAATATAATTGATATACAAACTACTACCGTCTTAATTACAACAAATCTAAAATAAATCTAAAATAAATGAAATTTCTCAATTATACCCACAGGATTAGATATATATCAGTATGTATACAAATTATTTTATTGAATACACAATGTTCTTGTTAATATCCTAATCAAGAAATATTGTGATATAAAGAAATTATGTTCTTTAACAAAAACTTTGAAACTTTGTGTATTTGAAAAAGGATGTAACCTTATCTCCTCCATTTGCAAGGGGGGGAGGTGAGACTAGTTGCTACCACATGCTTGAGCTTTTCAAAGAAATGCATTTGAAGCTTCAAACAAAATATATACTTTCACAAGTATATAAAGATCTTATATAAAACTTCACTTTTTCTATACATAGAAGATAAATAAATTATATAAATGTATCCAAATCTATTATTCTCAGAGACCCAATCCAGTCATAAATTCTGATATTCTAACAGTCATCAACTCTATGCCAAACAGCCAATCACCAGGACCCCGACACCTTCACTAATGGATAGATAAGTCCTTTGAAGACCTATTGGCATCCCACCATTCAACTTTTTTTAATACAGCTCCTGAGAAGGCTTCCTGCAACCCGGAGATTCTGAGGGCACACATTGTCACACCCCCTAAGCCTGGGAACTTCCAAAAAATCCTCAGCAAATTTCAGACCCATTTCTCTGTTGAACACTGATGTGAAATTGTACGTAAAAATATTAGCAAGCCAATTAATAGATATTTTGCCTATGCTAGTTTAACCGGACCTAATGGGGTTCACCAAATGGGAGACAGGCCTCCAACACCACCAGGCATATACCTAATATTAAAAAGAAAAATACTGTGCTATTGTCTAAAAAGTACCTCAGCTGCAACTCAAAATGTTATACAACACCAAAACGCAATAAAGAACAAGGGGAGCTGCGCTAAACTAATTGATCTATGAGGCAATATTCCATACACACACAATCTAGAAGCTAGTGTTTTGTAAAAAAACAGCTAGTGATTGTAAAAAACAACTTAACCCAAAGTGAGTACACTGCTAATGTGGTTATGTACCAATGCACTAATAAAAAACATTCAGTGAAGATCAATTTCTGTTAAAAATGTGACAAATAAGATGAATTGAATATTGTGACAATAATATTGAGTGATCATAAAAAGAACTAAGCTGAAGAGAAAAAATATTTAGAACAGCTAATAAATATTAAATAACCAAAAGTCCACACATGAAGATGGTAGCCAAAAAAGGGTTAAATAGTGTCTAGAAATACAAAAAAATAAATAGAATAAAGCCCATGCAAAAATATGTAGACTCTTGTGAAGTGATAAAAAACGGGACACCCCAGAAAAAAGTAACCAGATGAAAGTGCCTCCACCACAGTAAACACTGCCGCTTACCAGATCGTGGTGGTCCCCTATTACAGCGGACCACAGTGTGCAGATGGCTATTACCCCAGCCCGGGATCTCTATGGTGTAAACTGAACTCTTTAGCCTCAGCAATGATGGTCCTCACACAGATCGGATAGGGCATGGCAATAGAATCCCCATAGAACAACAAAGGCTCACAATAGTGTAAAACCCTTAACATTTATTCCGAATAGCATAAGACATAAGACAAATGCACACTTACATTTGTATAGATACAATACAGCATTAGAAAAAAATCTAGCCTCGAATAAGCCCGTTGCTTCCGGGACTAGGCGTATAGCGGTGAAATCAGTGCGTCGCTCCTCCTCCCTACGCGTTTTGTCATCAACAGGATGTCGTCACGGGGTAATATTATACACTATACACCAATGCAGTCGAATTCCTTCTTTGCTCCTTTCCATAGACACAGGGAAGGAGTGTGAGAGACTCCCTGACACTCTGCTCAGTATCTCCACCAAGAAGCTGCTCTAAATCCAAGCTCTAAAACATGAGGTAAGTGACAATATCTGTAGCCACCCCAAATAACTAGACATCACCAGTTTTCGGAGTAACCAATAAGAACTGTTTTATTAAAGAAACACACTGAATTTATACAGAAAACCATCAGATAAGAGCTAATCACATTATCACAGACAATGCCCACCTCAGACAGTCTGGCTCCCCCCCTAGAAATACATTATACATAGGAAGCCAAAAGTCAATTAGTGACCAGCCCCTTCTGGGTAACTTGAGAACTCTGGGTAAAACCAGAGTTCTCTGGGCAATGATTCTTCTGCAGATCCAAGTCAGTAACAAGAAATTTGAGTACATTGGGGGTTACATGTCTCAAGTTCTCACCAAATTTGGGATCCATGGGACAGTCCTATCAGCCATACTAGTGTTATAATCTAGCCCATCCGCTGGGATATATATGCTGAGTCTACTATCTAAATAATTTTCAGTAATGAACAGTAGTCTGCAAGGGTTCCCATTGCCCCATCCATATTCAACCTTATGATAGAGCCATATGCATGCACAGGGAGTGTGCCAGGTGTGCCTGGGCACACCCTAATCACCCCCTGTTAGTGTAGCTGCATGCCGGCTGTCTCCCGAGTTCTCCTGTGAAATGCTGCAAGAGAGTGTATAGCGCATTGAGCAGATCGCTAGGCTAAGAGCCACTAAGTGCTTTTAACTATCATGTAATGTCCCTGCTTGCAGAGATGAGCTGTCAAAACTCAGTTGTGATGTCGGGGGGGTGGGTGGGAACAAACAGCTAGCCTATCAAGCACAAGCCAACAGGATAAGGGCTGGGCAGGCCGCTCCGTGTATGTGGCTCTGCCCCTTTCTTAAGCAGACCAATCATTGTCTGGTGTTTGATAGCTGATAGAAAGGGGGCGGAGCCACATAGACGGAGCACCCCCTATCCCGTTTGCTGGTGTATGATAGCTGTTTGGTCCCGTCCACCCCGACATCACCGCCGAGTTTTGACAGCTAGTCTCTGCAAGCAGGGACATTACATGATAGTTTAACGCAATTAGTGGCTCTTACAAACCTGGCAATCTGCTCAACGTAAAACTCCCCCTCTCCTCTATCAGTGCCAATCAATGTCACCTGTCAGCGCAAACCAATGCCACCAATCAGTGTCACCTGTCAGTGCCAATCAGTGCTAACCAATGCCACCTATCAGTGCCAATCAGTGCCACCTGTCATTGCCAATCAATGCAAACCAATGCCAGCAATCCATGTCACCTGTCAGTGCCAATCAGTGCCAACCAATACCACCTATCAGTGCCAATCAGTGCCACCTGTCAGTGTCAATCAATGCAAACCCATGCCACCTATCAGTGATAATCAGTGCCACCTGTCAGTGCCAACCAATGCCACCTATCAGTGCCACCTGTCAGTAGCAACCAGTGCTACATTTCAGTGCCAATCAATGCCACCTATCAGTACCACCAATCAGTGCCACCTGTCAGTGCCAATCAGTGCCAACCAATTCCACCTATCAGTGCCACCTTTCAGTGCCAACCAATGCCACATATCAGTGCAAATTAGTGCCACCTGTCAGCGCTAATCAGTGCCAACCAATGCCATCTATCAGTGCCACCTGTCAGTGCCAACCAAAGCCACATATTAGTGCCAATCAGTGCCAACCAATGCAATCTATCAGTGCCAATCAGTGCCACCTATCAGTGCCAATCAATGCTTACAATCAGTGCCACCTATCACCTATTAGTGCCAATCAGTGCCCATCAGCTCTGCCTATCAGTGCCAACCAATGCCAGCAATCAGTGGCCATCAGTGCTGCCAATCAGTGCTGGTCTATGAGTACTGCCTATCAGTGCTGTCAGTCAGTGCAGGGATGGGAAAATGAACTCTGCAGCCAGGCACATTGTCCATGGGGGACTGGTCTGGTGGGCACAACTGAAATCTGTTGATGTTTATTAATGCCACATGCCAATCTTTAGTATAATAGGTAATCACCACACTACTATTTACAATAAACTACTGGAGGTAAAAAAAAAGTGTCAGTAAAAGTCCTGCCGCTAAGCACTGTTATGTGTTCCCACACCACAAAAAAATGTGCAGCGCTAACTTACTGATCAATAACTTAACAATAATGGGGGAATCCTCTAATGTATGGAGATCTCAATAAACATCAATATTACCACAATACCGATCTCTCTGATACCCAACTTCACATATAATACACATCACACTGAGAATAAGACATAAAAAATTAAAGTTAGCAGGGATGGTGGAAACCCCTCCTATAGATATTTGCCATACAGATTAACTTCGAGTGCAATAATTCCAGTGATATGAGATTTTACATGTAATACACATCAAAATGAGAATTAGACAAAAACATTTTTTTTAAACTTAGCAGGGATGGTGGAAACCCCTCCTATAGTAGGGGGGAGGGGGTGAAGGGGAGGATAGGGGTGGGGAGGCTGTTGAGTCTGGTTTGTCTAAGGATGATATGGAGTGGTTGGAGGATAGGAGGAGGAGGGGCAAAAGAAGGAAAAAAGGGGGTTCAGTTACCTTAAATCCTAAGGTTTTGCCTTTAGAAAATAAGTTTGAGGTCCTTTCAGATGATGAGGATGAATGGGACTCATTCAGTTCTGCATCCTCTATGGATGATGAGTGCCAGGGTGCAACAAAGCACGCTGGTTCTCCAGGAAGAGGGAGTAGTCAGGCAAAGAAACGGCTCCCTCAACTACCCTAATGGCAGTTCCCACTCCATTAAAAGTGGCAACCATTAATGTTGCCAGCTTAAGATCAGTAAGTGCTCGTCATATGGCCTTATTTTTGCTCAGCAAGTTTGATGCTGACATTTTGTTTTTGCAAGAGACCCATTTGAGTAGTCTGGCCGATATACATCTGGCAAAGAAGGAGTGGAGACATGGTCCCTCATTTTGGTCTCTTGCAGCCGAGCCTTACAGCGGAGTTGCAGTCCTTTTTTCTGATATGGTAACGTGCCGGCGAGTAATTGAGGTAGAGATAGGGAGATGCATGGTCTCTGTGAAGGGGCAGGACTTGCGCCTGATTAACATCTATGGTCCCCAGACGAAGTGGGACAGGAAATGCCTCTTTACAAAGATTAAGCCTTTTCTTTTTTACGGCCCAGCAGGTTATCTTTGGAGGTGATTTCAACACCATTACTAGGTCTAAAGACAGGAGAGGTTTCAGAGATAAGCTGGGCTATGACACCTTTTTTCTTAATGCGATAGTTAGGGAAGCAGGTCTGGTAGATGCGCACATTAAGCGCTGCCCAGACAGCACAGGGTTCACTTTTCAGTGAGGTAGTAGTCAGAGTAGGATAGATAGTTTTTTTTTAAATGGAGACTCCACTTTTTCGGCACCTGTGTGTCGGGCAGTGGAGTTTTCTGATCACTGTATTCTATCTGTGACTCTGAATGCCCCAGACATGCCACCTAGGGGGAGGGGTATCTGGAGATTGAATTCGGCCCTCCTGGAAGACGAGAGAGTAAGACAATCCTTTGAGGATTTTTTTCAAGCAAAGGTAACGATACTAGACTTTTGCAACAGCAAGTCAGAATGGTGGGAGCTTGTTAAACAGCAGACTATTGGGCTTTTCAAGGCCATAGGAAGAAAGAAGCAGCAAGATAAGTATATCACCTACCAGCGTTTGCGGAGGAAACTTGACCGCCTTGTTTCGAATGGAGGAGATTCTGGGGCGATCTCTGAGGTGAAGCTCCTCCTTAGGAGACATCAATATGACCGGCACGCCTCTTTGGTTCAGGAGAGGGATTACGGGAATACCATTCGCCTGACCCTTACCAGAACTGTAAACAGAGCGTAGCAGTTAAGACGGTCAATGGCCTGAGGGACAGTACGGGCTCTTTGACGAAGTCTAGGTCAGGGATCCTGGAGGTTGTCAGGTCATACTATCTCCTGGGAGGAAGGAACCTTGATCGGACAAGGATGTTGGGTTTTTTGGACTCTACACCAGGACTGGAAAGTAATGTTCCTTTGATGAATTTGACAGATGAAATCACTGCAGATGAGTTAATCCAGGCTATTGATAAACTAGCCATCAAGAAAACGCCAGGGCCAGATGGTTTGACAGCCGAGTTCTATATATGTTTTAAGACGATCCTGGCTCCCTACCTTGCAGAGGTTTTTAATGGCTGTTTGAATGAGGGTTCTCTCCCTCCCTCCATGAGGCAATCTGCAGTGATCCTTCTGTCAAAGGGTAAAGATCCTTCGATGATTGGAAATTGGCGCCCCATTAGCCTTCTTAATGTCGATAGAAAGATACTGGCAAAGATTTTCTTCTGGCGATTATCACCAGTTGCAGGCAGTTTGTTATCCCACCACCAGCACTGTTCGGTCCAAGGTAGAAGCACTTTCTCAGCAGTGTTAGCTGTCCGGGAGGCCTTGGAGCATTGTAGGGCTGCTGGTTGGGGTAAATTTTTGCTGACATTGGATCAGGCTAAGGCCTTTGATCGGGTTAATCATGAGTACTTGTGGCTCCTTCTTGACAAATATGGCCTGGAGGGGGGTTTCATTGATTGGCTCAAGATTTTATACAAAGGGGCTGAAAGCTTTCCTCTGGTTAATGGTTGGGTCGGGCAGCCCTTTGCGGTCGGCTCGGGTGTGCGTCAGGGGTGTCCATTGAGTCCTCTGCTATATGTGTTTGCAATCGACCCCTTCATTAGAAGGCTAGAGAGTGGACCATTGTGTGGGGTACCTTTGGGCATCGCTGGTAAGCCTCCTTTGAAGGTTGTGGCCTATGCTGATGATGTTTCTGTTTTTATCTCTGGGACTGGGGAGGCGCAGGAGGTGGTCTCAGTGATAGGGCAGTATGCAGAGGCATCAGGTTCAAAGGTCAACCAGGACAAGTGTGAAGCTTTCTGGATGGGTGTGGAAGGTGAGAGCTTTGTTCCTCCCGGATGACTTCCCGGAGCCCCAACAAAAAATTCGAGTTCTAGGCATTGAATTCGGCCCAGGTGACTATGGTCATGCAAATTGGGTGAACAGGCTGGAGAATGCCGATGCCAAGGTGGCAAGCTGGAAAGGTTGGCAGCTTTCCTTGAGGGAAAAGGTTGATCTGATCAAGACTTACCTGATTCCGATTTTTCTGTATGTCAGTTTTGTTTGCGTTTTGCCAGTTTCTCTCTATACCAGGATCTATAGTTGTTTCTTCCAGCTGTTATGGGGGAACAGAATAAAACTTGTCAAAAGGAATGTGACTTACCTTCCTAGGCGGGAGGGTGGTCTAGGGATGGTCAACCCTGTAGTCTTTTTCTCTCTGATGTTTGTGAAGTACAATCTTGGTAACATGTTGGCAGAGAGACTGCCTGGGTGGGTTGGTATTTTCCAGTCCTGGTTTAGGCCCTTTCTGCGAGACTGGGAAAATGGTGGGCCAGTGAAGAGCCTGAAGGTCAAGCATGAACAGCTCCCGGCTTATGTTGCCCCGTGTTTAAAAATGCTTCGGCAGTGGCAAGTAACAGCAGGAGAAGTAAAATCTCTTCCAAGGAAACTTCTTGAAAAGCGGATCATGAACTCTGCTTTTTGCGAGCCACTGGCCTTGAGGGAATGCCCAAGCCTGGTTTTGGGGGTGGGTTTGCGATTGATTAATTTGGAGAGAATCCCAATGAAGTTTAGGGATCAGGCTTGGCTTGCCTTTCATGGAAAACTATATGTGAAGGGCAACTTGAAGTTTCTTTCCATGAGTGATCAGGGCTGCCCGAGAGTGGAGTGTGGAGGAGTGGTGGAGTCCATGGATCACTTTCTACTTCAATGCCCTTTTAATATAGAGGTGTACAAGAGGGTTGGGAGGGCTCTGAGTATACCCTTCCTCCCCCATATGAGTTATGCAGAGTGGGTGTATGGGGCATTCCAGACTCGTCGGGATTATGATTTGGAAACACTTTTTTTAGTTAGTCTAGTAGTCCGTTATTTCACGTGGAGTGCACGGTGTCAGGTATCCTTACGGAGTAAAATCCTCCCTGTCGAAGTGGTGGTGCAGGACATTCTGGGTGAGGTTGGGAAGATTCGGGGTCTTGAGAAAGGCAGGTGGCAGCAGGAGGCCTGTATAAGGGCGTGGAGGAATATCAGGACTCTGTAGCTGCTGCCTGTTGATCTCGGGGTGTGCGGCTTTTCTTTGTATTCTTGATTCACTCCCCTAGATTTTCAAGATCAAATCTATTTTTTGATAAAAGGCTACATGCATGGTGACAGTGATGTTCCTTAGTCTGGCTCTCCCGTAGGGATTGTGTTGTGCGCAATTTGGTTTGTACCATTTATAATGTTCTTGTTTTGTATTATCATATTCAATTATTTTGTAAATATGTTTTATTTATTTATTATGGTTTTATTGTATATAAGTTGTTGTTTGGAAGATTTTTCAATAAACAAAATTAACCCCTCCTATAGATAATTGCAACACAAACCATCTTCAAGTGCAACAACTTTTTAGTTGGGAGACTACTCTTTCTTCTCCCACAGGCATAGTTCGTACACCCGGATTGACTATTTTCTAGTTGATAAATGGACCCAAAACAAAACTACAGTCTCTACTGTCAGAACAATCACTTGGTCAGATCATGCCCCAGTATCAATTGAAGTGGCTGACTACCCACATCCCCCACGACATATGGTATGGAGAGCAAACGCTTCAATCACCCAGTCTCCTGAACATTCTACCTACATGCGCAAACACCTTGAGGAGTTCTTCAAATTGAACAAAGGATCAACTTCCAACAACACTACCCTCTGGAATGCTCATAAGCCATTTGTTAGAGGAATTATTACACAGCTCAGTGCTAGGGAGAAGAGGAGGAGATCACAGCATCTAGACACTATAATATCTACTATTAAAACATTAGACAAACAAAACCAATCCAATCCTGATCCCACACTAAAAGAAAAATTAGTCCTCCCCAGGCAAGAACTAAGGAACATACTTTTAGAATCACACTCCAAAACCCAAACAAGATTTAAAGCAAATCACTACACTACAGGTAACAAAGCAGGGAAAGCACTAGCACTTAGAATCAAAGGCCATCACATTAAATCACACCTTTTCCATCCAGCCACATAAAAAGAAACTCATTGACCCTCAAGCTATTGCAGACGCATTCAGCCATTACTACCAAACACTTTACAATTTAAAAGATGACACTAGCACCAACCAACCATCCACAGCAGATATCAACTCTTTTTTACAAGAAATTAAGTTTCCAAAACTCTCACAACAACACCTCTCTGACCTGAACGCACCATTCACCTACCTAGAGATTCTGAATATCATCTCTACCTTGCTATCTAATAAATCCCCAGGCCCAGATGGTCTAACAGGCGAATATTACAAACAATTTTGTACCACCTTAGCACCTTACCTCTCACAAATGTGCAATGACGCTGCCTCCTCCTCTTCTCTTCCAAATCAAATGCTTAATGCTCTGATAATCACTTTACCGAAGCCAGGGAAAGAACCTACCACACCTCAAAACTTCAGACCAATCTCGCTTCTTGACATAGACACAAATATATATGCCAAACTCATAGCAACTAGACTAGTAAAAATTATGCCCACATTAATACACCAAGACCAATCTGGCTTTACAAAAGGGAGACAGACTTTCGACGCAGCCAGGAGACTCATAAACATAATTCATTATGCTGAGACCAACAGAACACCTTCTCTGCTCCTTTCTCTGGATGCAGGGAAGGCGTTCAATAGAGTCCACTGGACATAATTAGAGGCAACACTCCATAAATTCGGCTTCCAGGGCCATATACTGTCAGCAATAATGGCCTTGTACTCATCCCCCTCAGCCCAAGTATACACAGAAGGGATGATTTCACGACCACTCCCAATCACAAATGGAACCCGTCAGGGATGTCCCTTATCGCCTCTTATTTTCAACCTAATAATGGAGCCCCTGGCAGAACAAATTAGAATGAATAGAAATATCACTGGATTCAAAATAGGACACAATGAACATAAAATGTATTTATTCGCTGATGATGTTATAATGATGCTCACTAATCCAGTCTCTTCCCTGGCTTCAGTTCAAAATGTTCTAATGAAATTCAGCTTGATTTCATATTATAAAGTCAATGAAACTAAGTCCTACATCTTAGACCTAGGTCTTGATGCAATAACAAGTAATATTCTACGCAACCATTATATATACCCATGGGCAGAAACTGGTATATCTTACTTGGGCATCACACTCACCAAATCAGTAAAAGGTTTGTTCAGCAATAATCAGTTGGAAACCAAACAAATTTTAATCAAGGAAACCACCAAATTAGCCAAATTCAAGCTCCCTTGGTCAGGTAGGTTAGCAGCTTTCAAAATGCTCATCCTACCAAGAATACTCTACATATTTTGCACACTTCCATCCCATTATCCAACTCATATCTCCAATCTCTACAAACTACAGTATAGTTAGTCACTATATATGGCAGGGTAAAAAAACAAGAAACAATCACTCTAAACTCATTAAACATAAACTGACGGGAGGAATAGTATACACAGATATCAAAGATTACTACCTAGCCACCATTATCTCCCAATTGCAAGAATGGACCAAAACCCACCAAACCACATTGTGAGGAAATATTGAGAATAATGCCACACCAGGCCCAAATTTTAAATATTGACTACTTAGCACCTCTGCTTCAGTCACAAACATACACCTGTACTCACCAACCATACAAGCATCAATCAAAGCCTGGAAAATTCTCCATAACAATAAGTGGCCCTCGCTCACCACTAAACATATACAAGTACCCTTGCAAACTCTCCATCTACTATCTCCTGATCTAACCATCCCTAATTGGCTACTAACACACGCGTCCTCTAAGGGTCACGAAGGATGACATGATCCACAGCCACCTCCTCCCAGCCACATACAAGTCCATGGGTTTCTGGGGACTGAAAACGATCCTGTGAAGACTGCTGCTGATACTGAGTGCTAGGCTCCACCTCCATGCTGACACAATCCTCATCCTCCTCCTCCTCTTTCTGCGTGATCGGCGGGCCCACAGGAATACTGTCTGGATAAAGGAGGCCTTGAGAGGTAAGGAAGTCCTCCTCTTCCTCCCTCTGTTCTGCCTCAAGTGCCCTGTCCATTATTCCACGAAGCGTGTGCTCTGACAGGAAGACAAGAGGGACAGTATCACTGATGCATGCACTGTCACTACTCACCATCCTCGTGGCCTCCTCAAATGGTGACAGGACAGTGCATGCATCCTTGATCAGTAGCCACTGGCGTGGCAAAAAAAATCCAAGCTCCCCTGACCCTGTCCTGGTGCCATACTCACACAGGTACTCATTGATGGCCCTCTGCTGAATGTGCAGCTGCTGCAGCATTGCCAATGTTGAGTTCCACCTGGTGGGCATGTCACAAATGAGGCGGTTCTTGGGCAGGTTGCATTCCTTTTAAAGGTCAGCCAGCCGAGCACTGGCATTATATGACAGGCGGAAATGCCCACAGACTTTCCTGGCTTGCCTCAGGAGATCCTGTAAGCCTGGGTACCTGCACAAGAACCACTGCACCACCAGATTAAGGACATGAGCTAAACAGGGAACATGGATGAAGTGTCTCTGTCGGAGGGCAGAGAGGAGGTTGGTGCCATTGTCGCAAACCACCATTCCTGGCTAAAGCTGGCATGGCATCAACCACCTCTGAGTCTGCCCCTGCAGAGCTGCCAGAATCTCTGCTCCAGTGTGGCTCCTGTCCCCTAAGCAGACCATCTCAAGCACCGCATGGCATCTTTTTGCCTGAGTGCTTGTATAGCCCCTTGAACACCTACAGAGCACCGCTGGTTCCGAGGACAAATCTGCAGAGGAAGAGGCCATAGAGGAAGAAGAAGAGGAGGGGGTGGAGGAGAGAGGTGTGGCAGAATCACCGCTACTAGTATATTGGAGGCGTGGTGGCGGAACAAGCTCCAACAATACTACACCCTGTCCTACATCCTTCCCAGCTGCCAGCAGAGTTACCCAGTTTGCCGTGAAAGAAAGTAACGTCCCTGTCCATGCCTGCTGGACCATGAGTCAGCAGTAATATGCACCTTATCGCTGACTGCCATGTCCAACGAGGCAAAGACATTGCCTTCCACATACCGGTAGAGAGTGAAAACGTACACCATGAATGGCATGCAGTCAGATATAGGCTTGGCTAGACTAGAATGCAGTGGGTATATATATGTAGGAGACTCTATATATATTTAATGCACTGTAGATCACTGAACCGCCTGCCTGCCTGAAAGTGTATTTGAAAACGTACATTAGGAATGGCCTGCAGTCAGATATAGGCTTGGCTAAACTAGAATGCAGTGAATATATATTTAGGAGACTGTATATATATATATATTTAATGCACTGCAGATCACTGAATCACCTGCCTGCCTGCCTGAAGGTATATTTTAAAATGTACACCAGGAATGGCCTGCAGTCAGATATAAGCTAGGCTATACTAGAATGCAGTGGATATATATATGTAGGAGACTGTATATATATTTAATTCACTGCAGATCACTGAATCACCTGCCTGGCTGCCTGCCTGCCTGAAAGTGTATTTGAAAACGTACACCAGGAGTGGCCTGCAGTCAGATATAGGCTTGGCTAGACTATAATGCAGTGGATATATATATGTAGGAGACTGTATATATATTTAATGCATTGCAGATCACTGAATCACCTGCCTGAAGTATATTAGAAACAGCACACCAGGAATGGCCTGCAGTGAGATCTAGCTAAACTGTATGCAGTGGATATAATATATATATATTTATATATATACACACACACACACACACACGAGACTGACTGTATATTACATATCCTCCATCTTTTTCTTCTTCTCCCACTTCTTCCTTAGCTGCTTCCTCCAGTCTGCTTGTCTGGCATCTTCCTCCGGCTTCTTCTCCGCTTCGTCCTCAGCATGATCCGCCTCAGTGGGAGTCTTCCGCTGTGGGGCGGTTCTGTTGAGGTGACAGTTCTTATATAATGGAGGGCGGGGCCACCTGGTGACCCCGCTTCCCTCTGATGCACAGGGACTTCCCTAGGGGGCCCCGCCCTCCATTATATAAGAACTGTCACCTCAACAGAAGCGTCACACAGTGGAAGACTCCCACTGAGGCGGTGGAAGATGCCGGATGAGAAGACCGGAGGAAGCAGCGGAGGAAGAAGCGGGAGAAGAAGAAGAAGATGGAGGAAGAAGAAGAACACTGAAGGAAGACCAGAAGAAAGAAGATGGAAGAAGAAGCCGGGAAAGAAGAAGAAATTAATAAAGGAATTGTCAAAAAACGTTTCTTGTCTTTTTCCATGCCGTTTTTATCAATGAACTTTTATGTGTATTGCCAAACTGACAATTCATTATAGCCGGCGCTAGCGATAGTAGTTTTACATGACTTTTTTCCTTTAGAAATGTCATTTTGCACTCGGACTGTTGTAAACACTGGAAACATGCGCCACTTTACAGGCATACTATAGACATCCCCCAGGTACAAAATGTAAAGGAATATTACACTTTTATTGTTTCACTTTAAGCATTATTAAAATCACTGCTCCCGAAAAAAATCGAAGTTACTTACTGGTAACGTTTTTTCCAGGAGTCTTTCAGGACAGCACACTTGAGAGACCTCAGCTCCTCCCCTCTTAGAAAACACTGCCTCCACCAGACTTTTAAGTCGCCCCTTCCCTTTAGCCCGTCAGTTTTTGCACGAGAACCTCCGGACAGTCTAGGGAGACATAAGACTACATCATAACAACATTTATATTCCTGATGCTCTCACGTCCTAGTGGCAAGACAATATCTGGGTGGGTACTGGTGCTGTCCTGAAAGACTCCTGGAAAAAACGTTTCCGGTAAGTAACTTCGATTTTCCCTCTTTCATCTTTCAGGACAGCACACTTGAGAGGATAAGCGAGCACTTACCCTAGGGTGGGACTACAGCCTGCAGAACCTTTCGCCCAAAAGCCTGGTCCTGGGCAGACGATAGGTCCAGTCTGTAGTGCTTAATGAAAGTCTTAAAACTTGACCACGTTGCTGCTCTGCAGATCTGATTGGGTGTAGCACCAGCCCACTCTGCTTGTGACGTAGCCATAGCCCTAGTGGAATGAGCCCTAATACCTTCCGGGACTTCCACCCCCTTTGCTATATAGGCCTGACCAATAGCCAATCTTAGCCATCTGGCTATAGTGTGTCTAGAGGCTTTGGAACCCATCCTTGCCCCTGAAAAAGAAACAAAAAAGGATTTGGATTTCTTAAACTGCTCCGTAACCTCCAGGTACCTTAATGCACATCTTCTGACATCTAACTTGTGGAAGACTTGCTCCTGTTCCCTCACAGGATTTGGAAAAAAAGTGGGTAAACAAATTTCCTGGCTTCTATGAAATTCCAAAACCACCTTTGGAAAAAAGGCAGGATCGGTTTTAAAAATAATCCTATCCGGAAAAACTTTCAAAGAAAGGTGCCCTCCTAGAGAGGGCTTGTAGCTCACTAACCCTCCTTGCAGTAGTGATGGCTACTAAGAAAACCGTCTTGAGGGTTAAAAACTTCACTGCACAAGACTCAATAGGTTCAAAAGAACCCTCTGTAAGGGCCTGTAGTACTAAGGATAAGTCCCATACTGGAAAAGGGCGGGAGGTGACTGGTCTCTGCCTTCTTAAAGCTCTAAAGAACCTGGATATCCAGGAATTCACTGCTAGCTGTTGTTCAAGGAATACACTTAAAGAGTACACCTGACTCTTAAGGGTACCAAGTGCCAAACCCTTATCTGCCCCACTCTGTAGGAACTCTAGCACTGCTACTGGACTGCGAACATTAAAGGAGCTCTCTGCGCACCAAGAACTGAATTTCTTCCAGACCTGCAAATAGATTCTGCGCGTCTCCTCTTTTCTAGAATTCAGAAGAGTTGTTATCAGTCCTTCGGAAAACCCCTTACTTCTCAGCAAGTCCTCTTCAGTAGCCAGGCAACCAGATTCCACCTCTCCACCTGAGAGCAGCAGACTGGGCCTTGATAGAGCAGATCCTCCCTGACTGGTAGAACCCACTTTAGGACCGAGAACCATGGCCTCCTGGGCCAGTGTGGAGCTATCAGGATCAGGGTCTTGTCCTCTAACTTCAATTTTCTCAAGACCGCAGGCAACAGAACCGGAGGGGGGGAGGCATACCATTTGGCAAAATGCCAGCTCTGAGACAGAGCATCCACCCCTATCGCCCCGTCCCAGTGGTTCAGGGAGAAAAAGAGGGGGGCCTTCGTGTTTTCCCCTGAAGCGAAAAAGGTCCACACATGGGATCCCCCATTTCTCGATAATCATCCTGTAAATGACCTGATTGAGGACCCAATCGCCTTCCTTCAATTTCCTCCAGCTGAGGAAGTCTGCTCTCTGGTTTAACTCCCCTTTTTAGGTGAACCGCTGATAGTGAGAGTACCGTGACCTCGGACCAACTGAAAATTATCTCTGTCAGACCCCAAAGGGAACTGCTCCTGGTGCCCCCCTGTCGGTTCACATAAGCAACCGCTGAGGAATTGTCTGAATGGATCTGTACATGATGTCCCCGGAGATCCTGTTGGAAGGCTCTGAGAGCCAGAAAAATGGCCCTTAATTCTCTCCAATTCGAGGACTGTACTGCGTCCTCGACCCCCCAGGAACCTTGTGCCAGACTCGTCCCCAGGTGTGCGCCCCAACCGGTGCCACTTGCATCCGTTGTCACAATCTTGGACACAGGCAGAACCCACTCCAGACCCTGCGATAGGTTTGCTGCCTTTCTCCACCACCACAGGGATCTCTTCACTCGTACAGGAATGAAGACTGCTGAGTCCAAGGACTTCTGAGTGTGGTCCCAAACTTTCAGAATGAACCACTGTAAAGGGCGGAAGTGCACTCCTGCCCTACTTACTGCTGGGAGGGCAGCTGTCAGCAATCCCAAGGCTGACATGGCCCTTCTTATGGTGATTGCCCTGCAGAACTGCCAAGGCTCTGTCTATTTTGGCAATTTTTTCTTCAGGAAGAAAAACTCTCCATTGGATTGAGTCCAGGATGTAACCTAGGAATGTAATCCTCTGGGATGGAACCAGGCTGGCCTTCTCCAAGTTTAGGAGCCATCCCAGATGTTCCAGTATACCTCTCGCTACTTGCTGATCCTGGACCAGCTGCTCTGGGGAGGGAGCAAAAAGGAGCAGGTCGTCCAGGTATGCGACTACCAAAATTCCCCGAACGTGCATAAACGCCAGAACTTCTGCCAAAACTTTGGTGAATATCCGGGGCGAAGAGGAGAGCCCAAAGGGGAGGGCCTGGAACTGAAGATGCACTACTTCCTCCCGGACCTTACTGCCAGCCTGAGGAACTTCTGACTGTCCTCTGCAATCGGAATGTGCAGATAGGCGTCCCTTAGATCTATGGATGCCATGTAGCAATTCGGAGGGAGTAGTGTTTTTACAGAAAAAATTGAATCCATCCGAAACTTCTTGTAGGAGATTGATAGGTTCAGGGGCTTTAAGTTCAGGATGAGCCTGAATTTCCCTGAAGGCATCCGAACCACAAAGATGTGGGAGTAGCAACCCCTGCCTATTTCTCCGGATGGGACACGTGATATCACATCCTGCCGCTCTAGATCCTCCACTGAGGCTATTAATGCCGCTGCCTTCTCGGCACACCTTGGCAAGTCAGTAACCAGCAGCCTGTGTGGGGGGGGACTTGAGAAATCTAATCTGTAACCCCTCCTTACGATCCCCAGAATAAACCGATTGGAGGTAACTGACTCCCACTGTGGGAGAAAGGCCCCCAGTCTTCCTCCCACTGGGGTTAGCCCGTCATTGGGGCTTTCGGGCTGTTCAGGAGGGCGAAAAATCACTCCCCCGCACCCTCGGCCCTTGTTGGTCCAGACTTTTTTCTGAGACTCTGCTCTAGGAAAATTAAACTTCCTTTGCGAACGAGTCTTCTTTCTAGGCTGTTCCCCCAACTTTTTCTTCAAGGGGAAGGCCTTCTTTTTATCGGCCGTTCGATCAAGAACCGCCTCCAGATCTGGACCAAACAGCAAGTTCCCAGTAAAAGGAACTCCGCAAAGTTTTATTTTTGAAGCGTTGTCCCCCTGCCAGGTCTTTAACCAAAGGGCTCTCCTGGCTGAGTTGGCCAAGGCAGAAGATCTAGCAGTCATGCGGACCGACTCCGCCGAGGCGTCAGCAATGTATGCGATTCCCTTCAAGAGCATTGGGAAGGAGGAGAGAATCGTCTCCTTAGCGGTTCCAGCTTCAATATGAGCTTTTATATGTGTTAGCCAGTGCTCCATGTTACGTGCCACCACTGTGATGGCCATGGCCGGCTTAAGGTTGCCTAAAGAGGAATCCCAGGATTTTCTAAGTAGAGAATCCATCCGTTTGTCAATGGGATCTGTTAGCACACCCATATCTTCAAACGCCAAGTCTGTTTTTCTGGATACCTGAGAGAAGGCTGCATCCAGTTTAGGTGACTTGTTCCATACAGCAGCTTCATCCTCTGAAAAAGGGAATCTGCGCTTTAATGCTCTGGAAAAGAAAGGTTTCCTTTCTGGGTCCCGCCATTCCCTTTCAATGGTATCTACTAGGACCTCATGCATCGGAAAGACCCTTTTCTTCTGCTCTCCAAGACCCACTTACATTCGGTCATGTATAGACAGGGTTTTTCTCTCCTCCTGGATACCTAGGGTGGTGTGGATTTCTCCCAGGAGTTCCTCCACCTCCTCCAAGGAGAGTTTATATCGGGAGGTTCTGGAGGACTCGCCATCCACCTTCTCTCCATCTGATTCGCTTGAGAAATGTGAGGATGCACCATCTGATTCATCCTCTAAAGCCTCTCTGGAAACCCCCAGTAACTCCTCACTGACTGAGGGACCTGAAAGACCAGGTGCAACATCTTGCTGTGCTGGCAAAGGACCTGCTGGGGGCTGTATAGGCTAAAAATTTTCAAACAATGTTCTGAAAGATTGAAAAGTGCTGGAAAGCTCCTTAACAGAAGCTGTGTTCCATAGAGTGTTCCTTAACTAAGTCTTCAATGCATTTCTTGCACAAAACCTTCCCCCAGGACTCTCCCAAAGTACTTCTACATAATGGGCACTTTCTTTTGGACACATGTAAGGGCTTGGTTTTTTTCGCAGGTTTGTCTTGAAATGACAAAACAAGCATCGGCATCAGCAACAGTCTTTAAAAACAAAGAACCAAGTGACCAACACCAGGAGTGCACCCCCCCAGGACCAACCACCACCAGGGTCCCAGACGTGCCTCTCCTCCCCTCTGACCACTAAGAGGGGGGTTTATCCCGTGGAACTAAGTGGGAATAAGGTAAGGGAACACCACCTCAGGGTTCCACTTACCTTAGTGTGGCTGGTGCTGGCGTCACCCGGCACAGAACAGGAACCATCCGTCTCTGACATCCCTCTGGCCAGTGGAGTGGTCTGCCTCAAAATGCTCCTCAGTCTGACACTTCAGCTTTAATGGAGCCTGCACGAGCCCTTGCGCTGTTCGTTTATACATCCCGCGGCCAGAACCGGAAGCCACGGTCCGAACGGAAGTGCCCTTCCCGTCGGAAATGACGTCGCCCGTCATCCGACTCAGCGTTGCTCCATGCTGACTCTCAAGATGAGGGGAATCTGGACACCTTCGTATCGCCTTCCCCAGGCAGCGGAAAAAACGGACTCCCAGGCCTTCGCATTCCCCAAGGGAGGACAGGGAGCGCAATGCTACAGCAGGTAACCAGACTCCCCATCCGAACTGCTGTAAATGAGAGACCTCTGTCTCTCCTTACTAACGATCGTACCGGCCTTAGCCTCACCAGCTGATATGGCCCAGGTTCCTAGCGATGTCTCCCTTCTGGAGGAAACACCAAAAACTGATGGGCTAAAGGGAAGGGGCGACTTAAAAGTCTGGTGGAGGCGGTGTTTCCTAAGAGGGGAGGAGCCGAGGTCTCTCATGTGTGCTGTCCTGAAAGATGAAAGAGGGAAAATGGCCTTTTTTTATGACACTTTTTATGACAATAACTTGCATATAAGCCTTTAAAATGAGCACTTTTGATTTCTCCCATAGACTTTTAAAGGGTGTTCCGCGGCTTTCGAATTTGCCGCGAACACTCCAAATTGTTCACTATTCGGCGAACAGGTGAACAGCCAATGTTCAAGTTGAACTCATGTTCGACCCGAACATAAAGCCCATCCCTACACTGCAGCTAACTAAATCACCTGCCTGCCAGAAGTATAGTATAAACAGTACTCCAGGAATGGAATATTAAATACACTGCAGCTAACTGAATAATCTGCCTGTCTGCTCAATCTAAATGGCACTCTCTCTCCGTCCACGCCAACACACTATACAGGGCCAACGTGCAGTCAGCCTTATTATCAGGGCTGGGCTCAGCCCTTCCTTCTCTGAACTGGCCACTTAGCTGTCGGCTAATTGCCAGCTCCTTTCTCTCCACAGTGACTCAGCTGTTGATGATCTGCTTGTCAGTCCTGCCTAATTAAAGCCATCCAGCTCACTTTATCTCAGCCTTCGCCTTTGGTCACATCTCAGAGACTTTCTCCTGCTTTCCTGTTTGACAACAAAATTTGGCTATATGCAGAGAACACAGCCAAATCTCCTGTTTCTAATAATAACAATTTTGTCTAATGATATAAATGCACCTTACCTTTTGATCATATGCCATCCTCTGGTGTGTGCCCCATTCCCCACAAAAAGACAGCTCCTTCTTACATTCTCATCCCAGCAAGACTGCCTGCCACAGCCCTCAGTCTGCCTCTTTTATTCAAAGACAACAAAAGCAATCACAAACAGGAAGCCCTGGCCCCAACAGCCAATCGCTTCCTTCACAGGATATGACCTCACAGGATATGACCAAACAAGGATATGACCAAACAAGGATATGAGTTTATACAACAACCAATGACTATTGTTCCTGCTGATGGGAGCTTACCTGCAGGTGTACGTCATGGCACCCCAAATATGTTGATCAGGCATACCGGGGTGACAAGAGCAAACAACCACTAAACCGATAATGTCTTTGCAGAGCGAACACAACTCCACCAGACGATCGTTCTGTGTCTTCTCTCCGCAAACACCTCTCTCCAAACACCAGAAAGTTTTCCCACTACCTAACAGGTCTCAACCAGTGTCATTCTGCCCCAGTCAGCTCTTTAGAGCGGGCTGCGAGAGAACAGACACTGGGAGACTCTTATGACAATACATTAATATACATCTTCATGAAATTTTCCACAACAGTCCCTCCTCTTGTCATATGATCCCATGTGTCCCTCGATGAATCCTGATCTTTTTCTTAGTCCATAAAAAGTAAAACATGGCTTGACATGTAGACTCTGTTTGAGATGACGTGGTGAGCTGTAGTAGTCGCCGGTCGGTCTGGGATCCTCTGTGTCTTGTACGTGGGTTGGGCTTCGGGACATCTCATCAGGGAAGATATGGTCATCTGCTCAGGCTCTGGTCACGCGTCCAATCAGGCAACAGGAGCACCTCATCACGGCATATAGAAGGAATAGAAACAAAAACAACATGAGTATATATACCCCTACTTCCTTCAACTATGATTCGCTGCAAAAATAAAATAATTAAATCGCCAACGATTCCCAAACACTTACAAGGATTCCAACCTTCACTAGCTATAGCTCTGGCTTTGCCTTGTAGGGACCTAAACCTTATCCATATGGGCCTGAACTTTGTCACTACTATCCCTGATCCAGATATAACAGTTTTTACTTATTAATTCCCAGAAACCCCCTTGGACTGTGAGAACTTCCTTGTAGCTTCAACAGTTACAGGAAAACATCCCATCCTCAATGGATGAGAAATTGTTCAAGCGTTTCATAAGTTCAAGCCCCCACCGTGTACAAGCAATTCTGTCAAAACTCCTCACACCAATATGAACATCACATATAGCATGTACCGCCGTCATCGCTGGGGCACTAATACCTGACCATGTGTCCTGTTCTCTTTCTTAGCTAGTTGGGATGTTTTTCATCGTTACCCTTGCTAAAATTTATTAAACAAAAAATATAAATTAATGAAGATACTCCTCTACTCTTTGTGGTTGATCCGCTTCTTGCAGTGGCTGGCGTGGTCTCATCCCTCAAGCTTCTTTACAATTACCCAGTAACCTGGTTGGAAAGAATGTAAACTGGTTATTGTGTCAGGGTCCAGGATGGACTCGTGAACCCTGTGGTGGACATTTTGAAATTCATGTTACAGTGATTGCAATTACCTCATCAGCTGAGAATGTAGGTGACAGCTAATAAGGAAAGTACAACTGTATTTTGGTTGACCTCCAAACAAACCTCATATGACAATAACCCAGACATCGGGACTGTGGTCACTGCATAACCTGTGCGTGGCTTACCATCTGGGGTGTAATACCTGGAACCAGTTACAAAAAGGTTCTTAGCATCTGGGATGGGAGCCTACTTCACCAGACTGCTGCTTGCTGATTCAAATTCTATCAAAGAAAGACGGTCTTGGCACAAACTTGGTTAGAATTACAAAAGTTAGTTTTATTGGTTTGAAAAATTGTCATTCTCACCACTCTCATCCCCCCTTTTCTTCCCTCCTCATTACAAACTGGAGGAAGACATGCAGGGTTTAGAATGGTGCAGAATAAAACAGTGAAATAGCCTATGATACTTTTACCTTCTTATACACCTGTACACACACTTTCAGAAACTCTTTGGACCTGAAAAGATACTTATAAACAAAGGTTATTACTCTATCCTTCAAACGATGGTAAAGAATACAACATTCGTGTACATTGGCAAATTGTCACTTGACATTCCACAAAACCAATAATAACTAATCCCTCTGTAAATCTAACTTTCATGTTTTTACTAAAATACAACAGCCGCGACATGCAAGAGGGCTGTCGCGGTAGGTTCAAACATCTTGTTACCACATACAAACAATGAGACAAACATTTAGATACAAATGTGGGGGAGATATTTCATAGTTCCCAAAAACGAAAACTCTTTTAGCGATAGAAAAAGAATACAAATTGAAAAGCATGAGAGCATTTTGAAATCTTTGCATGGACCAGCCACACAAAGTTCAAAAACAGGCCTGTATATTTTTAATCACACAAACATGTACTACACATCCATCAACTCACTCAACATTACAGATTTCTGAAGCCACAATCGCGCTACATCAACTCCAGAGGGATACCCAAAATAGTATCCTTGGACCACCTATGTCAATCTTTCTGGGGTTTAATGGCCTTTTCCTCAGAACTAGACTCCATGCTCTGTGCATTCGTTTGACTGTGGGAAGCCTTGCATTCCTTCCCTTGCATGAACTGCCATTGCCCATGGTGATTCGAATCAGCTTATTGTCTTACCCCTGCATCCAGGGAAACCCTTACACCTATTTCGGAGACCACCACTCGGTGCCTTCTTACACGGTGGATTGACGGACTATTACCACTATTAGTCACTCAACTAGAAACCCTAAAACGAGGCATCAACTCTATGGCTTGTTGTCCCAACACTTTTGGCATAGAACTACAGAGTACCACTCTTTTAACAACCAACTATTAACTATGCCAAATGATTCGCCAACAACCACAGATCAACCCCCGAATTATGTCTCAACCCCTCACAGTGTATGCATACACAAGCGCATTGTGCTGCACGACCGTACACTGCGTCGCCAGATGAATCTACACAGAGCACTTTTGCCTGCTTCTTTTACAAAACACTGCAGCTTCTCTCTGTACCTAGATATTACAACAATAACCTGGATGCCTCCTGTTTGCTCTCTACCCAAAACTGTATTACAGTATAAAACTAAAAAGACAGCTGGGAGATATTTAAAACACTTTCAAACGCCAGTATTTTCCCATTGTCCTTCCAAGCACAAATCTCATTTTCTTGTGTGATACCCCAAGCTCCCCCCCCCGCCAACTTCCTGTGGATACATTCATTAGCAGTAATCAGCATGGATTCATGAAGAATCGTTCTTGCCAAACCAATCTATTAACCTTCTATGAGGAGGTGAGTTGCCATCTAGATAAAGGAAGGCCCGTAGACGTGGTGTATCTGGATTTTGCAAAAGCATTTGACACAGTTCCCCATAAACGTTTACTGTACAAAATAAGGTCCGTTGGCATGGACCATAGGGTGAGTACATGGATTGAAAACTGGCTACAAGGGCGAGTTCAGAGGGTGGTGATAAATGGGGAGTACTCGGAATGGTCAGGGGTGGGTAGTGGGGTTCCCCAGGGTTCTGTGCTGGGACCAATCCTATTTAATTTGTTTATAAACGACCTGGAGGATGGGATAAACAGTTCAATCTCTGTATTTGCAGACGATACTAAGCTAAGCAGGGCAATAACTTCTCCGCAGGATGTGGAAACCTTGCAAAAAGACCTGAACAAATTAATGGGGTGGGCGACTACATGGCAAATTAGGTTCAATGTGGAAAAATGTAAAATAATGCATTTGGGTGGCAAAAATATGAATGCAATCTATACACTGGGGGGAGAACCTCTGGGGGAATCTAGGATGGAAAAGGACCTGGGGTAACATAAAATGCTGAGAAGGACTTCCTGTTGCATGTCCAGCTCTAAAAAAACCCTCAAACTGGTTTATTTTCATATCAATGTACAGGAAAAGGGAGGGGAGGGTAAGCCTAGTTTCATATATTGCAGGCTATACAATAGAAACCTCAGCTAAAGACACTAAAACACAGAACAAATAAAAATTAAACACACACCGCTAAAAGTACAAAAACTCACAGTTAAAGCTAGTCTTGTTATCCATTGAAATTCAGTGAAAAGTAAAGTAGAGATTTCACTCAAAACCAATATTCAACACAGAAAACGCAATAGCTTCCCTTAAAAGTATGTAAAAAGTACAAAAATAGAATTCACTTAAAAGGAAAACAAAATGGTGCCTAGAAGCCAAATGGTAGCTTATAGCACATGGATTTGCACACACAAAGGAGTCTAGAAACAAGATGGTAGCTTATACCACATGGCTTTGCACACACAAAGGAAAATTGGAGCAGCTTCCCCTATAGGAAGGCCCACAGGTCTTCAAAATGGCAGCCGATCCACATGGTGACTACAACAAAAGCCAGACCACAACAAAATGGTGCATTTTCCCGCCAAAACTGAAGTCCAATACAAAGATGGATAAACATTTCAAAGTTCACACACAAAGGAATTGAAAATGGCCGACCGTAGCCACATGGCAGACAACAACAAAAGGAAATAGCAGACAAAAAACATTTTCCTGCCAAAACCAAAAATTTCTTCCCACAAAATTACACATTTGAGATACTAAAACACTTTACAAGAACACTTAGACAAACATTTAAAAGTGTTAAAGTTACGAACAAGCACAACTTAGGAACACATGCTATCCAATGAAACAACAAATCCACAAAACCCACTATCGCACGGCTGAAACATACCCTCTTTTCTCAAACTCAGTTCACATCAGCTTTCACAGGAACAAGACATTGAGAAATACAACCAGCGATGCTTGCATGTTCTTTTCATCTCAAAAACATACCTTCTTTTCTCACAACAGGGAGTAGCCAACTTTTCACCATTGTAAAATGCTTAGCTGCCCCTCCCCCAGGCCGCCTGCCCACTTGAAAATGCAGCAGCCATCTTCAAACCAAAAGCTTTCCTCAAAGTCCACTAACCATCTGTGTCATGAGACAATTAAACACTCTACAAAACTCATGCAATCTACTTGTCCCATACATAAGTAATAATTACAATTCATCCATTTCTCACATGCATTACAAACTTGTTACACAGCATCAGTCACACCCACATTGCAGGCTGCAAATAATCCCAATTCATACATTTCTATTTCTCATATACTTATTACACAACATACAGCTACTTACACATACACACAGTCTCCTCACACAAACATTCAAGCTTGGAAATACAAATCAAACACACACACAGGCACACACCAGACATACGATCAAACTTCCAGCATTTTTTCAAAAGATGAAAAATTTGTTCTTTTCGCGAAGCAGACCCTCCCCAACACATCTTAATGAACTGATTCTGAAGGAGGTTCTGTTCACTTCTACCTGACTTGTCATTCTGACAGCGAAATTTGGCTATATGCAGAGCACACAGCTAAATCTCCTGTTTCTAATAATAACAATTTCGTTTAATGATATAAATGCACCTTACCTTTTGATCATATGCCATCCTCTGGTGTGTGCCCTATTCCCCACAAAAGACATCAGATCCTTCTTACATTCTCATCCCAGCAAGACTGCCTGCCACAACCCTCAGTCTACCTCTTTTATTCAAAGACAACAAAAGCAATCACAAACAGGAAGCCCTGGCCCCAACAGCCAATCACTTCCTTCACAGGATATGACCTCACAGGATATGACCAAACAAGGATATGACCAAACAAGGATATGAGTTTATACAACAACCTATGACTACCATTCCTGCTGAGCTTATCTGTAGGTGTATGTCATGGCACCCCAAATATGTTGATCAAGCATACTGGGGTGACAAGAACAAACAACCGCTAAACCGATAATGTCTTTGCAGAGCGAACACACCCCCACCAGACGATCGTTCTGTGCATTGCACAGGGACCCTTTGCTGGCGGACATGTCTTCTCTCCGCAAACACCTCTCTCCAAACACCAGGAAGTTTTCCACTACCTAACAGGTCTCAACCAGCGTCAGTCTGCCCCAGTCAGCTCTTTAGAGCGGGCTGCGAGAGAACAGACACTGGGAGACTCTTATGACAATACATTAATATACATCTTCATGAAATTTTCCACAACTTGTTGAAGACTTGCTCGGCTGATGTCCCTTCTGGCTCCTGATCCTGCTTGCTATACTACTACGTTGATCTCTGGCTCGCCAACATTGGCATTGCCTCACTGTCTCATCTGGCTACTGAACTCTGGATATGTATTGACTACGCTTACACTGTTTTCCTTTTTATTATTATTAAACAAGTGTGATTAACTGTACTTCTGTCTCAGTCTGATTCATGGATTCTGACAGTAGGCAAAGGACATGAATTCAGAAGATGCAGTCAGTCCACTTGTTGGCAATATTTTTTCGAATCCGGATGACCAGGATCACCTCATGGATCAGTTTGCCTTGGCGTTAGAAATGCTCCTGAGTCGCACGGCTCACCCAGAATCTTCCACTATGGCTGCTCCTGTGTTGCAGGCTGTCTCTGCTGCTGCTCCAGTCTCTTTGCAGACACCCGCCTCGAGTATTACCTCTATAAGAGGCATGTCTGGTTCTGCTCCACTTCCCCAGCGATTAGGGGGTGATCCAGTGCAATGCAGAGGGTTTCTCAACCAGGTTGAGCTATACCTTGAAATGCTGCCCCAGGTGTTTCCCATGGACAGAAGTAAAATAGGTTTTGTGATATCTTTACTTTCTGAGAGAGCCTTGGCCTGGGCAAACCCTCTATGGGAGATGCAAAAACCTGTTTTCTTGAGTTACCCTGAGTTTGTGGCTTCTTTTATAAGGATATTTGATGTTCCCACACGCTCCGCTTCTGCTGCCAAGAGCCTCATGTTCATCAAACAGAGTACGAGAACCGTTGCCGATTACACCATTGAATTCCATACTCTGGCAGCAAAGGTTGCTTGGAACAATGAGGCCCTTGTGGCTGCCTTCTCTTATGGTCTCTCGCATAACATCAAGGATGAGATAGCAGACTCAGAGAAAGACCTCTCTTTTAAGAAGCGCTGGTGCAAGCCTCCTGTACATTTGTCTCTGAGCTTTGCAGTCCCACCCTTGCCTCCCTCACCTCCCACACCTCCCATGCCTCCTGGTACTGAGTCGGTCTTTGAAGATGAACCCATGCACTTGGGCTTCACGCGTCTCTCTGCGCGGAGGGAGAGATTGTGCCTTTATTGTGGCTAGGCTGGTCACTTTTTGAAGTCTGGTTCTACCCATCCAGTGAACGCCTGAACCATGAGGTCCTGTCACGGACAGACCTTAGGTGGCGTTGTTTCGCCTACAGTTTTCCAGAAAAATAAGCCACTGGTTTCGGTTACCCTGTCTTGGTCTGAGTTATCCATCGAGATACAGGCTCTAATTGACTCTGGGGCTGCAGGCCTGTTCATTGATGCTGCCTTTGTAAGCACTCGATTCCGCTGCAGCTGCATGACACTCCACTTGCCATTGAGGCTCTTGACGGGAGACCTCTACAGCCTGCCCACGTGACTCATGAGACAGTTCCATTGTCCATGGCCGTAGGGGCCCTTCACCATGAGATAATCCAATTCCAAGTTATTTCCTCACCTAAGTTTCTGCTGGTTATTGGTTATCCTTGGTTACAGAGGCACAACCCTTCTTTTGATTGGCTCCATGCTGAGGTTCTGTCCTGGTTGCCACAGTGCAGTGCGAGATGCTTCCAGAAGGTAGCCAAGGTCCTGTGCACCTCTTCACTCTCCTCCCTGCTGGAGGAGTACCGCGATTTTAGCGATGTCTTTGACAAAGGTCAAGCCAGTACTTTGCCTCCACACCAGTCGCATGATTGCGCAATTGACCTTCAACCTGGTGCCATACCCCCTTATGGCCGGGTTTACCCTTTGTCAGTCTTGGAGGATAAAGCCATGGAGGAGTATGTTGCAGATGAACTTTCTTGTGGTTTCATCTGCAAATCCTCATCTCCTGCTGGTGCTGGTTTCTTTTTTGTGAAGAAGATAAGTGGTGAACTGAGACCTTGTCTATCCCATTCCATTGATTACAGAGTTATTTGACTGCCTCAAGGGAGCAACTGTTTTCACAAAGCTTGATTTGCGAGGGGCATACAATCTCATCAGGATTAAGAAGGGCGCAGTGGGCTCTTTTCTTGTCAGGTTTTAATTACATCGTCTCATTCTTACCTGGTACTAAGAATGTAAGGGCTGACGCCTTGTCACAACAATTTTCCTCCACTTCCAAGATGGAGTCGGTTCCAGTTCCTGTGATTCCTCCTGATTGTATTCTGGCTATGGTCCGCACCAGTCTTACTTCTCCTTTGGGTGACAAAATTCTTGCTGCTCAGGTCGATGCTCCTCCTGAGAAACCTTGTGACCGCTGCTTTGTTCCCGAGAGTCTCCATACTGCCGTGCTCCAGACTTACCATTCTCCCAAGGCTGCTGGCCACGCTGGGAAGAATCAACTCTTTTTGGCCATTTCCCAACAATTCTGGTGGCCTAGTCTATGTGCTGATGTAACCAACTTCATAGCTGCCTGTTCCGTGTGTTCTGAGTAAGACTCCAGGACAACTTCCAGTGAGCCTCCTACATACCAAATGGAGAGAGGTGCTGGACCCACCTATCTATGGATTTCATTGTGCAGTCACCAACTCCCAGGGCAACACAGTTATCCTTATGGTGGTTGACCGGTTCTCGAAAATGTTGCATTGTATTCCACTCAAGAAGTTGCCTACTTCTAAGGAACTGGCTTCTATTTTTGCTCGGGAGATCTTCCGCTTACATGGGCTACCCAAGGTGATTGTCTCAAACAGGGGTAGTCAGTTTGTGTCCTGGTTCTGGCGAGCCTTTTGTGCACATTTGGGTATTCAGCTTGATTTCTCCTCTGCGCATCCCCCGCAGTACTTGGAGCAATTCCTACGTTGCTATATTTCTGACCATTATAACAACTGGTCAGACCTCTTACTGTGGGCGGAGTTTGCTCACAATCGTGCCTTGAATTCAGCTTTCTGTTTGTCCCCGTTTATGGCAAACTATGGTTTCCAACCTTCCGTGTTGCCTACTTTGTTTGTTCCTCAGAGTATTTATGCATTAGAGGAGCATCACCGTGGACTTCGTTCCACTTGGGCACAAGTCCAGGAGGCTTTGCGACATGCTAACGATAGGTACAGACTCCATGCTGACTGCAAACGCCTGCCTGCGCCCAGTGGCGTAGCGTGGGTTGTCAGCACCCGGGGCAAGGCAAGTAATTTGCGCCCCCCCCCTCAACCTGCAGACTTTTAGCTATCCCTGAGTCCCTTCAAATACAATAGTACTGACCTACCTGATTCCTATACTGACCACTACACTGAGAACTACACTGTCCACTACACTACATTGTCCACTACACTGACCACTATACTATACTGACCACTATACTATACTGACCACTATACTATACTGACCACTATACTATACTGTCCACTATATTACACTGACCACTACACTGACCACCATACTACACTGTCCACTATACTACACTACACTGTCCACTATACTACACTGTCCACTATACTACATTACACTGTCCACTATACTACATTACACTGTACACTATACTACACTTGACCACTATA
Organism: Aquarana catesbeiana; assembly: GCA_037953035.1. Lineage (NCBI taxonomy): Eukaryota > Metazoa > Chordata > Amphibia > Anura > Ranidae > Aquarana > Aquarana catesbeiana. The sequence goes on along the minus strand of JBBHAA010001355.1, from coordinate 1,756,131 downwards.
CTACACTATACTGACCACCATACTACACTGTCCACTATACTACACTATACTGACCACCATACTACACTGTCCACTATACTGACCACCATACTACACTGACCACTATACTACACTGTCCACCATACTACACTGACCACTATACTACACTGACCACCATACTACACTGACCACTATACTACACTGACCACCATACTATATTATACTGACCACCATACTACACTGACCACTATACTACACTGACCACCATACTACACTGACCACTATACTACACTGACCACCATACTACATTATACTGACCACCATACCACACTGACCACTATACTACACTGACCACCATACTACACTGACCACCATACTACACTGACCACTATACTACACTGACCACCATACTACACTGACCACCATACTACACTGACCACTATACTACACTGACCACTATACTACACTATACTGACCACCATACTACACTGACCACTATACTACACTGTCCACCATACTACACTGTCCACCATACTACACTGACCACTACACTACACTGACCACTACACTACACTACACTGACCACTACACTACACTGACCACTATACTACACTATACTGACCACCATACTACACTGTCCACTATACTACACTATACTGACCACCATACTACACTGTCCACTATACTACACTATACTGACCACCATACTACACTGACCACCATACTACACTCTCCTCCATACTACACTGTCCACCATACTACACTGACCACTACACTACACTGACCACTACACTACACTACACTGACCACTACACTACACTGTCCACTATACTACACTATACTGACCACCATACTACACTGTCCACTATACTACACTATACTAACCACCATACTACACTGACCACTATACTACACTGTCCACTATACTACACTATACTGACCACCATACTACACTGTCCACCATACTACACTGACCACCATACTACACTGACCACCATACTACACTGTCCACTACACTAACCACTACACTACACTGTCCACTATACTACACTATACTGACCACCATACTACACTGTCCACTATACTACACTGACCACCATACTACACTGACCACCATACTACACTGACCACCATACTACACTGTCCACCATACTACACTGTCTACTACACTAACCACTACACTGACCACTATACTACACTACACTGACCACCATACTACACTGTCCACCATACTACACTGACCACCATACTACACTGTCCACTACACTAACCACTACACTGACCACTATACTACACTACACTGTCCACCATACTACACTGTCCACCATACTACACTGTCCACTATACTACACTGACCACCATACTACACTGACCACCATACTACACTGTCCACTATACTACACTGACCACCATACTACACTGTCCACTATACTACACTGACCACTACACTAACCACTACACGAACCACTATACTACACTACACTGACCACTATACTACACTACACTGACCACCATACTACACTGTCCACCATACTACACTGACCACTATACTACACTGACCACCATACTACACTGTCCACTACACTACACTGTCCACTACACTACACTGTCCACTACACTATACTGTCCACTATACTACACTGTCCACTATACTACACTGTCCACTATACTACACTGTCCACTACACTATACTGTCCACTATACTACACTATACTGACCACCATACTACACTGTCCACTACACTACACTGTCCACTATACTACACTGTCCACTATACTACACTATACTGACCACCATACTCCACTGTCCACTACACTACACTGACCTCCATACTAAACTACACTATATTGACCACTATGCTAACCACTATACTATACTACACTAACCACTATACTATACTACACTAACCACTATACTATACTACACTAACCACTATACTGACCACTATACTACACTATACTGTCCACTACACTGCCCCCCATAGTGACACTACACTGACCTCCATACTATACTACACTACACTACACTACACTGTCCTGCCTACAGTCTTTCTCTCTCACCCCCCTCCCTCCCCCCCGGCCAGTAACAAGACTCTCACTTACCTTCTTATCCTGGCTGCATCGATCCGGATGAGGAGGACACAGCGGCGGCTCACATTCTTCTCTCCTCTGCGCTCTGCTTGCTGCCATGTTCAGTATCCAGCACCCTGTGATTGGGCGTATGGGGGTCATGTGCGGAGGCGGGACGCCTCACATGACCCCCATACACCCAATCACAGGGCGCCGGACACTTAACATGGTGGCCGGAGCCCGGGGACACAAAATTAGAAATTAGGAGGAGGCAGCCAGTGACACATACTGGCGCCCCCCTAAATATCGCGCCCGGGGCCACGGCACCCCCTGCACCCCCCACGCATATGCCACTGCCTGCGCCTTCCTACCAGGTTGGGGACAGAGTCTGGCTGTCGTCTTGCAACCTCTGACTTCGTGTTCCTTCTTTGAAGTTTGCACCTAGGTTTATTGGGCCTTTCTGTATCCTTTGCAGGATTAAATCAGTGGCTTATGCGTTGGACCTTCCCCCTAGTATGTGCATCTCTAATGTGTTTCATGTCTCCTTATTGAAATCTTTGGTCTGCAACCGCTTTACCACCTCGGTGCCACATCCTCACCCTATTCAGGTTGAGAACCATGAGGAGTATGAAGTACAATACATTGTTTACTCTCGTAGGTTCCGTGGGCACATACAGTACCTGATGCATTGGAAGGAGTACGGTCCGGAGGAACGCTCTTGGGTCTCATCCTCTGACTTACATGCCCCTGTCCTCCTTCATGATTTCTAAAGACATTTTCCCCTCAAGCCTGGTAGTCCTCCGAGGGGGAGGGGTCGTTGGGGGGGTACTGTCAGGGCTGAGCTCAGCCCTTCCTTCTCTGAGCTGACTGCTCAGCTGTCGGCTAATTGCCAGCTCCTTTCTCACCACAGTGACTCAGCTGTTGATGATCTGCCTACTTAAAGCTGCCCAGCTCACTTCATCTCTGCCTTCGCCTTTGGTCACATCTCACAGACTTTCTCCTTCTGGCTCCTGATCCTGCTTGCTGTACTACGTTGATCTCTGGCTCTCTGACATTGGCATTGGCTCACTACCCGATCTGGTTACTGAACTCTGACTATGTATTGACTACGCTTACTCTGTTTACCTTTTTATTATTATTAAACAAGTGTGGTTAACTGTACTTCTGTCTCAGTCTGATTCATGGTTTCTGACACATATATAGTGTGGACGTGGACTTAGTCCCCCTGAGCCATGAGTGGCGAAAGGCACCCTGCCTTTGGCCAGTTATGGCTCTCTTAGCTGAGGGCACTGTGATTGGCCAAAGTATGCAGGTCATGGTGCATGCTCTGGCCAATCATCATACAGCATTGCACTGCTGAAATTGGCACGAAAGGCCCATAATGTTCGGTTTTCGACTAACGGGCGAACAGCCAAGCTCATCCCTACTCAGAGGAGACCTGCCCACTCATCCACATGCAGCATCCCCTTCTCCAGCCCACAGAAGTCTAAACTGAAGCACTCTCACAGACGCCATGGAGCAGGTGAGCACATGGAGGAGGAATGTAACTCCAGGGAAGACACTAGGGAACTAGTGGAGGTGCTGGAGGAGTTTCCTACTCAAGGATAGGGATGAGCTTCATGTTCCAATCGAACTCATGTTCAATTCAAGCTGTTCGATCCTTCGTCGAATTGCGAACTATATGGGCCGTTCGCGCCAAATTCATGTGGCGCGTCACGGCCCATAATTCACTGCGGCATCGCAGTGCATTGCTGGCTGATGATTGGCCAAGCATGCACTATGACCCGCATGCTTGGCCAATCACAGCGCCGTCGGTAGAGAGAGCTGTAATTGGCCAAAGCCAGGGTGGCTTTGGCCAATAATGGCTCAGGGGGTTTAGAACACGCCCCACACTATATAAGGCCGCCTGCACGGCGGCCCTGTGTAGTGTGTTTCGGCATGCTGAGAGAGAGACAGTGTCACTTCATTTGAGTTAGCTAGATTAGGCAGGACAGTCAGTGAGTTAACTGCACTTACAGTGTATTGTGTATATATATGCATCCCACGTGTTGCATATATATATATATATACACTGTATTCAGTTTAGCTAGATCTGTTCCTGTTATCTTCCTACTGACAGACAGGCTTGTCTTGTTACAGTATTTACAGCTACCTGAAGAAAATTGCTGGTGTTCTTTTGATCCTATTAGTACCACAGTCAGGCAGCTAGACTATTTACAGTTAGTGTAGTGCGTCCTCCTCACAGTGTTCAGTTAAAGCTACAAGTTAGTTTAGTGTGACCTCTGCACAGTGTTCAGCTAAAACTACAAGTTAGTGTTGTGCACAGTGTTCAGCTAAAGCTACAAGTTAGGGTAGTGCGTCCTCCTCACAGTGTTCAGCTAAAGATACAAGTTAGTTTAGTGTGACCTCTGCACAGTGTTCAGCTAAAGCTACAAGTTAGTGTAGTGCGTCCTGCTCACAGTGTTCAGCTAAAACTACAAGTTAGTGTAGTGCGACCTCTGCATAGTGTTCAGCTAAAGCTACAAGTTAGTGTAGTGCGTCCTCCTCACAGTGTTCAGCTAAAACTACAAGTTAGTGTAGTGAGACCTGTGCACAGTGTTCAGCTAAAGTTACAAGTTAGTGTAGTGCGTCCTGCTCACAGTGTTCAGCTAAAACTACAAGTTAGTGTAGTGCGACCTCTGCACAGTGTTCAGCTAAACCTACAAGTTAGGGTAGTGCGTCCTCCTCACAGTGTTCAGCTAAAGCTACAAGTTGGTGTAGTGTGTCCTCCTCACAGTGTTCAGCGAAAACTACAAGTTAGTGTAGTGTGACCTCTGCACAGTGTTCAGCTAAAGCTACAAGTTAGTGTAGTGCGTCCTCCTCACAGTGTTCAGCTAAAACTACAAGTTAGTGCAGTGAGACCTCTGCACAGTGTTCAGCTAAAGCTACAAGTTAGTGTAGTGCGTCCTCCTCACAGTGTTCAGCTAAAACTAAAGTTAGTGTAGTATGACCTCTGCACAGTGTTCAGCTAAAGCTACAAGTTAGTGTAGTGCATCCTGCTCACAGTGTTCAGCTAAAACTACAAGTTAGTGTAGTGCGACCTCTGCACAGTGTTCAGCTAAAGCTACAAGTTAATGTAGTGCGTCCTCCTCACAGTGTTCTGCTAAAACTACAAGTTAGTGTAGTGTGACCTCTGCACAGTGTTCAGCTAAAGCTACAAGTTAGGGTAGTGCGTCCTCTGAACAGTGTTCAGCTAAAGCTACAAGTTGGTGTAGTGTGTCCTCACAGTGTTCAGCGAAAACTACAAGTTAGTGTAGTGCGACCTCTGCACAGTGTTCAGCTAAAGCTACAAGTTGGTGTAGTGCGTCCTCCTCACAGTGTTCAGCTAAAACTAGAAGTTAGTGTAGTGCGACCTCTGCACAGTGTTCAGCTAAAGCTACAAGTTAGTGTAGTGCGTCCTCCTCACAGTGTTCAGCTAAACCTACAAGTTATTTTTTTGCGAGCTCTGCACAGTGTTCAGCTAAAGCTACCTGTAGAAGGTTGGTGGTGTTTTCCTGATCCTATCACTACCGCAGGCAGCTAAATAAGCTACAAGTTATTTTTTGGCGAGCTCTGCACAGTGTTCACCTAAAGCTACCTGTAGAAGGTTGGTGGTGTTCTCATACTACAGGCAGGCAGTTGATTTTGCTAGCTGATATATATATATCCCTGCTTAGTGCAGTTAGAGGCTATTAATATGTCTGGAAGGCCAACAAGGAGAGTCAGACAGTCACAAGCCAATAAAAGAGGGCAAGCAGGCTCTGTGTCTAGAGGTAACAATGCTGGTTGTGGAGACGGTGTATCCTCATCGGCACATGGCCGTATGACATGCTTGGCCTTTTTTTCGGCAGCTGGCCATGTTGAGCCGCAACATGTGGAAGACTTGGTCGAGTGGATGACCAAGCCGTCCTCATCCTCTCTCACCCATGCTCAGGGTACTTTGTCTGGCAAAGCAGTGGCCTCTTCCCTCAGCTCAATGTCATCAGTAACTCCTTCCCTAGCCCCACCATGTCCTCCTGAGGAGTCCCTCAAACTGTTTGACCACAGTGTTGGGTATATGCTCCAGGAGGATGCCCAGCGTTTGGAAGGCTCTGATGATGATACTGAACTAGATGAAGGCAGTAACGTGAGCATGGACAGAGGGGGTGCCCAAGAAGGACAGCAATCTGGCAGTCATGCTCCCCCTTCTGCAGCATACTGCCAGGTTTGCTCCAGTGATGAGGAGGGAGGGGATGATGAGGTCACTGACTCAACGTGAGTACCTGATAGGAGAGAGGAAGAGGAGGAGGAGGCACATCACCAACGAAGCAGGATGCCCTCCAGGGGCCAGCCTAAGGGCAGCACACTGACTGCATCAAATCCCAAAGATCCGCATGTGCAGGGCGCTGCAGTCTCTGCGCGTTATTCAAAAAGTTCTTTGGTGTGGGTCTTTTTGAGATGAGTGCATCAGATCGCACCGTTTCTATTTGCAACATATGTCTCAAGCGTATCTCGCGTGGCCAAAACATCTCCTGCTTGGGCACCACATGCTTGACCAGACATATGTTGACCTGCCATGCAGTTCGTTGGCAAGCGTATCTAAAAGACCCACACCAAAGAACAAAGAGGACCTCTCCTTGCTCCTCATCAGCTGAGATCTCCAACCCCACTATACCTTCTTTCCTCTCTGAGACCTGCACTGAGAGGAATGAAGGTGTAGAATTAGGTGTGTCACAGCCAAGTACTTGTGGGAAATCTGCTTTCGGTACACCGACGTCAGATTGTACCAGGCAAAATTTCCCTGCCCCAGCTGCTGCACCGCTGAAAGAAGTTCGCTCCCAGCCATTCACATGCCCAGCGGTTGAATGCTAGCTTGGCAAAATTGCTAGCACTTCAACTGCTGCCTTTTCAGTTGGTAGACTCTGCCCCCTTCCGTGAGTTTGTGAAATGTGCAGTTCCTCAGTGGCAGGTACCCAAACGGCACTTTTTCACATGAAAGGCGATTCCAGCTCTCTACCGACATGTGGAAGACAATGTCTTGGCCTCGCTGGACAGGGCGGTCAGCGTAAGGTGCATATTACCACTGACTCATGGTCCAGCAGGCATGGACAGGGACGTTACCTAAGTTTCACGGCGCATTGGGTGACTCTGCTGGCAGCTGGGAAGGATGCAGGACAAGGTGCAGTAGTGTTGGAGGTTGTTAAGCCACCACGCCTCCAAAATGCCACTACTAATGATTCTGACACACCTCTCTCCTCCACCTCCTCCTCTTCTTCTTTCCTCCATGGCCTCTTCCTGTGATTTGTCCTTGGAACCAGCGGTGCTCCGTAGGCGTTCAAGTGGCTACGCAAGTACGCAGGCCAAAAGATGCCATGCGGTGCTTGAGCTGGTGTGCTTGAGGGACAGGAGCCACACTGGGGCAGAGGTTCTGTCAGCTCTGCAGGGGCAGGTTCAGAGGTGGTGGATGCCAGGCCAACTTAAGGCAGAAATGGTGGTTTGTGACAATGGCACCAACCTCCTCTCTTCCCTCCGACAGGGACAAATGACCCATGTGCCCTGTTTGGCTCACGTCCTTAACTTGGTGGTGCAGCGGTTCTTGGGCAGGTACCCGGGCTTACAGGATGTCCTGAGGCAGGCCAGGAAAGTCTGTGTGCATTTAGGCCGGTCATATAATGCCAGTGCTCGGCTGGCGGACCTACAAGAGGAGTTTAACCTGCCCAAGAACCGCCTAATCTGTGACATGCCCACCAGGTGGAACTCAACGTTGGCCATGCTGCAGTGGCTGCACACACAGCAGAGGGCCATCAATGAGTACCTGTGTGACTATGGCACCAGGACAGGGTCAGGGAAGCTTGTTTTTTTTTCCCCATGCCAGTGGGCCATGATCAGGGATGCATGCACTGTCCTGTCACCTTTTGAGGAGGCCACGAGGATGGTGAGCAGTGACAGTGCATGCATCAGTGACACTGTCCCCCTTGTCCACCTGTTGGAGCACACGCTGCATGGAATAATGGACAGGGCACTTGAGGCAGAACAGAGGCAGGAAGAGGAGGACTTCCTTAGCTCTCAAGGCCCCCTTTATCTAGACAGTGTTCCTGCGTGCCTGCCGATCACACAGGAAGAGGAAGAGGAGAAGGAGGAGGAGGAGGAGGAGGATTGTGTCAGTATGTAGGTGGAGCCTGGCACTCAGCATCAGCAGCAGTCTTTAAGGGATCAGTCCCAAGAAACACATGGACTTGTACGTGGCTGGGAGGAGGTGGTTGCGGACCATGTCATCCTAATGCCCCGTACACACGGTCGGATTTTCCGATGGAAAATATCCGATCAGAGCGTGTTGTCGGAAATTCCGACCGTGTGTGGGCTCCATCAGACATTTTCCATCGGATTTTCCGACACACAAAGTTGGAGAGCAGGAGATAAAATTTTCCGACAACAAAATCCGTTGTCGGAAATTCCGATCGTGTGTACACAAATCCGAAGGACAAAGTGCCACGCATGCTCAGAATAAATAAAGAGATGAAAGCTATTGGCCACTGCCCCGTTTATAGTCCAGACGTACGTGTTTTACATCACCGCGTTTAGAACGATCGGATTTTCCGACAACTTTGTGTGACCGTGTGTATGCAAGACAAGTTTGAGCCAACATCCGTCGGACAAAATCCTAGGATTTTGTTGTCGGAATGTCCGAACAAAGTCCGACCGTGTGTATGGGGCATTAGTGACCCAGAGGACTCCGGACCGAATTCCTCAGCAAATGCTGCATGGCCTCCCTGATCCTGCAAAGCTTGCGTAAGGATCCTCATATTCGTGGTATCAAGGAGAAGGACCAATACTGGCTGGCAACCCTCCTTGATCCACGTTACAAGGGTAGTCATAGAAGAGGGTGACTGGTTCTCCTAGGTTAGGAAAGAGAGGGGGCCGTGCCACATCCAGAAAATTTATTCAAACAAAGAGAGGGGGTTCCCCTAATTGGATTTTTCCGGCACTTGCACAAAAATTAATGTATAGTAAGAAAGTACATATTCATATATAGGAGAATAAAACAATGTTTGTATTTATTTAGAAACTTTTCATATTAAAAACAGTGCAAACATTTGCAAACAACAAAAACATAATATAATGCATATGATTCAAGAACATTCTGTATCCATGTCTGTTAATAGATGACAATAGGATGATGGGGTTCTTTTCAATCCCGACGCGCTTCGGGGTATATTCTATTTCAAACCTTCTTCAGGGGCATGTTTGAAAAGAAAAATTCATCTAAATTGATTAAAGAAGTATAATTGATCAATTGCCATATATATCTATATGACAATAGTTATTTCTAGGTTAAATGATCCATTGATCACCTACCTGTTGTGTTGTCGTTGATTTCTATGCAAAAGGATGATGTCAGTTTAGAATAAGGAGCAAGGGGTGCTTGCAGAAGAAATGGCGCTTACTTGGGTGTTCGTAGATCGGGAATGCTGTTCTCTGGGTACTTTAATTACATGTGTGGTACTTCCCCAAAGAAGGGGGAAGGACAGGGGGGGGAGGGGGTTTGTTTGTTTGTATTAAGTATATATAGCTTCACCTACCCCTGCCCTCCACGGATGCATGTAGGCCACAGCGGTATACTGGAGCACAGAGGAACAATCCTATAGCTAAAAATCCACATAATTTCAATAAGTAATGAGTTCTCACTGAACAGAGAGAGTAGTAGTAATTTTTTAATTTTTTATGTGAAAGAATATCAAATATATCACTGATCCTATATCTAATATACCTTGAAAAAGTGATTGTTGTGAAACAGTCCTGATATGCCATTATGAAAAAGAAAAATAGGTTCATGAAACTTATATGAGATTTGTGCTGTGCGTTCCCATCACGTTAACCAGTGTGGTGTATGTTTGAGGCATGATGACAGGGAATTTTTTATTTATTTTTTATTTATATATATGTATACATCTATATACACGTATACATCTATATACACACACAATATATATCTGTATGAGTGGGAGATCAAGGGTTCATAAGGTAATGGTTCAGATGTTACATCTTTAGGATTTCAAAGATAACAGGCACAGTACACGTAGTGGCAAACAGAAGGAGTGTTTCACAGACAATGGCCAGGTTTAAAAGAAAAAAACCCAAGTTTAAATAGCAAAAAGAAAAGGATTCATTTACCTTGACTCAAACAGTATGTAAGACTGGCCAGCCACACATCCCAGCATCCGGCAGGTACAGCGCCTGAGCTGGGAATGAGTGGGGCCAGTCTATATAGAGGACGAGTTCCAATCAGCCGGCGCAATAATTGCGTTCAGCTGACTGGTGTTACTCGTCAGCTGGAGAGCCTCACTAATGCTCCCTGAGACGGGGATGCGCGGCATCGCCCCTACCACGCATGCGCAAGCGCAGTTACGTTGGGGCGGCGTCACGCACACCCGTCCCACCGGCACGGGATGCCTCACCGGCGGACTGCGCATGTCCGCCGGAGTGGCAATATGGAGGCGGTCGGCAAAGTTGTTGTGTTGCCATGGTAGCCTCCTACAGTGCCGCCCAGATAGGAACGCTGGGCGGCCTTTCCGTGCCGGGCAACCGCTGGTGGAAAATGCACCGGGGGGGGGCCCGGGAGAGGCAAGTCAGATGGCAACTAACATCCCTAGGGGAACTATTAAAGATTTAGTAACATAGGAAAGGAGGCGTATCGTAATATTTATGAGTTGTATATGTACAGAGGTAAACAGAGAACAGCAGGTATAGTGTATAATAGCACATGAATGTGCTTGCAAATACTCTATATGAATGGTCTGTTTATAAATGGACAAGAAAAAGGGAAGGGGGGGGAAACGTTACAACGTTACAAGGGTAAGGTTGCGGACCTTATCTTGCCGTCACAGAGGGAGCGGAGGATGAAACATCTTCGGGAGGCCTTGCAGAAAGGTCTGTGCAATGCGTTCCCAGAGACTGGGAGGTTACAAACTCCTGTTTCTGGACAACATGTTGCTGAGACTTCGGTCAGTCAAAGAAGGAGCGGTGGAGAAGGTGACCATCTGACCGATGCGTTCAGACAATTTTTTGGTCTGCAGCCCCAAGGTATGATCGGTTCCAGCAACCATCGCCAGCGTCTGTTTTACATGATGCAGGAATATCTAGGGGCAAGATCTGACTTGGACACCTTTCCCACCAAAAATCCTCTGGGTTACTGGGTCTTGAGGATGGATCACTGGCCAGAGCTTGCACAGTATGCATTTGAGCTACTGACCTGTCCTGCATCCAGCGTTCTTTGCTGCTGAAGGCTTTGTAACCGATCACAGGGTGCGTCTGTCCACCGACTCGGTCGATTGACTGACCTTCATAAAGATGAATCAGTCTTGGATCACCACCAGCTACCAAGCACCCGATGCTGATGTAACCAAATAATCTTTTTTTGAAATCTCAGATCCCTTCAAAGACTGCCTATGCTGATGCTGAGTGACTATCCTAAGTAATTATCCTCTTCCTCCTTAATGATCACGATGATAGTTTGTAAGAACATTTTTTGGTTCTAGGCGCCGCCACCAGTGCCTAAGGCCCAATTTTTCAGCCCCTGTTTAACAGGGGCGTGTAATTACAATTTTTGATGCAATACTTTGCAGCAGGGCTTGTTCCTGCGTTCCAACTAGAGTATCTGTGAGGGGGTTGCAGTGTTGTGGCACCAGCACCAATGCCTAAGGCCCAATTTTTCAGCCCCTGTTTAACAGGAGCGTGTAATTACAATTTTTGATGCAATACTTTGCAGCAGGGCTCGTTCCTGTGTTCCAACTAGAGTATCTGTGAGGGGTTGCAGTGTTGTGGCACCAGCACCAGTGCCTAAGGCCCAATTTTTCAGCCCCTGTTCAACAGGGGCATGTAATTACAATTCTTGATCTAATATTTCACAGCAGGGCCTGTTTCTGCACCTACCAAGAGCGAGTGAGGACTTACAGTGTTGTGGCACCAGCACCACCACCACCACCAAAGGCCCAATTTTTCAGCCCCTGTTAAACAGGGGCATGTAATTACAATTCTTGATCTAATATTTCACAGCAGGGCCCATTTCTGCGCCCACCAAGAGCGAGTGAGGACTTACAGTGTTGTGGCACCAGCACCACCACCACCAAAGGCCCAATTTTTCAGCCCCTGTTCAACAGGGGCATGTAATTACAATTCTTGATCTAATATTTCACAGCAGGGCCCTGAGAGGGCTTACAGTGTTGTGGCCACAACAACACCTAAAACCCAAATTTCTGCTGAGTATATAGGGCAGGCCCCTACTTTCAAACATCCAACAAGATGAAATCTACCCCTAGGAAGGGAAATTCTCTCCTGTAAGAGTTAATATGGGAAAAACATTTCTCTTTTCCACTGATGCTTTATCACCAATCCTTGTTTCACAAAAAACCCCAAATTTTCAAAAAACATTTGGCATTGGGACAAAAAGTGAGGTTCAATCTTCTGAAGAGGAGCACAGACAGCAAAACAAATGTCACAGTGGTGATGTTTTCCAAAAAGCTTAAAAAAGATTTTTTGGCTGGAGCTAAACACGTTAAAAATGTACCCATTCAAAATTACAAACAGATTCTACTTAACAGCAAACCTACAGTCCCTGTCTTGTTTGCACCGCCTGTATACTGCTGTTCAGAGTATATAGGGCCTGGTGGCCCCACACCTTTCCTTTTTTTAATTTGAGTGCGGGGTTCCCCTTAATATCCATACAAGACCCAAAGGGCCTGGTAATGGACTGGGGGGTACCCATGCCATTTGTCTCACTGATTTTCATCCATATTGCCAGGACCCGACATTACATTAAAGCTGCAAACAGTTTTAAATGACTTTTTTCCTTTAAAAATGACATTTTGTGCAGGGACTGTTCTAAGCACGGGAAACACGCGCCACTTTACAGGCATACTATAGACACCCCCCAGGTACAATATTTAAAGGAATATTTCACTTTTTTTTTACTTTAAGCATCATTAAAATCACTGCTCCTGAAAAAACGGCCGTTTTTAAAAGTTTTTTTGCATTGATGCATGTCTCCTGGGGCAGAACCCGGGTCCCCAAACCCTTTTTAGGACAATACCATGCAAATTAGCCTTTAAAATGAGCACTTTTGATTTCGAACGTTCAAGTCCCATAGACGTCAATGGGGTTCTAACGTTCGTGCAAATTTTCGGTCCGTTCGCAGGTTCTGGTGCAAACCGAACTGGGGGTGTTCGGCTCATCCCTACTCAAGGGCAACCAATTCATATCACAACTCTAAAAGATATGTTAGTATCTTTAAGGGACTCATTACACAGGGACATGGTCTCGTTTATGGCTCAAGTGAAGGCTAAAGTCTCCTATCTAGGGGATCGGGTGAAGCACATTGAGAAAAAAATGAGGGAATATGCAAATGCACACAATTAACTGGTTGATGCCCATAATGAAGCAATTGATGCACTTATACTGGCAGACCTTGAAGATAGGTCTTGCAGGAATAATGTAAAATTCAGGGGCATTTCAGAAAATGTATTATCTGTGGATCTTCGCCAGTATATACAACAACTGATATCTACCATCTTACCTAACATCCCAGAGAGAGAGCTTGTAGTGGATCATGCCTATAGGTTCTCCAAATCAGATCATTTGCCTGACAATGTGCCTGGAGATGTCATTGCAAACATTCATTTTTTCCATGTAAAGGATGACCTTATACAATTTGCCAGGCATAACTCTCCACGTCCTTTCCTCCCACTGACACCCACAATGGGGCACTATTCCTCCCACTGACACCCACAATGGGTCACTATTCCTGCCACTGATAACCACAATGGGGCACTATTCCTCCTACTGATACACACAGTGGTGCACTATTCCTCCCACTGATACCCACAATGGGGCACTATTCCTCCCACTGATACCCACAATGGAGCACTATTCTTCCCACTGATACCAATGATAGGGCACTATTTTTCCCACTGACACCCACAATGGGGTACTATTCCTCCCACTGATGTCAATGATGAGGCACTATTCCTCCCACCTATACCAATGATAGGGTGCTATTGATCTTTTATTGAAAATAATCAAGTAACCAATTTTATACAAAAGTAAAAAACAAAACCATAGTACAAAACTTCAACAGAAATCCAAGGAATACACATCCATGTTCAGAATATTTACAATATATACATAGTCCACTAGGAACACATTTTAGGAAAACTATTTACATAAAGCAGCAGAGAGGGCCTAAGAGGCACAACCCATCACCTATGTATGCAGCAATTTATCAAAAATGAATCCAAAAAATAATAATCTAGGGTGATAAGAGACAGGCAGCCACACCCGGGAAAGAGACTCCTGGCAGTCAGGGAGGCTTGAAACCCCTCCACGCCTTCAACCAAGCCCCCTGACTGCGCTTGTCTCTCTCAAGTACCCGAATCTTCTCCACCTCATGCAAAATGTCATACACCACCACCTGAACAGGAAGGATTTTATGCCGAATGCAGACCTGACACCGTGCGTTCCAAGTGAAATAACGGACTACTAGGCTAACTAAAAAAAGTGTATCCAAACAAAAAACCCCACCAGTATTGAATGCTCTGTACACCCACTCAGCATAACCCAGCCTGGAGAGGAAAGGAACACCGAGGGCCCGCCCCACCTGTTTGTACACCTCTATGTTAAAAGGGCAATGAAGCAGAAAATGGTCCATAGTCTCCTCCTCACCTGCACACTCCGCACCCGAGAACAGCTACGATCCATCCCACTGCGGAATTTCAAATTGCCCCGAACATAGAGTCTCCCATGGAAGCACAACTAGGCCAGATCCCTAAATTTAGGGGGTACTCTGTCCAAATTAATAAGTCTTAACCTTGCCCTCAAAACTGGGCCTGGGCAATCCCTTAAGGCCAGTGGGTCATGAAAGACTTCGCTCAAGACTCGACTCATAAGGACTTTCCTCGGAACCGATCTGAGATCTTCAGCCGACAATCGCCACTGCCGTAGTAACTTCAGGCATGGAGCGACATAGGCTGGTAGCTGACCACGATGACCCCTGAGATTCTTCACTTGGCCACCTTCTTCCCAAAGTCGTAGAAAAGGCCTAAACCAAGATCTAAATATGCCTACCCATCCAGGAGGTTCCACTGCAAGCATATTACCAATGTTAAACTTGAGAAAAAGCAGAGAAAAGAAAAGAACTGGGTTGACCATATCTAAGCCACCCTCCCTCCTGGATAGATAGGTGACATTCCTCTTGATGTGGTTCAGTCTGTTCCCCCACAACATCTGGAAGAACACACTACTGACCCTAGCATAGAGAGACACTGGCAAGATGCAGACAAAGCTGACATACAAGAAGATCGGAATCAGGTAAGTCTTAATCAGATCAACCCTTTCCCTCATAGATAACTTCCATCTCTTCCAGCTGACCACCTTAGTATTGGCAATTTCCAGTCTGCCTTCCCAGTTTTTGAGGCCATAATCGCCAGGTCCAAATTCAATGCCTAGAATCTTAATTCTTTCCTGGGGCACTGGAAAGGTGTCCGGGAGATCAAAACCCTCACCTTCCTTTCCCATCCAGAAAACTTCAGTCTTTTCCTGATTGATCTTGGAGCCTGATGCTTCAGAATACCATGATGTCAGAGAGACCACCTCCTCTGCTTCATCCGCCCCAGTGTGGCACCCTACACAACATGCTGCTCTCTAGCCTCCTGATGAAGGGGTCGATTGCAAACACATAGAGCAGGGGACTCAGGGGACAACCCTGGCGCACCCCGGAGCCAACCTCAAAGGACTGCCCAACCCAACCATTAACAAGAGGAAAGCTTTCTGCCCCCTTATACAAGATTTTTAACCAATCGACAAAACCACCCGGCAGACCGTACTTACTAAGGAGCAACCACAGGTACTCATGGTTAACACGATCAAAAGATTTTGCCTGATCCAAGGTCAGCATATACTTTCCCCAGCCTGCAGCCCTGCATCGCTCCAAGGCCTCCCAGACAGCTAAAACCGCTGTGAAGGTGCTCCTACCCTGGACCGAAAAATGCTGATGGCGAGAAAGCAAAGACTCTGCTACTGACGATAGGCGCCAGAAAATGATCTTTGCCAGTATCTTTCTATCGACATTAAGAAGGCTGATGGGGCGCCAATTCTCAATCATCGAAGGATCTTTACCCTTTGAAAGAAGAATCACAGCTGAGTGCCTCATGGAAGGGGGAAGTACCCCCTCATCAAGGCAACTGTTAAAAACCTCTACCAAATGTGGGGCCAGAATAGACTTAAAAGCTTTGTAAAACTCAGCCGTCAAGCCATCTGGCCTAGGTGACTTTTTGATGGCAAGCTGTTCAATTGCACTCATCACCTCTTCAACTGTGATCTCCTCTGTCAAATTCATCAATGGGACATCTTCATCATTTAGACCTGGAGTAGAGTCCAAAAGCTTTCCATCTTGTCACGGTTAAGCTCTTTCCTCCCAAGAAGGTCAACATAAAAGGACCTCACGACCTCCAGAATCCTTGACCTGGACTTTGTCAAGGAACCTGTACTGTCCTTAAGGCCAATGACCGTTTTAACAGCTACACCTTGTTTGCAGTTCTGGTAAGGGTCGGGCGAGTAGTACTTCCCATAGTCCCTCTCCAGAACCAAAGAGGCATGCCGGTCATATTGACACTTCCTGAGAAGGAGTTTCACTTCGGAGATTGCCCCAGGATCTCCTCCTCTCGAGACAAGAATATCCAGCTTCCTCCATAAACGTTGGTAGGTCATGTATTTATTAAACTGCTTTCTATTGGCTAGGCCCCTGAAGAATCCATCAATCCTCTTTTTGGTCAGCTCCCACCACTCAGCCTTGCTGCTACAAAAGTCCAGGCCGGTCATATAATGCCAGTGCTCGGCTGGCGGACCTACAAGAGGAGTTTAACCTGCCCAAGAACCGCCTAATCTGTGACATGTCCACCAGGTGGAACTCAACGTTGGCCATGCTGCAGTGGCTGCACACACAGCAGAGGGCCATCAATGAGTACCTGTGTGACTATGGCACCAGGACAGGGTCAGGGAAGCTTGTTTTTTTTTCCCCACGCCAGTGGGCCATGATCAGGGATGCATGCACTGTCCTGTCACCTTTTGAGGAGGCCACGAGGATGGTGAGCAGTGACAGTGCATGCATCAGTGACACTGTCCCCCTTGTCCACCTGTTGAAGCACACGCTGCATGGAATAATGGACAGGGCACTTGAGGCAGAACAGAGGCAGGAAGAGGAGGACTTCCTTAGCTCTCAAGGCCCCCTTTATCCAGACAGTGTTCCTGCGTGCCCGCCGATCACACAGGAAGAGGATGAGGAGAAGGAGGAGGAGGAGGAGGATTGTGTCAGTATGTAGGTGGAGCCTGGCACTCAGCATCAGCAGCAGTCTTTAAGGGATCAGTCCCAAGAAACACATGGACTTGTACGTGGCTGGGAGGAGGTGGCTGCGGACCATGTCATCCTAATTCCCCGTACACACGGTCGGATTTTCCGATGGAAAATGTCCAATCGGAGCGTGTTGTCGGAAATTCCGACCGTGTGTGGGCTCCATCGGACATTTTCCATCGGATTTTCCGACACACAAAGTTGGAGAGCAGGAGATAAAATTTTCCGACAACAAAATCCATTGTCGGAAATTCCGATCGTGTGTACACAAATCCGAAGGACAAAGTGCCACGCATGCTCAGAATAAATAAAGAGATGAAAGCTATTGGCCACTGCCCCGTTTATAGTCCCGACGTACGTGTTTTACGTCACCGCGTTTAGAATGAACGGATTTTCCGCCAATTTTGTGTGACCATGTGTATGCAAGACAAG
This sequence comes from Aquarana catesbeiana, assembly GCA_037953035.1. NCBI lineage: Eukaryota > Metazoa > Chordata > Amphibia > Anura > Ranidae > Aquarana > Aquarana catesbeiana. Next base: position 1,738,257 of record JBBHAA010001355.1, on the reverse strand, counting down.
TTTGAGCCAACATCCGTCGGAAAAAATCCTAGGATTTTGTTGTTGGAATGTCCGAACAAAGTCTGACCGTGTGTACGGGGCATTAGTGACCCAGAGGACTCCGGACCGAATGCCTCAGCAAACCTACGCTGCATGGCCTCCCTGATCCTGCAAAGCTTGCGTAAGGATCCTCGTATTCGTGGTATTAAGGAGAAGGACCAATACTGGCTGGCAACCCTCCTTGATCCATGTTACAAGGGTAAGGTTGCGGACCTTATCTTGCCGTCACAGAGGGAGCAGAGGATGAAACATCTTCGGGAGGCCTTGCAGAAAGGTCTGTGCAATGCGTTCCCAGAGACTGGGAGGTTACAAACTCCTGTTTCTGGACAACATGTTGCTGAGGCTTCGGTCAGTCAAAGAAGGAGCGGTGGAGAAGGTGACCGTCTGACCGATGCGTTCAGACAATTTTTTGGTCTGCAGCCCCAAGGTATGATCGGTTCCAGCAACCATCGCCAGTGTCTGTTTTACATGATGCAGGAATACCTAGGGGCAAGATCTGACTTGGACACCTTTCCCACCAAAAATCCTCTAGGTTACTGGGTCTTGAGGATGGATCACTGGCCAGAGCTTGCACAGTATGCAATTGAGCTACTGGCCTGTCCTGCATCCAGCGTTCTTTGCTGCTGAAGGCTTTGTAACTGATCAAAGGGTGCGTCTGTCCACCGACTCGGTCGATCGACTGGCCTTCATAAAGATGAATCAGTCTTGGATCACCACCAGCTACCAAGCACCTGATGCTGATGTAACCAAATAATTTTTTTCGAAATCTCAGATCCCTTCAAAGACTGCCTATGCTGATGCTGAGTGACTATCCTGAGTAATTATCCTCTTCCTCCTTAATGATCACGATGATAGCTTGTAAGAACATTTTTTGGTTCTAGGCGCCGCCACCAGTGCCTAAGGCCCAATTTTTCAGAGAGTATCTGTGAGGGGTTGCAGTGTTGTGGCACCAGCACCAATGCCTAAGGCCCAATTTTTCAGCCCCTGTTTAAGAGGAGCGTGTAATTACAATTTTTGATGCAATACTTTGCAGCAGGGCTCGTTCCTGTTTTCCAACTAGAGTATCTGTGAGGGGTTGCAGTGTTGTGGCACCAGCACCAGTGCCTAAGGCCCAATTTTTCAACCCCTGTTCAACAGGGGCATGTAATTACAATTCTTGATCTAATATTTCACAGCAGGGCCCGTTTCTGCACCTACCAAGAGTGAGTGAGGACTTACAGTGTTGTGGCACTAGCACCACCAACCACCACCACCACCACCACCACCACCAAAGGCCCAATTTTTCAGCCCCTGTTAAACAGGGGCATGTAATTACAATTCTTGATCTAATATTTCACAGCAGGGCCCATTTCTGCGCCCACCAAGAGCGAGTGAGGACTTACAGTGTTGTGGCACCAGCACCACCACCACCACCACCACCACTACCACCAAAGGCCCAATTTTTCAGCCCCTGTTCAACAGGGGCATGTAATTACAATTCTTGATCTAATATTTCACAGCAGGGCCCTGAGAGGGCTTACAGTGTTGTGGCCACAACAACACCTAAAACCCAAATTTCTGCTGAGTATATAGGGCAGGCCCCTACTTTCAAACATCCAACAAGATGAAATCTACCCCTAGGAAGGGAAATTCTCTCCTGTAAGAGTTAATATGGGAAAAACATTTCTCCTTTCCACTGATGCTTTATCACCAATCCTTGTTTCACAAAAAAACCCAAATTTTCAAAAAACATTTGGCATTGGGACAAAAAGTGAGGTTCAATCTTCTGAAGAGGAGCACAGACAGCAAAACAAATGTCACAGTGGTGATGTTTTCCAAAAAGCTTAAAAAAGATTTTTTGGCTGGAGCTAAACACGTTAAAAATGTACCCGTTCAAAATTACAAACAGATTCTACTTAACAACAAACCTACAGTCCCTGTCTTGTTTGCACCGCCTGTATACTGCTGTTCAGAGTATATAGGGCCTGGTGGCCCCACACCTTTCCTTTTTTTAATTTGAGTGCGGGGTTCCCCTTAATATCCATACAAGACCCAAAGGGACTGTTCTAAGCACGGGAAACACGCGCCACTTTACAGGCATACTATAGACACCCCCCAGGTACAATATTTAAAGGAATATTTCACTTTTTTTTTACTTGTAGCATCATTAGAATCACTGCTCCCGAAAAAACGTCCATTTTTAAAAGTTTTTTTTGCATTGATGCATGTCTCCTGGGGCAGGACCCGGGTCCCCAAACCCTTTTTAGGACAATACCATGCAAATTAGCCTTTAAAATGAGCACTTTTAAATTTTGAACGTTCAAGTCCCATAGACGTCAATGGGGTTCTAACGTTCGTGCAAATTTTCGGTCCGTTCGCAGGTTCTGGTGCGAAACGAACTGGGGGTGTTCGGCTCATCCCTACTCAAGGGCAACCAATTCATATCACAACTCTAAAAGATATGTTAGTATCTTTAAGGGACTCATTACACAGGGACATGGTCTCATTTATGGCTCAAGTGAAGGCTAAAGTCTCCTATCTAGGGGATCGGGTGAAGCACATTGAGAAAAAAATGAGGGAATATGCAAATGCACACAGTTAACTGGTTGATGCCCATAATGAAGCAATTGATGCACTTATACTGGCAGACCTTGAAGATAGATCTTGCAGGAATAATGTAAAATTCAGGGGCATTTCAGAAAATGTATTATCTGTGGATCTTCGCCAGTATATACAACAACTGATATCTACCATCTTACCTGACATCCCAGAGAGAGAGCTTGTAGTGGATCATGCCTATAGGTTCTCCAAACCAGATCATTTGCCTGACAATGTGCCTGGAGATGTCATTGCAAACATTCATTTTTTCCATGTAAAGGATGACCTTATGCAATTTGCCAGGCATAACTCTCCACGTCCTTTCCTCCCACTGACACCCACAATGGGGCACTATTCCTCCCACTGACACCCACAATGGGTCACTATTCCTGCCACTGATAACCACAATGGGGCACTATTCCTCCTACTGATACACACAGTGGTGCACTATTCCTCCCACTGATACCCACAATGGGGCACTATTCCTCCCACTGATACCCACAATGGAGCACTATTCTTCCCACTGATACCAATGATAGGGCACTATTGATCTTTTATTAAAAAGAATCAAGCAACCAATTTTATACAAAAGTAAAAAACAAAACCATGCGGGGCGTGGCTTGGCGCGCAACAGCGATGGACGCTTAATACAAGAGCTCCGGCTTCCAGGCAGCCTTAGCCCATCACCTTGCACCCAAAGCACTCGATAATGAGCAGAAGGAACACAGGGACACCCTGCACGAGATCCTGCCACACATCGGCAGCTTACCAGGGCAGGAACATTGAGGATTTGTTCCGGAACCCTCCGCCAGCACGAGAAGGCCTGATAGGAGCCAAGATGGCGCCGCCGCATGTAACGGAGGATGACTTCAGTGAGGACTCTCAATCTGCGGCTGAGGAGAACGGTAGGATTACCCCTCACCCCGACCTCCCCCTGACATATGCCGGCATGTCAGGCTTTGCAGCTGACATAAAAGCCACCTTTTCGGCGGCGATAACGGATCTAAAATCCAGCATGTTGATCCTCACAGACAAGATGGCTACGGTAGAACATGCAGGCAAATGCAGGGATAAGGCTCTTCATCGCCTGGACAGAGTTACTCATACACAGTCCCAACAACTTATAGAGATTAACAAACACCTCGAGGACTTAGATAACAGGGGCAGAAGTAATAATATTAGGGTGAGGGGGATCCCAGAGACTGTGGAGGCTGATCAAATAACCCCAGCTTTACAGAGGGTTTTTAACAGCCTGCTAGAAAGACCAGAGGAGACAGACATTGAATTTGTAAGAGCTCACAGAGCACTCAGAGCAAGAGGCCCTGACAATATGCCACCACGTGACATCATATGCTGCTTGCAGAGCTTTGCTTTAAAAGAAGACATCATGCGTAAAGCACGCAGGAACGACCAGATAGTCTTCAATGGAGAAACCATTATGCTCTTTCACGATCTGTCTCAGATCACACTAAAGAACCGCAGGGCTCTTAGACCATTACTTGACAAGCTGAGAGAAAAGGATCTCCGCTACTCATGGAGATTCCCGTTCGCACTCCTGGTGAATCACAATGGAAGACAGCATACTTTGCAATCGTCAGAAGATCTCCCAGATTTTTGCCAAGCATTACATCTGGAACCGGTTGAACTGCCAGAGTGGTATCAGGAATTTATGCTACCTCCATTGGAAAGATCCCCCTTCTCATCGCCTGACAAATGCCTCTCCAAGAAGATGAAATCAGCACGCCCTGGAGGGTCACAGGCTGGAACCCCAAATAACAGACCTCATGCTTCCAGGAGCTTTGAAGAAGCCTGAAAATGTCCACAGAAAATCACACCATACATGGTAGAAGATGAGCAACTTTCCTGAAATAATACCATGATTGTTGACCCCAAAGTTTTATGATGCCAACAGCCATAGACACTTCGGCTGGATTTGTCTTATCTGGTCGAACGGAACTACACATCAAGATTCAACAACACACAAAGTGCCAGTTCTTGTAGTCCAGAAGTTTTAGATGGAGTTTATGCTTACGGGGACTGTTGCTTTTACCCCCCATGAGGGCTTAGGCCAACTTTATAGATAAAATATTGCTGTAGTGCAAATATAACAGAATAGATGATACTAGCAGGAATATGTGGTTCATAAAGCACAACTGTTATTATTGCACTTCAGCAAGCACTGATTATGGAAATGTCGATGAAAGAAATAACTTTAAAATTAAAAAAAAAAAAAACAAAGCAAAGTAATACTGCAAGTTATAGATTCAATTTAAAAATACCTCTAAGGGGCAGACAACAAGATGATACCCCCGCTTGGAGGGCGGCCTTGAAGTCTCTCAGGAGAACAGAGGCATGGCCAAACAATTCATCGACATTTCTACATGTAAAGTTAACTGAGTTAAAGAGATCAGGGGTTGTAGTAAGTACCTTCATTGTTTCAATTAGGGTGCATCGTTGACCAATACTGTTTACAATATGTTTATTATGGCTGCTGCCGGTTTTTGCTCACAAATTGAGTGTTATATATTTAATTTAATCTAATTTGATTAGTTGGATTAACCAAAGTGATTGGGCGGCTGCCAATCGCGCTCCGACAAAGTGCCCCTTGACAGGAGAGGATTTTCCTGGCAGGGGGCACTAATATTCCACCTTGGCCCCATTGGGTTTCCAAGGAGATCACATTATCTCTCTCTTACTTTCTAAGTACTCTTACTTTCAAAGTACTCATTCTACGCTTTCTTTTCCTTATTTCTTTTTACCTATACTTTTTAAAGGGTAAAGTATAATATATTGGAAACTTCAGTTCTCTCTCCAGTTGTTGCCTCGACAGCTCTCTCTGGGCCCTCAAGATGGCGTACTCATCACTGGGACATGAGCCTACAGTGATCTCTCACAACACGAAGGGCCTGAATATTCCTGAAAAGCGCAAGACCCTCTTAAAGGAACTCAAAAAAGGTAAACCTCGTTTTGTGTTTTTACAGGAAACACACTTCAAAACTCAACAAGTCCCCAAACTGACAGATTCTTTCTTCACACAGGCATACCATGCAACGAATGACTTAGCAAAATCCAAGGGAGTGTCCATACTCATTAGTAGGGATGCTTCCTTTGAACTAACTGACAAACTCATAGATCCAGAGGGAAGGTTCATATTCCTGAAAGGGAATTGCTGCGGTACGCCTATTACGCTAGCAAATGTTTATTTTCCTAACACAGCACACCTAACCTTCTGCCGTAAAATTGTTGGACAACTCAAAGATTTTGGCTCGGGATGTATCATTCTAGGGGGGGACTTTAATGTCCCATTGAATCCTCTCAGTGATACGTCCACTGGCAAAACCTATATTATGTACAAAATACTCAAACAAATCAAAACATTACTGAACTCGCTTCAACTAATAGATTCTTGGAGATTCATTTATCCCGAGGGAAAAGATTACACCTTCTATTCCATACCCCACAGCAGATACTCAAGAATAGATTATGTCTTTGTTTCATAAAGAGACTTAGATATAGTCTTAGGAGCTAAAATAGGGATACAGACCTTCTCAGATCATGCCCCAATTTCAATATCGTTGAAGTTCACAGAACACCGACCCAAAACAAATACTTGGAGATTGAATTCAGCACTGTTAACAGACCCAACTACACTCCCTCAAATAGCGACATCACTATCAGACTACTTCAAAACCAACACTACACCAGACGTCAATCCCCTTTCAATATGGGAAGCGCATAAATGCACAATCAGGGGAGAACTCATTAGAATGGGCGCTCACCGCAAAAAAGAGAGGGAAAATAAAATTAAATCCCTGACAGAGAAGATTCACGCTCTGGAATCCTTACATAAACAATCCCTGACAGAACATATGGCAATTGAACTCTTAGATAATAGAAAGGCACTTCAACAGATCTTCGACACAAGGGCTAAAAGATTCCTATTTTTTTAAAAAAAAAAATCTACTACGAACACGGTAACAAAACAGGAAGCTTATTAGCAAGAGCCATAAAAAATGCGAAAACACAACAAAACATCTCAGGCATACGAACAAAAGAAGGGAAACTAGATATCACTACCGAAAAAATTGCACACCACTTTCATAATTATTATACAACCTTGTATAACTTACCCAACCCACAGAAACCTAGCTTAATTCAAGGAACGAGATTACAAGCCATACGTCAATATCTGATAGACTCTAAACTTCCCACATTGTCAACTGAAGATATTACCCAACTAGAAAGTCCCATAGAAGCTTATGAACTACAACAAGCGATCAAACACCTAAAGACGGGGAAAAGTCCGGGGCCGGACGATTTCACGGCAATTTATTACAAAACATTCCAGGAAACTCTGCTGGGACCGTTACTAAGGGCTCTGAACTATCTGTCTGAGCCCAGGGAGATCCCAGCGGATTTCCTCAAGGCACATATAACAATTCTTCCCAAGCCAAACAAGGACCTGACAGAATGTGCAAGCTACAGGCCAATTGAATCTAGATGTGAAATTGATCTAAAAAATAATAGCAAATAGATTGAAACCTCTACTTCATGGATTGATAGGAAATGAGCAAGCAGGATTCATGCCAGGAAGAGAAACCAGAGATAATGTTATCAAAACGCTCAATTTAATGCATGCTGCCGGGGTGCGGAAATTCGAAGGCCTTCTCCTGTCCAGCGGAGAAGGCCTTTGACCGCGTAGCCTGGGATTTCATGCTAGAAACATGCAGGTTCATTGGCTTGGGAAACAATATGATGTCTTGGATCTCTATGCTCTATAAAAACCCTTCTGCGCAGCTGAAGATCAATGGCTCCCTTTCAAATACAGTTGAGATCAAAAATGGGACGAGACAGGGTTGCCCCCTCTCGCCCCTGCTGTTTATCCTAACCTTAGAGCCATTTATCAGACGGATTGTAGCAGAGAGGGCAATACAGGGTTTTGAGGTAGGAAAAAAAGAATACAAGGTAGCGGCATACGCGGACGACCTGTTGTTCTTCATAATGAACCCCCACATTTCACTCCCCTCCTTGATGAAGGAATTCTCTATTTTTGGGTATCTCTCAAACCTTAAAATTAATTATGCCAAGTCGGAAATTTTAAATATCTCGATCCCTACAAATAAATTAGATCTCATCAAGTCAAATGGCCCCTTTAAATGGGTAGGCACAGCGCTTAAATATCTAGGGATATGGCTGACCCCCAAAATATCTCAAATTTTTGAATATAATTTCACTCCCCTATTGAAAACAATATGCTCAGACTTACAAAACTGGCACTCAAAAGGATTCTCCTGGTTTGGACAGGCAGCTATCTGTAAAATGGTTATTTTACCAAGAGTCCTGTATTTATTTAGAAATTTACTGATAAAAATCCCCCAAAACTTCTTTAAAGTGCTTCACTCAACTCAAAAGAAATTTATTTGGGCCCACAAAAAACCTAGAGTAAGAATTTCTAGACTTACTAAGCCCAAAGACAAAGGGGGAATGGGAATCCCAGACTTCCGTGCTTATTACCTCGCCACTCACATAACTAGGATAATAGACTGGCATTGCCACTCTACAATCAAAGATTGGGTAGAAATAGAAGAAATATTAAGCCATACACCAATCAAATACTCACCATGGATTCAGTGGAGCAGTCTCCCAGCGGAGATGAGGACACATCCCTTAGTGGGCACTACCCTAGCAATTTTCCATAAGTTAACGAAACTTACCAACTTCTCGTCACTTCTTAGCCCGCTTACTCCATTACAGAATAACCCCAATTTCCCACCGGGTATGGGGAACCGATCACTACAAACGAACGACACAAATAAACCCCTACTAGCTTTACAATGTTTCCACAACCAAGAGTTCAGGGACTTTACAGACTTTAAACACACAAACAAATTACCCGATCTACAGCTTTGGACTTATTTTCAATGCCGTAGTTTCCTTAACAGAACACAAAGAAAACACAATTTCAACAGACCACTAATGGAACTAGAGTCAGTATGTCAGACAGAGGAACCCATTTCCAAAGTGACATCACTAGCATACCGCTGGATCCAAAATGGGGAGGACAGGGATGAGAGGGATCTCAGAGAGAGCTGGTCGAGAGCACTAGGTATTCCGTTGTCGACTTCACAATGGAAGAAAGCATGTGTTTTTGCTCATAAATGCTCCCTGAGCACAAGAACTCAGGAAATAGCATACAAGTTACTCACTCAATGGTATGCCACACCAGTAAAGCTACACTCTTGGTTTCCAGACCACTCGGATATTTGTTGGCGCTGTAACTCTGACAAAGGGTCATTGCTACACATTTGGTGGCAGTGCCCTGTACTGAACACATTCTGGGCAAAGGTCAGGGAGATGATATACTTAATAACAGAAACAAAATTAAAGCTGGATGCAGCGGGATGTCTCCTGCATATCACGTAATTCCCCATTAAGTGGTATAAACACTCACTTACCAAACACCTTTTAAATGCGGCCAAAGCTATCATTCCACTGTACTGGAAATCTACAAAAATCCCGACCGTACGGGAATGGCTCAGTAAGATAGCGGAGTTCTATGAGATGGAGGAGACTATTGCACAAGCAGGAGAAAATGTGGAAAGATTTCACAAAACTTGGTCACCTTGGCTTATATATAAATACTCACAGGCATATCTGGATGTTATGAAATAGGACTTGGTTGTAAGTTAACTCTCATATGATAAACTAAATATTGAAAAACAGTCAAATGAGGAACACTGTTTCCCATTAATTAAACCTGATGGTTTAATCCTTACTACCCTGCTCTCTCTTTCTTTTCCAACTATTCTTTTTCTTTGAATGACAATACGGAACTTACGAATGACAGTCATTGATATCTGCTTTACTAAAATTTGAAGTTGTGTAATCATAAACAGTTTATACTAATCCTTGCAACATAACTGAAGTTCAATGTTGTTTCTGATGATATATCTAATACTGTATTGTATTGGGTGGAGCTGCGTCTCCACAGATGCATCTCTTGATTTTTCACAATAAACTTTGATGGAAAAAAAAAAAAAACAAACAAAACCATAGTATAAAACTTCAAACAGAAATCCAAGGAATACACATCCATGTTCAGAATATATACAATATATACATAATCCACTACCAAAATTATTTACATAAAGCAGCAGAGAGGGCCTAAGAGGCACAACCCATCACCTATGTACGCAGCCATTTATCAAAAATGAATCCAAAAAATAATCTAGGTTGATAAGAGACAGACAGCCACACCCGGGAAAGAGACTCCTGGCAGTCAGAGAGACTTGAAACCCCTCCACGCCTTCAACCAAGCCCCCTGACTCCGCTTGTCTCTCTCAAGCACCCGAATCTTCTCCACCTCATGCAAAATGTCATACACCACCACCTGAACAGGAAGTATTTTATGCCGAATGCATACCTGACACTGTGCGTTCCAAGTGAAATAATGGACTACTAGGCTAACTAGAAAAAGTGTATCTAAACAAAAAACACCACCAGTATTGAATGCTCCATACACTCACTCAGCATAACCCAGCCTGGAGAGGAAAGGAACACAGAGGGCCCGCCCCACCTGTTTGTACACCTCTATGTTAAAAGGGCAATGAAGCAGAAAATGGTCCATAGTCTCCTCCTCACCTGCACACTCCGCACCCGAGGACAGCTACGATCCATCCCACTGCGGAATTTCAAATTGCCCCTAACATAGAGCCTCCTATGGAAGCACAACCAGGCCAGATCCCTAAATTTAGGGGGTACTCTGTCCAAATTAATAAGTCTTAACCCTGCCCTCAAAACTGGGCCTGGGCAATCCCTTAAGGCCAGTGGGTCATGAAAGACTTCGCTCAAGACTCGACTCATAAGGACTTTCCTCGGAACCGATCTGAGATCTTCAGCCGACAATCGCCACTGCCATAATAACTTCAGGCACGGAGCGACATAGGCTGGTAGCTGACCACGATGACCCCTGAGATTCTTCACTTGGCCACCTTCTTCCCAAAGTCGCAGAAAAGGCCTAAACCAAGATCTAAAAATGCCTACCCATCCAGAAGGTTCCACTGCAAGCATATTACCAATGTTAAACTTGAGAAAAAGCAGTGAAAAGAAAAGAATTGGGTTGACCATACCTAAGCCACCCTCCCTCCTGGATAGATAGGTGACATTCCTCTTGATGGGGTTCAGTCTGTTCCCCCACAACATCTGGAAGAACACACTACTGACCCTAGCATAGAGAGACACTGGCAAGATGCAGACAAAGCTGACATACAAGAAGATCGGAATCAGGTAAGTCTTAATCAGATCAACCCTTTCCCTCATAGATAACTTCCATCTCTTCCAGCTGACCACCTTAGTATTGGCAATTTCCAGTCTGCCTTCCCAGTTTTTGAGGCCATAATCGCCAGGTCCAAATTCAATGCCTAGAATCTTAATTCTTTCCTGGGGCACTGGAAAGGTGTCCGGGAGATCAAACCCCTCACCTTCCTTTCCCATCCAGAAAACTTCAGTCTTTTCCTGATTGATCTTGGAGCCTGATGCTTCAGAATACCGTGATGTCAGAGAGACCACCTCCTCTGCTTCATCGGCCCCGGTGACAATGACCGACACATCGTCCGCATAGGCAACAACCCTCAAAGGCGGCTCACCCGGGAGCCCCACTGGCACCCCACACAACATGCCGCTCTCTAGCCTCCTGATGAAAGGGTCGATTGCAAACACATAGAGCAGGGGACTCAGGGGACAACCTTGACGCACTCCAGAGCCAACCTCAAAGGACTGCCCAACCCAACCATTAACAAGAGGAAAGCTTTCTGCCCCCTTATACAAGACTTTCAACCAATCGACAAAACCACCCGGCAGACCATACTTACTAAGGAGCAACCACAGGTACTCATGGTTAACACGATCAAAAGTCTTTGCCTCATCCAATGTCAGCAAATACTTTCCCCAGCCTGCAGCCCTGCATCACTCCAAGGCCTCCCGGACAGCTAAAACCGCTGTGAAGGTGCTTCTACCCTGGACTGAACAGTGCTGATGGCGAGAAAGCAAAGACTCTGCTACTGACGATAAGCGCCAGAAAAATATCTTTGCCAGTATCTTTCTATCGACATTAAGAGGGCTGATGGGGCGCCAATTCTCAATCATCGAAGGATCTTTACCCTTTGAGAGAAGAATCACAGCCGAGTGCCTCATGGAAGGGGGAAGTACCCCTTCTGCAAGGCAACTGTTAAAAACCTCTACCAAATGTGGGGCCAGAATAGGCTTAAAGGCCTTGTAAAACTCAGCCGTCAAGCCATCCGGTCCAGGTGACTTTTTAATGGCAAGCTGTTCAATTGCCCTCATCACCTCTTCAACTGTGATCTCCTCTGTCAAATTCATCAATGGGACATCTTCATCATTTAGACCTGGAGTAGAGTCCAAAAAGCTTTCCATCTTGTCACGGTCAAGCTCTTTCCTCCCAAGAAGGTCAGCATAAAAGGACCTCATGACCCCCAGAATCCCAGACCTGGACTTTGTCAAGGAACCTGTACTGTCCTTAAGGCCAACGACCGTTTTAACAGCTACACCTTATTTGCAGTTCTGGTAAGGGTCAGGCGGGTAGTACTTCCCATAGTCCCTCTCCAGAACCAAAGAGGCATGCCGGTCATATTGACACTTCCTGAGAAGGAGTTTCACTTCGGAAATTGCCCCAGGATCTCCTCCTCTCGAGACAAGAATATCCAGCTTCCTCCGTAAACTTTGGTAGGTCATGTATTTATTAAACTGCTTTCTATTGGCTAGGCCCCTGAAGAATCCATCAATCCTCTTTTTGGTCAGCTCCCACCACTCAGCCTTGCTGCTACAAAAGTCCAGGATGGTCACCTGTGCCTGAAAGAATTCCTCAAAGGATTGTCTAACATGTTCTTCCTTGAGTAGAGTAATTCAATCTCCAGATGCCCTTACCCCTCTGAGGGGCGTCTGAAGCATTCAGGACCACAGATAGAATACAGTGATCAGAGAACTCTACTGCCTGCACCACTGGGGGCGAGAAAGCAGAGGTCTCCTTCAAAAAAACCTATCTATTCTACTCTGACTATTACCTCGATGAAAGGTGAACCCGGTGTCATCCGGGAGGTGCTTAATGTGCACATCCACAAGACCAGCATCCCTAACCATACTATTTAAAAAAACGCTATAATATCCCAGCCTGTCCTTGAAGTCCTTCCTGTCCTTGGGCCTAGTTACTGTATTAAAGTCACCTCCAAAGACCACTTGCCGGGATGTAAAAAGAAATGGCTTGATCCTTGTAAAAAGGCACTTCCTGTCCCACTTTGTGTGCGGCCCATAGACATTAATTAGGCGCAGGTCCTGCCCTCCCACAAGGACGTCTAAGACCATACATCTCCCAATCTCCACCTCAATAACCTGCCGGACAGTTACAATGCCGGTTTTAAACAACACCGCCACACCGCCGTAAGGCTCGGCCGCAAGAGACCAGTAAGATGGACCATACTTCCACTCTCTCTTGGCCATATGAATATCTGCCAAGGAGGTGAGCCTAGTCTCTTGCAAAAATAAAATTTCAGCATCTAATTGGCTGAACAAAAAGAAGGCCATAGAACGAGCTCTTACTGACTTAATGCTGGCGACATTTATTGTCACCACTTTTAACAGAGGGGGAACCGCCATTTGGGTTATTGGGTGGATTGCTTCTTAGCTCCCCTCTGCTGCTCATCACCAGAAGCCTCTCTCTTTCTTGAGGCCGCCTCAAATTCCATTTCAGAATCGGAACTTCGCTCTGAAGAAGCTCCAGATGAGGAAATATCCCACGCAGAGGACCTATGACGGTTGGGGACAGGCACTGGAGCCTGTTCCATCCTCACTGCCTGCTTCTTCCACTTCCCAACCTTCCTTCTCTCCTCCAGGTACTGCAGGTCAGCTTCAGAGATGCCCTCATCTCTTGTTTTTGTCTTTGATGTCTTTACAGAAGACTTCTTTACAGAGGAAGAAGCAAACTTTTTAGTACATGCTACCACTCCTGGGGGGGTGATCCCTTTGAGTCAGGCTTAGGAGGGGTAGACTCCTGGGGGGGAACTGACTCGGGGGGCACAGACTTGGAAGGTTCTGACACAAGAGGAGAGGGTACAGTAGGCGGGGGGGACACAGAGACAGATACAGAAGGAATACTTACAGACACAGGAGGGGTGGCCACAGGAACTGGAGAGGGATCCTGAACAGGACCAGGGGAGTCGGTCACCGCAGAGGAGGATGGTACACCAGGGGCCTCACCCTCCATCCTGTCCAGCCTTGACAAGTCATCTAGTACCTCCTTCGCCATATTGTGCCAGGCTTCAGGACATCTGCTATAGGGGTGGCCAAGGCGCAGGCACAGGTTGCACCTGATCATCATGGTGCAGTCCTTAGCCATATGACCCTGACCCCGACACACTGAACATATCAAGGCTGAACAGGAAGAGCTCAAATGCCCCTTTTCTCCACAGCGGTGACACAGCTTCGGCTGACCAGGGTAGAAAATAGTCATCCTATCCCTCCCTATAAAAGCTGAGGAGGGCAGGTGACGGACAACATTCCCATCCCTGGCCAACCTGACTGTTACTTACCAACCCCGAGTCCAGATGTTAGGTTCATCAAGGATTTTGCTGGGCTTAGTCAAAACCTCACCATAGTTCCTTAACCATACCTCTAGGTCCCGAGCAGGGACACTCTCAATAGTGAGTATGATGGTTATCTTTTTCACCGTTGACCTTTGAGAAACCGCAACTGGGACCAGATCTTCCCATTCAGGTCTTGACCTGCACCGAGCCTCATATCGCTCCCAGAACAGGTCAAGACCCTCTGGCCTGGTGAAACTAAAGGTATAATCCCATGTCCCAGCTACATGTATTAGAGCATACAGGTCATTTGCCCCAAAACCCATCTCCAAAATCAAATCTACCACTGCACGCCATGCTGGAGGGATTGCACCACCTTCCCATTTGAGAATTACCACATTTCTTCTCAGACCCCCAGCAGAAGCCAGAGACCCAAGACCAGATCCCAGGGTGCCCAAAGTGGTAGGCTGCAGGGGGAAACCCGATTGGGAGTGGAGCCACCAGGAGCAGAGCGTACCACCTGAGCAAATGTAGATTTAACAGGGCCAAGGCCCCACACTGATGTCACGTTAGTATGTACATTACTATTATTATTCACTGCTTGAATGGAGTTGGTAGGACTGTTCATCACACTTGTACTGGAACCATTGTTCATCACGCTTGTACTGGAATGATTTTTATCAGTCACACAAACATTCACATTCCCATAAGGAATAGGCACAGTTTCTGCTGCAATACCAGCTGTCTCCTGAAGCTGTGCTGTAGAGTCTTCAGCAGCTGTGGGGCAAACAGCTTTAGACTCAGCTAAAGGGGGGTTAATTGGTTCTGCTGAATCTTGCAGTTCCTCTGCAGGAATGTCATTTTTTAAATGCATTTTTTGCTGTACTGCATCATCAGCAGGTACAGCATTGCTACACATAGGATCAGCAGCCTGATTGTCACTGGGCACATTGTCTGTATCAGTAACAGTGTTGAATGGCACAAAATAGTTTTATCCACAATATGGGACTTGACAGGCTTTACCTTGTCAGGCACATTATCAGTAATCTCCTCATCATTAAACACCAGCTGATCCCCCTGCATAGGAGACTCCATTACCTGCATTACCCTGAGCATGCCTCCTGAGTCCTGGGAAGGCATGGGGCTGCTTACCTCTCCCTGAGGGGGCAGGGGGTCAGAACTGGGGGTCTCCTCCTCCACCTCCATATTTGTCATCCTCGCAAACCTTCTATCATTGCAAAACTTTTCCTTAAATGGCCTATCTCTGCCTTCCATCATGGACACAATGGTCTCCTGATGTTCCACCCGGACCTTGGCCAGTTGGATTCCTGGATCCATGGATCCTCGTTTCTGGCTATCCAAGCCCTCACGCTGCCTTCTCAAGTGCTTCAGCTCTGCTCTGAACTTGTACATCTTGTCTCTCTCCTTATTCAGGACCTTAATCCCAGCCACCACTCACTCCTGAATGGCCCCGGAACCTTCATCCTCACCAGGGTTAGAGAGATCTCCAGCCATGGCTTGTACAGGGGCAGGCATGTTACCTGATGGCCCAGGAGATAGCTGCGAGCTTCCAGCAGTAGAGGCCCCACTGGCCTCCATGGCTTCCCCAGCCAGCCTGGCTGGACGTGTGCTGTGCTGTGCAGTGCACTCTCAGTTGTTATATACTTGTTAGTTAGTACTAGTAGTTACTGATGTCTGCTGTATTGTAAGGAGGCGCCGCTCCAGGCTGTGTCACACTGTCACAGTCACGTCGGGACCGGGTCGGTCGGCTCTGAGTCTGAGAGAGACTCGAGTCTGACCTCCGACGTGACGCCGTGACTCTTACTCACACATGCAGTGTGACTGACGTCACTCGTTGCTAACGCCAGGGCCGCCTGGCGTCTAGCAATGAGTGAAGGGAAGAGGCTCCACCCACTTCCTTCCTTCAGTGTCAGACAGTGACCGCCGCCGCCCGTACCACACGCGAGTCTCTCTCGGCGCCGCTGATCGGCACATGTGAGAGAGAGACTCGGGGCGGCAGTGGAGCGGCAGGAGGAGGATACAATAACATTCAGAGTTATTTCGGGGGGGGGGGCAATTGCCCTGCTGCCCCCCCCCCCTGGATCCACCCCTGATGATGGGGCACTATTCCTCCCACTGACACCTATGATGGGGCACTGTTCCTCCCACTGATACCAATGATGGAGCACTATTCCTCCCACTGATACCAATGATGGGACACTATTCCTCCCACTGACACTAATGATGGGGCACTATTCTTCCCACTGACACCAATGGTGGGACACTATTTCTCCACTGATAGCAACTATTTTCCCCCCTAATACCAAAGATTGTCATTGTTTATCCCACTGGGCACAGTCTGGCCCCCCTAAAGTTTTAAGGACAGTAAATCTTTAGAAAGTTTGGAGACTCCTGCTCTAGAGGATTACGGGGCCAATTAGTGGCTAGAGAGAAGAAACAGAGGATGCATGCTGCTCACATATTACTGAGTAAAATAAATCTTTAGAGTCTCAAACCAAAACTTCTATTACCCCCAAATACTGCTGACCTTTTTAAATGTAGACAGGAACTTTGTCTATTAGTAATGTCCGACCAAGAGAGGATCCTGAAAAAACCTAAAAGCCAAATTTTATTCACAAAGCAACAAGGCGGGTAAATTTCTTGCATGACCTTAAAAAGAAACAATTGAGATCTAATCTGTCTTCTGTCCAAGATCCACTAGATGGCAACCTAGTCCGTCATCCAAAAGATATAGCAAATGCCTTTTAGAAATATTATCACACGCTCTACTATTTAAAAGATGATAATGGTGTCCCCCAACCTTCTAATGAGTCTATCTCTTCTTATTTAGAATCCGTTCTGCTCCCGTTCATTGATCCTGTTATATTACAATCCCTAAATTCCCCGATCTCTATCGCTGAAACAAAATAAGTCATTAACAATCTGGCTAATAACGAATCCCCTGGGGAAGACAGATTTTCTGCGGAGTACTATAAAACTTTCAGTGACATTATAATTCCTCATATAACCTCAGTATTCAATGCAGCAGCATCCTCTGGATCTTTCCCGTAAGAAATGCTGAGAGCAATAATCATTACTTTACCTAAACCAGGAAAGGAACCTGTGCACCCCAAACATTTCAGGCCCATGTTTGTCTTAAATACTGATCTTATAATATAAGCTAAAATCCTAGCCAATGGGTTAGCGGATGCCACCCCATCCCTTATTAAAGAAGATCAAGTTGGATATGTGATGTTGCGCCAAGCTCTGGACGCAAAACGATGGATGTTTGACTTTTTAAAATTAATTAAAGAATGTAAGGAACCCTCAGTTTTCTTATCTCTAGATGCCGAAAAGGGCATTTGATGGGGTACACTGAGGGTTCCTACGGGCTGTCCTTGCTAAATTTGGCCTTTTAGTGTTAGTATAATCAGCCATCTTGGCACTATATTCCAATCCTTCGGCCTGTGTATATACCTCTTATGTTCCATCAGACCCATTTAGAATTACAAACGGCACGTGCCATAAATGCCCTTCATTCCCTCTCATCTTTATACTGATTATGGAGCCTTTAGCAACAGCCATCAGACTGAACCCACTCATTTCTGGTATAACAGTGGGGAAGGAGGTCCATAAAAATTGGACTATGTGATAGGATACTCGAGCGCTGCTAGGTGTATAAGTGAATGCTAATGAGGAAGACATAGAACAGCTGCACCATTCACAATGATCTTAATCATAAATGTATATAATTCTTGAACAATGATGCGCTTGTTCTGTATGTTCTGTAGGTTATAGTGTGACGCGCTACGTCACCAATCATGTGACTTCTTTGAAGAAGTCATGTGATCGGTGACGCAACGCATCGGGAGGAGTTGGTGACATTGCATCCGGTGTCTCAGTTACACGGTTGTAGTAGTGAGTGGACAATTGTTATATGCCCTCTACCCATGGTCCTGAGTTACATTGCATGATGACATTTTTTTTTATTCTCTTCCCGAGACACTCCAGAAAACAGATGGCTTTATATTGAAGGACGCCATGAATGTCTTGATGCTATTCCTGGCAGGTTCATCCTAGAACGCATGATTGAGAGCTTTGTATGACCCAAGGGGGTCGCGTCCTAAGGTGAGCAGGCATTGCACCTGGTGATGGAAGTGGTGGCATGGATCACAAAACCAATTACTATATCCTGTGAAGGAGCACTTTATCAATACTCATCTTTATATTGACTGTATGTTATATATTTTTTGGACGTTTATTCGTATTATTAATTGTTGGAATTTTTGATTGATTGAGTTATTAATGCACGTCACTTTATGCACACTATAACATACAGAACAAGCGCACCATTGTTAAAGAATGACATAAAATTGGACTAATCACCGATGATGTCTTCTTGACCTTGACGAGCCCGACCTCCTCCTTACTGGCAGTCCAAAATGAACTGCAGAAATTCCGTATGGTTAACGTTACCAACTCTTCAGCGCTACCGATTTTTGTTACCAGTACCCAGCTTCATCATTTACCAAGAAGTCATCTATATTCATGAGAAATTCATTCCTTAACCACTTCAGCCCTGGAAGATTTTACCCCCTTAATGATCAGGCCATTTTATTGCTCAACGGCACTGTGTCGCTTTAACTGACAATTGCGCAGTCATGCAACATTGTACCCAAACAAAATTGACATCATTTTTTCCCACAAATAGAGCTTTCTTTTGGTGGTATTTGATCATCTCTGCGGATTTTATTTTTTGCTCTATAAACAAAAAAAGCAACAGTTTTGAAAAAAAAAAAAATTTTTAAACTTTTTGCTATAACACATAATACATTTCTTCATCAGTTTAGGCCAATATATATTCTTCTACATACTTTTGGTAAACAAATTGCAATAAGCATTTATCGATTGATTTGCGCAAAAGTGATAGCGTCTACAAAATAGGGGATATATTTATGGCATTTTTATTATTATTTTCTTTTTACTAGTAATGGCGATGATCTGCGATTTTTTGCGGGACTGCGACTTTGCAGCGGACAGATTGGACACTTTTGACACTTTTTGGGACCATTGACATTTATACAGCGATCGGTGCTATAAAAATGCATTGATTAGTGTATAAATGACACTGACAGGGAAGGGGTTAACACTAGTGGTGATCAAGGTGTTAAAACTGACTGGAGGAGGAGATAGATCGCTGTTCCTGATCACTAGGAACAGACGATCACTCTATACTCCCTTGTCAGAATGGGGATCTGTTTGTTTACATAGGCCAGGAGCCTGAGGCCTATCCCAGGAGCACCTAGAAGCTAGACGGTTTGAGATCTGTCCAGGTTTGAGAGAAGAAGCTTCATGCCGGAAGCCTAACCAAGTTGCAGAGGTTTCCGCCGGACGGGGGAACTGAATTGTTGCCAGCGGTGAAGGAGAAGCAGTTGCTGCAAGGGACGACCATTCCTGTCGCCAGGGGCAAGTGAGGATCAAGGCCAGAGGTAAAGGGGAAACAGTTGCATACTTGCCAACAGTCACGATTTTCCTGGGGACCCTTGTCCCAGTCGGAGCTTGTCATGATTAATTTCCTTTTTGCCTTTGTCCCAGGAAAATCGATAATGTTTTAGTGAAAAATGGCCATCGGGCTACAAAAAAATGGCTGCCGCCGCCACAGAGATTATTTCCCTTGTGTTCAGTGGAGAGGGGAGGGGCAGCCAATCGGCTTCTGCCCTCTCCACTGAACACACACACGAGAAAGCTGGGAACTGCCGAGAAAGGTCTCCCCTGGCTCTCGGCTGCGATCGGAACCCCCCCTCCAGCCCTCTGCACTGCTGCTCCTCCTACTCCGCACCCTCCAGCCCTCTGCACTGCTGCTTCTCCTACTCTCTGCCCTTCAGACCTCTGCACTGCTGCTCCTCCTACTCCCCGCCCTCCAGCCCTCTGCACTGCTGCTTCTCCTACTCCCCGCCCTCCAGCCCTCTGCACTGCTGCTTCTCCTACTCCCCGCCCTCCAGCCCTTTGCACTGCTGCTCCTCCTACTCCCCACCCTCCAGCCCTCTGCACTGCTGCTCCTCCTACTCCGCACCCTCCAGCCCTCTGCACTGCTGCTCCTCCTACTCCCCGCCCTCCAGCCCTCTGCACTGCTGCTTCTCCTACTCCGCACCCTCCAGCCCTCTGCACTGCTGCTCCTCCTACTCCGCACCCTCCAGCCCTCTGCACTGATGCTCCTTCTACTCTCCGCCCCCCCAGCCCTCTGCACTGCTGCTTCTCCTACTCCGCACCCTCCAGCCTTCTGCACTGCTGCTTCTCCTACTCCCCGCCCTCCAGCCCTCTGCACTGCTGCTTCTCCTACTCCCCGCCCTCCAGCCCTCTGCACTGCTGCTTCTCCTACTCTCTGCCCTCCAGCCCTCTGCATTGCTGCTCCTCCTACTCTCTGCCCTCCAGCCTTCTGCACTGCTGCTTCTACTCCGCACCCTCCAGCCCTCTGCACTGCTGCTCCTCCTACTCCCCGCCCTCCAGCCCTCTGCACTGCTGCTTCTCCTACTCCCCGCCCTCCAGCCCTCTGCACTGCTGCTCCTCCTACTCCCCGCCCTCCAGCCCTCTGCACTGCTGCTTCTCCTACTCCGCACCCTCCAGCCCTCTGCACTGCTGCTCCTCCTACTCCCCGCCCTCCAGCCCTCTGCACTGCTGCTTCTCCTACTCCGCACCCTC
This sequence comes from Aquarana catesbeiana, assembly GCA_037953035.1. Classification (NCBI taxonomy): domain Eukaryota; kingdom Metazoa; phylum Chordata; class Amphibia; order Anura; family Ranidae; genus Aquarana; species Aquarana catesbeiana. The sequence continues at coordinate 1,717,351 of JBBHAA010001355.1, read as the reverse complement.
CAGCCCTCTGCACTGCTGCTCCTCCTACTCCGCACCCTCCAGCCCTCTGCACTGCTGCTCCTTCTACTCTCTGCCCCCCCAGCCCTCTGCACTGCTGCTCCTCCTACTCTCCGCCCTCCAGCCCTCTGCACTGCTGCTCCTCCTACTCCCCGCCCTCCAGCCCTCTGCACTGCTGCTTCTCCTACTCTCTGCCCTCCAGCCCTCTGCATTGCTGCTCCTCCTACTCTCTGCCCTCCAGCCCTCTGCACTGCTGCTTCTACTCCGCACCCTCCAGCCCTCTGCACTGCTGCTTCTACTCCGCACCCTCCAGCCCTCTGCACTGCTTCTTCTCCTACTCCCCGCCCTCCAGCCCTCTGCACTGCTGCTTCTCCTACTCTCCGCCCTCCAACCCTCTGCACTGCTGCTTTTCCTACTCCCCACCCTCCAGCCTTCTGCGCTGCTTCTTCTCCTACTCCCTGCCCTCCAGCCCTCTGGACTGCTGCTTCTCCTACTCCCCGCCCTCCAGCCCTCTGCACTGCTGCTTCTCCTACTCCCTGCCCTCCAGCCCTCTGCACTGCTGCTCCTCCTACTCCCCGCCCTCCAGCCCTCTGCACTGCTGCTTCTCCTATTCTCCGCCCTCCAGCCCTCTGCGCTGCTTCTTCTCCTACTCCACACCCTCCAGCCCTCTGCACTGCTGCTTCTCCTACTCCCCGCCCTCCAGCCCTCTGCACTGCTGCTTCTCTTACTCCCTGCCCTCCAGCCCTCTGCATTGCTGCTTCTCCTACTCCCCGCCCTCTGCACTGCTGCTTCTCCTACTCCCGCTCTCCAGCCCTCTGCACTGCTTCTTCTCCTACTCCCCGGCCCTCCAGCCCTCTAGCCCTCTGCATTGCTGCTCCTCCTACTCCCCGCCCTCAAGCCCTCTGCACTACTGCTTCTCCTACTCTCCGCCCTCCAGCCCTCTGCGCTGCTTCTTCTCCTACTCCCCGCCCTCAAGCCCTCTGCATTGCTGCTCCTCCTACTCCGCACCCTCCAGCCCTCTGCACTGCTGCTCCTCCTACTTCCCGTCCTCCAGCCCTCCGTGCTGCTTCTTCTCCTACTCTCCGCCCTCCAGCCCTCTGCGCTGCTTCTCCTACTCCCCGCCCTCCAGCCCTCTGCACTGCTGCTTCTCTTACTCCCCGCCCTCCAGCCCTCTGCATTGCTGCTTCTCCTACTCCCCGCCCTCCAGCCCTCTGTACTGCTGCTTCTCCTACTCCCCGCCCTCCAGCCCTCTGCGCTGCTTCTTCTCCTACTCCCCAGCCCTTCAGCCCTCTGCATTGCTGCTCCTCCTACTCCCTGCCCTCCAGCCCTCTGCACTGCTGCTCCTCCTACTCCCCGCCCTTCAGCCCTCCGTGCTGCTTCTTCTCCTACTCTCCGCCCTCCAGCCCTCTGCGCTGCTTCTCCTACTCCCCGCCCTCCAGCCCTCTGCACTGCTTCTTCTCCTACTCCCCGCCCTCCAGCCCTCTGCACTGCTGCTTCTCCTACTCCCCGCCCTCCAGCCCTCTGCACTGCTGCTTCTCTTACTCCCCGCCCTCCAGCCCTCTGCATTGCTGCTTCTCCTACTCCCCGCCCTCCAGCCCTCTGCACTGCTGCTCCTCCTACTCCCCGCCCTCCAGCCCTCCGTGCTGCTTCTTCTCCTACTCTCCGCCCTCCAGCCCTCTGCGCTGCTTCTCCTACTCCCCGCCCTCCAGCCCTCTGCACTGCTACTTCTCCTACTCCCCAGCCCTTCAGCCCTCTGCATTGCTGCTCCTCCTACTCCCTGCCCTCCAGCCCTCTGCACTGCTGCTCCTCCTACTCCCCGCCCTTCAGCCCTCCGTGCTGCTTCTTCTCCTACTCTCCACCCTCCAGCCCTCTGCGCTGCTTCTCCTACTCCCCGCCCTCCAGCCCTCTGCACTGCTTCTTCTCCTACTCCCCGCCCTCCAGCCCTCTGCACTGCTGCTTCTCCTACTCCCCGCCCTCCAGCCCTTTGCACTGCTGCTTCTCTTACTCCCCGCCCTCAAGCCCTCTGCATTGCTGCTCCTCCTACTCCGCACCCTCCAGCCCTCTGCACTGCTGCTCCTCCTACTTCCCGTCCTCCAGCCCTCCGTGCTGCTTCTTCTCCTACTCTCCGCCCTCCAGCCCTCTGCGCTGCTTCTCCTACTCCCCGCCCTCCAGCCCTCTGCACTGCTGCTTCTCTTACTCCCCGCCCTCCAGCCCTCTGCATTGCTGCTTCTCCTACTCCCCGCCCTCCAGCCCTCTATACTGCTGCTTCTCCTACTCCCCGCCCTCCAGCCCTCTGCGCTGCTTCTTCTCCTACTCCCCAGCCCTTCAGCCCTCTGCATTGCTGCTCCTCCTACTCCCTGCCCTCCAGCCCTCTGCACTGCTGCTCCTCCTACTCCCCGCCCTTCAGCCCTCCGTGCTGCTTCTTCTCCTACTCTCCGCCCTCCAGCCCTCTGCGCTGCTTCTCCTACTCCTCGCCCTCCAGCCCTCTGCACTGCTTCTTCTCCTACTCCCCGCCCTCCAGCCCTCTGCATTGCTGCTTCTCCTACTCCCCGCCCTTCAGCCCTCCGTGCTGATTCTTCTCCTACTCTCCACCCTCCAGCCCTCTGCGCTGCTTCTCCTACTCCCCGCCCTCCAGCCCTCTGCACTGCTTCTTCTCCTACTCCCCGCCCTCCAGCCCTCTGCACTGCTGCTTCTCCTACTCCCCGCCCTCCAGCCCTCTGCACTGCTGCTTCTCTTACTCCCCGCCCTCCAGCCCTCTGCATTGCTGCTTCTCCTACTCCCCGCCCTCCAGCCCTCTGCACTGCTGCTCCTCCTACTCCCCGCCCTCCAGCCCTCCGTGCTGCTTCTTCTCCTACTCTCCGCCCTCCAGCCCTCTGCGCTGCTTCTCCTACTCCCCGCCCTCCAGCCCTCTGCACTGCTACTTCTCCTACTCCCCGCAGTCCAGCCCTCTGCACTGCTGCTTCTCCTACTCCCCGCCCTCCAGCCCTCTGCGCTGCTTCTTCTCCTACTCCCCAGCCCTTCAGCCCTCTGCATTGCTGCTCCTCCTACTCCCCACCCTCCAGACCTCTGCACTGCTGCTCCTCCTACTCCCCGCCCTTCAGCCCTCCGTGCTGCTTCTTCTCCTACTCTCCGTCCTCCAGCCCTCTGCGCTGCTTCTCCTACTCCCCGCCCTCCAGCCCTCTGCACTGCTTCTTCTCCTACTCCCCACCCTCCAGCCCTCTGCACTGCTGCTTCTCCTACTCCCCGCCCTCCAGCCCTCTGCACTGCTGCTTCTCTTACTCCCCACCCTCCAGCCCTCTGCATTGCTGCTTCTCCTACTCCCCGCCCTCCAGCCCTCTGCACTGCTTCTTCTCCTACTCCCCACCCTCCAGCCCTCTGCACTGCTGCTTCTCCTACTCCCCGCCCTCCAGCCCTCTGCACTGCTGCTTCTCTTACTCCCCACCCTCCAGCCCTCTGCATTGCTGCTTCTCCTACTCCCCGCCCTCCAGCCCTCTGCACTGCTGCTTCTCCTACTCCCCACCCTCCAGCCCTCTGCACTGCTGCTCCTCCTACTCCCCGCCCTTCAGCACTCCGTGCTGCTTCTTCTCCTACTCTCCGCCCTCCAGCCCTCTGCGCTGCTTCTCCTACTCCTCTTCCTCCAGCCCGATGCACTGCTTCTTCTCCTACTCCCCGCCCTCCAGCCCTCTGCACTGCTGCTTCTCCTACTCCCCGCCCTTCAGCCCTCCATGCTGCTTCTTCTCCTACTCTCCACCCTCCAGCCCTCTGCGCTGCTTCTCCTACTCCCCGCCCTCCAGCCCTCTGCACTGCTTCTTCTCCTACTCCCGCCCTCCAGCCCTCTGCACTGCTGCTTCTCCTACTCCCCGCCCTCCAGCCCTCTGCACTGCTGCTTCTCTCACTCCCCGCCCTCCAGCCCTCTGCATTGCTGCTTCTCCTACTCCCCGCCCTCCAGCCTTCTGCACTGCTGCTCCTCCTACTCCCCGCCCTCCAGCCCTCCGTGCTGCTTCTTCTCCTACTCTCCGCCCTCCAGCCCTCTGCGCTGCTTCTCCTACTCCCCGCCCTCCAGCCCTCTGCACTGCTACTTCTCCTACTCCCCGCAGTCCAGCCCTCTGCACTGCTGCTTCTCCTACTCCCCGCCCTCCAGCCCTCTGCGCTGCTTCTTCTCCTACTCCCCAGCCCTTCAGCCCTCTGCATTGCTGCTCCTCCTACTCCCCGCCCTCCAGACCTCTGCACTGCTGCTCCTCCTACTCCCCGCCCTTCAGCCCTCTGTGCTGCTTCTTCTCCTATTCTCCACCCTCCAGCCCTCTGCACTGCTTCTCCTACTCCCCACCCTCCAGCCCTCTGCACTGCTTCTTCTCCTACTCCCCACCCTCCAGCCCTCTGCACTGCTGCTTCTCCTACTCCCCGCCCTCCAGCCCTCTGCACTGCTGCTTCTCTTACTCCCCACCCTCCAGCCCTCTGCATTGCTGCTTCTCCTACTCCCCGCCCTCCAGCCCTCTGCACTGCTGCTTCTCCTACTCCCCGCCCTCCAGCCCTCTGCACTGCTGCTCCTCCTACTCCCCGCCCTCCAGCCCTCCGTGCTGCTTCTTCTCCTACTCTCCGCCCTCCAGCCCTCTGCACTGCTGCTTCTCCTACTCCCCGCAGTCCAGCCGTCTGCACTGCTGCTTCTCTTACTCCCCACCCTCCAGCCCTCTGCATTGCTGCTTCTCCTACTCCCCGCCCTCCAGCCCTCTGCACTGCTGCTTCTCCTACTCTCCGCCCTCCAGCCCTCTGCACTGCTGCTCCTCCTACTCCCCGCCCTCCAGCCCTCCGTGCTGCTTCTTCTCCTACTCTCCGCCCTCCAGCCCTCTGCACTGCTGCTTCTCCTACTCCCCGCCCTCCAGCCCTCTGCACTGCTGCTTCTCCTACTCCCCGCCCTCCAGCCCTCTGCACTGCTTCTTCTCCTACTCCCCGCCCTCCAGCACTCTGTACTTCTGCTTCTCTTACTCCCCGCTCTCCAGCCCTCTGCACTGCTGCTTCTCCTACTCCCCGCTCTCTAGCCCTCTGCATTGCTGCTCCTCCTTCCCCCCCGCCCTCCAGCCCTCTGCACTGCTGCTCCTCCTACTCCCCGCCCTCCAGCCCTCCGTGCTGCTTCTTCTCCTACTCTCCGCCCTCCAGCCCTCTGCACTGCTGCTTCTCCTACTCCCCGCAGTCCAGCCGTCTGCACTGCTGCTTCTCTTACTCCCCACCCTCCAGCCCTCTGCATTGCTGCTTCTCCTACTCCCCGCCCTCCAGCCCTCTGCACTGCTGCTTCTCCTACTCCCCGCCCTCCAGCCCTCTGCACTGCTGCTCCTCCTACTCCCCGCCCTCCAGCCCTCCGTGCTGCTTCTTCTCCTACTCTCCCCCCTCCAGCCCTCTGCACTGCTGCTTCTCCTACTCCCCGCAGTCCAGCCGTCTGCACTGCTGCTTCTCCTACTCCCCGCCCTCCAGCCCTCTGCACTGCTGCTTCTCCTACTCCCCGCCCTCCAGCCCTCTGCACTGCTTCTTCTCCTACTCCCCGCCCTCCAGCACTCTGCACTGCTGCTTCTCTTACTCCCCACTCTCCAGCCCTCTGCACTGCTGCTTCTCCTACTCCCCGCTCTCCAGCCCTCTGCACTGCTTCTTCTCCTACTCCCCGCCCTCCAGCACTCTGCACTGCTGCTTCTCTTACTCCCTGCCCTCCAGCCCTCTGCATTGCTGCTCCTCCTACTCCCCGCCCTCAAGCCCTCTGCACTGCTGCTTTTCCTACTCCCCACCCTCCAGCCCTCTGCACTGCTTCTTCTCCTACTCCCCGCTCTCCAGCCCTCTGTACTGCTTCTTCTCCTACTCTCTCCTGAATGCTAATTATCCTTCTACCATCCCCGCGTGCATTCTGCATTTTTGGGGTAACAGACACTGAAAGTTCTCCCATCAGCCCCTATTATGTCATTACAGTCTGACAATATCATCTAGAAGGATGAAGACTCATATAGATCTGTAAGGAGGGCTCTTCTGCTGGGGGACACAGATGTAAAGGAGGGCTCCACTGCTGAGGGACACAGATCTGTAAGGAGGGCTCCACTGCTGGGGGACACCAGATGTAAAGGAGGGCTCCACTGCTGGGGGACACCAGATGTAAAGGAGGGCTCCGCTGCTGGGGGACACCAGATGTAAAGGAGGGCTCCGCTGCTGGGGGACACCAGATGTAAAGGAGGGCTCCGCTGCTGGGGGACACCAGATGTAAAGGAGTGCTCCACTGCTGGGGGACAATAGATGTAAAGGAGGGCTCCGCTGCTGGGGGACACCAGATGTAAAGGAGGGCTCTGCTGCCGGGGACACAGATGTAAAGACGGGCTCCACTGCTGGGGGACACCAGATGTAAAGGAGGGCTCCGCTGCTGGGGGACACCAGATGTAAAGGAGGGCTCCGCTGCCGGGGAAACAGATGTAAAGGAGGGCTCCACTGCTGGGGGACAATAGATGTAAAGGAGGGCTCCACTGCTGGGGGACAATAGATGTAAAGGAGAGCTCTGCTGTTGGGGGACACCAGATGTAAAGGAGGGCTCCGCTGCCAGGGACACAGATGTAAAAGACTGCTCCACTGCTGGGGGACAATAGATGTAAAGGAGGGCTCCGCTGCTGGGGACACCAGATGTAAAGGAGGGCTCCACTCCTGGGGACACAGATGTAAAGGAGGGCTCCACTGCTGGGGGACAATAGATGTAAAGGAGGGCTCCGCTGCCGGGGACACAGATGTAAAGACGGGCTCCACTGCTGGGGGACACCAGATGTAAAGGAGGGCTCCACTGCTGGGGGACACCAGATGTAAAGGAGTGCTTCACTGCTGGGGGACACCAGATGTAAAGGAGGGCTCCGCTGCTGGGGGACACCAGATGTAAAGGAGGGCTCCGCTGCTGGGGACATAGATGTAAAGGAGAGCTCCGCTGCTGGGGACATGGGATGTAAAGGAGGGCTCCGCTGCTGGGGAACACCAGATGTAAAGGAGGGCTCCGTTGCCGGGGACACAGATGTAAAGGAGGGCTCCACTGCTGGGGGACAATAGATGTAAAGGAGGACTCCGCTACTGGGGGACACCAGATGTAAAGGAGGGCTCCGCTGCCAGGGACATAGATGTAAAGGAGAGCTCCGCTGCTGGGGACACCAGATGTAAAGGAGGGCTCCGATGCTGGGGACACCAGATGTAAAGGAGGGCTCCGATGCTGGGGACACCAGATGTAAAGGAGGGCTCCACAGCCGGGGACACCAGATGTAAAGGAGGGCTCCACTGCCAGGGACACAGATGTAAAGGAGGGCTCTGCTGCTGGGGAAACAGATGTAAAGGAGGGCTCCAATGCCTGGGGCACCAGATGTAAAGGAGGGCTCCGCTGCCAGGGACACCAGATGTAAAGGAGGGCTCCGTTGCTGGGAACACCAGATGTAATGGAGGGCTCCGCTGCCAGGACACCAGATGTAAAGGAGGGCTCCGCTGCCAGGGACACCAGATGTAAAGGAGGGCTCCGCTGCTGGGAACACCAGATGTAATGGAGGGCTCTGCTGCCAGGACACCATATGTAAAGGAGGGCTTCACTTACGGGGACACCAGATGTAAGGAGGGCTCTGTTGCCGGGAACACCAGATGTAATGGAGGGCTCCGCTGCCAGGACACCAGATGTAAAGGAGGGCTCTGCTTGCCGGGGACACAGGTGTAAAGGATGGCTCTGTTGCTGGGGGACACCAGATGTAAAGGAGGGCTTCTCTGCCGGGACACCATATGTAAAGGAGTGCTCCGCTATCGGGGACATGGGATGTAAAGGAGAGCTCCGCTGCTTGGGGACACCAGATGTAAAGTGAGTGGGGGTGACACTGACCTCTGTATTATGAGGGGGGTGATACTGACCTCTGTATTACGAGAGGGGTGACACTGACCTCTGTATTATGAGGGGGTGACACTGACCTCTGTATTATGAGGGGGGTGACACTGACCTCTGTATTATGAGGGGGTGACACTGACCTCTGTATTATGAGGGGAATGACACTGACCTCTGTATTATGAGGGGGGGTGACACTGACCTCTGTATTATGAAGGGCGGGTGACACTGACCTCTGTATTATGAGGGGGGGGTGACACTGACCTCTGTATTATGAGGGGGTGACACTGACCTCTGTATTATGAGGGGGGTGACACTGACCTCTGTATTATGGAGGGGGTGACACTGACCTCTGTATTATGAGGGGGGTGACACTGACCTCTGTATTATGAGGGGGGTGACACTGACCTCTGTATTATGGGGGGAGGGGGTGACACTGACCTCTGTATTATGAGGGGGGGTGACACTGACCTCTGTATTATGAGGAGGGTGACACTGACCTCTGTATTATGAGGGGGTGACACTGACCTCTGTATTATGAGGGGATGACACTGACCTCTGTATTATGAGGGGGGGTGACACTGACCTCTGTATTATGAGGGGGGGTGACACTGACCTCTGTATTATGAGGAGGGTGACACTGACCTCTGTATTATGAGGGGGTGACACTGACCTCTGTATTATGAGGGTGGTGAAACTGACCTCTGTATTATGAGGGGGGGACACTGACCTCTGTATTATGAGGGGGTGACAATGACCTCTGTATTATGAGGGGGGGTGACACTGACCTCTGTATTATGAGGGGGTGACACTGACCTCTGTATTATGAGGGGGTGACACTGACCTCTGTATTATGAGGGGGTGACACTGACCTCTGTATTATGAGGGGGGGTGACACTGACCTCTGTATTATGAGGGAGGTGACACTGACCTCTGTATTATGAGGGGGTGACACTGACCTCTGTATTATGAGGGGGGGTGACACTGACCTCTGTATTATGAGGGGGGGTGACACTGACCTCTGTATTATGAGGGGGGTGACACTGACCTCTGTATTATGAGGGGGGGTTACACTGACCTCTGTATTATGAGGGGTGACACTGACCTCTGTATTATGAGGGGGGTGACACTGACCTCTGTATTATGAGGGGGTGACACTGACCTCTGTATTATGGGGGGGTGACAGTGACCTCTGTATTATGAGGGGGGGTGACACTGACCTCTGTATTATGAGGGGGGGACACTGACCTCTGTATTATGAGGGGGTGACACTGACCTCTGTATTATGGGGGGGGTGACACTGACCTCTGTATTATAGAGGGGGTGACACTGACCTCTGTATTATGAGGGGGGTGACACTGACCTCTGTATTATGAGGGGGGTGACACTGACATCTGTATTATGGGGGGGTGACAGTGACCTCTGTATTATGAGGGGGGTGACACTGACCTCTGTATTATGAGGGGGTGACACTGACCTCTGTATTATGAGGGGGGGTGACACTGACCTCTGTATTATGAGGGGGGGACACTGACCTCTGTATTATGGGGGGGTGACAGTGACCTCTGTATTATGAGGGGGGTGACACTGACCTCTGTATTATGGGGGGGTGACAGTGACCTCTGTATTATGAGGAGGGGTGACACTGATCTCTGTATTTTGAGGGGGGGTGACACTGACCTCTGTATTATGAGGGGGGTGACAGTGACCTCTGTATTATGGGGGGTGACAGTGACCTCTGTATTATGAGGGGGGTGACACTGACCTCTGTATTATGAGGGGAGTGACACTGACCTCTGTATTATGAGGGGGGGGGTGACACTGACCTCTGTATTATGAGGGGGTGACACTGACCTCTGTATTATGGGGGGGTGACAGTGACCTCTGTATTATGAGGGGGGGTGACACTGACCTCTGTATTATGAGGGGGGGACATTGACCTCTGTATTATGAGGGGGTGACACTGACCTCTGTATTATGAGGGGGTGACACTGACCTCTGTATTATGAGGGGATGACACTGACCTCTGTATTATGAGGGGGGGTGACACTGACCTCTGTATTATGAGGAGGGGTGACACTGACCTCTGTATTATGAGAGGGGTGACACTGACCTCTGTATTATGAGGGGGTGACACTGACCTCTGTATTATGAGGGGGATGACACTGACCTCTGTATTATGAGGAGGGTGACACTGACCTCTGTATTATGAGAGGGTTACACTGACCTCTGTATTATGAGGGTGGTAAACTGACCTCTGTATTATGAGGGGGGACACTGACCTCTGTATTATGAGGGGGTGACAATGACCTCTGTATTATGAGGGGGGTGACACTGACCTCTGTATTATGAGGGGGTGACACTGACCTCTGTATTATGAGGGGGTGACACTGACCTCTGTATTATGAGGGGGTGACACTGACCTCTGTATTATGAGGGGGTGACACTGACCTCTGTATTATGAGGGGGGTGACACTGACCTCTGTATTATGAGGGAGGTGACACTGACCTCTGTATTATGAGGGGGTGACACTGACCTCTGTATTATGGAGGGGGTGACACTGACCTCTGTATTATGGGGGGTGACAGTGACCTCTGTATTATGAGGGGGGGTGACACTGACCTCTGTATTATGAGGGGGGTGACACTGACCTCTGTATTATGGGGGGGTGACAGTGACCTCTGTATTATGAGGGGGGGTGACACTGACCTCTGTATTATGAGGGGGGGTGACACTGACCTCTGTATTATGAGGGGGGGTGACACTGACCTCTGTATTATGAGGGGGGGGTGACACTGACCTCTGTATTATGAGGGGGGTGACACTGACCTCTGTATTATGAGGGGGGTGACACTGACCTCTGTATTATGAGGGGGTGACACTGACCTCTGTATTATGGGGGGTGACAGTGACCTCTGTATTATGAGGGGGGGTGACACTGACCTCTGTATTATGAGGGGGGTGACACTGACCTCTGTATTATGAGGGGGTGACACTGACCTCTGTATTATGAGGGGGGTGACACTGACCTCTGTATTATGGAGGGGGGTGACACTAACCTCTGTATTATGAGGGGGGTGACACTGACCTCTGTATTATGAGGGGGTGACACTGACCTCTGTATTATGGGGGGGTGACAGTGACCTCTGTATTATGAGGGGGGGTGACACTGACCTCTGTATTATGAGGGGGGGACACTGACCTCTGTATTATGAGGGGGTGACACTGACCTCTGTATTATGGGGGGGTGACACTGACCTCTGTATTATGGAGGGGGTGACACTGACCTCTGTATTATGAGGGGGGGACACTGACCTCTGTATTATGGGGGAGGTGACACTGACCTCTGTATTATGAGGGGGTGACACTGACCTCTGTATTATGAGGGGGTGACACTGACCTCTGTATTATGGAGGGGGTGACACTGACCTCTGTATTATGGGGGGGTGACAGTGACCTCTGTATTATGAGGGGGGGTGACACTGACCTCTGTATTATGAGGAGGGGTGACACTGACCTCTGTATTATGGGGGGGTGACAGTGACCTCTGTATTATGAGGGGGGGTGACACTGACCTCTGTATTATGAGGGGGGGTGACACTGACCTCTGTATTATGAGGGGGGGTGACACTGACCTCTGTATTATGAGGGGGGGGGTGACACTGACCTCTGTATTATGAGGGGGGTGACACTGACCTCTGTATTATGAGGGGGGTGACACTGACCTCTGTATTATGAGGGGGTGACACTGACCTCTGTATTATGGGGGGGTGACAGTGACCTCTGTATTATGAGGGGGGGTGACACTGACCTCTGTATTATGAGGGGGGGACACTGACCTCTGTATTATGAGGGGGTGACACTGACCTCTGTATTATGGGGGGGTGACACTGACCTCTGTATTATGGAGGGGGTGACACTGACCTCTGTATTATGAGGGGGGTGACACTGACCTCTGTATTATGAGGGGGTGACACTGACCTCTGTATTATGGGGGGGGTGACAGTGACCTCTGTATTATGAGGGGGGGTGACACTGACCTCTGTATTATGAGGGGGGGACACTGACCTCTGTATTATGAGGGGGTGACACTGACCTCTGTATTATGGGGGGGTGACACTGACCTCTGTATTATGGAGGGGGTGACACTGACCTCTGTATTATGAGGGGGGGACACTGACCTCTGTATTATGGGGGGGTGACAGTGACCTCTGTATTATGAGGGGGGTGACACTGACCTCTGTATTATGGGGGGGTGACAGTGACCTCTGTATTATGAGGGGGGGTGACACTGACCTCTGTATTATGAGGGGGGTGACACTGACCTCTGTATTATGGGGGGGTGACAGTGACCTCTGTATTATGAGGGGGGGTGACACTGACCTCTGTATTTTGAGGGGGGGTGACACTGACCTCTGTATTATGAGGGGGGTGACACTGACCTCTGTATTATGAGGGGGTGACACTGACCTCTGTATTATGAGGGGAGTGACACTGACCTCTGTATTATGAGGGGGGGGGTGACACTGACCTCTGTATTATGAGGGGGTGACACTGACCTCTGTATTATGGGGGGGTGACAGTGACCTCTGTATTATGAGGGGGGGTGACACTGACCTCTGTATTATGAGGGGGGTGACACTGACCTCTGTATTATGGGGGGGTGACAGTGACCTCTGTATTATGAGGGGGGGTGACACTGACCTCTGTATTATGGGGGGGTGACAGTGACCTCTGTATTATGAGGGGGGGTGACACTGACCTCTGTATTATGGGGGGGTGACACTGATCTCTATATTTTGAGGGGGGGTGACACTGACCTCTGTATTATGAGGGGGTGACACTGACCTCTGTATTATAAGGGGGGGTGACACTGACCTCTGTATTATGAGGGGGAGGGTGACACCTGACCTCTGTATTATGATCAAGGGGACACTGACCTCTGTATTATGAGGGGGTGACACTGACCTCTGTATTATGAGGGGGGTGACACTGACCTCTGTATTATGAGGGGGGTGACACTGACCTCTGTATTATGAGGGGGGTGACACTGACCTCTGTATTATGAGGGGGGTGACACTGACCTCTGTATTATGAGGGGGGTGACACTGACCTCTGTATTATGAGGGGGGTGACACTGACCTCTGTATTATGAGGGGGGGTGACACTGACCTCTGTATTATGAGGGGTGAGAGCAGAGTGATCATAATATAGAAATGACAAGATATGATAGAAATAATAATGTCAGGGATCCCGTCCTTTGTAATTACTAACCTGCACCACGCAGTAGAGATGGAGAGAAGTGGTGACATCTTTTCAGTGTCTCATGTTGTATTTATGGAGATATTTAGAACCTGAACACTCAGGTCTCTCTTTCCTCTGCATGGTGCAGAATAGTCATTATAAAGGGCCGGGACCCCTGAACTTCCCATTATTTCATTTCATGAATCCAATAAGTTATGCTCACTGTGCTGTAACCCCCATTGTATTATATATGGATTTGTGGTGGGTTTTGGGAACACACCTTGTTATGTGCATTTATAACTATTTTTACCTGCTGGTGCTGTCCACCATATATATATATATATATATAGTCTTCATATATTTTTTAACATGGGAGTTTATTGAAGTTTGAATTCCACTGAATAAATAGATTGTATAAAATGACATAAAATGAAAAGCCGTGTACACTATAGAAATCAATGTGTGTATGTGAGTGTGCATTTGTCCTTCTGTGTGTGTCCCCCCGGTATATCCCAGCCCAGTATATCTCATACACAGACACACACAGATCACTACCATACAAAGCCATTTATTGCTATAGAGAGAAAAGCAGAAAAAAAGAATTACATTGTCTCAATAAACATGTTACAGGAGAAGATCACACATCTGATCTGATCAATATGAAGATTATTGATGAACCTCCAGCTAATCAATGTCACTTTCCTGTGATCAGATGAATGGAATTCCAGAATGTGTACAATGGATCAATTCCAGAGATCCAATGACTGAAATCCATTCATCCTACAAAACAGATTTACTGACCAACCTTCCCGGAATGTGTGTGTGGAATGTCCATATCACAGATTGTTCCCAGGAAAGAAGTCATTATTGATGGGATAGAAGAAGACCAACATCCTCTATACAAGTCACTCCTCCATTTCTAATAAACATCTCCTATTCCCCAATGGAAACATTTGTATCTTTACAAAGATCTGATCTCTGTGTGTATGGAGTGAGCGCAGTGTCTGGATGATGACACCGAGAAGGAAACAAAGGGGTTGATTTAGTAAAGGCAAATGAATGACTGTGCACTCCGCAAGAGCAGTTGCTCCAGAGCTTAGTAAATGAGCAAAAGCTTTGCTGACTTCCATCATCCAATCATCCGCAAGCAAAATTGTTTTTTATTTATTTTCCTTGCATGTGATTGGGTATTCTTTGTAAAATGAAGCTTTACCTCATTCACTAAGCTCTGGAGCAACTGCACTTACACAGTGTAACGGCACTTTGCAAAGTGCACATGTCTATTTGCCTTTAGTAAATCACCCCCATTGTCAGATCATCAGAAACACTGCGACACCCACCTAGACATCTCCTTTCCTTTCTTATATAAAAGTAACATTACATTGACATCATTGCTAAGGAAAGACCATTTCTATACCTTCAAATATGTTATTTGTTAAAATAAATCAATAAAAAGAAATACAAAATGTATAATAAGTCATAGGAATTTAGACAATAGAGAAAAGGAACCTTCTCTCAGTCCATATTTTTTCCGGGTTTGGGTTCTCGTCAAGTCGGAAAAGATTTGTCAGAGTTACAAAACATGATGGAATAGAATTTATAGAAAATTTAGTTCAGTAGAGATCTTTCAAGTCTTCTTCAGACACGGTGTAACTAAGAAAATGTATTTTGTGGAATTCAGATGGAATGGTTTAAGGTTCTCTCACCCTGTAGAGGACAATGATTTCATCTCTGGAGGTCTTCATCAGGTCAGGATTGGTGTTCTCTGGGGGTCTTCATCAGGTCTTGATTGGTGTTATGGGTGGTAATCTTCATCAGATCAGGATAAGCGTTTTCTGGAAGTCTTCATCAGACAAGGATTGGTGTTCTCTAGAGGTCTTCATCAGATCAGAAGAAGTGTTATGGGAATCTGGACTCTGTAACAGGCAGGCCGTGGATAATATCAGAAATCAGAAGAAAAGAAGAAGATACAGCACTGGCTTGGGATTTCATGGTAAACGGTGGAGAGATGGACAGTCCACCACTTCTTACTCGAGAGCCTCACTAGCCTCAGGTGGGTCCAGAGGCTTCAGGGAGCTTACTTTATCTCCCCAGTCAAATGCATGATAATTTGGAAGGTTATCTCCTGCCACAGTGACCCTCTGTTCACCTTTGTAATACTCTTCAGAATACAGGATCCAGGCACCATGGACATTATTTTGTGATGAAGCCACGTTGTCAAATCCATACGATTTAAGGGAATTTGCAGCTTTGGTCAGGGTCACAGTATTACCCTGATAGTTGACGTGCTCAAACAGAGTAATCTTGGGATTATACAGACCGCCCCTCACAACTCGCACAGAGCTGATTTTCTTCTCAAATGCTGGGATTGAGGCATAAGAACCTTCCGAATAGCATTTAAACTGTCCTGTATAATTGATTCCACTGAAGACAATCCATGGGTCTCCGTGGACTTTGAGAGATCGAGCTCTCTGCAGGAATCCAATAGATGTCAGGTCTTTCGTTTCATGGTCTATTGACACAGAGTCTCCCTTGAAATTTGGAAGCTCGAACAGCTCAAGGAAACTCATCTTCCAGTTGTATGTGAGGGTGAGATGATGGGAACGGAGATCTCTCTGCAGGTTGCTTTGAGTTCTCTTCTTGGCTGATGGGGAATTTATACAGGAGCCTTAGTGCTGAGTGGACTCATTTTATGGGAGGTTTCATCATTTCTTCAGAATGTCTGTTCAGAGGCGGTACAAGGCGTGGGCGGGAGGGGCGTGTGCCCTGGGCGGAGTGTGAGAGGGGGCGGGTTCAGGACCCCGCGCTGCGTTAGTTCTCCCGGTGTAGCGGTACTGAACACAGCTGTTCTGTCCTCCCCTGTTTGCTCTCTCGGCCGTCTTAACACAAGCGGCCACACTGACAGGGGAGGAGAAGAGCCGCGGGCTGTGTGTGTAAGAGCCGGCTCATCCTCCTTCTCCCTCTGTCAGGAGCTGCAGGACCGGAGCGGCTGGTCTGAGACAGGGAGAGAGGCAGAGCGGTCGTCGGAGCTCCCCCGTCCCGTCACCCCCCCCCCTCACACTTCTATAGCACAGAACACAGTGAAGGGTTCTGCCTCTATGCTACACATCTGAGACTGTGTTGGAAAAAGAGCGCACACATATACCAGAGAGGTGCAGTGTCCGCTGAGGAGGAGGGGGAGGAATTTGTGAAAAGAAGTGAGAACTCTTTACAGGGAGGATTACAAATTGTGGGGGGGGGGGGGGGGTTATACATAGGTGGCTGTGGAAGGAGGGTATACAGAGGTGGATGTGGAAGGAGGGTATGCAGAGGTGGATGTGGAAGGGGGGTATACAGAGGTGGATGTGGAAGGGGGGTATACAGAGGTGGATGTGGAAGGGGGGTATACAGAGGTAGCTGTGGAAGGAGGGTATACAGAGGTGGCTATGGAAGGGGGGTATACAGAGGTGGTTGTGGAAGGGGGGTATACAGAGGTGGATGTGGAAGAGGGGTATACAGAGGTGGATGTGGAAGGGGGGTATACAGAGGTGGCTGTGAAGGGGGGTATACAGAGGTGGCTGTGGAAGGGGGGTATAAAGAGGTGGCAGTGGAAAGGGGGTATACAGAGGTGGATGTGGAAGGGGGGTATACAGAGGTAGCTTTGGAAGGGGGGTATACAGAGGTGGATGTGGAAGGGGGGTATACAGAGGTGGATGTGGAAGGGGGGTATACAGAGGTGGATGTGGAAGGGGGGTATACAGAGGTAGCTGTGGAAGGAGGGTATACAGAGGTGGCTGTGGAAGGGGGTTATAAAGAGGTGGCAGTGGAAGGGGGGTATACAGAGGTGGTTATGGAAGGGGGATATACAGAAGTGGATGAGGAAGGGGGGTATACAGAGGTGGCTGTGGAAGGGGGGTATACAGAGGTAGCTGTGGAAGGGGGATATACAGAGATGGATGTGGAAGGGGGGTATACAGAGGTGGCTGTGGAAGGGGGGTATACAGAGGTGGCTGTGGAAGGGGGGTATAAAGAGGTGGCAGTGGAAGGGGGGTATACAGAGGTGGATGTGGAAGGGGGGGTATACAGAGGTAGCTGTGGAAGGGGGGTATACAGAGGTGGATGTGGAAGGGGGGTATACAGAGGTGGATGTGGAAGGGGGGTATACAGAGGTGGATGTGGAAGGGGGGTATACAGAGGTAGCTGTGGAAGGGGGGTATACAGAGGTGGCTGTGGAAGGGGGGTATAAAGAGGTGGCAGTGTAAGGGGGGTATACAGAGGTGGTTATGGAAGGGGGATATACAGAGGTGGATGAGGAAGGGGGGTATACAGAGGTGGATGTGGAAGGGGGGTATACAGAGGTAGCTGTGGAAGGGGGGTATACAGAGGTGGCAGTGGAAGGGGGGTATACAGAGGTGGCTGTGGAAGGGGGGTATAAAGAGGTGGCAGTGGAAGGGGGGTATACAGAGGTGGCTGTGGAAGGGGGGTATAAAGAGGTGGCAGTGGAAGGGGGGTATACAGAGGTGGTTATGGAAGGGGGATATACAGAGGTGGATGAGGAAGGGGGGTATACAGAGGTGGATGTGGAAGGGGGGTATACAGAGGTGGATGTGGAAGGGGGGTATACAGAGGTAGCTGTGGAAGGGGGGTATAAAGAGGTGGCAGTGGAAGGGGGGTATAAAGAGGTGGCAGTGGAAGGGGGGTATACAGAGGTGGTTATGGAAGGGTGGTATACAGAGGTGGATGTGGAAGGGGGGTATACAGAGGTGGATGTGGAAGGGGGGTATACAGAGGTAGCTGTGGAAGGGGGGTATACAGAGGTGGATGTGGAAGGGGGGTATACAGAGGTGGATGTGGAAGGGGGGTATACAGAGGTGGATGTGGAAGGGGGGTATACAGAGGTAGCTGTGGAAGGAGGGTATACAGAGGTGGCTGTGGAAGGGGGTTATAAAGAGGTGGCAGTGGAAGGGGGGTATACAGAGGTGGTTATGGAAGGGGGATATACAGAAGTGGATGAGGAAGGGGGGTATACAGAGGTGGCTGTGGAAGGGGGGTATACAGAGGTAGCTGTGGAAGGGGGATATACAGAGATGGATGTGGAAGGGGGGTATACAGAGGTGGCTGTGGAAGGGGGGTATACAGAGGTGGCTGTGGAAGGGGGGTATAAAGAGGTGGCAGTGGAAGGGGGGTATACAGAGGTGGATGTGGAAGGGGGGTATACAGAGGTAGCTGTGGAAGGGGGGTATACAGAGGTGGATGTGGAAGGGGGGTATACAGAGGTGGATGTGGAAGGGGGGTATACAGAGGTGGATGTGGAAGGGGGGTATACAGAGGTAGCTGTGGAAGGGGGGTATACAGAGGTGGCTGTGGAAGGGGGGTATAAAGAGGTGGCAGTGTAAGGGGGGTATACAGAGGTGGTTATGGAAGGGGGATATACAGAGGTGGATGAGGAAGGGGGGTATACAGAGGTGGATGTGGAAGGGGGGTATACAGAGGTAGCTGTGGAAGGGGGGTATACAGAGGTGGCAGTGGAAGGGGGGTATACAGAGGTGGCTGTGGAAGGGGGGTATAAAGAGGTGGCAGTGGAAGGGGGGTATACAGAGGTGGCTGTGGAAGGGGGGTATAAAGAGGTGGCAGTGGAAGGGGGGTATACAGAGGTGGTTATGGAAGGGGGATTTACAGAGGTGGATGAGGAAGGGGGGTATACAGAGGTGGATGTGGAAGGGGGGTATACAGAGGTGGATGTGGAAGGGGGGTATACAGAGGTAGCTGTGGAAGGGGGGTATAAAGAGGTGGCAGTGGAAGGGGGGTATACAGAGGTGGTTATGGAAGGGGGGTATACAGAGGTGGATGTGGAAGGGGGGTATACAGAGGTGGATGTGGAAGGGGGGTATACAGAGGTAGCTGTGGAAGGGGGGTATACAGAGGTGGCTGTGGAAGGGGGGTATAAAGAGGTGGATGAGGAAGGGGGATATACAGAGGTGGATGAGGAAGGGGGATATACAGAGGTGGCTGTGGAAGGGAGGTATACAGAGGTGGATGTGGAAGGGGGGTATACAGAGGTGGATGTGGAAGGGGGATATACAGAGGTAGCTATGGAAGGGGGGTATACAGAGGTGGATGTGGAAGGGGGGTATACAGAGGTGGATGTGGAAGGGGGGTATACAGAGGTAGCTGTGGAAGGGGGGTATACAGAGGTGGCTGTGGAAGGGGGGTATAAAGAGGTGGCAGTGGAAGGGGGGTATACAGAGGTAGCTGTGGAAGGGGGATATACAGAGGTGGATGTGGAAGGGGGGTATACAGAGGTGGCTGTGGAAGGGGGGTATACAGAGGTGGCTGTGGGAGGGGGGTATAAAGAGGTGGCAGTGGAAGGGGGGTATACAGAGGTTGATGTGGAAGGGGGGTATACAGAGGTGGATGTGGAAGGGGGGTATACAGAGGTGGATGTGGAAGGGGGGTATACAGAGGTGGATGTGGAAGGGGGATATACAGAGGTAGCTATGGAAGGGGGGTATACAGAGGTGGGTGAGGAAGGGGGGTATACAGAGGTGGATGTGTAAGGGGGATATACAGAGGTAGCTGTGGAAGGGGGATATACAGAGGTGGATGAGGAAGGGGGGTATACAGAGGTGGCTGTGGAAGGGGGGTATACAGAGGTGGATGTTGAAGGGGGGTATAAAGAGGTGGCAGTGGAAGGGGGGTATACAGAGGTGGCTGTGGAAGGGGGGTATACAGAGGTAGCTGTGGAAGGGGGATATACAGAGGTGGATGTGGAAGGGGGGTATACAGAGGTGGCTGTGGAAGGGGGGTATAAAGAGGTGGCAGTGGAAGGGGGGTATACAGAGGTGGATGTGGAAGGGGGATATACAGAGGTAGCTATGGAAGGGGGGTATACAGAGGTGGATGTGGAAGGGGGGTATACAGAGGTAGCTGTGGAAGGGGGATATACAGAGATGGATGTGGAAGGGGGGTATACAGAGGTGGCTGTGGAAGGGGGGTATACAGAGGTGGCTGTGGAAGGGGGGTATAAAGAGGTGGCCGAGGAAGGGGGGTATACAGAGGTGGATGTGGAAGGGGGTTATACAGAGGTAGCTGTGGAAGGGGGGTATACAGAGGTGGCTGTGGAAGGGGGGTATACAGAGGTGGATGTGGAAGGGGGGTATACAGAGGTAGCTGTGGAAGGGGGGTATACAGAGGTAGCTGTGGAAGGGGGGTATACAGAGGTGGCTGTGGAAGGGGGGTATACAGAGGTAGCTGTGGAAGGGGGATATACAGAGGTGAATGTGGAAGGGGGGTATACAGAGGTGGCTGTGGAAGGGGGGTATACAGAGGTGGCTGTGGAAGGGGGGTATAAAGAGGTGGCAGTGGAAGGGGGTATACAGAGGTGGATGTGGAAGGGGGGTATACAGAGGTAGCTGTGGAAGGGGGGTATACAGAGGTGGCTGTGGAAGGGGGGTATACAGAGGTGGATGTGGAAGGGGGGTATACAAAGGTGGATGTGGAAGGGGGGTATACAGAGGTGGATGTGGAAGGGGGGTATACAGAGGTAGCTGTGGAAGGGGGGTATACAGAGGTGGCTGTGGAAGGGGGGTATAAAGAGGTGGCAGTGGAAGGGGGGTATACAGAGGTGGTTATGGAAGGGGGATATACAGAGGTGGATGAGGAAGGGGGGTATACAGAGGTGGATGTGGAAGGGGGGTATACAGAGGTAGCTGTGGAAGGGGGGTATACAGAGGTGGCAGTGGAAGGGGGGTATACAGAGGTGGCTGTGGAAGGGGGGTATAAAGAGGTGGCAGTGGAAGGGGGGTATACAGAGGTGGCTGTGGAAGGGGGGTATAAAGAGGTGGCAGTGGAAGGGGGGTATACAGAGGTGGTTATGGAAGGGGGATATACAGAGGTGGATGAGGAAGGGGGGTATACAGAGGTGGATGTGGAAGGGGGGTATACAGAGGTGGATGTGGAAGGGGGGTATACAGAGGTAGCTGTGGAAGGGGGGTATACAGAGGTGGCTGTGGAAGGGGGGTATAAAGAGGTGGCTGTGGAAGGGGGGTATACAGAGGTAGCTGTGGAAGGGGGATATACAGAGGTGGATGAGGAAGGAGGATATACAGAGGTGGCTGTGGAAGGGAGGTATACAGAGGTGGATGTGGAAGGGGGGTATACAGAGGTGGATGTGGAAGGGGGATATACAGAGGTAGCTATGGAAGGGGGGTATACAGAGGTGGATGAGGAAGGGGGGTATACAGAGGTGGATGTGTAAGGGGGATATACAGAGGTAGCTGTGGAAGGTGGATATACAGAGGTGGATGAGGAAGGGGGGTATACAGAGGTGGCTGTGGAAGGGGGGTATACAGAGGTGGATGTGGAAGGGGGGTATAAAGAGGTGGCAGTGGAAGGGGGGTATACAGAGGTGGCTGTGGAAGGGGGGTATACAGAGGTAGCTGTGGAAGGGGGATATACAGAGGTGGATGTGGAAGGGGGGTATACAGAGGTGGCTGTGGAAGGGGGTATAAAGAGGTGGCAGTGGAAGGGGTGTATACAGAGGTGGATGTGGAAGGGGGATATACAGAGGTAGCTATGGAAGGGGGGTATACAGAGGTGGATGTGGAAGGGGGGTATACAGAGGTAGCTGTGGAAGGGGGATATACAGAGATGGATGTGGAAGGGGGGTATACAGAGGTGGCTGTGGAAGGGGGGTATACAGAGGTGGCTGTGGAAGGGGGGTATACAGAGGTGGATGTGGAAGGGGGGTATACAGAGGTAGCTGTGGAAGGGGGGTATACAGAGGTAGCTGTGGAAGGGGGGTATAAAGAGGTGGCTATGGAAGGGGGGTATACAGAGGTGGATGTGGAAGGGGGGTATACAGAGGTAGCTGTGGAAGGGGGGTATACAGAGGTGGCTGTGGAAGGGGGGTATAAAGAGGTGGCAGTGGAAGGGGGGTATACAGAGGTAGCTGTGGAAGGGGGATATACAGAGGTGGATGAGGAAGGGGGGTATACAGAGGTGGATGTGGAAGGGGGGTATACAGAGGTAGCTGTGGAAGGGGGGTATAAAGAGGTGGCAGTGGAAGGGGGGTATACAGAGGTGGTTATGGAAGGGGGATATACAGAGGTGGATGAGGAAGGGGGGTATACAGAGGTGGATGTGGAAGGGGGGTATACAGAGGTAGCTGTGGAAGGGGGGTATACAGAGGTGGCAGTGGAAGGGGGGTATACAGAGGTGGCTGTGGAAGGGGGGTATACAGAGGTGGCTGTGGAAGGGGGTATAAAGAGGTGGCAGTGGAAGGGGTGTATACAGAGGTGGATGTGGAAGGGGGATATACAGAGGTAGCTATGGAAGGGGGGTATACAGAGGTGGATGTGGAAGGGGGGTATACAGAGGTAGCTGTGGAAGGGGGATATACAGAGATGGATGTGGAAGGGGGTATACAGAGGTGGCTGTGGAAGAGGGGTATACAGAGGTGGCTGTGGGATTGGGGTATAAAGAGGTGGCAGTGGAAGGGGGGTATACAGAGGTGGATGTGGAAGGGGGGTATACAGAGGTGGATGTGGAAGGGGGGTATACAGAGGTGGATGTGGAAGGGGGGTATACAGAGGTGGATGTGGAAGGGGGATATACAGAGGTAGCTATGGAAGGGGGGTATACAGAGGTGGGTGAGGAAGGGGGGTATACAGAGGTGGATGTGTAAGGGGGATATACAGAGGTAGCTGTGGAAGGGGGATATACAGAGGTAGCTGTGGAAGGGGGATATACAGAGGTGGATGAGGAAGGGGGGTATACAGAGGTGGCTGTGGAAGGGGGGTATACAGAGGTGGATGTTGAAGGGGGGTATAAAGAGGTGGCAGTGGAAGGGGGGTATACAGAGGTGGCTGTGGAAGGGGGTATACAGAGGTAGCTGTGGAAGGGGGATATACAGAGGTGGATGTGGAAGGGGGGTATACAGAGGTGGCTGTGGAAGGGGGGTATAAAGAGGTGGCAGTGGAAGGGGGGTATACAGAGGTGGCTGTGGAAGGGGGGTATAAAGAGGTGGCAGTGGAAGGGGGGTATACAGAGGTGGTTATGGAAGGGGGATATACAGAGGTGGATGAGGAAGGGGGGTATACAGAGGTGGATGTGGAAGGGGGGTATACAGAGGTGGATGTGGAAGGGGGGTATACAGAGGTAGCTGTGGAAGGGGGGTATAAAGAGGTGGCAGTGGAAGGGGGGTATACAGAGGTGGTTATGGAAGGGGGGTATACAGAGGTGGATGTGGAAGGGGGGTATACAGAGGTGGATGTGGAAGGGGGGTATACAGAGGTAGCTGTGGAAGGGGGGTATACAGAGGTGGCTGTGGAAGGGGGGTATAAAGAGGTGGCTGTGGAAGGGGGGTATACAGAGGTAGCTGTGGAAGGGGGATATACAGAGGTGGATGAGGAAGGAGGATATACAGAGGTGGCTGTGGAAGGGAGGTATACAGAGGTGGATGTGGAAGGGGGGTATACAGAGGTGGATGTGGAAGGGGGATATACAGAGGTAGCTATGGAAGGGGGGTATACAGAGGTGGATGAGGAAGGGGGGTATACAGAGGTGGATGTGTAAGGGGGATATACAGAGGTAGCTGTGGAAGGGGGATATACAGAGGTGGATGAGGAAGGGGGGTATACAGAGGTAGCTGTGGAAGGGGGATATACAGAGATGGATGTGGAAGGGGGGTATACAGAGGTGGCTGTGGAAGGGGGGTATACAGAGGTGGCTGTGGAAGGGGGGTATACAGAGGTGGATGTGGAAGAGGGGTATACAGAGGTAGCTGTGGAAGGGGGGTATACAGAGGTAGCTGTGGAAGGGGGGTATACAGAGGTGGCTGTGGAAGGGGGGTATACAGAGGTGGATGTGGAAGGGGGGTATACAGAGGTAGCTGTGGAAGGGGGGTATACAGAGGTGGCTGTGGAAGGGGGGTATAAAGAGGTGGCAGTGGAAGGGGGGTATACAGAGGTAGCTGTGGAAGGGGGATATACAGAGGTGGATGTGGAAGGGGGGTATACAGAGGTGGCTGTGGAAGGGGGGTATACAGAGGTGGCTGTGGGAGGGGGGTATAAAGAGGTGGCAGTGGAAGGGGGGTATACAGAGGTGGATGTGGAAGGGGGGTATACAGAGGTGGATGTGGAAGGGGGGTATACAGAGGTGGATGTGAAAGGGGGGTATACAGAGGTGGATGTGGAAGGGGGATATACAGAGGTAGCTATGGAAGGGGGGTATACAGAGGTGGGTGAGGAAGGGGGGTATACAGAGGTTGATGTGTAAGGGGGATATACAGAGGTAGCTGTGGAAGGGGGATATACAGAGGTGGATGAGGAAGGGGGGTATACAGAGGTGGCTGTGGAAGGGGGGTATACAGAGGTGGATGTGGAAGGGGGGTATAAAGAGGTGGCAGTGGAAGGGGGGTATACAGAGGTGGCTGTGGAAGGGGGGTATACAGAGGTAGCTGTGGAAGGGGGATATACAGAGGTGGATGTGGAAGGGGGGTATACAGAGGTGGCTGTGGAAGGGGGGTATAAAGAGGTGGCAGTGGAAGGGGGGTATACAGAGGTGGATGTGGAAGGGGGATATACAGAGGTAGCTATGGAAGGGGGGTATACAGAGGTGGATGTGGAAGGGGGGTATACAGAGGTAGCTGTGGAAGGGGGATATACAGAGATGGATGTGGAAGGGGGGTATACAGAGGTGGCTGTGGAAGGGGGGTATACAGAGGTGGCTGTGGAAGGGGGGTATAAAGAGGTGGCAGTGGAAGGGGGTATACAGAGGTGGATGTGGAAGGGGGGTATACAGAGGTAGCTGTGGAAGGGGGGTATACAGAGGTGGCTGTGGAAGGGGGGTATACAGAGGTAGCTGTGGAAGGAGGGTATACAGAGGTGGCTGTGGAAGGGGGGTATACAGAGGTAGCTGTGGAAGGAGGGTATACAGAGGTGGATGTGGAAGGGGGGTATACAGAGGTGGCTGTGGAAGGGGGGTATACAGAGGTGGATGTGGAAGGGGGGTATACAGAGGTGGATGTGGAAGGGGGGGTATACAGAGGTGGATGTGGAAGGTGTGTATACAGAGGTGGCTGTGGAAGGGGGTATAAAGAGGTGGCTGTGGAAGGGGGGTATACAGAGGTGGATGTGGAAGGGGGGTATACAGAGGTAGCTGTGGAAGGGGGGTATACAGAGGTGGATGTGGAAGGGGGGTATACAGAGGTAGCTGTGGAAGGGGGGTATACAGAGGTGATTATGGAAGGGGTGTATACAGAGGTGGGTATGGAAGGGGGTATAAAGAGGTGGCAGTGGAAGGGGGGTATACAGAGGTGGATGTGGAAGGGGGGTATACAGAGGTAGCTGTGGAAGGGGGGTATACAGAGGTGATTATGGAAGGGGGGTATACAGAGGTGGATGTGAAAGGGAGGTATACAGAGGTGGCTGTGGAAGGGGGGTATACAGAGGTGGACATGTGTCAGGGAAAATCTAAACTTCTCCCTATAAGCATATAATTTCTTTGCGCTTAAAAGCACAAAAAGCTCTCTTATATAATGCCGGGAAAGCGCGCTCATTTATCTCTCCAAGTAACACAAACAGACGTTGGTATCACTTCAAGCTCCGTGTAAAATCCTGAGCAAAATAGCCAAGTGGCTTTTATTTATACTAAACACATGGATAACAAAAGAGGCTGCTGACTTCAGAATCAGCCAATCAGACACTTGTATTCATTCAAAAGAACCAATGACACACATGCATATAATCAAATATAAAAGCAGTAGTGACGAGTGCAGACGGTGGTGTGCAAAACCATGCAGCAAGCACATGGCTTTGAACACAGCCGTGTGCACATTCCCACTGCTACCAGTGATGCGAGCCGTACTATACCATGGCCCAGTGGGCCATAATATTGTATGGTTATACTATGGTTCCCAAGGTACGCAAACTTGTTTACTTAGGAGTTGAAATGCAGTCGCCATGGAGTGGCCAGTTCCTTGGAGAGACATAAACAGACATCCTTAAAAAGGTAAACAGATCCGCCGTGTCCACGGGAAGGTTTCCGCATCCAATGGTCTTCCACCAGCATCTGTATGTGCGAATACCCTCAAATGAGAGTATTGCAGCAAAACAGACAGTGGGGGGCATCTGACAATATACATAAATAAAATTTTCCACAACACATGGAATGGGGGTATACAGAGGTGGATGTGGAAGGGGGGTATACAGAGGTGGATGTGGAAGGGGGTATACAGAGGTAGCTGTGGAAGAGGGGTATACAGAGGTGGCTGTGGAAGGGGGGTATACAGATGTGGCTATGGAAGGGGGGGTATAAAGAGGTGGCAATGGAACGGATGTATACAGAGGTGGGTATGGAAGGGGGGTATGCAAAGGTGACTGAGGAAAGGGGGTATACAGAGGTGACTGTGGAATGGAGGTATACAGAGGTGGATGTGGAAGGGGGATATACAGAGGTGAATGTGGAAGGGGGGTATACAGAGGTGGCTGTGGAAGGGGGGTATAAAGAGGTGGATGTGGAAGGGGGGTATACAGAGGTGGATGTGGAAGGGGGGTATACAGAGGTGGAGGTGGAAGGGGGGTATACAGAGGTGGATGTGGAAGGGGGGTATACAGAGGTGGATGTGGAAGGGGGGTATACAGAGCTGGATGAGGGGTATAAAGAGGTGGCTGTGGAAGGGGGATATACAGAGGTGGATGTGGAAGGGGGATATACAGAGGTAGCTATGGAAGGGGGGTATACAGAGGTGGATGTGGAAGGGGGGTATACAGAGGTAGCTGTGGAAGGGGGATATACAGAGATGGATGTGGAAGGGGGGTATACAGAGGTGGCTGTGGAAGGGGGGTATAAAGAGGTGGATGTGGAAGGGGGGTATACAGAGGTGGATGTGGAAGGGGGGTATACAGAGGTGGCTGTGGAAGGGGGGTATACAGAGGTGGCTGTGGAAGGGGGGTATACAGAGGTGGATGTGGAAGAGGGGTATACAGAGGTAGCTGTGGAAGGGGGGTATACAGAGGTAGCTGTGGAAGGGGGGTATACAGAGGTGGCTGTGGAAGGGGGGTATACAGAGGTGGATGTGGAAGGGGGGTATACAGAGGTAGCTGTGGAAGGGGGGTATACAGAGGTGGCTGTGGAAGGGGGGTATAAAGAGGTGGCAGTGGAAGGGGGGTATACAGAGGTAGCTGTGGAAGGGGGATATACAGAGGTGGATGTGGAAGGGGGGTATACAGAGGTGGCTGTGGAAGGGGGGTATACAGAGGTGGCTGTGGGAGGGGGGTATAAAGAGGTGGCAGTGGAAGGGGGGTATACAGAGGTGGATGTGGAAGGGGGGTATACAGAGGTGGATGTGGAAGGGGGGTATACAGAGGTGGATGTGAAAGGGGGGTATACAGAGGTGGATGTGGAAGGGGGATATACAGAGGTAGCTATGGAAGGGGGGTATACAGAGGTGGGTGAGGAAGGGGGGTATACAGAGGTTGATGTGTAAGGGGGATATACAGAGGTAGCTGTGGAAGGGGGATATACAGAGGTGGATGAGGAAGGGGGGTATACAGAGGTGGCTGTGGAAGGGGGGTATACAGAGGTGGATGTGGAAGGGGGGTATAAAGAGGTGGCAGTGGAAGGGGGGTATACAGAGGTGGCTGTGGAAGGGGGGTATACAGAGGTAGCTGTGGAAGGGGGATATACAGAGGTGGATGTGGAAGGGGGGTATACAGAGGTGGCTGTGGAAGGGGGGTATAAAGAGGTGGCAGTGGAAGGGGGGTATACAGAGGTGGATGTGGAAGGGGGATATACAGAGGTAGCTATGGAAGGGGGGTATACAGAGGTGGATGTGGAAGGGGGGTATACAGAGGTAGCTGTGGAAGGGGGATATACAGAGATGGATGTGGAAGGGGGGTATACAGAGGTGGCTGTGGAAGGGGGGTATACAGAGGTGGCTGTGGAAGGGGGGTATAAAGAGGTGGCCGTGGAAGGGGGGTATACAGAGGTGGATGTGGAAGGGGGTTATACAGAGGTAGCTGTGGAAGGGGGGTATACAGAGGTGGCTGTGGAAGGGGGGTATACAGAGGTGGATGTGGAAGGGGGGTATACAGAGGTAGCTGTGGAAGGGGGGTATACAGAGGTAGCTGTGGAAGGGGGGTATACAGAGGTGGCTGTGGAAGGGGGTATACAGAGGTAGCTGTGGAAGGGGGATATACAGAGGTGAATGTGGAAGGGGGGTATACAGAGGTGGCTGTGGAAGGGGGGTATACAGAGGTGGCTGTGGAAGGGGGGTATAAAGAGGTGGCAGTGGAAGGGGGTATACAGAGGTGGATGTGGAAGGGGGGTATACAGAGGTAGCTGTGGAAGGGGGGTATACAGAGGTGGCTGTGGAAGGGGGGTATACAGAGGTAGCTGTGGAAGGAGGGTATACAGAGGTGGCTGTGGAAGGGGGGTATACAGAGGTAGCTGTGGAAGGAGGGTATACAGAGGTGGATGTGGAAGGGGGGTATACAGAGGTGGCTGTGGAAGGGGGGTATACAGAGGTGGATGTGGAAGGGGGGTATACAGAGGTGGATGTGGAAGGGGGGGTATACAGAGGTGGATGTGGAAGGTGTGTATACAGAGGTGGCTGTGGAAGGGGGTATAAAGAGGTGGCTGTGGAAGGGGGGTATACAGAGGTGGATGTGGAAGGGGGGTATACAGAGGTAGCTGTGGAAGGGGGGTATACAGAGGTGGATGTGGAAGGGGGGTATACAGAGGTAGCTGTGGAAGGGGGGTATACAGAGGTGATTATGGAAGGGGTGTATACAGAGGTGGGTATGGAAGGGGGTATAAAGAGGTGGCAGTGGAAGGGGGGTATACAGAGGTGGATGTGGAAGGGGGGTATACAGAGGTAGCTGTGGAAGGGGGGTATACAGAGGTGATTATGGAAGGGGGGTATACAGAGGTGGATGTGAAAGGGAGGTATACAGAGGTGGCTGTGGAAGGGGGGTATACAGAGGTGGACATGTGTCAGGGAAAATCTAAACTTCTCCCTATAAGCATATAATTTCTTTGCGCTTAAAAGCACAAAAAGCTCTCTTATATAATGCCGGGAAAGCGCGCTCATTTATCTCTCCAAGTAACACAAACAGACGTTGGTATCACTTCAAGCTCCGTGTAAAATCCTGAGCAAAATAGCCAAGTGGCTTTTATTTATACTAAACACATGGATAACAAAAGAGGCTGCTGACTTCAGAATCAGCCAATCAGACACTTGTATTCATTCAAAAGAACCAATGACACACATGCATATAATCAAATATAAAAGCAGTAGTGACGAGTGCAGACGGTGGTGTGCAAAACCATGCAGCAAGCACATGGCTTTGAACACAGCCGTGTGCACATTCCCACTGCTACCAGTGATGCGAGCCGTACTATACCATGGCCCAGTGGGCCATAATATTGTATGGTTATACTATGGTTCCCAAGGTACGCAAACTTGTTTACTTAGGAGTTGAAATGCAGTCGCCATGGAGTGGCCAGTTCCTTGGAGAGACATAAACAGACATCCTTAAAAAGGTAAACAGATCCGCCGTGTCCACGGGAAGGTTTCCGCATCCAATGGTCTTCCACCAGCATCTGTATGTGCGAATACCCTCAAATGAGAGTATTGCAGCAAAACAGACAGTGGGGGGCATCTGACAATATACATAAATAAAATTTTCCACAACACATGGAATGGGGGTATACAGAGGTGGATGTGGAAGGGGGGTATACAGAGGTGGATGTGGAAGGGGGTATACAGAGGTAGCTGTGGAAGAGGGGTATACAGAGGTGGCTGTGGAAGGGGGGTATACAGATGTGGCTATGGAAGGGGGGGTATAAAGAGGTGGCAATGGAACGGATGTATACAGAGGTGGGTATGGAAGGGGGGTATGCAAAGGTGACTGAGGAAAGGGGGTATACAGAGGTGACTGTGGAATGGAGGTATACAGAGGTGGATGTGGAAGGGGGATATACAGAGGTGAATGTGGAAGGGGGGTATACAGAGGTGGCTGTGGAAGGGGGGTATAAAGAGGTGGATGTGGAAGGGGGGTATACAGAGGTGGATGTGGAAGGGGGGTATACAGAGGTGGAGGTGGAAGGGGGGTATACAGAGGTGGATGTGGAAGGGGGGTATACAGAGGTGGATGTGGAAGGGGGGTATACAGAGCTGGATGAGGGGTATAAAGAGGTGGCTGTGGAAGGGGGATATACAGAGGTGGATGTGGAAGGGGGATATACAGAGGTAGCTATGGAAGGGGGGTATACAGAGGTGGATGTGGAAGGGGGGTATACAGAGGTAGCTGTGGAAGGGGGATATACAGAGATGGATGTGGAAGGGGGGTATACAGAGGTGGCTGTGGAAGGGGGGTATAAAGAGGTGGATGTGGAAGGGGGGTATACAGAGGTGGATGTGGAAGGGGGGTATACAGAGGTGGCTGTGGAAGGGGGGTATACAGAGGTGGCTGTGGAAGGGGGGTATACAGAGGTGGATGTGGAAGAGGGGTATACAGAGGTAGCTGTGGAAGGGGGGTATACAGAGGTAGCTGTGGAAGGGGGGTATACAGAGGTGGCTGTGGAAGGGGGGTATACAGAGGTGGATGTGGAAGGGGGGTATACAGAGGTAGCTGTGGAAGGGGGGTATACAGAGGTGGCTGTGGAAGGGGGGTATAAAGAGGTGGCAGTGGAAGGGGGGTATACAGAGGTAGCTGTGGAAGGGGGATATACAGAGGTGGATGTGGAAGGGGGGTATACAGAGGTGGCTGTGGAAGGGGGGTATACAGAGGTGGCTGTGGGAGGGGGGTATAAAGAGGTGGCAGTGGAAGGGGGGTATACAGAGGTGGATGTGGAAGGGGGGTATACAGAGGTGGATGTGGAAGGGGGGTATACAGAGGTGGATGTGAAAGGGGGGTATACAGAGGTGGATGTGGAAGGGGGATATACAGAGGTAGCTATGGAAGGGGGGTATACAGAGGTGGGTGAGGAAGGGGGGTATACAGAGGTTGATGTGTAAGGGGGATATACAGAGGTAGCTGTGGAAGGGGGATATACAGAGGTGGATGAGGAAGGGGGGTATACAGAGGTGGCTGTGGAAGGGGGGTATACAGAGGTGGATGTGGAAGGGGGGTATAAAGAGGTGGCAGTGGAAGGGGGGTATACAGAGGTGGCTGTGGAAGGGGGGTATACAGAGGTAGCTGTGGAAGGGGGATATACAGAGGTGGATGTGGAAGGGGGGTATACAGAGGTGGCTGTGGAAGGGGGGTATAAAGAGGTGGCAGTGGAAGGGGGGTATACAGAGGTGGATGTGGAAGGGGGATATACAGAGGTAGCTATGGAAGGGGGGTATACAGAGGTGGATGTGGAAGGGGGGTATACAGAGGTAGCTGTGGAAGGGGGATATACAGAGATGGATGTGGAAGGGGGGTATACAGAGGTGGCTGTGGAAGGGGGGTATACAGAGGTGGCTGTGGAAGGGGGGTATAAAGAGGTGGCCGTGGAAGGGGGGTATACAGAGGTGGATGTGGAAGGGGGTTATACAGAGGTAGCTGTGGAAGGGGGGTATACAGAGGTGGCTGTGGAAGGGGGGTATACAGAGGTGGATGTGGAAGGGGGGTATACAGAGGTAGCTGTGGAAGGGGGGTATACAGAGGTAGCTGTGGAAGGGGGGTATACAGAGGTGGCTGTGGAAGGGGGTATACAGAGGTAGCTGTGGAAGGGGGATATACAGAGGTGAATGTGGAAGGGGGGTATACAGAGGTGGCTGTGGAAGGGGGGTATACAGAGGTGGCTGTGGAAGGGGGGTATAAAGAGGTGGCAGTGGAAGGGGGTATACAGAGGTGGATGTGGAAGGGGGGTATACAGAGGTAGCTGTGGAAGGGGGGTATACAGAGGTGGCTGTGGAAGGGGGGTATACAGAGGTAGCTGTGGAAGGAGGGTATACAGAGGTGGCTGTGGAAGGGGGGTATACAGAGGTAGCTGTGGAAGGAGGGTATACAGAGGTGGATGTGGAAGGGGGGTATACAGAGGTGGCTGTGGAAGGGGGGTATACAGAGGTGGATGTGGAAGGGGGGTATACAGAGGTGGATGTGGAAGGGGGGGTATACAGAGGTGGATGTGGAAGGTGTGTATACAGAGGTGGCTGTGGAAGGGGGTATAAAGAGGTGGCTGTGGAAGGGGGGTATACAGAGGTGGATGTGGAAGGGGGGTATACAGAGGTAGCTGTGGAAGGGGGGTATACAGAGGTGGATGTGGAAGGGGGGTATACAGAGGTAGCTGTGGAAGGGGGGTATACAGAGGTGATTATGGAAGGGGTGTATACAGAGGTGGGTATGGAAGGGGGTATAAAGAGGTGGCAGTGGAAGGGGGGTATACAGAGGTGGATGTGGAAGGGGGGTATACAGAGGTAGCTGTGGAAGGGGGGTATACAGAGGTGATTATGGAAGGGGGGTATACAGAGGTGGATGTGAAAGGGAGGTATACAGAGGTGGCTGTGGAAGGGGGTATACAGAGGTGGACATGTGTCAGGGAAAATCTAAACTTCTCCCTATAAGCATATAATTTCTTTGCGCTTAAAAGCACAAAAAGCTCTCTTATATAATGCCGGGAAAGCGCGCTCATTTATCTCTCCAAGTAACACAAACAGACGTTGGTATCACTTCAAGCTCCGTGTAAAATCCTGAGCAAAATAGCCAAGTGGCTTTTATTTATACTAAACACATGGATAACAAAAGAGGCTGCTGACTTCAGAATCAGCCAATCAGACACTTGTATTCATTCAAAAGAACCAATGACACACATGCATATAATCAAATATAAAAGCAGTAGTGACGAGTGCAGACGGTGGTGTGCAAAACCATGCAGCAAGCACATGGCTTTGAACACAGCCGTGTGCACATTCCCACTGCTACCAGTGATGCGAGCCGTACTATACCATGGCCCAGTGGGCCATAATATTGTATGGTTATACTATGGTTCCCAAGGTACGCAAACTTGTTTACTTAGGAGTTGAAATGCAGTCGCCATGGAGTGGCCAGTTCCTTGGAGAGACATAAACAGACATCCTTAAAAAGGTAAACAGATCCGCCGTGTCCACGGGAAGGTTTCCGCATCCAATGGTCTTCCACCAGCATCTGTATGTGCGAATACCCTCAAATGAGAGTATTGCAGCAAAACAGACAGTGGGGGGCATCTGACAATATACATAAATAAAATTTTCCACAACACATGGAATGGGGGTATACAGAGGTGGATGTGGAAGGGGGGTATACAGAGGTGGATGTGGAAGGGGGTATACAGAGGTAGCTGTGGAAGAGGGGTATACAGAGGTGGCTGTGGAAGGGGGGTATACAGATGTGGCTATGGAAGGGGGGGTATAAAGAGGTGGCAATGGAACGGATGTATACAGAGGTGGGTATGGAAGGGGGGTATGCAAAGGTGACTGAGGAAAGGGGGTATACAGAGGTGACTGTGGAATGGAGGTATACAGAGGTGGATGTGGAAGGGGGATATACAGAGGTGAATGTGGAAGGGGGGTATACAGAGGTGGCTGTGGAAGGGGGGTATAAAGAGGTGGATGTGGAAGGGGGGTATACAGAGGTGGATGTGGAAGGGGGGTATACAGAGGTGGAGGTGGAAGGGGGGTATACAGAGGTGGATGTGGAAGGGGGGTATACAGAGGTGGATGTGGAAGGGGGGTATACAGAGCTGGATGAGGGGTATAAAGAGGTGGCTGTGGAAGGGGGATATACAGAGGTGGATTTGAAAGGGGGGTATACAGAGGTGGATGTGGAAGGGGGGTATACAGAGGTGTCTATGGAAGGGAGGTATACAGAGGTGGATATGGAAGAGGGGTATACAGAGGTGACTGTGGAAGGGGGTATACAGATGTGGCTATGGAAGGGGGGTATACAGAGGTTGCTATGGAAGGGGGGTATACAGAGGTGGATGTGGAAGGGGGTATACAGAGGTGGATGTGGAAGGGGGGTATACAGAGGTGGATGTGGAAGGGGGGTATACAGAGCTGGATGAGGGGTATAAAGAGGTGGCTGTGGAAGGGAGATATACAGAGGTGGATTTGAAAGGGGGGTATACAGAGGTGGATGTGGAAGGGGGGTATACAGAGTTGGCTATGGAAGGGAGGTATACAGAGGTGGCTATGGAAGAGGGGTATACAGAGGTGACTGTGGAAGGGGGTATACAGATGTGGCTATGGAAGGGGGGTATACAGAGGTTACTATGGAAGGGGGGTATACAGAGGTGGATGTGGAAGGGGGGTATACAGAGGTGGATGTGGAAGGGGGGTATACAGAGGTGGATGTGGAAGGAGGGTATACAAAGGTGGATGTAGAAGGGGGGTATACAGAGGTGGATTTGAAAGGGGGTATACAGAGGTGGATGTGGAAGAGGGTTATACAGAGGTGGCTGTGGAAGGGGGGTATACAGAGGTGGATGTGGAAGGGGCGTATACAGAGGTGTCAATGGAAGGGAGGTATACAGAGGTAGGTATGGAAGGGAGGTATACAGAGGTGGCTATGGAAGAGGGGTATACAGAGGAGACTGTGGAAAGGGGGTATATAGAGGTGGATATGTAAGGGGGGTATACAGAGGTGGCTTTGGAAGGGGAGTATACAGAGGTGGATATGGAAGGGGGGTATACAGAGGTGGCTTTGGAAGGAGGGTATACAGAGGTGGCTGTGGAAGGGGGTTATACAGAGGTGGCTGTGGAAGGGGGGTAAACAGAGTTGGATGTGAAGGGGGGTATAGAGAGGTCGATGTGGAAGGGAGGTATACAGAGGTGGATGTGGAAGGGGGGTATACAGAGGTGGATGTGGAAGGGGGGTATACAGAGGTGGATGTGGAAGGGGGGTATACAGAGGTAGCTGTGGAAGGGGGGTATAAAGAGGTGGCTGTGGAAGGGGGGTATACAGAGGTGGATGTGGAAGGGGGTATAGAAAGGGGGATGTAGAAGGGGGGCATACATGGGTGGCTGTGGAAGGGTGGTATACAGAGGTGGCTGTGGAAGGGGGTATAAAGAGGTGGATGTGGAAGGGAGGTATACAGAGGTAGCTGTGGAAGGGGGATATACAGAGGTGGATGTGGAAGGGGGGTATACAGAGGTGGGTATGGAAGGGGGTATACACAGGTGGCTGTGGAAGGGGGGTATACAGAGGTGACTGTGGAAGGGAATATAAAGAGGTGGCTGTAGAATGGAGGTATACAGAGGTGGCTGTGGAAGGAGGGTATACAGAGGTGGATGTGGAAGGGGGATATACAGAAGTGGATATGGCAGGGGGGTATACAGAGGTGGCTTTGGAAGGGGCGTATATAAAGGTGGATGTGGAAGGGGGGTATACAGAGGTGGATGTGGAAGGGGGGTATACAGAGGTGGATGTGGAAGGGGGGTATACAGAGGTGGATGTGGAAGGGGGGTATACAGAGGCGGCTGTGGAAGGGGGGTATACAAAGGTATATGTTGAAGGGGGTATTCAGAGGTGGATGTGAAAGGGGGGTATACAGAGGTGGATGTGGAAGGGGGGTATACAGAGGTGGATGTGGAAGGGGGTATACAGAGGTGGCTGTGGAAGGGGGTTGTACAGAAGTGGATATGGAAGGGGGGTATACAGAGGTGGATATGGAAGGGGGGTATACAGAGGTGGCTGTGGAAGGGGGATATACAGAGGTGGCTGTGGAAGGGGGGTATACAGAGCTGACTATGGAAGGGGGTATACAGAGGTGGCTGTAGAAGGGATGTATACAGAGGTGACTGTGGAAGGGGGGTATAAAGAGGTGGCTGTGGAATGGAGGTATACAGAGGTGGATGTGGAAGGGGATATACAGAGGTGGGTATGGAAGGGGGGTATACATAGTTGACTGTGGAAGGGGGGTATACAGAGGTGGATGTGGAAGGGGGTAAACAGAGGTGGCTGTGGAATGGAGGTATACAAAGGTGGATGTGGAAGGGGATATACAGAGGTCGATATGGAAGGTGGGTATACAGAGGTGGCTTTGGAAGGGGGGTATACAGAGGTAGATTTGGAATCGGGGTATACAGAGGTGGATGTGGAAGGGGGTATAAAGAGGTGGCTGTGGACGGGGGGTATACAGAAGTGGATGTGGAAGATGGGTATACAGAGGTGGCTGTGGAAGGGGGGTATACAGAGGTGGATGTGGAAGGGGGGTATACAGAGGTAGCTGTGGAAGGGGGGTATACAGAGGTGGATGTGGAAGGGGGTATAGAAAGGGGGATGTGGAAGGGGGGCATACATGGGTGGCTGTGGAAGGGTGGTATACAGAGGTGGCTGTGGAAGGGGGTATAAAGAGGTGGATGTGGAAGGGAGGTATACAGAGGTAGCTGTGGAAGGGGGATATACAGAGGTGGATGTGGAAGGGGGGTATACACAGGTGGCTGTGGAAGGGGGGTATACAGAGGTGACTGTGGAAGGGGAGTATAAAGAGGTGGCTGTGGAATGGAGGTATACAGAGGTGGCTGTGGAAGGGGGGTATACAGAGGTGGATGTGGAAGGGGGGTATACAGAGGTGGATGTGGAAGGGGGGTATACAGAGGTGGATGTGGAAGGGGGGTATACAGAGGCGGCTGTGGAAGGGGGGTATACAGAGGCGGCTGTGGAAGGGGGGTATACAAAGGTATATGTGGAAGGGGGTATTCAGAGGTGGATGTGAAAGGGGGGTATACAGAGGTGGATGTGGAAGGGGGTATACAGAGGTGGATGTGGAAGGGGGTATACAGAGGTGGATGTGGAAGGGGGGTGTACAGAGGTGGATATGGAAGGGGGGTATACAGAGGTGGCTGTGGAAGGGGGGTATACAGAGCTGACTATGGAAGGGGGTATACAGAGGTGGCTCTAGAAGGGGAGTATACAGAGGTGACTGTGGAAGGGGGGTATAAAGAGGTGGCTGTGGAATGGAGGTATACAGAGGTGGATGTGGAAGGGGATATACAGAGGTGGGTATGGAAGGGGGGTATACATAGTTGACTGTGGAAGGGGGGTATACAGAGGTGGATGTGGAAGGGGGGTATACAGAGGTGGCTGTGGAATGGAGGTATAAAAAGGTGGATGTGGAAGGGGATATACAGAGGTGGATATGGAAGGGGGGTATACAGAGGTCGATATGGAAGGTGGGTATACAGAGGTGGCTGTGGAATGGAGGTATACAGAGGTGGATGTGGAAGGGGAATTTACAGAAGTGGATATGGAAGGGGGGTATACAGAGGTGGCTGTGGAAGGGGGTATACAGAGGTGGCTTTGGAGGGGGTATCCTGATGTGGCTGTGGAAGTGGGGTATACAGAGGTTACTATGGAAGGGGGGTATACAGAGGTGGATGTGGAAGGGGGATATACAGAAGTGGATGTGGAAGGGGGGTATACAGAGATGGATGTGGATGGGGGGTATACAGAGGTGGCTTTGGAAGGGGGGTATATAAAGGTGGATGTGGAAGGGGGGTTTACAGAGGTGGATGTGGAAGGGGGGTATACAGAGCTGGATGAGGGGTATAAAGAGGTGGCTATGAAAGGGGGATATACAGAGGTTACTATGGAAGGGGGGTATACAGAGGTGGATGTGGAAGGGGGCTATACAGAGGTGGATGTGGAAGGGGGGTATACAGAGGTGGATGTGGAAGGGGGGTATACAGAGATGGATGTGGAAGGGGGGTATACAGAGGTGGATATGGAAGGGGGGTATACAGAGGTGGCTGTGGAAGGGGGGTATACAGAGGTGGCTGTGAAAGGGGGGTATACAGAGGTGGATGTGGAAGGGGGGTATACAGAGGTGGCTATGGAAGGGGGATATACAGAGGTGGATTTGAAAGGGGGGTATACAGAGGTGGATGTGGAAGGGTGGTATACAGAGGTGTCTATGGAAGGGAGGTATACAGAGGTAGGTATGGAAGGGAGGTATACAGAGGTGGCTATGGAAGAGGGGTATACAGAGGTGACTGTGGAAAGGGGGTATACAGAGGTGGCTGTGGAATGGAGGTATACAAAGGTGGATGTGGAAGGGGATATATAGAGGTGGATATGTAAGGGGGGTGTACAGAGGTGGCTTTGGAAGGGGAGTATACAGAGGTGGATGTGGGAGGGGGGTATACAGAGGTGGCTTTGGAAGGAGGGTATACAGAGGTGGATGTGGAAGGGGGGTATACAGAGGTGGATGGGGAAGGGGTGTATACAGAGGTGGCTGTGGAAGGGGGGGACAAAGAGGTGGCTGTGGAAGGGGGGTATACAGAGGTGGATGTGGAAGGGGGGTATACAGAGGTAGCTGTGGAAGGGGGGTATACAGAGGTGGCTGTGGAAGGGGGGTGGCTGTGGAAGGGAGGTATACAGAGGTTGATGTGGAAGGGGGTATAGAAAGGGGGATGTGGAAGGGGAGTATACATGGGTGGCTGTGGAAGGGTGGTATACAGAGGTGGCTGTGGAAGGGGGTATAAAGAGGTGGATGTGGAAGGAGGGTATACAGAGGTGGGTATGGAAGGGGGGTATACACAGGTGGCTGTGGAAGGGGGGTATACAGAGGTGACTGTGGAAGGGGAGTATAAAGAGGTGGCTGTGGAATGGAGGTATACAGAGGTGGCTGTGGAAGGAGGGTATACAGAGGTGGATGTGCAAGGGGGATATACAGAAGTGGATATGGCAGGGGGGTATACAGAGGTGGATATGGAAGGGGGGTATACAGAGGTGGCTTTGGAAGGGGGGTATATAAAGGTGGATGTGGAAGGGGGGTATACAGAGGTGGATGTGGAATGGAGGTATACAGAGGTGGATGTGGAAGGGGATATATAGAGGTGGATATGTAAGGGGGGTATACAGAGGTGGCTTTGGAAGGGGAGTATACAGAGGTGGATGTGGAAGGGGGGTATACAGAGGTGGATGTGGAAGGGGGGTATACAGAGGTGGATGTGGAAGGGGGGTATACAGAGGCGGCTGTGGAAGGGGGGTATACAAAGGTATATGTGGAAGGGGTATTCGGAGGTGGATGTGAAAGGGGGGTATACAGAGGTGGATGTGGAAGGGAGGTATACAGAGGTGGATGTGGAAGGGGGGTATACAGAGGTGGATGTGGAAGGGGGGTATAGAGAGGTGGATGTGGAAGGGTTGTATACAGAGGTGGATGTGGAAGGGGGTATACAGAGGTGGCTGTGGAAGGGGGGTATACAGAGGTGGATGTGGAAGGGGGGTATACAGAGATGGATGTGGAAGGGGGGTATACAGAGGTGGATATGGAAGGGGGGTATACAGAGGTGGCTGTGGAAGTGGGGTATACAGAGGTGGCTGTGGAAGGGGGTATACAGAGGTGGATGTGGAAGGGGGGTATACAGAGGTGGCTGTGAAAGGGGGGTATACAGAGGTGGATGTGGAAGGGGGGTATACAGAGGTGGCTATGGAAGGGGGATATACAGAGGTGGATTTGAAAGGGGGGTATACAGAGGTGGATGTGGAAGGGTGGTATACAGAGGTGTCTATGGAAGGGAGGTATACAGAGGTAGGTATGGAAGGGAGGTATACAGAGGTGGCTATGGAAGAGGGGTATACAGAGGTGGATGTGGAAGGGTTGTATACAGAGGTGGATGTGGAAGGGGGTATACAGAGGTGGCTGTGGAAGGGGGGTATACAGAGGTGGATATGGAAGGGGGGTATACAGAGGTGGATATGGAAGGGGGGTATACAGAGGTGGCTGTGGAAGGGGGATATAATGAGGTGGCTGTGGAAGGGGGGTATACAGAGGTGGCTTTGGAAGGGAGGTTATGAAGAGGTGGCTATGGAAGGGGGGTATACAGAGGTGGATGTGGAATGGGGGTATACAGAGGTGGCTGTGGAAGAGGGGTGTACAGAGGTGTCAATGGAAGGGGGTATACAGAGGTGGAAGGGGGTATACAGAGGTGGATGTGGAAGGGGGGTATACAGAGGTAGATGTGGAAGGGAGGTATACAGAGGTGGATGTGGAAGGGGAGTATACAGAGGTGCCTGTGGAAGTGGGGTATACAGAGGTGGATGTGGAAGGGGGGTATACAGAGGTGGCAATGGAAGGGGAGTATACAGAGGTGGCTATGGAAGGGGGGTATACAGAGGTGGATGTGTTATGGGGGTATACAGAGGTGGCTGTGGAAAAGGGGTGTACAGAGGTGTCAATGGAAGGGGGTATACAGAGGTGGAAGGGGGTATACAGAGGTGGATGTGGAAGGGGGGTATACAGAGGTGGATGTGGAAGGGAGGTATACAGAGGTGGATGTGGAAGGGGAGTATACAGAGGTGGCTGTGGAAGTGGGGTATACAGAGGTGGATGTGGAAGGGGGGTATACAGAGGTGGCAATGGAAGGGGGTATACAGAGTTGGAATGGGGTATACAGAGGTGGATGTGGAAGGGGGGGTATACAGAAGTGGATGTCGAAAGGGGGTATACAGAGGTGGCTGTGGAAGGGGGCTTTTACAGAGGTGGCTATGGAAGGGGGGTATACAGAGGTGGATATGGAAGGAGGGTATACAGAGGTGGCTGTGGAAGGCGGGTACACAGAGGTGGATGTGGAAGAGGGGGTATACAGAGGTGGATGTGGAAGGGGGGTATACAGATGTGGATGTGGAAGGGGGGTATACAGAGGTGGCTGTGGAAGGGGGGGACAAAGAGGTGGCTGTGGAAGGGGGGTATACAGAGGTGGATGTGGAAGGGGGGTATACAGAGGTAGCTGTGGAAGGGGGGTATACAGAGGTGGCTGTGGAAGGGGGGTGGCTGTGGAAGGGAGGTATACAGAGGTTGATGTGGAAGGGGGTATAGAAAGGGGGATGTGGAAGGGGAGTATACATGGGTGGCTGTGGAAGGGTGGTATACAGAGGTGGCTGTGGAAGGGGGTATAAAGAGGTGGATGTGGAAGGAGGGTATACAGAGGTGGGTATGGAAGGGGGGTATACACAGGTGGCTGTGGAAGGGGGGTATACAGAGGTGACTGTGGAAGGGGAGTATAAAGAGGTGGCTGTGGAATGGAGGTATACAGAGGTGGCTGTGGAAGGAGGGTATACAGAGGTGGATGTGCAAGGGGGATATACAGAAGTGGATATGGCAGGGGGGTATACAGAGGTGGATATGGAAGGGGGGTATACAGAGGTGGCTTTGGAAGGGGGGTATATAAAGGTGGATGTGGAAGGGGGGTATACAGAGGTGGATGTGGAATGGAGGTATACAGAGGTGGATGTGGAAGGGGATATATAGAGGTGGATATGTAAGGGGGGTATACAGAGGTGGCTTTGGAAGGGGAGTATACAGAGGTGGATGTGGAAGGGGGGTATACAGAGGTGGATGTGGAAGGGGGGTATACAGAGGTGGATGTGGAAGGGGGGTATACAGAGGCGGCTGTGGAAGGGGGGTATACAAAGGTATATGTGGAAGGGGTATTCGGAGGTGGATGTGAAAGGGGGGTATACAGAGGTGGATGTGGAAGGGAGGTATACAGAGGTGGATGTGGAAGGGGGGTATACAGAGGTGGATGTGGAAGGGGGGTATAGAGAGGTGGATGTGGAAGGGTTGTATACAGAGGTGGATGTGGAAGGGGGTATACAGAGGTGGCTGTGGAAGGGGGGTATACAGAGGTGGATGTGGAAGGGGGGTATACAGAGATGGATGTGGAAGGGGGGTATACAGAGGTGGATATGGAAGGGGGGTATACAGAGGTGGCTGTGGAAGTGGGGTATACAGAGGTGGCTGTGGAAGGGGGTATACAGAGGTGGATGTGGAAGGGGGGTATACAGAGGTGGCTGTGAAAGGGGGGTATACAGAGGTGGATGTGGAAGGGGGGTATACAGAGGTGGCTATGGAAGGGGGATATACAGAGGTGGATTTGAAAGGGGGGTATACAGAGGTGGATGTGGAAGGGTGGTATACAGAGGTGTCTATGGAAGGGAGGTATACAGAGGTAGGTATGGAAGGGAGGTATACAGAGGTGGCTATGGAAGAGGGGTATACAGAGGTGGATGTGGAAGGGTTGTATACAGAGGTGGATGTGGAAGGGGGTATACAGAGGTGGCTGTGGAAGGGGGGTATACAGAGGTGGATATGGAAGGGGGGTATACAGAGGTGGATATGGAAGGGGGGTATACAGAGGTGGCTGTGGAAGGGGGATATAATGAGGTGGCTGTGGAAGGGGGGTATACAGAGGTGGCTTTGGAAGGGAGGTTATGAAGAGGTGGCTATGGAAGGGGGGTATACAGAGGTGGATGTGGAATGGGGGTATACAGAGGTGGCTGTGGAAGAGGGGTGTACAGAGGTGTCAATGGAAGGGGGTATACAGAGGTGGAAGGGGGTATACAGAGGTGGATGTGGAAGGGGGGTATACAGAGGTAGATGTGGAAGGGAGGTATACAGAGGTGGATGTGGAAGGGGAGTATACAGAGGTGCCTGTGGAAGTGGGGTATACAGAGGTGGATGTGGAAGGGGGGTATACAGAGGTGGCAATGGAAGGGGAGTATACAGAGGTGGCTATGGAAGGGGGGTATACAGAGGTGGATGTGTTATGGGGGTATACAGAGGTGGCTGTGGAAAAGGGGTGTACAGAGGTGTCAATGGAAGGGGGTATACAGAGGTGGAAGGGGGTATACAGAGGTGGATGTGGAAGGGGGGTATACAGAGGTGGATGTGGAAGGGAGGTATACAGAGGTGGATGTGGAAGGGGAGTATACAGAGGTGGCTGTGGAAGTGGGGTATACAGAGGTGGATGTGGAAGGGGGGTATACAGAGGTGGCAATGGAAGGGGGTATACAGAGTTGGAATGGGGTATACAGAGGTGGATGTGGAAGGGGGGGTATACAGAAGTGGATGTCGAAAGGGGGTATACAGAGGTGGCTGTGGAAGGGGGCTTTTACAGAGGTGGCTATGGAAGGGGGGTATACAGAGGTGGATATGGAAGGAGGGTATACAGAGGTGGCTGTGGAAGGCGGGTACACAGAGGTGGATGTGGAAGAGGGGGTATACAGAGGTGGATGTGGAAGGGGGGTATACAGATGTGGATGTGGAAGGGGGGTATACAGAGGTGGCTTTGGAAGGAGTTATACAGAGGTAGCTGTGGAAGGGGGGTATACAGAGGTGGCTATGGAAGGGTTGTATACAGAGGTGGCTGTTGAAGGGGGGTATACAGACGTGGCTATGGAAGGGGGGTATACAGAAGTGGCTATGGAATGGGATTATACAGAGGTGGATGTGGAAGGGGGGTATACAGAGGTGGCTTTGGAATGGGGGTATTCAGAGGTGGCTGTGGAAAGGGGGTATACAGAGGTGGATGTGGAAGGGGGGTATACAGAGGTGGCTGTGGAAGGGGGGTATACAGAGGTGGCTGTGGAAGGGGGGTATACAGAGGTGGATGTGGAAGGGGGTATACAGAGATGGCAATGGAAGGGGGGTATACAGAGGTGACTGTGGAAGGGGGGTATACAGAGGTGACTATGGAATGGAGGTATACAGAGGTGGATGTGGAAGGCGGGTATACAGAGGAGGATGTGGAAAGGGGGTATAGAGAGGTGGATGTGGAAAGGGGGTATACAGAGATGGCTGTGGAAGGGGGGTATACAGAGGTGGATTTGGAAGGGGGGTATACAGAGATGGCTGTGGAAGGGGGGTATACAGAGGTGGATGTGGAAGAGTGGTATACAGAGGTGAATGTGGAAGGGGATATACAGAGGTGGATGTGGAAGGGGGGTATACAGAGGTGGATGTGGAAGGGGGGTATACAGAGATGGCTGTGGAAGGAGGGTATACAGAGGTGGCTGTGGAGGGTGTATACTGAGGTGTCTGTGGAAGGGGGTTATACAGAGGTGGATGTGGAAGGGAGGTCACGATGTGGAAGGCTCTGGTCACGTGTCCAATCAGGCAACAGGAGCACCTCATCATGGCATACAGAAAGGAATAGAAACAAAAACACATGAGTATATATACCCCTACTTCCTTCACTATGATCTGCTGCAAGATAAAAATTAAATCTCCAACGATTCCCAACTGCTTGAAAAGGATTCCAACCTTCACTAGCTATAGCTCTGGCTTTGCCTTGCAGGGATCTAAACCTTATCCATATGGGCCTGAACTTTGTCACTACTATCCCTGATGCAGATATAACAATCTTTACTTATGAATTCCCAGAAACCCCCATGGACTGTGGGAACTTCCTTGTAGCTTCAACAGTTACATGAAAACATCACATCCTCTATGGATGAGAAATTGTTCAAGCGTTTCATGAGCTCAAGCCCCCACCGTGTACAAGCAATTCCCTTCCAGCTGTCCTTGCCATTCTTACCTTCTCTTTTGCCATCAGATCCTCACGATCGGCCGCGACATAGGATGCTGGGACGAGTTTCACCAGCACACATGAACCTCTTGCCTTACGGGAAATTACCTTATAAGCTGTAGATCCGCATTAATACCAAACTTCAGTTGAAGCACACTTGTGGGCTACCTAGTTATCCCGATACCAAAGCTGGCAAGAACCAGAGCTATTGTTAAAATTATAAGTTAATTTTACCCTCTAGAAATGTTTTGTTGTTGTTTTGACAGGTGTCTGTTTGGATTTTACCCGTCTGTCAAAACTCCTCACGCCAATATGAACGTCACATATAGCATGTACCGCCGTCATCGCTGGGGCACTAATAGACCCAACCATGTGTCCTGTTCTCTTTCTTAGCCAGTTGGGATGCTTTTC
Organism: Aquarana catesbeiana; assembly: GCA_037953035.1. Lineage (NCBI taxonomy): Eukaryota > Metazoa > Chordata > Amphibia > Anura > Ranidae > Aquarana > Aquarana catesbeiana. Next base: position 1,672,573 of record JBBHAA010001355.1, on the reverse strand, counting down.
ATCGTTACCCTTGCCAAAATTTATTAAACAAAAAAAATATAAATGAACAAAGATACTCCTCTACTCTTTGTGG